>JAESUZ010002609.1:0-600000 GCA_017311185.1 Proteles cristata cristata
TTAGTGTTGTGAACAGATGGCTTTTTGTTTTATTCCTACTCAAAGCAGAATATAGGTTATACTTCGACTTCCCAGATGCTATGATATCTATGTGATACCACTCTGAAATGAGTAAAACATAAATGAAATGTGTGTATTCACATAAATGTAAATCTAAAACTTACCCATGACTTCTTTGCTGTTGTTGTTACTTCTGTTAAGTGTCTTCCATATATTTATGTACATATAAATGTAGGTTCATGTATATTTGTGACATAATCTAACTACATGCACATAGCTCAGTCTAAGATACATATTTTTATACATTCCAATGCTTTGATATCAGCATGCTTCTTACATTGATTTGTATTTTTAATGTAATGTCCTCTGAAAGGCTATTAGCTGGTAGTGCATTTAATTGCTCAACTCTTGGGAACAACTAAATAATTGATTTAAGGGAAAGGCCCACTGAAAGAAAGTCACCATAGTTTAAAATGGGAAACAAGCCTTTTCCCAGGGTTAAGTACTCAAATGTGACTGTTCTCCCCACCCAGGTTTGAGTAGAATGAGAGGTAGAATCCATGTTAGGCTTCAGTATGGCATTAACAAGAAACAGCAAGTATTCCTGGGGCTACTGTAATTCCAGCAACACAATCTTCTCCTGCCTAACATCACAGTAATCTTTGTTGGCATTAAAGCTATTTCATCTCAGGCAGAGTAACATTTAGTGGAAGGATTAGGAGCCTTATCTTGCTAAGACCAGCAACATCAGGAATCAATAGATGAGTGATTTCTGCAAATAGTACCTGAGGGAGGAGCACACATTCCACCCCCCCTCCCCGAAGTTTCTAGGGATGATGTTAACCCTACAGTTGGCACAAATGGTGAGGTGGAGGAATTTGATTTTTTTTTTTTTTCTGAATAATCTTCAAACTCAGATTAGGTCCTAGAGGATGAATAGTTTAGTTGAAACTGAGCTGTTTTGATTTTAGTTTTTTAAGCAACAGAAGGAAAGCAATGTAAAACTGTTGCTTTTCTAGGCACAGCAATTGATGCAGAATATAAACTTGGTTGAAAACACCTAAGTGAAAGGGCGCCTGGGTGGCTCAGTCAATTAAGCATCTGACTTCAGCTCAGGTCAAAGGTCTCAAGGTTTGTGCGTTCAGGCCACACACTGGGCTCTGTGCTAAGCGCTCAGAGTCTGGAGCTTGCTTCTGATTCTGTGTCTTCCTCTTCCTCTGCAGCTACCCTGCTCACACTGTCTCTTTCTCTCTCAAAATTAAACATTAAAAAAAAAAATGAAAAAAAACCCTAAGTGAAGGCTGCCACACTACTTGTAAAACCCAATTTTATTTTTCATGAGCAGTTTTATTCACCTCTGAAATATTTCATTCCCATAGGCAAAGATAAAATGTTCTCTTCTGGAATAATATTCTTTTCTCTTTAAAAATGTTCACTTAGCAAGGAAAGACTTTTCTAGGTCTAAATTTTCTCATATGAAAAATGGTGAAAATAATAATCCCTGCACCAAATGGCTTTTATGGAGAATGAATTCTATAATTCAAGTAAGGTTCTTGGCCTGATGCTGTTGCAGGATTCTTTACCTCAATATCCAGAATTCATTGTCTCGCCACTTTGAAGAATGAAGAGGTGGACACAAAATAAAGCAGCAGGCAAAAGTTTATTAGTGTATAAGATAATATCAGAAAGTAAGAATAGTATGAAAGCTCTCTGTATAGAGAAGGGGCATTTGAAAGTGAATGCCCATGACTATAGGCAAGGGACTTTGTTTTATGAGGTTCTGGTCAGTCCTGCCCCCACCCCTTACCTTCCCCCTTGTTACTTCTCAGGTCCTACCCTTATTGACTGGATAACTCTAGATGCTGGTTTATCCATTCCTGATTTGCTCGATTGTAGAAGGGCTGGTCTATGGGCATATCATTCTTTGTGGGTAATAATTTTTACGGTATACTGATTATTTTTATTTAGGTCTTTTATTTAGGTCAATTCCTAAGGGGAACCTGAGGGGAGTAGATGGTGTCTGTTACCATTCTTAAGTGGAACCTTACACCTGATGGGGTTTGCTGTGGTCAGATGTTCCCAGCATTGTTCCAAAACATCTGTTTTTTGGGGCACCTGGGTGGCTTAGTCGGTTAAGCGTCCGACTTTGGCTCAGGTCATGATATCATGGTTTGTGGTTTCGAGCCCGCGTCAGGCTCTGTGCTGATTGCTAGCTCAGAGCCTGGAGCCTATCTTTGGATTCTGTGTCTCCCTCTTTCTGTCCCTCTCCTGCTCACACTGTCTGTCTGTCTCTCTCTCTCAAAAATAAAACACTATAATAATTTTTGAAAAAAATCTGTTTTTCCTCCACCCAGGGACCTCAGCTCCTAACCTTTCCCTCTGTGCCTACTGAATCCTATCTTTTCCTATCTTAGAGCCTGACTGTAGTAGATTATTTGGCAAATAATAATGGCATGGAACCCTTTCACACTTACACATCTTTTTAGGTGCATTTGCAATTTGTATGTCTACCCTTCCCCTGTCAGCAAAATGTGTAGCTATGTGATGGTGAAAGCTGGGCTCTTTTATTTATTTTCTAGTCGAGATGTCCCTACTTTTTGCTGGGCTGGTTTCCTCACAGTGCTATGGGTCACTGGACAAAGCTGGGCCCACAAAAACGACTTTGACATTCCAACTCCAATCCCAACCTTGTTAAATCTTTTGGTAAAGAGCCCCTGCTACCACTGCCATCTCCTCTACTCCTTTTCCATCTTTTTTTTTTAATTTTAAAATGTGATTTAAATTTAGTTTGGAGAGAGAATGAGTACAAATGGGGGAGTGGCAGAGAGAGGAAGGCAGAGGATCTGAAGCGGGCTCTGTGTGGACAGCAGAGAACCTGATGTGGGGTTCGAACTCATGAACTGTGAGGACATGAACTGAGCCAAAGGCAGATGCTTAGCTGACTGAGAGCCCAGGCACCCCTAATCCTTTTCCATGTTGAAATGCAGTGATACTTCCCTTCTATGATCTCCCTACATTGAAGTAAATTAGTCGAAGTCTTGTTCCTGGTAGAAAATGAATTGAATTGGAGTCTGGAGTGCAGCTGCCTGTAGATGTAATGCTCATTTTTTTGCTAAGTGACGTCCTCCACCAACAGCTAATGTTCTTCTTCTTGGTTGAGCTTACTTGTAATTTGCCTCCACATGACATATAAATAACCACCTAGAAAAAGAAATATACAGAAGCTGACCATAAGAAACTGATCATTGATCTATCTAATGCAAGCCCCTTTTCGTATCTGTTTCTCCAAATGGAACAAGAACACAATTCTGTAGTAGCAAACAGTTGTATCTTGGCCGGGTAGTAGGGAGGCAAGCCTCAGTCCAGGCTTTTGGGGTAAATACAGGGAACTTCTTTAAGATAAAGACCAATGCCTTGGGCAGAATCTTCTCTTCCATAGCATGGATGACATTGGCATGAATGGAAAAGAGTAGTTGGGGGCCTAACATTTATTGACTACAGTTAATGCTCTAGGAATTTTGTTAGATGTTTATTTAAAAAACAATTATCAGTGATTACTTCAAGCCTCTCGGAACAGCTATGGTGTTGTGTATAGGAAAAACTGCCCTGGCAGTTATTCTAAGACCTTCACTAATGCTGGTTGAACCACTAAAACCTGTGTGATACTGCATGATTCTCTTCACTGCAGATCCTTTGTACAATGGAAGGGTTGGATTTGTGAATTTTATTTTGAAGGTCACAAGGTGAACACACTCCAAAGCCATCTTAACTCCAAGTTAAGACTTGAATATGTTCATCAATATCCATCATATTCTCATTCTCAATTATAAATTGATTAGCCAGTTGATGAAGTTCTGGAATTTTTTATTTTCCCTTTTCTCCTCACTTTTGAGCCATTTCAGCACCTATTGCTTTTATATATTTATATGAATACACACACACACTCCCACTCACACTCAATCACTCACCTACCCCAGGCTGGGGAAATAATAAGTACAGGAACTGAAAGAAGTCCATTGAAGTCTTTAGGAATAACCCTGCTAAAAAGGGAAAAGGCTGAAACGTTTTGATTACAATGAAATTTGGGAATTTCTTTTGACAAGGTTGGGGAATATATTTTCTTTTTTTTTTTTTTAATATTTTTATTTATTTCTCGGAGAGAGAGCATGAGCAGGGGAGGGTCAGAGAGAGGGAGTGACAGACTGAAACAGGCTCCAGGCTCTGAGCTGGCAGTCAGCACAGAGCCCGACGCGGGGCTTGAACCCACAAACCGCGAGATCATGACCGAAGAGAAAGTCGGACGCTTAACTGACTAAGCCACCCAGGCGCCCCGGGGAATATATTTTCTAATGTGTGTGTTGCAACTGATAAGCAGATAATGGCTATAATGTAAAAAAAAAAAAATTTTTAGAGACAAGAGATGTACAGTCCTTACACAAGTTGAGAAACTTTGTAATCTTGACTTCCAGATTTATTTGGTATAGAACTAAAAACTAATCACCATTCATGAAGTGCCCGCGGAGCTCCAGGCTTCTAATCATAGATGGAGTGTATTCTATATCTACATGGACAGGACATTTTCTGGAATCTAGGACTAGTCGAGGCTTTCCCAGTAATTAAAGAAACATTATCATTATAGTTATCCTAATTAGCTACATTGTATACTTGCACAGCATACACACACAGACACCCCATCTGGGGGAAGGAAAAGACTTAACACTGCTACTATGTGTCTGGCATTTTGCCTAGCTCATTATATACTTTATTGCATTCTCAAAAAAAACAAAACCAAACAAAATCCAGTAACATCTATGGTGCCAAAACGTATTGTATTCCTTGAATGCCAATGGGAAGGCTATTGTTCTCTACCACACTTATTTTTTTTTCTTCTGTTCATTTCCCTATATCTCTCTTTCCTGCTTTCTATGTTCCTTTTGTCATTGTCGTCTCCTGGACTGCTTGGTCCTGGTTGCTGATACTTGCTCTTTTTCCTCCCTCTTCCCTGTGCTTCCCTCTCTACATTCTGAAGTCTGCCAAAGCCTCCTTGAGCTCCACTGGTAACTTTTGTAGCTAAAACTGTTGCAGGCTTCTGGCATAAGTGGAACCACATTTGGCAAAATGTGTGTTTTGTGTCTGGAAACTGGGTTATACTCATTCTAGAGCAATTAACTAGATAATTGCTCTGGCATAAAGACAGCCTTGTACTATTCTTGTAATGAAATAGATAATTTTAACTGTAGCTCCACCTAATACTTCCAGGGAGTGCTAAAAAGCCTGGCCCATTCTTGTTTTAGATCAATTAAATGTCTCTGAAGCTTTTTAAATATTCTCTTTTACAGGAAGTTTACTGGCCTTAATCATTGTGTTGTTTTTTGAGCTGGGAGTCCTTGGTCTCTCATGAAATAAAAACCAAATGCTTTTTGAATTAAGTGTACACTCGGGCAAAAACTATCCCTTTTCCTTTAATTTTCTTTGGCCAGGACATTTGACTGGTTTGTTCAGCACTTCAAATTAGTTGTGACATTGGCAAGAATTTTGCAAAGGAGGAAGATGTTCCTGGTCTAACACTGGTATTTACCTCCTTGACTGGTCACTCCAGTTGATCTACAATCATCTGCATAGTTAGAACCCAACCTGTGTTCTCAGCTTTGTACTGTTGTACAAATGGAAAACAACATGATTCCTTGTCCTGAGAAATCTATAATCTATTTGGGGGATTTAGAAGATCCCACACACATGACAAGAACAAACTCTGCAAGAAAATTCGGGGTAACTTGTTTTTTTAAACATTAATGGCTGCTGGTGTTCACAAGAAACAATAGCTGTGTGATGAAGGAAGGTTTCTTGAAGGATTTGGGTTGGAAATGAGCCCTAAAGAATATAGCAAGTGAGTGAGAAACAGTGTCCCAAACAAGGAGCATGTTCCCTTGTGTCTTCTCTCACCTCCTCCTTTGTGATAAAAGTAGGCAAACCAATCAGTGAGGCAAAATAGATAAACCTTCAGGTTTTGGAATCAGATAATGTTGGTTTGGCCTGTTACTTGTTACTACCTGGCTCTGTGACCTTGACCAAGTTTCAGATCTGTCATCTGTAAGATAAAGGTGAAGACAGCACTTAACATCTGAGTCTCTACGGGATTTCTTGTGATTCTCTTCATTCACTCAAAACGTTTGTCGTCGTCGTCGTTAATTTCTTTTAAGACTTAGTTCTAGATCCTCTGGGCTAGGGGAATATAGAGATAAATATTGGATACATCTTTGCCCTCTGAAAACTTAAGAGTTCAGTAGAGAAGACTGGTGGAATTCTACAAAATACTTTGCGCATTTCCTGACTCATAGCAAATCTTCTAGCAGTCTATATTGGTACATTATCAGCTGCTCTTTTCAATAATCATAGTATCCCAAGTGGGGAATTATAAAGTAGAAGAAATAATTCCAGTCTTTCTGCCAACACAGCCAGCCATATTATGCAAATTGAATATTCTGTACTGAGTCATTAAACCTCCTTAAAATCTTCCCTATATAGAAGATCATAATACACTATATATATGATGCGTGCACACACACATGTAAACAGTAATATTTTAGTCTGGACAGCATCTCCTTGAAAGTAGGAGTTTTGTCTTTCTGTAAAGACTAGAAAACTGTGTAGCATAGAGAGGCTCCTCATCTTTGGAACTGAGATAACTGTTACTTTCTTGACCTTCATGGCAAATAAAACTGATTTTATCAATTTAACTCCACTGGTAGTTCCACTGATAAGTCTTTGGCACCCAGGCAATGACACCTGGAGACATACCTCAATATAGTATCTACTTAATCTTAAGCAATTTCATTGTCTTGTTTGCATGTGTTTTTTCTCCTTCCCCCAGAAGTTGTTGATGTCTACTGACACCAATTCCTAAAAAGCAGTAATCTAAATCTGACGCAGAGATTAGCATGTGGGAAGTATATTAGAAAGTGTTCTTAGGATCACACCTAAGGTAGAGAATGGAAGAAAGGCAGCTCCTGGGTGGCTCAGTTGCCTGATCATTTGACTTTAGCTCCAGTCATGATTGCACAGTTCATGGGTTGAAGCCCTGCATCTGGTTCTGTGCTGGCAGCTTAGAGCCTGGAGTCTGCTTTGGATTCTGTGTCTCCCTCTCACTCTCTGCCCCTCCCCCACTTGTGCGCACGCGCTCTCTCTCTCTCTCTCTCTCTCTCTCTCTCAAAATAAACAGTTTTTAAAAAATAGAGAAGGGAAGAAAGAAAGCAGAAGTGACCAGAGAAAAAGTTGGGTTGTGGTATGGTCTCCCTGAAGTTCTTGACCAGCCTATGAGGATCTGTGAACCTGGGAGATCTCTTTAGGGTTGTCCCAAGCTGAGGCAGTGTCACTAGACATTTATATCCCCACATTAATCGATTAGTGGAGGAAAGTGTTCCCAGGAGTAGGGCATGGCCTCGGATGAAGTGGCTTTCTTTAGCCACGGTAACTCTCTGAGAGAACTGGCAGAAAAAAATCCCTTATTCCTGAAGAAGGATGTGGTTGAGGTGTCACAGCATCCCCTACATACATACCCTTCTCTAAAAAGGGGATGTTAAAGTAGAATCTTTATGCTCTACAATGATATTGCCAATGCCTTCATAAAATGATCGTGGGATTGGTATTCAGATACTCTTAGGTTCTCTGGAAGCTCTCATTACAACAGAAATTTGACCTGATAGTGGGACTTACTCCCAGAGATGTGTAGTCACTGGGGTTATAGAGGATGCTGGGTGTCACCCAGATAATCCATTAGGAGACCAATCTTTTTCTCCATATTTGGTTACATATGCAGCTGAAACTTTAGCTCTCTTTTAAGAGCTCTTTGTTTGGTCCTGAGTCAGCATTCTTTCATTAAAATGTTATAGTCAAGTTAGGTAGATGCCTATCCTTTACTGTTTTCCCTATTACATGCATATTCTTCTTAATCTTGTTTACATTAGCAATAAATAGCTCCTGGAGAGCAAAATGATGCTTTCATTTCCATCAAGGACTGTGATCACTAGTTCAGTCATATCACAATATATTGCTGTATGGAGCTAAGCTAACAACTCCTCAAATCATTGTAATAAACTAAAAAATGAGAGTCTATTTAATTTTCAGTAAGTTAAATCTCCCAGGAATGCATAAAATATAGTGCTTTCTAAGCTTACAGGTAATCTGTTACCATCTATCTGACATTTTACTTCCAAATCATATGTTAATTTTATATTAAAAAATTTGTTCTTTAATGGTTTTGTACTTTTTAAAGGTAATAGAACTATAAGCTATGGGGGGGGGGTGTTAGTGAGACATGTGAAAATCCATTGTTATGCTAATGAAGTGCCTTATGTGAAACTTCATGCTTTTAGAGAGAAAATGGACAATACTGAAATTTATTTTCTTGGATAAAAAGTGTTAAAAGTATAAACCATAAGCTTTCTAGTTAGCTAAATTTTTGTCTTTGTCTTGAAGGAAGTGTTTGTTTGAAATTACTGGGCTAGGGGGGAACCCCACACAAAATAAAACAGATGATTGGGTGATTACAGATTTAAGAATTCCCATTTCATATTTTCCATAGTTAACAATAGGGCTGTTTTCAAACATTACTGTTGAGAATGAATTTTACTCAAATACAGTAATACAAGTTGAAAAACACTCATTTTAATAAGCAAGGATTCTTACTCTCCTCCCATCCCCCAACTAGTGTGTTATTTTCAATCTCTTCTGTACTTAAAACAAACAAAAAACTTATGGAAAATTTCAAGTAACTATAAAAAGTATGAAGGTTAAGGTAAATCTCTCAAGTAGAAAAGTATGAAGTATGAAGTATGAAGGATAAAGTATTGCTCAATTTCATTATCAATTCCTGTTCAATCTTGTTTTTATCTCCCCCACTTTCATCTGTCTTCACCAGATTATTTTAATGTTACAGGATTTCATCTTAAATCAAGGAGATTTATGGGAAAGGACTCTTTAAAACACAGAACCACAGACCTATTATACTGTAAAATTAACTAATTTCCTAAGAACATGAGATACCCAGTAAAAGTTCTCCAAGTATAACACATTATTATTTTGTTTGCTTCAATTCAATATTCAAATAAGACTCCTATGTAACAAGTGGATGCTATGGCACTGAAGTCTCTTGCTAGGAACATTTCTTCCCATCTTTAATTTTGTTTCTTAAAGTTTCTTTGAAGAACCCAGGTCATTTATTCTGTATAATTTCCCACAGTCTGGATTCTGCTGATTGTTTTCCCATGTGTCATTTAACATGTTCTGCTTTCCCCTTGATTTCCTGTAATTTGGTAATGAGATCTTGAGAACTGATCAGATTTAGCTTAAAGTTTTTCACAAGAATACTTCAGATAACATGTTTTATTTCAATCCAGAAACACATAAAATTCAGTTAACTTTTTTAAATGATGCTAACAGCCATTAATGATAATTGCCTAGATCCATTATTTGTGGTGTTAAATTATTAAAATTCTATCACTCTCCCTTTCTTTATTAGCTGGAATACCTCAATAAAGAAATACTTCTCCATGTCAACTATTGAGGTATCCTAATATATAGCTTGTATACAGATTGATTTTGCTTCTTATTTATTGGTTTTCAAAATAACAGATTGGTTCCTAATATCTTCTAGATACAGTTAGTGAATCTACCACATTTTGTGAATTTATATGTCAGTCTACTGTAACTGTTAAATGTATTAACGTTCAGCTGACCCTTTTCAGCCAATGGGAAACTCTTAACACTGGTTTTTATGTTTTTTTGACACTCCTGTAATACTCTTTGGCAGCTTCCTAATTTTCTGGCATGACAACAAACCAGAGGTTCATACACCTCATATCACAGACCTGGAATCTGCAATTTCTCCAGAATTCTGGGAAATGGTATTAAGATTAACAATCTGGGTGCTGGGAATTATTTGCATCTTGGCTAAAGTTGTTTGTTGCTATTGGGTTGGTCATTGTCTCTAGGCTTTTTCAATGAACAGCTTTGTTTGTCTTTGTAAATTACATCATGATTTCTTACTGATAGTCTCGCTTTTTAAAAATTTTTTTTTAATGTTTTATTTCTAGGAGAGAGAGAGAGACAGCGTGAGCAGGGGAGGGTCAGAGAAAGAGGGAGTCACAGACTGAAACAGTCTCCAGGCTCTGAGATGGCAGTCAGCACAGAGCCCAAGGCGGGCTTGAACCCATGAACCGCGAGATCATGACCTAAGCGAAAGTCAGATGCTTAACCGACTAAGCCACCCAGGCGCCCCTGATAGTCTCACTTTTAAGATCATTGGGTTTTTATTTAACTGCACTGATCTTGTATATCTTCTTTGTCTCATGCTGAAAATCTGTTCTCAAAAAAATTCATATAATCATTTATTTGCTCTATCTAATGATACACAAATAATTGTCTCAGAATAACATACAAACACTGCCACTGGCAATATGATTAACACAGTTTAAGACATTTTGTAGTTCTTATACTTCAGTTATGTCTCACCTGGCATGTATAGTGAAAGGTACTGTATTTCAAAGTCACTTATAGTTGCCCAACTTTGCTACAAACTCAGTATACAGTCGGGTTTATTTGCTTATGCTTTAGCATTTTGGGATTTGCCTTTTAAAAACTATTACGATTATGTGCAGTATCTTCATTGTTTCAGTGTCCAGTCTATAAACAAGATTTGTTTAGACAGGTCTAGCTTCTCTTCTTGACCCCTTCTTTTCCTTCTCTTCCCTAAGGGGAACACTGTGAGAAATCCTTAATCCTTCAATCAAAATGTTTTTCCTTTGTTACTTACAAAGCTTTTAGTTGAATGATTTTATATTAATATCTTTCTATACTCACCGTAACTCGTTTCTTTCTGGATGTTGTCTTTTGGTTCTCTACCATAAGCACCATTGGAAGCAGCTAATGACCTATCTCTTTCTTGGCATTTATTTTAAAGCATTATAGGTTTCCATTTAATCATAAGGTAATGCTTAATTTTGATCTACTTTTCATGTATTCCCCAATTTTTACCTTTTTAAAGATGTATATAAGAATGTAGAGCTATTACATACTAGGATTTCTATATAAATGCCAGTTAGCTTTAGTTCTGCAGGCACACATTAAGTGTCCATCACTAGTCCTAAGACCTTACCCCTCTATGCTTGTTATCAGTCCATTCTGAAGAGTTGTAGGCATAATACTCTTGGAATTCCTGAATTCACATAACATATTATCATGACTTTTATAAACCTGAAGGCTTTTGTGCTAATTATTAAGTCATTCTCCCACATTTCCTCCTGAGTTTCCTGATTATTGCCTAGTCTTTTTTTTTTTTTCTGAGAGAGAGAGAGAGAGAGAGAGACAGACAGACAGACAGACAGACAGACAGACAGCGTGAGCAGGGGAGAGTCAGAGAGAAGGAAATAGAATCTGAAACAGGCTCCAGGCTCTGAGCTGTCAGTACAGAGCCCGACATGGGGCTTGAATCCATGAACCGTGAAATCATGACCTGAGCCGAAGTCAGACACTTAACCAACTGAGCCACCCAGGCGTCCCATTATTGCCTAGTCTTGTGTCATGATATGTTCCTGTAGACAAATTGATGACCATCTCCTCCTCTTCTATTAGTGATTTGGTCTTAATGCCTGGCTGACTCATGGATTCTCTTGTTTGTTTTTTTTCTTAAGATTCATCAATTAGTAGTGTATTTTTCTGTGCTGGTGGTTCTGGTTGTAATTTCAAGGTTTTTTTTAAATTCTTATTTTTGAGAAAGAGAGAAGAAGATGATGACAGAGCATAATGGGGGAGGAACAGAGAGAGAGAGAGAGAGAGAGAGAGAGAGAGAGAGAAGGAGACCTAGAATCTGAAGCAGGCTCCAGGCTCTGAACTGTCAGCTCACAGTCCAATGCAGGGCTTGAACTCAGACTCTGAGATCATGACCTGTGCCAAAGTCAGATGCTGAACCAACTGAGCCACCCAGTTACCCCATTCAAGTTTTTATTTCAAAGTTGACTGAATTGAAAATGCAAAAATTTCAGTATGCTATGTTTTTATTGAATATATTACATCTTTACTTTGGTTTTCCCTGTTTCTATCTTTATCCCTTTAGTCTTTTATACATCTTAATTTGTTTTAAGTTTTATAATTTTCTCCTTTTCTATGCTGATTTCTTAATATATTATCCCCAGTATTGATTCACTTTTGTGCTTCCTCTATTTCTGAAATACTTTTTGTAATTTTCTTGGTTTTTTTTTTTTTCAGCTGTCTTTCAAGCCCTTTTTTTTCCAATCATCTAAATTGGGAGGGTTTTCTGTGTCAGATTTATGTCCTTTTATTTTCTTAATTTCTTGGCTTATTTTCAAGTATGAGGTTACTTTTATCTCTTCAGGTTTTTTATTTATGATGTCCATTCACTTGTTTATAGGATCATTATTCTGCACCTTACTTTATAGAATAGAAATTTTGAAAGGGGTTTTATCATAATCCTTTTCTGTTATTCATGTTCAAGTTTGACCATTTTTCCTGTTTGCATGAGAAGGTGGGTCAGGATAATTTTCCTCACAGCTTCAGAATTAATTCTTCTACTTTCACCAAGTGTTGAAGCTTATGACCTTGCACTCTGTGTAGTATGGAAGCCCTCTTTCTCACCCCCACTTTTATATGAACCTTCCTTTTTTTCTCTGTTGTTTCTCTCTTGTTCAGTTTGGATTCTACTGCCAATAGTTCTTCCTCAGTGTAGACTTTTATTCTAGAAGCAAGCTTCAATCGGTTTCCAGAGTTGAAATGGCCCAGAACCACTCTACCGACATCTGGCCTTATTACTTTTTTTTTTTTAATTTTTTAATGTTTTATTTATTTCTAGGAGAGAGAGAGAGAGAGAGAGACAGCGTGAGCAGAGGAGAGTCAGAGAGAGAGGGAGTCACAGACTGAAACAGGCTCTAGGCTCTGAGCTGGCAGTCAGCACAGAGCCCGACGCGGGGCTCGAACCCACGAACCGCGAGATCGTGACCTAAGCGAAAGTCGGACGCTTAACCGACTAAGCCACCCAGGCGCCCCTGGCCTTATTACTTTTTCTACTACCCCACGAAATGGAGCCCATGAACTTTGCTGCCAGTTTTGGCTGCTCTCCTCTGTGTGGCCTTATTGAGTATTCTGGTTTGTACAGTGGGTTTTCTGCATCTTAAGGCCATATGATGGCCTCTTGCTTTTTTTTTTCTCTCAAAGTTGCAAATCCTACAAGGATCCTATTGCTATTGGTATCTTCTGTCTCCCAGTTTGTGCTTTCAGACTTGGACTCCTTGCAGCTACTTTGTTTCAGAACTATTTTGTGAGATTGGGGTTTTGCTTTCCTAGTTGCTCTTTCAGTTACAGAAGGTGGGATTCAGATACCCCAAAACCTTTCTGCCATCATTTTCTCAAGCCAGTATTTTAAACTTAAGTTCAATTCAACATTTCCAAGCTAGAAAAGCTACATAGAAACTTTACATCAAAGGCCTGTGTAACTCAGTGTTTTATTAGATAACATATTTCTATTTGAATTTGCTAGAAAAAAAGCTTGGGTAAGGCTAGTGTTCTAGGAAGAAATAATGTATGATGATTCTGTATTTTAGCATGTTTCCCTCATGGAAACATGGACAATATAGTCAGACTTGTATTTGACACTCACAAGTATCACTGAGTACTTTACCATTCATTGCCTGAGTCTCTGTTTCAGTGCTGAGCTTATAGTAACCAACTAATAAACTTTATAAATAAATAATTGAATTTGAGCCCTGGTAGCTTCCTTGAATTATTTCATGAGTTAATTTGAGAATAACAGAGAACATGTGTAAAAGTGCCTTGTTCATCCTTCTTACATTCTTTTTTTTCCTTAGGACTCCTAATGACAAATGAGTATGTTCTTATGTGAAGGCATGCATGCATTTGTGTAAAGGATACATGTGTTCATGCATGATGCCATGTGTTTGAGGGCATGTGCATATGTACATCACTCCCCAGTACTAAAAATCTACATTCATGATAGCTTTTACATGGTAATATTTAAGTGAATTCTAGTGTTAAAAGGGATTAGAAATAACCTTTGGTGACTGAATTATTTTTGAAATTGCTGACCAACCCAGTTCTCTCATGGTGGATCTTGGTTAGATTCCTAGTAGATGATCGTTTGACCTGAGAAGAAGCTCAGACAACATCAGCAAGGCTTGGAAATAGAAAAGACACTTAACTGAGGTTTTCAGTGCAGGCTTTGATGGAGCAATGATAAGACTGGTGATTAGAAACCAGCAGAAGGAAAAAAAATTCCAATTTTTAGAAAAGTTCAACACTCACAACAATCTAAAAAATGAAAGCTGACAGGCAATTGATTGCAGCACTCTACTTCCACTAACCATAAGGGCAATAAAACTGGATGGAGAAAAATAACTGATGAATGCCCAGGCTTTGCCTCCTAAAGAGAGCAATCCCCTTAATAGAAGCCAGAAATGCCCTTTCACTTTTTCAGTATTAGTTTCCAGATTCATAGACCAGTTTCGGATCAAGCAAAACCTGGGCAAACTGTTGTTGATGGTAGAAATGATGCTTCTTAAGGTAACAGATCACTGTCCCTAGCTCTGTGTCTCTGCCCTTCTTACATCCCTTTGGAGATTAATTTCAGTAAGTGAACAGGATGGAGAAGTAGGGGTGATTGGTGATAGCTTGAGTATTAAGGCAGCTATAAACACTTCAGGTACAGTTCTATAAGTGGGGGCTAAAGTAGTAAGAATCTTCAGTTTCAAGGTTTTAGACATCCAGAAAATAGACATGTAGAAGCTTATACCTAGCATAGTAGAAATATATAGAAAAGTGCTTGATGAATACTGGAAATTGAAAAACAATCTGGGTCCATAAGCTTGCTTCTGACTTTAAGTCGTAGAAATAAGCTACAAACACCTAAGTAGGAATTGAGCACTGTCCCAGTAAATTGTCTATCTTTTGGCAAATGTTCAGTCTGAATAGAGTTCTTTTCCTGTAGAGGTAAGTAAAGACCAAGTTGTGCCTATAAAGACAGTAACAATAAAACTGCAGAATAAGTGAATGGTAATATCCTCTTGACTACTTACACAAAGAACACACCACTGAAAATGATGTATTTACAGAATCCATGCAGGAACTGGAAATACAACTTCAGAATGTTGTGCTGCTTCAAGAGTGTATTGGAAAAAGAAGACATTTTGGTGAAAAGTTAGAATGTAAACCTATATTGGAGATAGTACATACCGGAATGACACCAAGGAAAATAAAATCCGTAAAAACAAATGTAAAGTTCTCCGAGAATATAAAGTATAAGCAGGTTAACATCATGACAATAACAGAACAGAGTCAGTCTAGAGCTTACAGGCATTTCTGAATTAGACCGTAAAATAAAATATTTAAAAATACAATTAGATACTGTGAGCTAAACAAAATATTTGAGAATGTAAATTTGAAAAACTCTCCATACTGATGTAAAAACAGATTCACATCTAAACCTGTTCCACCAAAAGCTTTTAGGAAAGATAAGGGGTGTGGGGGGGAGTTTAATCATTCATGAAGTAAGGGCAAAAGATTATTGCTTACAAACAAAAATCAGGTGGACCCGATACTGCTCTTCTATAGCATAAAATAGGTAGTAAGTAGATTGGGGGGAGGAGGCATCATTATGGGAGGTGTGGCCTGATCTGTAGTGATTGTCCTTTATATGGAAGGCAAAAGAGTCTATAAGGCGAGGAAATAACTTGAGTATGAGGATATCAAGCTCAAGTGATTGCTTATTTCACACAGAATTAACATACGTATTTAAAGTGTTGTAAGATTACTTCTGTAATCTAGATCCAAACCTGAGGCCCATAATATTTTGCTAAATCATTTCTCTCTTAATTCTGTACCTTTCCCTGTAGTAGGAAAAAAATATCTTTGATGTTAAGCACTAAATCAAATCAGTTATTCCACAGATAAGGTGTAATCTCCTGCTATGTTTGAAGACCATCTAAAATCATCTGAGTTTAACTATATACAGAAATAGATAAGTATAAGCACAAATCCTTAAATAGCTACACACTGATATGGGCATAATTATAATTAGGGCTACTACTTGGAGTTGAATGGTTATGCCCTGCACAACTATGTTGAAATGGGTAGGAATGGACTTAAATTTGGCCATGGTCCTCAAGTACCCTAGCCCAGGGCTACTATGTCTGCTTAAAGACAACAGCTATCTTTTCTTGATGGGCATTCCAGGTCTTGTGCCTATAGTGCTATACAACTTACTAGTTCTCAGAAGGCACCATTTAGACTACAAGTATGATCTACTATAGCCAGATTTGCTAAAAACAACTGCTTCTCTCCCCCTAACAAAAGTTCTGTGGAATATAAAAGGCCAATTTCATTACCAAGGACCTTGAGTAATGACTTTCTAATCTATATTAAATGACCTGGGTCCTGCTTTTTAATTAAAAGTAGTAAACCAGTGACAGATTCTTATCTATGGCCAAACTCTCATCATATCCTAGTCTATCTAAGCCCAATAAGTGTTCCTGAGATAATGATAATTAAAAATTACTACTACGGGTACCAGCACACATGCTACAAATAAGCTCTTGCTTAGGAAAGGAATTCTGTGAGATTTGAACCCTCCACTCTTACTTGACAGAACAGAAATTGAAAGAAAAGGAAAGAGACAGATATAACACATAGTACTACAAAAGCAATGCTAACCTAGAGGAAAAAATCTGTAAGGAAATGAAAGTATCACCAGTTCTTATTTTTGTCAGATGATATTCTTGAATCATTTTGTTCAAATCTCACATAAGTCAGTCTGTATAATTTTATGGTACATCAGTATAAAATTCCATGTCATAAGAACTCAGATATTTTCAGAACAGAAAGGCTAGCAGTAATTACATGTGTTAATTATCAAGGTGGTGAGACTATTGGGGATTTTATTTTCTCTTTCTCTGCATTCTTATATACTGTTAATTTATAGACCATTTCAAACAATATCAACTAATCACTTCAGTTAAATTTCAAAAAAATTTGTAGCAAGACTGTAGAAACACAGAAAATACCATTATGTACAACAGATTTCAATATTCTAGGACCAATGTTGGTCTGTTGTTATTTACACAACAGTTAACTTATTACGCTTCTTTTACAATCACAGGGAAATCTTACAGGAAATGAAGCTCTTGTGCAAATACTGTCTTTAGAAAAGAATAGCTAAGGTTCTTTTTGAGATTTAATTTAGTTTTGCACTTTATACACTTGATCATATTTTCATTTGAATGTCTTGGAATCCTAATTTGTCCTTAGTGGGTTTTTTTTTTTTTTACATTTAAACAGAAAAGTTTCATAAACATCACCTATTAATCCTTACGTTTTTGTCAAGTAGAAATTAACAATTTTTATCTCCAGTGTAACTGAGCCAACTGATAGTTTAAAAGCTTGGCCTCAGTCTGGGGCGCCTGGGTGGCTTAGTCGGTTAAGCGTCCGACTTTCGCTTAGGTCACGATCTCGCGGTTCGTGGGTTCGAGCCCCGCGTCGGGCTCTGTGCTGACTGCCAGCTCGGAGCCTGGAGCCTGTTTCAGTCTGTGACTCCTCTCTCTCTGACCCTCCCCTGCTCACGCTGTCTCTCTCTCCTAGAAATAAATAAAACATTAAAAAAAAAAAAAAAGCTTGGCCTCAGTCAATGGAAATGCAGAGGAGGGGCTTTATATTCTCCAGCCAATAGCCATAACAATAATATGCCTGAAGAAGGGGCACCTGACTCAGTTGGTTAAGCATGCCAACTCGGTTTGGGCTCAGGTCATGATTTCACAGCTGGTGAGCTCGAGCCCTGTGCTGACAGTGTGGAGCCTCCTTAGGATTTTCTCCCTCAGCTCTTTCTCTCTTAAAATAAGAAAAATAAACTTTAATAATAATTTGCCTGAAGAGATAAACTGGAAAAAGTTTTTTCTTAAATTTGGTTTTAAGCTCCCCAGGGACAGACTTAACAAGTCTTAGGAGGCTATCACCAGTGAGACTTTCTGCCTGCCTTAACATTGCTCTTCGCTTGACTATACTTTAACAGGCTGCTTCTTGACTTCCATTAGGTCCCTGACTTCCATTTTCTTAAAGCTTTGACTTTAGAAAACTTACAATTGTAACTTATTTCTGTCTCTCCGACGTGTAAATACTTTCCCAGTGCAGGAATGTTAATTCTCAAAGACCTGAGAGCTATCCCTCTGAAATGCAATCACCAGGAAAGAAAGACTGTGCCCCTATTTCTCAGTCTCTGTGGGAAGGAAAGAGCCTAACTTCACCAGGTGCCAATTAGGAGGCACAGATGGCCTGATCCCATTAACCAAGCCTCCCTTTAACTTTCTTCAGTACTTTTCCCACCAACATACTATCTCCTTCCTTTTGCTTCAGCACCATTGAGTTCAATCTCTTTATACTATGTTAATAGTATTGAATAAAATCTTCCTTGCTCACTTTTACTCTGCAGTGCAATTTTCCCTATACATACTGTATAATATTTATTGAGTCTTGGATTTTACATCAGAAAATTCCAAATCTGGGGCACCTGGATGGCTCACTCAGTCAAGTGTCTGACTTCAGCTCAGGTCATGATCTCTATGGTTTGTGAGGTCAAGCCCCACTTAGGGCTCTGTGCTGACAGCTTAGAGTCTGGAGCTGCTACAGATTCAGTGTCTTCACCTCTCTCTGCCTTTCCCCCCACCCCCCATGCTCTGTCTCTCTTTCAAAAATAGATTTTCAAAAAGGAAGAAGAAAGAAAATACCAAATCTAAGGCTATAACTACTCTCTGGTTTAAGTGGCCATGAAAAACCATTTGCCCCCAAGAAGCCAAGAGGGAATTGGGAAAGAATTGATGTGACACCAGTATCTTCCATTTCTTTCTTCAATGTTAATATCTTATTTCTGTTAAGAAGAGTTTAATTATGTTTTTTCAAATATTAAAATGTGAAAATTTTAGTTAACCTCACATGTAAAATTTTTTTACATGTTTATTTTCAAAGGGAGGGAGGGAGGGTGAGACTCTGAACAGGGGAAGGAGGGAGAAAGAGAGAATGAATCCCAAGCAGGCTCCTCACTGTCAGGGCAGAGTCCAACATCAGGTTCCATCTCATGAAGGATGAGAAATCAAGAGTCAGATGCTAACTGACAGAGCCAACGAGGTGCCCCTACTCACATTTTAACATCTCTACTGCACATGCAGTATTGAAGGAGGTTACTTCAGGATGTTTACAAATCAAGCCCCTTCAACCTAAAAGTCACCTGCGAGGGTCTTATAGTATAGTTTGGGCTACAGTTTCCTCTGTTTCAAGTTTCAGCATCTTCTCTCTTGAGATTGTTATTTTTGGCACTTTTAATCTTTTGGTGGATCTCAGCAGGGATGGGAGGTAAAGTATGGGCTCAGTAGTCCATTTGCAATGGAAACTTGAGCACTCTATTTGGATTCATCACTTTGGTGGCTTTGATTTTCAACTCTTGGTCATTTCTTATTCATAAGTGCTATATGGTTTCTTGCCTTACCCATGTTTTTATGGCTTTAAGTTTAGTGATTTTCTCCAAGTTTTTCTGTGTGGGTCTTGAACTTCTTCATAAATGACCATCACTTTATCATTAAATGGTGATACCTATTCTTTGAAAAATAGCAGTGGACACAATGTGGGGAAGGGAAATTGAGCTAGAGGCTTTTTGCAGTGTTGGGTAATTGTGAGTTATACTTGTCACTAAATGTGTTTCTTTTAACTAGGGATACACTTCTTAATTTTCCCTTGTGGGTTCCAGTAGAGCCTTGTAAATCACAGTCTTTAAATTACATTTGTGACCATCTAGTTTCGTCTCCTTTTGTTACTGCACTTGCCCTATTGTAGTCTTCTTCCACTGGAAGGCAGGGTTGTAGATACAAATGTCTCTTCATTGAGTTTTCTTTCTTTTATCTTCTCTTCCCTTGCTATTCAGTGATGTCATACCTATTCTCCAAAATGATATAGTCACCTCCTAACAATCACTGTATACATACCTTCTAGGAGTGACCCATAAGAAATTCAAGGGGGTATATGTTGGTCATTAACCTTGCCTTAGATTTCTCCCCAGATTTTATTCTTCATGACCAGTGAGTTCCATTCATTATAGTTTAGAATTATGGTAAATCTTGTGATTCACTTGAGAAGAAGTTTTGCTGTTTTTCATTCTGTGGTGCTTTTTGGTTGAGCATTGAGAGGAAAATAGGAAATGAAATAGATTCTGTCTTCCTTACCAAAATTTGCAGTTGTGATTTTTAATTGTAAATTGTCCATCTCCCCTTTGAGACTCTAAGTAAGCCTTATAGGAACAAGGACCTGTGTCTTCGCATATTTGACTCCATCAATGCTTCTTCTAGGGCTCCACATTTGATCACTTACCTATCGTAGCTTCTGAGATTCTGGTAGATCTATTCTCTGTGATAGTTTCTATGCCTTATTATAGGTCCTTTTATAAGGACTAACTTTGGTCCAAGAGAACTATGAACATTTGTGCCATGGGTGGTTAAGTCCATGTATTCCCAGTGCTTCTACAGCTATACTTCCCCTTTAGAGTCTCCCAGGGTGGAATTAAACAGCAAAAACTATTTCTGGGGTTCCCCTGAAGCTCCCTCATTTGGCTTAAGTGAGTGGGAGGGAATCTGTTTTTGAAGTAGCAGGAACAGCTTGACCATGTACTACTAGCTCTTTAAAATCTATCTATGTATCTATCTACATAAGTCTGTATGTTTCTATTCAAATTAATCTAATATATAAAGCTCTATTATATCTCTTTGTAATTTCTGTCTATACATATGAAGTATCCCATTTTAAATAACATAAAACATACATTTATATATAATCTCTTTGTACATGTATATATTTAAATATATTTTAACTAACCTTATGAGGTAATACATAAATTTATAGGATGTATAATCTTACTCTATATTGTATGCTATGTAGTACATGCTACATTATTACTATATTTTACTTAGTATAGTATATTATATATTTAGTATGTATACTATTATGTAGTATAATTACAAACTGTACATGTATACTAACATTTAACCTGTGTTAGGTATATCTTTATATTATACATACAGGTTATATAGCCTTTCTACATAGATTGTTATCTTTGTTAAATAATTTATCATCTACCTGTATTTTTATCTTGGTGAACCACTTGAGATTAATGTACAGACACCATGACACTTTATCCTAAATACTTAACAAATATCTCCTATCTATAGGATGCTCTCCTACATCATCACCAAACAATATTCACACAAGAAATTTAATATTCATTTGGTACTATATATAAATTAACAGTTTTGAATACCAGTAACATTCTTCACAGCTGTGCTTTTTAAAAACTAATCAGGCTATAATAAAAAACACATGTTGAATTTAGTTCTCAGATCACTTTTTATCCTTGATTTAGAAGAGTTTCTCTCCTTCCCTGCTCCTCACCCTTTTTAATTCTTTTAAGACTTTGACATTTTTGAAGGCCAGTTGTCTGGATTTGCCTTAGCGTTTTCTAAGGTTATGCTTCAAGTAAATCTTTTTAAATGAGCTGTACATAAATAACTGGATGTAGCTTCTGTAACCTCATACCAAGAGAAATGTGATAACCATTTGTCTCATTATTAAATACACTCCATTAGATGATTTATTAAGGTGGTACCTACCAGGTCTCTCTATTGTGCAATTATCTTTCCTTTTTTAATAATTGAGTGGTAATCTGGTAGTTTATACTTCAGACTGTTAATATCCTGATCCCCAATCAGCTTTCACCTAAATGTTTTAGCATCCACCAATCATTCTTGCCTGCATTAATTATTCAAGTGGTGGTTACAGAATGAAGTCCATTCTTCTTTTGTCATCAGTAATCTAGACTTTGGATTGTGGGCACTTTGGCAGTATTTCTAGTTTTTAGCTTTTGGTATATTAGCCTAAACTGATACATATAGAGTTCAAAATAGCATCCTGATATCAATTGTTAATATTTTTTCGGAGCAGAGATTCTGCTATTTTTATAATAAACATTTCAGGATCTAGAAAAGTTCCTTTAGATTGGTATGTGCCCCCCAAAACGTATTAATAAGTTTGACTAAATGGGAGAAACATTGTGCATGAATGAATATATATCTTTATGTTAGAATTTTGGACTGGGCCTATATGATCAAAAATCCTAGACTAAAATAATACATATATTGGGGCACCTGAGTGGTTCAGTTAGTTGAGCATCTGATTCTTGATTTCAGCTCAAGAGATCAAGCCCTACATCAGGCTTGGGCTGACAGCACAGAGCCTGCTCGGGATTCTTGCTTTTTCTCTCCACCCCTCCCTCTGTTCTCACTCTCAGTCTCTCAAAAATAAATAATAAAAAAATGCATAGAAATTTAGAATTTTAAAGAGCTTACTGTATTGTGTCTAAATATTTGACAATTGGGAGGTAGTATACTGTACTGATTAAATGTAGGATTTAGACTTAGACATTTGTCTGACCTTAAGCATATTCCTTAAAATTTCTATATCAAATTTCTATAATATTTTTGTTTTCTTTCTTTTCTTTTCATAGGCTCCATGTCCAGTGTGAGGCTTGAACTCAGGACCCTGAGGTCAAAAGTTGCACATTCCACTGACTGAGCCAGCCAGGCACCCCAAATTTCTATAATCTTTTAAATGGGATTAATAATGCCCATATTTTTTTATAAGTCCTAAGGTAAAATGACATAAGGTAGAAATAAATAGGCATGATGCCTGGCACAAAGCCCTGTCTTGAAACAGGCCCCATGATAAATGTTAGCTAATACTATTTTTGCTACTGAATTATAACAACAAAAATGGCACTGCTGTCAAACATATTATGCATGCTTTTGAGTGCATACACATACTATATCCAATTAACAAGTAAGATAAATACCAAATGCTGAAATGACATTATCTGTTGGTTCTTTGTGATGTGGATATTTGTAAATATTCTTTATTAGCTTAGTTTAATAGCAGATATTTACAGATTTTAAAAAATCCTAGTAGATTTCTAAAAACACAGTGTATACTTTTTCAAGTCATGGCATGGAATTTTTTTCAAAAATCTTTTAGAGAGACAAATACAGGTTGTTTGGGGCTTATTTTCCCAAACATGGTGTCTAGTTTTGTTAGGTAATTTCATATCTCCTGATGCCTTTTTTAGTTTCTGGACAAGATAGCCCCAGTAAGGTCTATTCCTTGACTCTCCTTATTTATCTCTTTGTTTCTTATTAAGACATCCAGATTCACTTTATCTTTTTTCTAGGAACCCAACACTCAAAATTTTCTGTAGTTCTTTTTTCTTCTATAGCAATTTCACCTTATCATGCTGTGGATTCTGTTCTGTTCTCTAAAAAGTTAACACAAAGTCCATCTGGCATCTCATAACAGCATGCCTTTGGTCCATTTTCATTTTATCATAAATTATCTTATGCTGCACCGAGTCCTTGCAGTGTTCAAATTGAAACAAACTTTCTCAAGCCCATCCTGGGTTGTCTGCTCTTAATGGTTTTGCCTTCACTTTGAACAGGGTAAGTGTACCTTAGAGCAGAATGAGCTGTGAAACCATAGAATTTTTAATGACTCCCAATGTAATAAAAAGACATCACTATGAAAGACTTAAATGGTAATATTGATATAAATCGTACCTAATTTAAACTGGTTTCTCAGGCTAGAAAAATCTTCAAAAATCACCCTCACCTCCCTTTTTGCATTCAGGATGAACAAAAGTCTTAGAGACTATGATGGCCATGGAAAATGAGCATTGGATGATCCACCTAAAAATCAAAAAAAACAGGAAGAAGGAGGTACTGAAGGCAAATGACGTTTAATTTGCTTTCTCTATTTGTGTTGATTTTTCTTTTGGGGAAACCATGACTCTATGTGGTGGTAATATAAACAAAGAAACCTTTTGGAAAGGAGTATGGTGGTATATGTGTATGGTATGTTGGTACAACAAGATATTAATATATAGATAATTATGTGCCCCAACACATTTTTATTAAACACTCCTTTTCATAGATCTGTATTAGAGAACTTATATGATCAACTGTATATCTCCTTAAGCTTGTTTTTGAGAGTATACAACATCGTAACTTTAGCACCACATGATGCTGGCTGCCTGCTCTATAGACCCAAGGTAAGGCTATCTATGAATGGGTCAATGAAGGGGTCATATTGGATCATGCTGAATACCTGGGTTCTACTATATTTGAAATATTTCTTATCCTAAGGCAATAAAATTCTACTAGAGGAACCAGTATGTGATTTGTGTATGTATGTGAACTTGGGAACTTGAAGTCCTCTTTTCTATTAAGTTGTTTTTATGCTGTCATAGTAGTAAGTGGAAAAACATGTAGATATTTTCCCAAACTATTTCTGACCGAAGTATGGTTGTCCATCCTGAAACTATGGTTTTGCTTAAGTTTTCTATGCTAAAATGCCTCCCTGTGGACAATAATACGAGAGCAGTTATCAAGAACCTTATGTGTAGGAGACCTGAGTGGTCAGACAGGGGTAACCATCTTGGCTAGGCTTTTCAAACTGCCTTGATTTGAGCCTTTGGGAAGGAGAGAAAGGAGGGTAATTAAAGGCTAGAGTTATGAAGAGTTTGGACCCAGCACGGGGGCAGAGACATTAGATGGGTAGCACATTGGTGGTGATGTTCCTATCTTTGTACGTACACCCAACCCAAAAGGCAAGCAAAGATTTTGCTGTTCAGAGTGGCAGGTAGGAACTTAATAAATTGCTCACTCCTTCACTCTACTGAGTCTCTGTAGCTCGAATGTTTAGATTGACTACTACTTTCTCTTGAACTGATCTGGTACTACTGTATTTCCCTCCAGCCAGTTTTCATGTATGACTTGTTCTCAACTTACTTTGCTGGTCACTACAGTCTCAAAATTTCTTCCTCATGCTCTTCTTTTCTTGCCATTCTGTGGATCCCAATCTCCATTCACTTTAAACCTTAGGTCAGGGCCCAGCTAGGCCACTCTATATTGTTCTCCTTTAAGGATGTGTAATAATGGGTGGTAAAAGTTGGGATAGATGTCCGATCAGTCATATACCTTCTCTTCCTGTTCAGCTAGAAAATGGCACTACTTACATTTACATTTTCAGAGCTATGAAGAAGACTCCAGTACCACTCTTTCCCTAACTTTGAAGAGAAAGATGGAGGGACAGCACAAGTATGAGCAATGAGTTTTCTAGAAATAGTGGTAATCCCTGCCTGTCTTCAGTAATTTTTAGTAGGGTCTAGTGACAGTATTTATGCTGTGTTAGATTATAACTTATGAATTAATTTATAATATTGCCAAAGCTAATGGACTCTCTTTGGCCCATTTCTTAGTAAACCTCACATTCCATTCCTGAGATAAATTTCTCTTGGCTTTTGTGATCCTAGTTCCATATTTTCTCCTATTGTGCCACCTTTCTCAGTCTCTTTGCTAGCTTCTTTTCCTCACTGAAACCTAAAGTACTGTAGGGGCTTTGGGTATTGTCCTAGCCCCTTTTCTCTGTATAATTTCTCCCTATATTATCACATCCTTTCAATATGCTCATGGCTCACAAATTTATGTCTCTAGATCACACTGAACCCTTCAGGCTTAGCCTAAAACCAGAATCTACCAATTCTTCTCTTTCCCATCCACATTTCATCTGTGATGAAATCAAGTGAGATTTCATCAAAATTAGATCAAGTCTCACCATTTTTCTGCCTGTTTCCCCTTCTGCTATCCTGAACCCTATCATCTTTCCCCTAAACTGCTACAGGTTTAGCATATCTTCTTCCTTTTATGCTTCATGACCTTTAGGGGCACCTGGGTGTCTCAGTTGGTTGAGCATCCAACTCTTGATTTTGGCTAAGGTCATGATCTCAGGGTCATAGAACTGAGCTCTAGATCAGGCTCTGCACTGAGTGTGGAGCCTGCTTAAGGTTCTCTCTCTCCCTCCCCCTCTCTCCCTCTCCCCCCCCCACTCTTCCCCCTTCTCCTCTGCTCACACACACACTCTCTCTAAAAATTAAAAAAAAACAAACAATAAAAATATGCTTCATGACCTTTAATAATCCAATATCCACAAGAAAATCAGAGTGATATAAAAAATGCATTTATATTTATGGAACTCTACTGCTCAAAACATTTAACTGGCTTATTGTACCTAAAGTAAAATACAAGGTCTACAAGGCTATGATCTGATTCCTGGCTACCTCATTAGTTACATGATTATAATATTTGCTGTTTTGTACACTGGCCCCTGTATATAGAGAACAAGGAGAGACCAAAGAAAGAGACCACTCCAGGTTGGTTGGTGGCAGGTTTAATAACCAAAGGAATTTTTGAGGCTTGTCTTGGGCAACTGAAAGAAAAATAGATCTCTACACCTGCCTGCTAGAGTATTAAAATTCATATAGATACCTTAATTGGGTGTAGTCACCTGTATCGTGCGGATAGTCTTAACACCACCTCACTCTCTCAAGGCTGTGTCCTTGGAAAAGCTCCCACTGTGGAAACAATAGGCAGAGTATACATCCCAAGCACAGGGGAGGGAGTGAGATGCCTCTCATTGCCCAGTCCAGCTCTCAAGTCAACCAACAGTCAGGTCTTCTCAATGAACTCCCACAACTAATTTAACTCCCTACTATCTAGGTGTACTGCCCTCCTTCCCAAACTTTAATTCCACTAAACTCTTTCATGTTTCATTCTTTGCATATTTATAATTCCTTCTCTGTTAAATTTTTAATTTTTTTAAAAATATTTATTTATTTTGGAAAGAGAGAGTGTGAATGGGGTATGAGTAGAGAGAGAGGGAGACACGGAATCTGAAGCAGGATCCAGACTCTGAGGTGTCAGCACAGAGCCTGACATGGGGCTCAAACTCAGGAGCCATGAGATTATGACCTGAGCCAAGATCACATGCTTAACCAACTGAGCTATCCAGGTACCCATAAATTCCTTCTCTTTGGAAAGTATGACTTTTGGCTTGGTACCCTGTTGTTTCTCTTTCATCTTTCAGATGTGTCCAGTTTATCTGAAGTCTATCTCTATGGAGATATTCTCTACCTCTATTACCAACCTTTTTACAGCTTCTATATTTATCATCTGTAATTATCTGTAATTACTTATTGTTTATTTTCCTTTTTTTCTTCCTCTTCACTGCCCTACCTCTCTAGAATGTAAACTCTTTGGGAACAAGTTGCTTGTCTGCCTTGCTCATATCTGTATCCCTAGAGATCAGCACTTCTTGGGCAGATAAAAATTGCTCAATAAAATTTTAAAAAATGAATGCATAGAAAGATGTGCATAGCCACATCTGGCATCTAAAGGATAACAGTCATTTTTTTATTCATTCAAGTAAAGCTTGTCTTTGTTTTTTCAGAAGGAGTGGGTATTAAGAGAGTATTGGGAAGTAGAGAGTCCATGGAGCTCTTTGTCACACTGAAAAAGATTGCAATCTAAATATATTTGGAAGCTCCTGTATAAGGGTTTTTTAAATCATGTCTATGACAGGTTTAACCACAAAAAAGAAAATTCTTGGCATAGTAGGACCTGAAACAAGGCTAGTTTTTCATGTACTGCTTCCAGATCAGGATTCAGCTGCAAGAAAATAATGAACAGAGTTAATGAGTTAACAGTTAAGCCAAAGTGTGTGAAAGCCAAGCAAACACAGCCCAGGTTGTCTGTAAATCTGAAATTGAAAACACCCTGAAAAGTGAAGTTGTGCTAAAAGTCTGTAGCAAACACTGCTTTGCAGCAAACCCTGATTTGAACTTATATGGGGCAATTTCAAGTCTTTATCTCCAAAGACCTATTTCCCTGGAGAAATTGTAACGTTTTCAGTCAATGTGATATTTGTAGCTATGTACATGAAGATCCACATCTCTGGGATGCTGTGAGTGGCATTTAAAATGATAATCCATGCATTTTGGGCTGGACTTATAGCAGTTTTGTGATGTTCCAGAATTACGTTATATCCGTGGATACAAAATACGTCCAACTTCCTTTCATCACTTACTATATAAGTAGGCACCTGTTAAGGTGTGGGGACATGTTTTTATCCAGGAGATTAAGACATAGAAGCTTCTGACTATAGTTTATTTGGAGCAGAGAAACAAGTTTCTTTTTTAGTAAGTGATAATATTATTGAAGAGATTGCAACAGTAGAGAGGTGGTAGCACACAGAATAAACAAATACAGGCAGTAATAAAGCAGGTCTTACAGTCCTAATGACTTTTCAAATGAATGACAAGTGGTGACAATGTTTACAGTGTGATCCAAGTTGAACTGGCCATCACTAATTACCAGGTCTTTTGTCTGTGCTTGGCTTTAATACAGATTGGCTTGCAATAATGCAGATTCAGTCAACTGAAAACTTAAACTGAACAATTTCTAGCACTGACAACTCTTCATTAACTCTGACCATTATTTCACTGCAGCTGAAACCTCATCTATCTGGAGGGGATACATGAGGAACCTGCCTTGTTTCAAGTTCTACTGAGGGATATTTATGTCCTTAGGTGCTGCCACTGCAATTAGTCAATCCCATGTTTGATATCTCTTATTTCTAAGAGCTCAGGACTGCATGTTTGATGGCTAGTATATTGTTTGACATCCAGTACTATTGCAAGAAGTGTTAGTTCCAAGGAAAAATAATAGACTGGTAGTGCATTTTATTTTCTTTCCTGTACCTGGTGCTTTATTCTTTCTGTTTCTTCAATCTTTCTCCAGTGGACCCTGGTGAACTTAGAAACCAGCAGTTAAAAATAGAAGCTTCCAAAGACAAAGAAGAGAAATGACTCTAGGTTGGTAGATATTCTCTCTCCTTAAGAAGTGAGAATAAAGCACTGGATGTAAATAGAATGTGTGAGTTTCAGTGTATGCAAAATGATGATCTCTTAGATGGGGAAAAATGGCCTTCTGAATGAAATACAAAGAAAAGTTTTTTCTTTCCTAATCTTGTATATTTTGCAAGAGCAAAGAAAGTAATGTCTGCCTTTAATAGTGCTTTTTTTGAGATAAAATCCATGTGCAGTAAAATGTATGTATGTAAGTGAACACTTCATTGAGTTTTTGATGAATGTTTATACCCATGTAACCTACACCCCTATCAAGATGTAGAATATTTCCATTAACCCAGAAATTACATCCCTTTCTCATATCTCACTCTCAAGATGCAAATACTTCTCTGATTTCTGTCTCCATAGATAAGTTTTGTCTCTTCATTATTCATGAACTTACTGTAAGTGGAACCATTATTTGTTACGTAGTGTTTTATATCAGACTTCTTCACTCAGAATGTTTTTGAGAGTCATCCATGCTATTTTGTTTATCTGTGTTTTGTTCATTTTTATTTCTGAATAGTATTTTGTGTGAATTTAACACATATTTATTTTTAAAAAATTTGTTGATGTGAGTTATTCCTACATTTGGCTATTTTAGTTAAGCTGCTTGAATGTTTTTGTATAAGTCTATATATCTGTATTTTTATTTTGTCTGGATAAATACCTGTTATTCTGTCATAGAGTATATGTATACTTTGTAAGAAACTGCCAATTTTCCAAAGTGATTGTACCATATTACTTTCCCATCAGTAGTGTATGAGGGTTCTAGTTGACCCACAAATTCTTCACAAAAGTTTAATTGGCCATTCCAGTCATTTTTGCATTATGAAAGTTTTAATTTGCATTGCTTAGGTGACCAATGAGTCTGCGACACGTATGTGTCCACCCTGACTTTCGATGGGGAGGGAAGGAAGGAAGGTTTGTTCACAGAGGTAGATGATCCAGGCAGAGGAAGGGAGAGAGTTGAAGAATTTAGTTTTGAGTATGTTAGTTGAAAATACAGCACTTAATATTAGGGAAAGAGTTTGGGAGACACAGGTTTAGAAATTTATGACCAGTTAAACGTGACAGCTTTTGCAACTCCTAGTAAAAAGACAAAAGTTCAGTTTTATGATTTTATGAATTGTCACAAAATAACTTTTTTCACCCTTTTTTCTCTATCACTCTGCTGCATGAGAATGATAAACCATCTGGTCAGGAGAAGAGAAGGTTTTTGTTGTATTGAGGATATAGGCCTTTCTCTTCACTCCAAAATAGAAGAGGTTTTATGTTACACTTAGAGAATTAGGGATATTTGTTTTCCAAAGAATGCAACCTTTCTAAATTCAAGTATGAGTATTAATAATTATCAGTCCTTTCCAGACCTCATAATTCCCTCATAGATAGGAAAAAACACCTACCAAGAAGTACATGATTCTCTCTGTTCTGAGCTCTTTGAGAAATTCTAGCTCTGTTCCTGTCATCTTCTTGGAAATTTACACCTCACTCACAAAGTTCTTTATCTGGAAGTGGGTAGATGAGTAATTCTCAAACTCTGCATCTCAACAGACCCCTTACAGCATTTGAGATTTCAGAGAAACTATTCCTAAGCCTCCAGAGATACTGGTTCATTAGCTATAGGATCAGATCTTAGAACTGGAATTTAAATAAAATATCACAGGTAATTCTGTGGCAGATGAGCTGCAGACGTATTTTAAGAAAAGCTGGTATTGATAAACAGTGAAAATGTGTAGCTCTAGTATTCTCTCGTTGATCCTTTTTATACTCAGAGTGAAAATGTCATAGGATTTCATACCCTGTTATCTTATTCCTACACAATTCTTAACGTGTTATCTTACCTTTAAATTAATGTGCAATCCATTCCACCTTTTGCAGTGCTCATCTGAAGCCATTGTACTTGAACCCAAAAGTACCAATTTTAAATAATAATAAAATTAAAAAGAACCAATTTTATTTCTCCAGTGCTTACCCTATCAAACTACCAGTCTGGCTTCAGGAAGGGCTCAATCCCTTTTCAAAATTTTGTGGTAAGAACATTTAATATAAGATGTACACTCTTAACAAACTAAACATATAAGGCAAAAGATTGTACAGCAGATCTCTAGAACTTCATCTTGCAAAACCAAAACTTTATAACCATTGACTAGCAACTCCCCATTTTCCCAAGCTCCCTGGCAACCACTGATCTGCTCTCTGCTCCGTAAATCTGAATACTTCAGAAGTTTGTGTAAGTGGTATATGCTGTATTTTTCCTTCAGTGACTAGCTGATTTCACTTAACATAATATATTTAGAGTTCATCCATCTTTCCTATAGGGAGACTTCCTTCTTTTTTAAAGGTAGAATTAGTTTAGATACACCCAGAATAATCTCCCTTCGATGAATTTAAAAATCAACTGCTTTGGGATATTTACATCTTCAAAATCTCTTTCGACTTGCCAATAATGTAACCTAATGACCTGAGTGAACTTATGTTTACAGTCCCACCCACACTCAAGGAGATAGGCTGATACAGAGTGTATTACACCAAGTTGCAGAAATTTGGAGGCCCGTCTTAGAATTCTGCCAACCACATTTCCTCCTGATGGATGGTTAGTGACTTTGTTGTTGTTGTTTAATGGATATACTTGCTCTTTGTTGCTAGGTGATAAGCACTCAACAGACATGTGACCAACTCTATTGATCTGTATCATAGAGTGTAGGTACAGTACATTTCTCAACAAATAAAAATGACTGCTTCAAAATGAAAAAGTAGAGTCATCAACTGTTTTTATCTTCTATATAAACCATAGAAACTACAATTGATCTACTTTAAAAGTGATAAAAATTTAATGCTAGAAGTATGAAGAGCTATTTGGTGTTTCCTGTATTTGTAGGAAATGATTTCTTTGTAACTAATTCCTACTCTAATTCTTTTTTTTTAAATTTTTTAATGTTTTATTTATTTCTAGGAGAGAGAGAGAGAGAGACAGTGTGAGCAGGGGAGGGTCAGAGAGAGAGGGAGTCACAGACTGAAACAGTCTCCAGGCTCTGAGCTGGCAGTCAGCACAGAGCCCGACGCAGGGCTCGAACCCGAACCGCGAGATCATGACCTAAGCGAAAATCGGACGCTTAACCGGCTAAGCCACCCAGGCGCCCCTCCTACTCTAATTCTTACTTGAAATCAGGTAGTTCAATCCTACAAGCTGTTCTCACTGAAAGGACCATCTTCAGGATAGAAATCACAAAGTTCCCCTAATAATGGATGCCTATTGAAATTTATAAAGAAAACTAGATAATTACATTTTTTGGGGGGAGCATTTTAAAATCCTGACTGAGAGCTCCTTAAGTAACTTAATATTTACTTTTAAAATATTCAAGTACTTTAGAAATGAGCATTTTACAAATAGTTATCCAGAATTAAACATACTTTAAAGTAGAGGGGAAGGGAAACCATGAGATCAGTGATCTAGGATATTTTATACTTCATTCCTAAATCACTGTAATTAAATGCATGACATGCTGATTATCACTTTTCACCATTTTATTAAAAAATGGAGCAGGGTAATAAAAATACCAATATTTGGAAGAACTTCAAGTAACAGTCATTTTTTGGTGGTACATGGGCTTTATGCATAGCAGCACCCAACAGCTGCTCTTAAAATTTCACTCTTCACATGACTCCTCTCTAAGTCAAACTTCAAGTTAGGAGAAGGAACAAAGATTAGCTACAAACATGCACAGTAAGTAGCCCTTAGTTTTTTGTTTTTTTATTTTTTAATTTTTATTTTGAGAGAGAAAAAGAGTGAGTGTAGGGGAGGGGCAGAGATGGGGTATGGAGAGAGAGAATCCCAAACATACATTTTTGGGATATCTATTTTCCTTATAACTGATGGTAGCATGATGGACTTATCATCCCGTAGTGCTTTATAGTTCTTTGCAACAAGTTACTATTTCTGTAGCAAATTAAAACCGTGTAGTTGATTTTGCTTTGGGACTTTAATTTTCAAAGTAGGTTTAATTATAAAACTTGCTCCTTGTAGTAGATTTAATGTAAAAGTTCTCCTGTAGAAACTATAGATGGTGATGCAGTATGCTAAACAGTTTCCAAAGTGCTTGTCTTACCTTGTTAATGCCAAATACTAGTTTAGCCCTGGAAATACTTGATTTGAGAGGAGGAGAAAAATAGACCTTTCATCAAATATTTATTGACCCTTACTTTGGGCACTGTTTTGAGTTGATGAGCATAAGAGAATGAAAAATTGTTCTTGCCCTCAAGGAGTTTACAGTCTAGTAAAAAAAAAAGTCTATATCCTATGTTCTCTTACATTATAAATAAAAAGGAAAATTCTATCCTCATGTAATTATTTAAGACATAACTGCAGATAAAGGGGCAGGAGAATATAATATCTCATGTCTAGGAAAGCTTCTATATTTGAGCCATGGATCTAGGAACTTTTATAAACAGTGTATTCTGTGTTGCTGTGTAAAATAAAATAACAAAATCTTAAAGGTATACAAAAGTAGGCATTTATTTAGCTCATACATCTGAGGAGCAGCTAGAGTTGGTTGATCTAGGCTGGTCCACCTGTACAGCTCTGCATTGTCTCTCAACTTCTCCACAGGACCAGGGGCATTTTCTCTCCATGGCAATGGCAGAGTAGAAGCACATTGATTGGAACGCCATCACTTTTACCCAATTTTATTGGCCAGAGCAGGCCTATGCCCTAACCCAAGTAGAAAAATGACCCTTTTTGAGGAAGGAATTTAAAAGTCACATGGTAAGGACCATGAAGATCAGAAAAGCTGAAGAATTAGAATCAGTGATGCAGTCTATTACAGGCATTAGCTTATTTCTGGCAACAACTTCATGAGGTGGGTATTGATACTGTGAAAATTAAAGAGCAGTATGGTGGAAAACCTCTGAAGGCTGACTGTACTGAGACTGTTGCTGGATCTGTTACTTACTAGCTGTGGCTTTTAGCACTTAACCCTCTTATGTCTCACTTTCTTTACATGTAAAATAAAGAAAATCTTTTTACTTGTCCTTTAGGACATTAATGAAAACATGTAACTCAATGTCAACAATGAGTAAAACAGCTGATGTCTTAAATTGTACCTGTTCTTGTTATTCATCTTAAACTCCAAGATACTGTTCTCTAGCAGTTGTTCACAAATAGCTTTTATTAAAATATTTTGAAGGCCTCCTTATATTGTTGTAATATGTATTGTTACATTTTAAAATAAAAATATACGCTGTTAGTAAAAGCTACACATGAACTTAACACAGTTACAAATTTCCATTTACCTTCAAACAGATTTTGGGAATGGTCCTTTAGTTTTCATTAAAACCCTATTTACAGAAAACATGCTCTTCATCCAAATGTTAGATTCTTCATTAACTGCTATAGACTCATTATCTGCAAATAGAACCTATAATTTTCAAAGTTGCAGAGAGATACAGAGATTTAAATCTGGATATTTAGAATCTTACATGAATGGTTTGTGTTTGAGGAGAGATTTTATCTTGTGACAAACTACAGAAAGACATTCAATTGCAAAATATTTATGGAATGCTCTTCAAAAAAAACTTTAGAGAGTGAGTGTGTGTCAGGGAGAGGGGCAAAGGCAGGGGTGGGGTGGGGGGGGGGATATCTTAAGTAGGTTCCATGGTTGGAGCAGAGTCCAGCACAAGATTTAATCCCACAACCTTGGGATCATGAGCTGAAATTAGGAGTCAGACGTTCCAGAAATTAAGCCACCCGGACATTCTAGACCATCTCTTAGATAAAACTTGTATTAGGCACAATGAACACTGATAATGAAGATGCTGTCTTCCAAGAGTTTGCAATCTAATGATTTTTTTGAAGAATAATTGATGAACAATGTTAGTTTCAGGTATACCACATAGAGATTTGACATTTGTACACATTCCAAAATGATCACAAATCTAATTACCTTTTGTTACCATACAAAATTAATAATTATTATTGGCTATATTCCCCCATTTTGTACATTATAGCCCCATAACTTATTTTAAAACTGGAGGTTTGTACTTCTTGATCCTCTTTTTCTGTTTTGCATCATTTCCCCCACCCCAAAACTCTGCTCTGGCAGCTACCAATCTGTTCTCTGTGTTTGCGAATCTGGGTTTTGTGTTGGTTTGGTGTGGTTTTTATATTCCACATATTAATGAAATCATGCAGTATTCAGGTTTCTGTCTAATTTACTTGGCATAATAGCCTTAAGGTCCATTCATGTTGCTGCAAATGGCAAGATTTCCTTCTTATTTTGTGTGACTGAGTAGTATTTCATTATATATGTACATACTGCATCTTCTTTATCCATTTACAGTTCTTGTCTTTGCTATTGTCAATAATACTGCAATGAGCATGGAGGGGAGGCAGATGCATATATCTTAGCAAATTCATGTTTTCATTTTTTTGAATAAATTTCTGAAAGTGTAATTCCCAGATCATATGGTAGCCCTCTATTTTTATTTGGGGGTGTGTGTGGGAGAGAGCACCTGCGTGCAAGATAGTGAGGAAGAGGGGCAGAGGGAGAAAGTATCTCAAGCAGGCTCCATACTCAACACAGAACTTGATGTGGGGCTCAATCATATGACCCCAGGACCATGACCTAAGCTGAAATCAAGAGTCAAATGCTCAATTGACTGAGGCACCCAGGTGTCTCTATTCTTAATTTTTTGTGGAATCTCCATGCTGTTTCCATAGTGGCTGCATCAATTTACATTCTAACCAATAATACACAAATATTCCCTTTTCTCCACTTTCTTACTAAACACCTATTTCTTGTCTTTTTTGATGATAGCCTCTCTGGCGGATGTGAGGTGATATCTCCTTTTGATTTTGATTTATATTTCTTTGATGATTAGTGATCTTGACAATTTTTTCAGGTGCCTGTTGGCCAATTGTATGTCTTTGGGAAAAAGTCTCTTCAGATTCTCTGCCCGTTTTTAATCAGATTAGCTTTTTGTATTGAGTTGTAATTGTTCTTTATATATTTTCTATGTTAATCTCTTATCAGATACAGGATTTACAAATATATTCTCAGATTTAGTGGATTGCCATTGCATTTTGTTGATGGTTTCCTTTGTATTAGAGAAGATTTTTAGTTCGATGTAGTATTATTGCTGACTCCCTTGCTTTTGGAGTCAGACATCCCCCTGCAAAATGTGAAGACCAATGTCAAGGAACATACTATTTATGTTTTCTTTTAAGAGTTTTATGATTTCAGTTCTTACCTTGCCTTTCATCCATTTTGAGTTAATTTTTGTGTTTGGTATAAGATATTGGTCTAGTTTCAGTCTTTTGCATGTAGCTGTCCAGTTTTTCCTGCACCATTTATTAAAGAGACTATGCTTTCCCCATTGTATATTCTTTCTCTTTGTTGAAAACTTGCTAACCATATATATGATTATTTATGGGATTTATTTCTGAGCACTTTATTCCATTGATCTATATTTTTTTTTGTGCCAATACTATACTATTTTAATGACTATAGCTTTGTAGTATAGTTTGATAACAGAGTGTGTGATACCTCCAGCTTTGTCTTCTTGCTATAGATTGCTTTGCCTTTTTGGGGTCTTTTGTGATTCTACATAAATTTCGATATTAGTTTTTCCAGTTCTTATTTTTCTTTAATGCCTTTAGGCCATATATAAATGTATCTTGTTTTATCCATTTAGCCACTCTGTCTTTTGGACAATTTAGTACATTTACATGTAAAGTAATTAGTGATAGATATGTACTTTTGTTAATTGTTTTCTGGCTGTTTTGGTGCTTCTTCTCTTTTACTTCTCTCTATTCCTTTGTGGTTGGTTGACTTTATTTATGTTACATGTAGATTCCTCATTTCTTTTGTGTAGTTGCTATACATTAGTTTCTTATAACATTTTGGGTCTCTTGTACATCTGCTCCATTGGTTTTCCAAGCTATATGTTTTGGGGACTTGTATTTTGAGTGCAAATCCTAGGAGTTGAGGTGCATGTTGTAGGGTGCCTCCTTGCCTCTTCAAGGAGAAGTGCTGGACTGGTGAGATTCCTTCCAATTGTGTGTCCCTGTGCTGGGGGCAGGGTGTTCGCTGAGACCAGATCTCTGCCTCTCTTACTTGTCTTTTTGTGGTCTGTGCTTTGCTGTGGAGAAATAGCTCATCTAGTCTTCAGATATTTTTCAGAGGGAAATGATCCATGTGTACTGTAGATGTGGGGTGTCCATGGGAGGAGGAGAGTTCAGGATCTTCCTATGCTGCCATTCTTCAGATGTCTCTTAAGAAAACATTTTTTTTAAGTAACTGGTTATAATGTGAAGGGTCTAACAATTACCTTCATAGAGTTCTGGGCATGGGGAAGGAAGTGTAGAAGGCTAGGAGTGAACCAAGCAGAGAAGTACACAGAGTGGAAAAAATAGAGACTATTAGGCAGGCAGAGAAAACAGTGATTGCAAGTTTAGGGGCTCTAGCATAAACTCATTAAGGATGCATAGAGCATTGAATTGTTCATAATGGAAATAGTGATGACTACTTCCCAGAGGTGACTCTGGAAAAATAGGCATGGACCAAATCTTTAAGGGCTTTGTATGTCAATACGTTTTGTGGACTCTAGTTGAAAGCATTGTGCAGCCATTGAAAAATGTTAATATCATTTATATATGCTGTGATCGTTCTAATGCCTTGTGGGAGAGGAGTTGTCAGAGACTGTGAGACTAAATATAGGAGACTGTTATCTCCCAGTAATAAGTGATAGGGCTAGACTTAAAACAAGTGCAATACAATTGGCAAGAAGAAAAACAATTCCAGAAATATTAAAGATCTGGGCATGGAATAGCAATGACTATCTACAAGACGGTCCTTTCACAATATGTTTTATTAAACAGGAGGGTAATGCTTCAGTTTTCCTTCCCTTTCAGTTTGGTAAAGTGAATACATGGAAATACATATCTCTTTATTACAGCTATTCATACCTTACAATTGTTTGCCTTAAATCCACAGGGAATATTTTAGACATTACCAATAAGCACTTGCTACCATAAACCAAATTCTTAGGCCATTAAAATTGATTCGTTGAAGAACTAAATCTATTGGGTGATAAAACTGTCCATGAGGAAAAATTGCTCTTACTTAATTAAATGTGGTCCATTAGAATCTTAGAACTTCAGTATTTAAATTAACCACATAAACCCATTGTGTAGATGAGAATACTGATGTCAAGAGACATTAGTTTTCAGTGATAAAGTACTACTAATATCCAAATAGTCTAACTTAGTTTGCAGCACTTTATATCATACCACACTGCCACTACTATTTTATTTGAAAATTATCTTTGCTTGGATTAAATTGTTGTTCTTGTAATCCTTGAATGAGTTTTTAATCAGTTTTTATTTAATTTCAACATTTTATCCGTATTCATTTTTTTCATCATGTGTTTTTAGTTCCACTTGGTGATTTTCCTTTAATGGAATAAAATTTTAGTTTTATATTGTGCCACAAATGAAATGGATAGAAAGAAAACTTTTTAAAAGAATAAGCCTCAAATGCATCCCTCCAGTAATTTGATATTAGAGTACTTTTAAGTAAATTATAGTTAATTAAGCATACAAATACACTAACTACTTTAAGTACCCAATTAGCTACCTTAACTGAAAGAATTGTCCTGAATAGCACATTTTAAAAAGGCATTTTTCAAGGTGATACATAAATCTTTGTCTCTGATGTGAAGAATGTAATTACTCTTAGAAGAAAGAATATGGTAGCAGTTGATTGTTCAGAAATACAAATGTTGTAGCATGAAGTACTAGCCTCTATAGACCCCAGTGTCTTCATCTATTAAATAAAGTATCTGACGTAAAAATTTACAAAGGTTCCCCACTTCTCTTAAGTCTTGGAATCATTCATCTATGAACCATGATCTATAACTCATTCTGTTTACAGAATCCCATACATTCACCTACGTCTTCTTTTATACCATCTGTACCCATGGCACTATATTAGCCCTAATGCATCTCATTAATATCTATATTCCATGAAATGGCTTACTACTTGGAAATTCTATTTTATTATCTGTAAAATAAAATCCCTCCAATTCTGACCTATCATCAAGGGTCTGCATGGACTCTCTGTTTTGGTCTAATTTTTTATTTTCATTCAAATCTAACAACTTTCCAGAGTTAATGCACTATCCCCATTTGAACAGCTCACTGCTCTATATATCCCAAATAATTTATGCAAGAGCCTCTAGATTTGTATCTGACCCCTTAGAACTAGGCACTGCATACTAATTTCTATGTCTTTGGTACATTTTTAAAACCACACTAGGGGCGTCTGAGTGGCTCAGTAGGTTATACATCCAAATTTGACTCAGGTCATGATCTCATGATTCATGGGTTCAAGCCCCACGTCGAGCTCTGTGCTGACAGCTAGCTCAGAGCTTGAAGCCTGCTTCACATTCTGTATCTCCCTCTCTCTCTTTGACCCTCCCCTGCTCACTCTGTCTCTCTCAGAAATAAATTTTAAAAAATAATAATAAAATCACACCAAAGGAGGAATGAAAAACACACTCTTACACTGTCCCCTCTCTGGGCTTTTTTTTTTAAACATTACCTTTTAATGTTCAACATCCATTCTCACCTTAGTAAAATCTAAAGTTAACCATCATCCCTATTCTTCTCTAAAACAATATTAATACCTTAGAATTCTTAAGTGTATTCAGTGGTCTTTAACTTATTATTATGTAGCATTTAAATTTCATTAGTTTAAAAAATCAACTTCTGGACTATAATTTACATAAAATAAAATGTACATATGTTAAGTGTACCATTGGAGCTTGGACAATGAATACAGCCATCTATTTGGTTTTTAACATCCCCAAAGTCAATCGCTTTTGTTAGGATGAATTATAAATAATCACTAGTAGGGTTCAATCTAATTGGTACTGTAGCTGAATTTAGATTTATTGGAAGTGCTTTCAATTCCTTTGTTTCTTATTGCTTCTATCATTCTACTCTTTCATTCTCTGTTCAGTTTTACTTGTCCAGAGTTGCAATATTTAGTCTATTTTGTATAGAATTCTGGTTTTGAGTAACTTGTGTTTTAGTACACTAAAGATATTTCTTTTCTGTGCTCCTTTTCCATTGTTGTTAAGACCACTGTCTAATTATTACTCCTTCTAAGTAATTTATTCTTTTTCGTTAGCTGCTTTTAGATCTCCTGAGGTTTCACTTATAATTATGCTGTTGTGAATTTATTTTTAATTACTCTGCTTGAATTTCCTGAACTGTAGAAATTTTCCATCAATTTTGGGAAATACTTGTTCACTGTTGCTTCAACTGATACCCTCTATTTTCTCTATTTTTCCCTCTGTGTATTCTATTCAGCTAGGTATTAGAGTTTATTATTTTTGTGTCATTTAGTCTTCAAATTATAGCCTCTTTCTGCTGCATTCTGGGTATCCTCAGTTATTTATTGTTTGGCTGTTTATGAAATGTTAACTTGCTTGTCGAGATTTTAATTGGTAATATCTGTATGTTTTCCTTTTAGAACAATCTATTTTTAATATCTTATTCCTATAAGGTCTTTACCTTCTTATATTTCTTGAGTTATTTTGAAAATACTTGATATCTCCATATTAGTTTCCTACGTCTCTTAAAGTGCCACTAACTGGGTAGTTTAAAGATCGGAATGTACTGTCTTGCAGCTCTGGAGGCTAGAAGTTTGCAGTCAAGGTGTTAGCAGGTTGATTCCTCCTGAGAGCTGTGAGGGGAGACTCTGTTACAAGCTCCTCCTTGCTGCTCATGAGTTTCTAGCAATTTTTGACACTTGTTGGCTCATAGAAGCATCACCTTGATCTTTGCATTTCTGTTCACATGGTGTTCTCTCTTTATAAGAAAACCAGTCATAATGGATTTGGGAGCCCACCCTTTTCAGTAAGGCCTATGTTAACTGTTCCCAAATAAGATCAGATTCTGAGACTTAGGACTTTAATGTATGAATATTGAGGGGCAGGTGGTGGGGACACAGTTCTACTTATAACAGTCTCATAAAAAATCTGGATCTGAAATTTGAGAACTTGGAGTGTTGTTTGGTTTTCATGTCTGCTGAGTAGACTGCTTCTTTTTGGGTTTTAAAATTGAATGTCTATTTGAATTTTCAATGAGGGGAAAAGTATCTTTTCTCTATCGGGATTCTACAAGGCTTGGGTGGGTAAGAGAGTTTTTCATAGCGGTTTTGCTTGTACTTAGGCTACGAGCAGACATGAGAAGGCACAGCTTCAGGGATATTTTTGTTGTCACCATTATTAATTTCCAGCCTTGGGGTTTTCTGCACCACATGTCCAGTGTCCATTTGTACTCCAAACCCACAAGAAAAACTAGACTTGAAAATTCTCTCTAAATGACATTTTCTATAGAAAGCCAGGTTAAAGCACCACTTTATTGACTCCCCCATGGGCTGTAGACCTGAGATTATTTCAATCCTTCCTTAAAGGGACTGGGATTTAGACATAATTTTCATGCCCCCTACCCTTCATCAAGTGCCCCAGGCCTCCTAATGTGTCCCATGGAGAGAGTAAAATATCCCACCTCCAGCCCTTCCTAAGGCTCCAGACCTGCTGCTACTTTGGCTCTCAACTTGCTTTCCTCTCCTGCCATCTGGGCATTTTTCTTTTTCTCATTCTTTAAAAATCTCAGGCATAATTTGTGAATTATGTTTGGCCCTCATCCATACACACCAGTAGGAAACTTTTTTCAGTGGCCTTTCCTTATTTGCTAGAACCAGAAGTTCTAATTCCCTTTTATTGAACAGTTGAAGATAAATGTTCAAAATGTTAAAGTGCCTTAGCTAAGGTCAAGTTGTTTTTCAGAATTCTAGTCTTTTGACTACCTATTTGGTGATCTTTTACCTTCTCATAATTTCTTTTTTACCCATTATTATCTCCTCACTTGATAAAACAACACAGAGGCCTTTTGAGTTCATGTCATTTGTCCCTAGATTCAAAACTCTTCTGAATCTTAGAAACCACAAGAGTAAATGGCTTGGACACTCAGGCAATGAATAATTTTAATATGATTAGTGATTATTAGAGAGAAAAATTCTCCCTTTCTCTAACCAAATACTGAGTGACACTTTGATCTTAATATTGTCTGATTCTGCATAGGGTCTTTCTAGGCCTTTGATATTAAATAATCTCATGCAATTTTAAGGTATAGATTTGACATTTCTTCAACTTCAAATGGTTTAGGTGATTCCTTAATTGGAGTCTCCTTCAATTGTTGTGAAGGATGTCTGCATAGATTCAGCCATGAGTTGACTTCTGCCATGAGGCTTGCAGGAATGGGATTTTTCTAGAGAAAATCTTGTGGAAACCAGTATAATTGAGAATTGGGTTTATTGGGATTTTTGCATTAGTCTTCATTTAAAATCACACATATAATTTTAAATTCCATTTTCCATAAGGTCAGACTGACTCTTGTTATATACCAAGACTCCTGACAATCTCTCAGCTATGATTCACATTTAAGACTCTTGGATAAAAGTTCATGGGCTCCGTGTAACAATCAATTAAGATTTGAATTGGTGTGTGAAAATATTCAGATACTTTATACCACATTTCCCCCCTCTACTTTCAGCTTTATCCTCAAGATAAAGTGTTTTAGTGGTTTTTAGGATAAGCCTAAATATGAATCTGCTCTACAAAGAAAGAGACATTTAAGGAAGGAAGCATACAGAGAGACAGGAAGCTGTAAGTTTCCTGAGATGAACTAGGAGTATACCAAAACATGAAATCTTACTGAATTTTGCAGTGAATGAGTTAGGAATCTAACAGTACGTGGAAATTTCCTCCGGTCAGTTTTTGACTGTAAAGAGCTGGGGAGTAGGGGATGTGTACACAAATCGATGCTCATTTGTAAACAAATGCCCCAAAACTACAATTTATCTGATTGTCAAGCACTTTAATTTACATTCCTTTTAGATGTGAAAAGAATCTTGCTGTGACATCTATCCTATCAAGGAACACTAGCATTGATCCAAATGATCTAGTTAGTAAACTATGCCCCCAAAGTTTTATCCTTGGTTGAAAAGGAAGATTTTCCTTATAAAAGGAACACTAATCATTTCACTTCTTTGCAACTTTTGCTATATCTTACAAATTACCAGAAAAACAGAAGTGACATTTATTAAGATAAACTAGTTTCCGTTAAGCTGTGAAGCAATGGAAACCTTAGGGAAAAAATGTATTCTTACATCCCAGTCCAATGTATGAAACACCATTGCTTTATTAATAGTGCAAGTATGAAATTGTATACTTGCTCAGATTTCAGTTTGATACTATTTTGAAAAGAAAATAGATATAAGATCCCATGAAAAACCATACCATAGTTACCTAGACCTGAGAAGCCTTTTGGGATATTACTCAAGAAGGTTTCTTTCATGAAGATTTCAAAAGAATGCTAGTGATTAAAAAGAACCACAAATTTACAAGTATGCATGATTGCAAATGAGACTCTTGATAACTGTTCTTAATGAATAGAGACTTCCTGTATGGTATGAAAGTGTTCGTTATAGTATTTCAAAACTTCAGCCATCTGAAATAATCCTAAGAAAGACGTTTACCCCTAAGTTCTGTATTACATTCAGAATTCAGCATTTTAATGGATATTTTCCTTCTATGAAGCTTTATTTCATTATTGGATATTTGGCATGTTGCCTTTCCTGAATTGAGGAGTCTTCTCTGAATGCAAAGGAAATAAAAAGTCTTGATCATCAGAACAAGGAAAGAGAATCACTGTAACTCCTTTTGTATGACAGTTCCTATTTTTTTCCATCAAATTACCTTACCTTTCCAAATAGGGTAGCTAAAAGATATTTTGTAAGATTTATATTTATTGTATACTGGTATTATTTTCCTGTATAAACTAAGTGATGGAAATGCTTGATGAGTGATCAATAGTATTTTAGGCTTTCTGTTATTTTATTCTTTTCTTCCTTTGATATCAATTTGGCTACACCATAGGTCAAATAATATTGCAACAAACTATATTACAAGAGAATATCATCTACCACAGTTCACCTAGTGAAGTATGCAGAAAATATCCTCTCTTGGGCATTGAGAAACTCCAGCATCTCAGCTCATTCACATTGAAATGAACAGGAATTAAATTCTATCCCTCTTCCTTTTTTTGAGTTATAAACCAATTCAACATTGATTTATCATACTTCTGGTAGAAACAAAACAACAGCAGCCTTGATACCTGCCTTCAAAGAGCACATAATATAGTCAGGGATACAGAGTAGAAAAAATGCAGACTTCCATAATAGATACAATGCGTAGGACAATACTGATCCCCACAGAGGCAGTTACAACAAGGTGGTGGAATCAGTAGTCTTGACAAAGGAGAGGGAAAGGCAGAGTTGGGGTTACATGTTATAAAAGACAGAGTCGGGGTGCCCAGGTGTCTCAGTTGGTTAAATGTCTTGCTTTCAGCTCAGGTCATGATCTCACAGTTATGGGTTTCAGCTCTGCACTGGACTCTGTGCTGGCAGTGTGGAGTCTGCTTGGGGTTCTTGCTCTCTCTTCTTCTCTGCCTCTCCCACACTTGTGCAGGAGGGTGCGCATGTGTGCTAGCACACTCTCGCTCACTCTCTTTCTCAAAACAAACATTAAAAAAAAAGAGTTAATGAGGAGCAATGAAAGAGCATTCTAGTTGAGGAAAAGACAGGTATGAAGTCACAGAGGCATGAAACTGTGATTTGGAGAAGTTCAAATAACTTTATAGTCTGAACAAGGAATGTGGGTAGGGAAGAGAGTAACGAGATTAAATACTGTTAAACCTATTTGCTAGTAGAAGCTGACAAGCAGTAAATAATGAAAGGATTAGTGTGTATTTTAGGAAGATGGCTCTGGTAGCAGCATGAGGAGGTTGTTAGGAGGAATCAGAAAGCCATTGGAGGGACAGGGAAGACCTGAACTAATACTGCAGCAGTGAGTTGACAAGGAAGTAGATTATTTAAGGGATATTGAGGAGGTAGCTTGGGCAGGTCCATGTGACTGGAAGAACTGGAATTGGTAGTAGAGTCTGATGCCTTAAATTTCAACTGGGCCAGATGAGAGAATAATGGAGCCATTCACAAAGAGAGACTATAGTGGTGTAAAGTGTAGCTTTTATGAAAGTATTACAGTGAATTGATCTTTAACTTGTAGAGTCTGTACCTATAGCACAAATAGAGATACTCTGTAACTAACTGTTGAATACACAGGTCTGGAGTTTTAAACTACAGTTACAGTTCAGGGAGTCTCCATCATATTCTACCTGCCCCATGTATCTGACAGATATGTTTTAAAAAACAAGCAATATTATTTTTGGGAAAATACATTGCTTTTCACAATTCCATAGTAGCTACAATTTATTGCATGTACTGTGCTAAGTATTTTACACAAATCCGTGCTACAGTCCTGTGGGATAGGTATTTCCTAAGGCTTTACAGCCATTAAGCAACTTGTCCAAAATATCCCACTGCTTGTGAATGCTGGAGTGAGAATTTGAACACGAATCTGCCTAAAAGGCTTGTCCTGTGGACCATACCATATCTTAACTTTTGATTTACCTCTCCAGATAATATAAGCTGTTTCTACTAGGTAGCTTGACATTTACATTTAATGGAATTGGTTCTTACAATAATTTTAAATAAGAGATAACAGTAAATACTTGGCAACATTCTGTGAAAATATGTATTTCTGTCCACACAAACAAAAAAATAGGTAAAGATCTCTTTGAAAGTAGCCATTACAAAAAATGACAAAAACAAAAAAAAAAAGCAAAAAAAAGGAAAAAAAAAACCCTAATGTCTGTAAGTCTAAATATAATGAACTTATATTTGTACAGAATAGTTGACAGTGGGTTTCATTAATATTTTTATAGAACTCTATATGTTAAAAATGTTCTGATACATCATTCAATTCTTGCAACAGATAGCTGAAACAGATATTTTTCTCATTTTATAGCTGAACAGACTGAAGCACTTCACATCATATAGTTGCTTCCCCTCTTTGCATATTAGCAAGACCCAGGCATTGAAAACTATAATGCCCTTACATTGATATGTTGGAACACCCTATCAAAGAAATAATATCTAGTCAAATTGCGGCATAAGTTTTAATCTCCTAAAATCTCCCAAGTGATCAATATTTTCTCCTTATAAGAATGATGATTTTCCTTCACAGAGACTGAAAACTTAATTAAACTTTAGTTGCTATTTAGCCAAACTATAACACAATTTCATTGATTAGAAATGATGAGTCCTATTCATAAATTCAACAGCATTAGCAAATGAAAATATATAATGTAATACTCGAGGAAAAATCACTTTTATGAAAGGAAAGCAGGTTTCCCAAGGATATTCCAGAAAAAGGTAACATTTATTTGTTTGATCATCTTTTTTTTTTTTACTTACAAGTCAATATCATCTTCACAACCCATTTACTAGTGGATGTTAGTAATAGGAAAGCTTGATCAAATGGACCATTGATCTGTACAAATAGCTATAGCCTAAGAGAGCAGTAACAGTTTGAATAGTCCGAATTTACCATAGTAAGTTCACATGAAGATGCCACCAGTAAAGTGGTGTATATGTTTATTGCTTACATAAGAACCAGGTCACCTAAAGAAGTATCCTATAGGAGTATCCTTAAATTCCACACTTCTATGTAGGGAAAGCACTGTTCTAATAAAAGATGCACTGCACAGTTGAGAAACACATTTTAACAGTATGTAAGACACAGAAGAAAGGAATATTTTAATACACTTCACATACTTAATTCAGAATTACAGAGCTTATAAGTGATGTTAAGCTGTAAAAATTATATTGAATTGAATTCTGTGGGGGTGCTGGCTTACAACCACATAACTATTAAAAAATCATGGTGTCTTTTTACATCAAAGCATGAACAACCTAAAAGATAAGCACTTTAAAAATGGCTTCCCTTTGATTTACTAATAACATTGGAAAGGAGCAAGACATGAAATGGCAGAATGAGAGTTCAAGGTTATTTGAGGCTTTATGTAAAGGGACATCAGTACTTGGGAGTAAAAGTGCCAATCCCTTACTCTGTGACTCAAGTAACCATTCATTGAGGAAAGCTGTTCTTGGATAAAAGAAATGCTGAAAAATAGTAGAATCCTAACTGAGATTTAAAGACATTAGAGAATTCCTTTATTAACCAAGGCTAAATCAGAATCTGGAACCAGCCCCACTGCCAATTTGCTTCAGAACCCTGAGTCCCTAGTATTTCATTCAATTGAACAGAACTTTTATTGGTGGTCTTGTATACAGTTGCAGGGGCTCTGGTACAAGTATTATGAGCAGCACCCAGTTAGGTCAGGGTAGTCCATGACCTCAAGAATTTTACATTTTAGATGGGGAATAAGAGAAGTGCAGACATAAAACTGTATAAAGCACAAAAGGAGAAATTTGTCAAGTGTTATAAACCTAATATTGCACAGTCAGATGAGAGATTGTACTTGGAGAACCAGAAAGTGTTTTCTAGAGGAGGGGGCTTCTGAGAATCTTAATATGAGAGATCTAGTGAGGAGTATCTAAACAGAGATTATTGGCTGTAATGAATTTGGGGTACTAGGCATGCTGAGCATGGAGTTCGATTTAACTAGAAGCAATTTGGAGAAGAATAGTAAGCAACAAGGCTGGGGAGGTGTGCTGGGGCCTTTGCTGATTGGGGGCGTGAAGTGCCAGGTGAGGAAAGGAGACAGTTGTTCTTGATGGCTTTCGATAGACAGATGATTTGAAGTATGGGTACCAATGTCTGGTGGACCTTGATGTAAACCCATAGTCTGCTCTGTAAGTGATGCATTTCATTAATAAAAGTAAATTTCTTATAGCATTGATTGCCCTTTCCTCAATAAAAATGCAGATTGTGTGTGCATTTTTCCTGAGTTATGAGACTCTGAAAAAACAATGTTGCTCATTGTACAAAGTAGCTCATTAAATGTCTATGATTGACATTGTTATTGGTGCTGTGATGATGAAAGATGTATCAAACAGCATTATTCATGGTAAATTTGGATAGGGAGATACTGATGTTGGAAGATCTGTAAGAAAGTTAGCCAGAGAGAAACGATGAGAAAATAGAATGTACAGGACTTAGCAACAGGTTTTTATGTGTCAAGAGAGTGAAGTGTGGCTCCAAAATCTGATCCTTGTTTAGAGAGAAAAATTGAAGTCCATTTAGGTTTAGGTTTTCCTTATGGAAAAAATGAGTTATATTTATAACAGACAGGTTTTGTGGTTTGGATTAGACATTTAGGTATGTTCTAACGGCAGTTAGAAATGGAGGTTTGAAGTTTAGGAGAGAGGATGAACTTAGTGAAGTGAACTTGAGAAGCATCTGCTGTCAGAGGTACTAGGTGCGGCCCTAATAGGTGATGAAATCAGCTAGGGCTACTATGTAGACATACAAGAAGGTAAAGGATATAATCCTGAGGATTATCTACATGTGGGATCAAGGAGGAGGGTGGAGTATCATCAAGAAAAGAGAGCATAGCAGAATAACCCTGATGACACAGTCTCATGAGGACCAAACAACAAAATAGGAAGTTTTGAGGAGATGGCCACAAAAAATGCAGAAATTTAAAGAGAATGAGGATTCTAAAACACTCCCTCTGTTTCTGGTGAAAAGGATGCCTTTGAAATAATAGTGAGAAAAAGTATTGCCAGTAGAGCTAAATTGTAAAAGATTTAGTATATACGAAAATGAATATAGACTACTAAGGTGAAATAACACAGATAAAGAATAACCAGAAGGAGGGAAGATTTCCAAAGTTGTAGGGGAGTGGTGCTGGTATAGGATCTGGATATGTTTGTAAGCAGAGAGACTGGAGACAACAGAACTAAAAAAGAGAGAAAAAGAAACATTTTCTTATAGGTACTCTAGGGTTGGAGTTAAGACCCTAAGTGGAATGGTGAAGTCTTGTGGCTGGTCCTGAATGACCTCTCAGATTTTTTAACCAAGAACATTTTGCTTAGTCTCCTGCTACTTAAAAGACCCAGTGATAATATGGTTGAGTTGATATCCATGGTTGTTGGTCAGCATTTTTGAGGACTAGGACTGTGGAAGAAACAGCAACATATGCTGTCAAAACAGCAATGAGATGAGGATCCAGACAAGCACAGGTTGAAGGGCTGTCTCTACTATTTACTATCTGTGTGATCTTAAGCAAGTTTTGTGAGCAGAAGCTTAAGTCTCCTCATCCATAAAAGAAAAAGCATTTAGGGACTCTTTCTGTCTTCTGCAATAGGCACATGGAGTTGCTAAATTTGGTGTGAGTTACTATCCTATAGTAAGGTATACCATCTATATTTTCATTAATGTTCTAGTTGTACTATTAATACTCTTTCTGTATTTTTTCCTGGCTATGAAGTTACTCCATCATCCACTTAAGTAATAATTTCATAAATGCTTTCTGGATGAACTGAGAAAATCACTGTATGTTCCTAAAGGTAATTAATTGTCTTCCTTACCGTAACCAGGAATTAATCTAAAATATTGATTTAGCATTTTCTAATATGTATATTCAATAAAATAAAACATTAATTCAAAGTGAAAAAACTCTCTCTTCTCATTATTGAGGTCACATATACGATTATTACCTTTTAATGTCCTGTTCTATCATCTTCACTTTACATATGTGTGCAGTAACAGTGGCCTCTCGGAGCCCAAACATCCTTCACAGGAGTCTGGTGGAGAGTGGTTTCCCACTATCTTGAAACAGATGAGTGTTCTCTGTGGTTCCAGGAGATTTTAAAGACAGCCAGTGAGTGTTCATATGTAGTATTGAAGGATAATTTTTTAAGATCCAAAGGCCTATTATGACTGTTCACATCATGCTAAGTGTTGAATGTGTATCCTTTCCACTCTTTCTAATTGCACCTAAAAAAGCAGAGTTTGCAAGCCATACCCTTGGATAGAAAAGTGGGTCATAATTTTATAGAAGGATGTGAGTTTAGGCACAGCTTAAAAACAATAGGCTCCTAAGACTGAGGGCATCTGACAAGCTCTAGATAGGCCCATTTGAAAGCAGCAATGGGATGATGAAAATAGATTTTATTTTCTGATACCTGTAAGGTTCTATATTACTTCTCTCTGCTTCATCCACAGAGATGGCATATTATCCTGTAGTGGATACTAACAAGCTATTCTAATAAGGCCCAATTTAGAGAAAATGAATTTCGTGTAAATTAAACAGGATTTTCATGAGACTTAATGCAGATCTTCTTAATATAAAGCAGTGATCTTTCTCTCCACTCTCTCTTTATTTTTTTTTTTAATGGACAGAATCTATACTCTAAATGAAAGCTTAACCCAGAAATCAGTCTATAAAACTGATGGAGGTGGTAGGGCTCTGCTAAGGGTTAGGTTCCTTTGCCTATTCTTTTACCCCATTAGGGCTGCTATAACAAAATACCACAGACTGAGTATTTTACAAACAACAGAAATTTATCAAGTTCTGGACCATAAAAGTCCAGGGTAAGTGTGCCAACATGTTGAGGTGAGAGCCTTCCACCAGGTTGCAGAGTTTTCTGTATTCTCATATGGGAGAAGGGGCAAGAGAATTCTCTGCAGCCTCCTTTCTAAGGGCACTCCAGTGTGGTTTTTTTCAACACCACAAAGCAATTAACTTCATAACCTACCTGGACATAGCATCCAATCCCACAGGCTAAGGGCTATTGCCATAAGACTATCTCCATTTCAGTTTCCAATTGCAAATTGGTTGTTGCACAGGTTGTTACCTGTGTTTCTGACTGGCTGTAAATTGGAGGTCCCCACAGCTCCTTCTCATGTTCAATTAATTCTCTAGAGCAACTCATAGAACCCAGACATTTACTTACATTTACTAGTTTATTATACAGAATACTATAATGGACACAAATGAAGAATAGATGAATTGGTACATGGTGTTAGGTCCAGAACAGTCATGAGTGTGCTTCTGAGTGAACTTCTGCCTCATGGAACTGGGGTGTGCCATCCTCTTAGCACACTGATGCAATCTGAGTTTTTACAGAGCTTATGTAGAGTTATGTAGCTTTTCCTTCTTAACAGAGATTGGTGGTTATGGGCAAAAGTTCCAAATCTCTAATCACTTGGTCTTTCTGGTGACCAGCCACATCCTGAAGCCAGTTAGTGTCCCCACTCCAAGTCACCTTATTGGCATAAACTTAAATGTTCTCAAAAGGGACTCCTTAGGAGTAACAAAAGACATTTCTATCAGGAAATTCTAAGGGTTTTAAGAGCTTTATGCCAGGAACTGGACACAAAGGCCAAATATGTCTTCCTATACCACATGTACCTACCCTACTCATGAAGGTTCTGCCTTCATGACATAATCACCATCCCAAGACCCTACATTCTAATACTACCATCTTTGGAGTCAAGACTTCAACATGAATTGTGAGGGGGACACAAATATGTTAGACTATAGCACCTGCTTTCTGGATTTTAAACTCTTTGAAGTTAAGGGCAATGTTTGGGAAGCCAGTAAAATGGAGTTTTTCCCTATGAGCTTTTCACTATGCAAAGATCATAGACCAGGATTAAAGTATATTTGTTTTTACAGTAGTGAGTGGAAAAGAATAAACGGTAATTTCAGAGTCTGCAGATCCAGGTGACAAAATGAAAAGGGAATATTTGAGCAGAAAACTTGAGTAAGAGGGCAGTAGGAAGCTGTCTTGTCCTTGAGGATTACACTGAAGCAAGGCATAAAGAAGAGAAAATAAAAATAAAGTATGTTGAAGTCATACAGGGTGTCAAGCATACGAGTTATATTTCATCTTCACAACACTGCTCTGAAATAGGTATCCTTTCCATTATACAGATTAAGAAATTAAGGCTCAGAGAGTTTAAATAACTTTCCCATTATTTCTAAGTGGCAGACCTTGGATTTGAACCCAAGTCTGCTTAACTCTTAGCCTAAAATTTCCACTACAGTATGCTAAATTGAAGTAGGGCAAGGGGTGGATAGAAGGAGGGATTTGCTGACATTTATAGTCTCTGTTTACATTTCAGTTTTGTTTGGGGCTGTCCGGAGGGAATGCAGGTGTTACTCAGGAAGTACCAGGATAATACTAAGAGGGTGCCTCCTTGCTCCAGCCTGACACATCTAGGCTGGAGCTGCCTCCTCTCGTTGCTTAACCCTGCCCAGAAAGAGGAATGAAGAGCTCCCTGTGCTATAGTCTTTGTACTTATTTAACTGTCAACACATCCTATTCTTTTAATACCCTTGCCTGATTCAATACCACCTAAAACTGTAAAAATAAACCCCTTTTTAAACATTAAAAAATGTATACTTTATTAATATTCAGGGTCACTGGGTAGAATCTTAGATTTAGATGTGCCCTCAGAGGTTAAATCATTACACTTTGGATCATAGCTCAGACTTCTGGGTTATCTCTTGTGGGCTAGGCAGTCTGGGGATGAAGGTGGTGGGTCAGAGCTCTGATTTTATCCACCTTTTGTGGTGGTGCAGGCATCAAGGATACAAATCTTCCTGTAGTGTCCACAGACACTGGATTGAGATCAAGAGTTTAGTCCAAGGGAGAACCTAGCAAAAGGAAGGTCAGCCAAAATTAGGACCCTATGACTTTAGACAATTGACTAAGGACTTCAGGGGCATGAAACATGACAGGATCTAGGAAAGAATTCTAGAGTATAGATGGGGTCTAATCTACATCTTTTCGAAAGATGGATCTGGTTAAGAGAATTGAAGCCAACGCTGGAAAAATAGAGTAAAAGTGGCTCAGTGCTGAAGGTTGGGTTTCTTCCCTGAGTTCTTGGCCATTAGTTTTCAACCATGAAACAGGGCAAGCAGTTGGTGGGCTGTTTCCTGTTAGTTAAACCTGGCAGGACCTAAAATGTCTTCTTAGGGGACAAATGGGCAGGGTTTTCATTCCAGGAAGAATGACCTTCAGATCCTCCCTCTACCATTTAATATCCACTTGGAGAGTCATTCAACATCTCTGTTCCTCACTTTCCTATTTGCATGGAAGAGGGATAATAGCACATATTTCAGAGGGCTGTTGGGAAGATTAAACTAGATAACTACAGAGTTTAGAACATATAGTCAGTGCTATGTATTAATATAACTAATGTTAACTATTGTTACATCAACTAAGATAGCTAATATTTGTGCATAAGATATGTTAGTAAAGCAAATCTGGTGAATAACCTGTGCCCCCACTCTTGGTCTTGGGCAGACTTTGCTAAGAGATCATGGCATTCTTTCCCAACAAACCTAGATGTTGCTTCACAAATATTCTCCATATACAGGTCTAGGGAGTCCCTTCTAATCAGTTAGGGTTAGAAAGCATTTAATATCTTTTTCTAATGTGTGAGTTTCCCTCACAGTCTTTTAACAGATGAAGATCCAGTTTTTTAATAAGCCTTTCGCTATTGATGAACTTACTGCCTCCAAAAGTCATCCATTCATTGTTAGATACCCCTAATAATAACAGTTGTGGTAGAGAATCTACTTATTTATTAAATAAAAATGCTTTAAAAATCTAGCTTACCTGAGAGAGATTGGCTTTTACTGCCATAATCTATGCACAAATATGTTATCTCTTGTAGGAATATCCATCAACTTTTAGGTTCATATTTACCGATATTATAAGAAATTATCAGGGACTGCCTGGGTCCTCAGTTCCTTAAGCATCTGACTTTGGTTCAGGTTATGATCTCATAGTCTGCAGGTTCAAGCCCTGCATCAGGCTCTGTGCTGACAGCTCAGAGCCTGGAGCCTAGTTCGGATTCTGTGCCTCCTTCTCTCTCTCTCTGCCCCTTACCCACTCGTTCTGTCTCAAAAATAAAATAAAAACATTAAAAAATTTTTTAAAAATTATCAAATATTTTTTGTAGGTGTTAATATGCATTTGGCAGCTGGCCTTCAGTAAAAAGTTCAATGTTCTTGCAGATATAACTTTGACATTTATTTTTGGCAAGATAAACATTGTTCTAATACTTTTTTTAAATATCACTCACACACATAAAAGTAGCAGCAGTAGACAAAGAAATAATTTGAATGTTCTATGAAATATTTTTGAATTTGTGTATTCCATGGATTCTAAACATGATTTCTAATTTAATCATGAATTCAATTACAAAAAAGAAAAAAGAAAAACTGAAAACCAAAAGCCAAAACTTTAATGATGATAGACCTAAATATCTTGGTGGGAAATTTAAGAGTAGACATATTCATTCTGGATTATCAGTTTCACATTGATAAAATTGTTTATTACTTCAGGGGAATAAAAAACAAAAAGACACCAACAGACTTCTTGTTTTTTCTTATTTGTCCATCTTTTATCTAGACATTAGTTCTGCTCTTCAAATAGTTTAAAGAGAGAGTATGAGTCAAAAGCTTTCTTTTTTTGCTGTTTCACTTGGTTTTTATAACCTCCTCATGCCCAGCATAAGTTTCTACCATTCAGATCATAGTCTAGTTTATGTTCCTCTTTTGACTGTTCCCTGGAGATGTTTGTGTCTACATGAAAGTAAAAGAGCCATCTGATTTGACCTTTACAGAAGATAAACAGAATGTGTTTTTACTGGCCTATAGATGGAAATAATTTGGGATCTTTTACATAATATTGTTTCCAAACTAATAGGAGATAAAATGATAAGCATTTATTAAATATCTATGATATGTCAGGTCATATCTCTGATTATTTTAATGCTTCTAAAAGGTTATATATATAATCCTAATTTTATGGAAGGGGAAACTAAGACTCAGAGTTTAAGCCAATTGCCCAGTGCTTCTCTAATAAGTAGTAGAGCTGAGATTTGAATGCACATCTGCCTAGCATTGCCAAACCTCTTTCCCTTCCACTACTGAACCACCTGAGTCCTACTCAGATTGAAAACTGTTTATTGGAAGTATGGACCTGGAAGAGGAAAGATATATCTGGTCCTCAATGGGTATTTTATATGGCAATCAAACATTTTATACATCTTATGCCATATACATGAGGAAAAAAAATTCTTAGAAGAAAATACTCTCAATTGGAAAGAATTTGTACAAAAGCGTGTAAGTCCTGAGATTCATTATTTTCTCAAAGTCTAAGATCTAAAACAGAGCATAAGTAACTTCAGTTTCCAGACTCCTCAGGAGGATTGTTATTCTTCTTTTCATTTTACAGCTAGCTGTCTGTGGTTTTATTACAACTTTAATTGGCTAGAGCCTTTAATTATGGTTAGGTGAATTCATTTGTGTGAAATAACAAGCATAAATTTTCTTCCATTTTCAAAAGTGAATATTTGTGCAAATTCAGATTTTTTTTTGCCATTGTATTTATCTTTTATTCTCGCTTCCCATTTCTATGTAATTTGTGTCTTTCAGATTTTATATTATTAGCTGTTAAATGTGACAGGTAGAAAAAAGGCACAAGGTCATTTCATTGTTCTCTGAATCTGTTTCAGGCACATCACTTTTTTAGTTTAAAAATCTCTATAACTTACATTCTAATCTTCTGTTTTAAATGTCTTCTTTCCTGATGACACTCCTTCAGCTGCTTGATTTATTGTAAATACTGAAGCAGATATCAAATTCCTCATTGAGTGTTCTATATTTTAAAAAGTGTAGGTTAAAAAATAAAAACCGTACTTGATTCTGGGAGATGGTATCAATGGAGGCCTAATTTTGGGATCTTCCTGAATCCTTACATAAAAACTAACTCAAAACCAAAAGCAAGAAGTCCTACTAAACATTTGCAGTGATACTAAAGGTCATCACAACTCCCAGAACTCCAAGTTATATGCAGGTGGGAACAGCCACTTTGAGCCAACACACCTATCTGCAATTGGCTTTGTACAATTGAAAGTGAAGAAAAGTAATACTGCCAAGCACAGAGACATGCCCTTCCGACTCCTCTTTAAGTTGCCTTGCTGGAAGAGTGTGGTTAGCTCTTAACTTTCTTCAGATCTACTTTACTTTTGAACTTAAAAGTTTTTGGGGGATGACAATCCAGCCATTTCTGCCAGAAAAGAGAAGCTCAAATATGAATGCAAATCACAAATCTGGATAATGGCTTGATGTTTTTCTTGCCCAGTCTTGCTTTCTTTTTATTCCTTTCAGAAGGTTATACTTTTGCATTTCTAGCTCAGTTGCAGTGTCTGTTTTTGGAGTAATTCTGCTGACACAGTAGGGCCAGGGTTGTTCTGAGAAAGCAGGCAATAAGATAGGTGTGTGATAGGCGTGTGATGTGTGATAGTTCCTGGCACAAGATGGTGGCTGATGGCTTTTGGTGGAGGAGATTTAGAGGTGCAATGATTTAGGCTTTGAACATGTATGAGGAGAGCAATATACACAAAAACAACGGACTTGGTTTGTTAAGTTTCATGGACTATCTATGAAGGATTCATGAAAATCTGAGGACAATTAACAGACTGGTAAAAAAAAAACTAAGTATGTAATCCAGAAAGCTTCATTGGTAGAACTTATAAAAAGGCCCATATTTTTTTATGATAGGAAAGCAGAAAAACAACTGGAAACCAAGCTTATTCCCTTAGGGAAAACATTCTATCCCCTAAGGCTACAAGAATCCCCCTTGAGATCTCCTACTTCAACTTTGGGCTACCAGATCAATAATTAGAGTTAAGTTGCAGCTTAACCCAGGTAAAGACATGTTGGGCCTGATAAGATCCTAAAGGGGCTGCAAAATTAGCCAACATGTACTAAAAGAAACTGGCAGAGTACCCATACAACTGGATTTTGAGGGTACTAGACCTAAGGGAACCATACTGTAAGACTGGATACGGGAGATATAATTGGGATAAGGACCTCAGAAGACGGGACAAACTCACTCCTTGGATATCTACCAGAAACCAGGAAAAAGTGATTTTTCCATACTGAGAGAAATTGAAATGCCTGAATTGTTTAAGCAAAGGGCAAAGAAAAAGGTTTCAAATGTTGATGACAGTGCATATCCTGGAACTGGTATAATATGTGCAGCCAGGAGACCTGCCAGAGAGCTCTTAGAGGATACACCATTCACCAAAATGATTAGAAATGTAATAGTAGAAGGGAACCGGCTTCATGACAAAATTTAATGGTGGCTCTACTCTGGAAAGTAGGGCTGATGGCAGGAGACAGTGTTAGAAAGATTGACTTGTTGATAGCAGTGGGGACTATGGAACCCTGAAGAAATAGAGGCCTCCAGATGTCATGAGCAGCGAAGTGGGCATGACCTGCAAAGAATTGTAAAGACCTGCAAAGAATTGTAAAGATGATTAATAGACCTGGTGTTTTCAGGGGTGAAATGGTTAAACAGCCAACGAGGTTACTGCTGAATGTACATAATAGCAGGGAAATAAATAGGCAGGAAGTGAGAATGGATGGGCACGGAACTGAGAACAATTTCACAGACGAGACACGTGTGATCTCTAATTTCCAGAACTAAGCCATTTTCAGACCTAGAATTCATTGAAGTGGGAACTAAGTTGCCAAAAGGAAAGACTCTGTAACACCATGACAAGCATGTGCTGTAATGATTGCTCTAGTCCTTTCTCACAGGTCCAATGGGCCACTGGTTAGAGCCTAAAAATTGGAATTTGTGTTGGGGAAATTAAAAAAAAAACACCTTATGTTTAAAAGGACATATTGTCCACAAAGGTCAAACCTAAACTTTGAAAATGCATAATTTTCCCTTTTGGTGTCAGAGTGGTTGGTTCTATGACCAAAATGGCCTGGTTCATTTATTGAATGGACTGTCATAGGACTCAGGTCTCTATTTTATAAAAGAAAAATCATTTTTAGCATGCTAATTTTGGTAAACTAGATAAAATTTTTACTGACTAGTGGTAATTCATCTCATTCTCCTTTTTTTTTTTTCCTCCCTCTGTCTATATCTTCATACTGAATTTACAGAAGTCTCTAGAAGGAGATCTAGACCCACTCAATTCATTGAGCAGTTCAGGATGGAGCAAAAAGTCTTGGAAGTCTTCATCTCAAGCCAGTATCTGGTGGGCCAGAGATGGCCCTGAGATTTGTGCAGCTTCTGAGTCTCTCAACATTCTTTAGATTTTAGTTTCTCTTTAGCCCAGTCCTATACTAGGAATGCATTTTTTATCTCATTCTGTTTCTGTCCAGTAAGCTTGTTTAGTTTTCCAGTCTCTCTGGTGAGTTGGAGTCCTAATTTGGATCTGTTCTAATATGGTATAGTTTTTCATACTCCCACTTAGTGTTTTATTGCACCCAAACCTCTGTCTTACTCAATAGCAATATCCATTGCTTTGCCAGGAACACACCTGCTCCTCTACTCTTCTAATAATTTGGATTCTTCCAGTCCTCTTAGCCCTCCATCAAGTACTGTTCACTTGTTTATTGCTTCAGTCTAATACATTTCTAGGATACTGTGCCCTGAACTTCCAACTGGAATTTTTGGGTTCTAACCCAGAAACTGGTTAGTTTCTTTACATTTTGGCCTGGCTTCAGTGCATGTAATGCAGTAGACTGGTACTTTTGTGACATAGCAATAGAAAATAAAAATTGGTTATTTATATTTTTTATTAGCATTTGCAAGAAGTAACTCCTCTGTATCTTCATACAATGATGAAAGAAAAATCCAGCTTTTTCCCCTACTGAATTAGGTATTTTCCTCATGTCAAGATCTGTGTACGTACTAAGATTTTACCCGACTTGCAAGCTAACATATTTGCTTGCTACAGTTTCATGGTTAATAGAAGACCTGAAACTCTAGTATCAGAGATAGAGGACTATTACAACAGCAAGTGGAATGAGTATCCCAGGGATCTGCATGACAGATGAGAAATCTTGAGCTAGGGAACCTAAGTCTTTTTTTTTAATGTTCATTTATTTTTCAGAGATAGAGAGCATGCACATGAGCAAAGGACGGGGCAGGCACGGGCGGGCGGGGGGTGGGGGTGGGGTGGGAGCAGTGGGAGAGAGAGAGAAAGAGAGAGAGAGAATCCCAAAATCTCAAAATCAAGAGTCAGAGGCTTCACTGACTGAGCCACCCAGGCACCCTAGGACCTGAATCTTTTATAATGGGCACTATCTTTTGGCCCAGATGGAGACACTCTCTTTGTTATATAGGACTATAAGAAGCTTGCTCTTTGCCCTGGAGGGAAATGGTGTCACTATCTTTAAGTCTGTTTTCTCTATAAATACACTTTTAAAGATAATTTGGAACAAAGGCAGTCCATGCTTCTCATAAGGCCAGATACCCATGGAGGGAGTATTGTCAACAGCCCATACTTTGGAACAATTTAGAGTCTATTACCTTGCCCCAAAACATTATTTTAAGAGTCTTACTCTTTAGGATTTGTTTGGTTGGTTTTGAGAGTGCTACTCTGTAATCAGTTAATCCTTTTATTCTTGAGACTCCTCTTATTCTAAGCATTTTTCTTCTAAAATTATAAACAGCAGAGCACTAAGAGGAAATCCTAGAACCAATATCTTTTCTCAACCTTCTGGAACAAGTACTATTTTCTTTACTCTTAACAACATGGATGTCTTGCTTCCTTCTTCTGTCAAGTACCTAGATCTCTTAGGATGGGAACATGGACTGTAGTAGAGCTGAATTCATTACTTTTAATCCCCTCTGATTGACCTTGGGAGTATGGAAAGTATAGACTTGAGTGGCAACAATTTGGTGACACCAATATTCGGTTTCATTTCAATGGGTTGTCTCTTTTATCTCAACACTGTGCTTATGTTCTCTGAAGCTGGGACTGTTGAGTGGGATGTCTACATTAAGTTAGGGACCTGTTCTTATTATTTCAGGTATGGTATATACCTAACTCTGTCACTACCCTGCTACACTATGTAATTTTAGGTAAGTCCCATTATATTTTTGAACTTTACTTTCCAGATCTGAAAAATGAGAGGCTGGAACAAGTTCAAAGATCAAGAACTCAAATTCCTATGGTCTGGGCAGCACAATTCCACAGGTGATATTCACACCATAGTCTATATAAATGGGAAAAACCTTAGTTACCAGGGCCTTCTAGAGGTGTGCCTCTTAGTGGCTCTGTCTACAGGAAATCCAGGGCTGTTGTATTAATTAATAGGGCCAGGATGTATTAATGTAATGGTACAGCCTGTGGCCAAACCAGAAATCTATGTCCTTCAAACTGATTCATAGGGCGGTGTACTTTGGAACTTCGACTCAGATTTTATATATTATGATATTGTTGGGACTACAGGAACTCTTATTTCTTGTTTGTTTCTCCTTTGAGGTACAGTCATTTCTCTGAGGCATACAATTACTTGAAAATAAGAAAGGTGAAGAAGAAATGAATGTATAAAAGCAAGTACTACACCAGTTGAAACATCATTCTGGTTCAGGAGATCCATGGTTCTGCTTTCCCCAGACCATTTCTTGGACTAGTTGCATAACAATCACCTGGAGAACTCAACTAAAAATTAAAATTAAAATTAAAAAAAAAACTTTTGGGATTCACACCTGCTGAATCTGCATCTCTGGAGTGGAGGCCAGAAAGTCTGTTTTGTCAAGGCTCCCCCAAGTGATTGTAAGATGTAGCCAGTGTTGGGGACCATTGACTGCAGAAGTGTCTGGAAGGAGCAGGGACATTTTTTTGTGGTTAAACTCTCCACCTTCATTGTAAAGCTACTCACTCTGGGTAAAGATTGGGTACTATGGCATGGAGCATTTCAGGTTAAATACAGTATTTCTCTCGATAGCTGGTTTAAGAAGCTTGGGTGCTTACAGGAGCACAGGTCTGAATACACTTATCAAATTATCTTGAATCATTTAGCTTTAATTGGATGACTAAGATTTTGGAAACTGAAGATTGGCTAAGGATTGGCACAAGTGTGTTAATTGCCCAAGTAATAGTACTTGCTTTAATTGAATTTAGTTAATTTCCTTTTTGCTCTTAGTTTGCTTTTTTTTTCCTTCTTGGTCTAGTTGGGATTTAGTTTTTAATAGGGTGTATGTAGAATTGCACTGAAAAGAAACTGTTCTTATTCAGATTAAAAACCAACAGAATTCATTCTTTTAGTTTTCTGATGATTGGGTCTATAAAGCACAACTAAATTAGGTGCAGGACCATAAAATTAGCTCCAGAAAATTCTCTAGAGGATATCCTAATGGCAGATAAATAGCATCCTACTTCTACTCCTTACCTCATAGCTTGACTGTGATGACACATGGTAAATTGGACCCAATTTTGCAGCTAGCCTGAGGATAGCATTCACATGGCATTAATAGCAACACCACCCTTCCTTGGCACCTATAGCAGACATGGATTATCCATCATGGTATCCTTTTCCACTAGGTCTTGATGGGACCTTCAAATTCCTCTGAAGAATGATCAAGGCACCACTACCAGTTGACTGCTTCATCAAATTATCTGTAGTGCTGTGGAGTGAAAAAACATGGGAGTGGGGGAGGAAAAAGGCTCATGTCTGAACTCGAACAAGCCATTTCCTCTCTCAGGGTTTCCTGTTGCTCACCTAAGGACTCTTTCCCTTTTAGTGTTTCTTCTTTTCCTTGAGTTTCTGTTAATGTATGGCTTTGTTGTTTTGTTGTGCCAGTAGTTAGGGGCATTAGCTAGTGCCTATAATTCAATAGTTTTTAAAATATAAGCCAGCTCATTTCATACTTACTTGTACTTACTCAGCTTAACACTAGATGATCTCTAAGATTTGTTTCAGTTTTAAAAGAGCAACATCTATGGCCTTATATATTAACTGTTGTGGCAGTGTAGTAGGCTTCGTTAGGGTAAAATAAATTTGGAGATGGGTAGAAATAAATTTATGTGAAACTCAGAATTGGATAATTAGATTATATTCTCCTTGAGATAAGGAATTGTTTTGCTCTAAACCTCCCTTTCTCTAAGACCTCTTCAGTTTTCTAAAATCTGAACTTTCTACTGTCCTACATTCTGATTAGGTTGTCATGTTTTTCTGTTAAATTTATCTCTTAGACTGTTGACCAACTTTCAGACAAAAACTTCCAAAGCTGGAAATTGATAAAGTACACAAATGTATGTAAAACCAAAGATGACCCAACAACATATCCAGAATTCTTCCTGCCTCCATTAGCCATTGACCCAAAACACACCTCTCTATATTGGCACTTTGTCAGGTAGATAGCTAGTGTGGGAGAGTCATATAGTTGCATTGTCTACAGATCTGTTTTGGCAACACAGTAGACAATAAGCACTTACTAGGAGGGCGGTGTCTTTTTTTTCTCTCCTAGAAACCATAAGCTTAAAGGGAAAAACAAACCATCAATATACTAAACCTTACCCATCAGTTCCTACACCAGGTGATGACCCTGACCTTAAACTGCTAAACCCTGAAAGTTCTCCTTTTAAATCTAAAGGAGCCATGAATAATCAGTTTTTTTTTTTTAAACAATGTAGTACATGAATAAAGTGCTGTGCTCTTGGAGGGTGTTATTCAAAATACAAAAGGTGTTATTCATAATACCTCTTTTACTGTAGAAAATGCATGCTTGCTAACTTGGGTTTCAGCTGTTGTTTAAAGAAAATCTGCAGATAGAGCAAAAGGGCAAAAGGGTGACATCTGGCATAACAGACTTTCTAAGATGGTTTTGGCATAAAGCCTGCATTAAACAGCAGAAGCAGAAAAAAAAATCTGTTGAAATAAAAGGAAAAAAATGAGGACAATGCAACACTGACTTCTAATTTTTAGCAAACCTGTTTAAAACCGGTGCAACCGTTTTGTTGTTGTTATGACCTGAAATGGGCCATCACCTCTAATATTAGCTCTGAAAAACAGGAGAAAATGACTATGCGATATTTTTTTCAAGTGAAAGAGACTGAATCTTTTTATAAATTCTCAGCCACTGTACATCTTGACTTCACCTTTTCACCTGTGTAAGTATTGCACAAAAAGTCCACATTATTAAAGGATCTCCATTTGACTTGTTTGGATACTTGCTAAACATGATGCATCAAGTGCTATTTGAGGTCATAAAGAATATATTTTATATTCAAGACAACAGTGGCATGGAAATTATGACCTCTGTATCTTGAAAATAATATACTACTTGATACAAACAGGGACAAATTAGGATAAAGTTTTAAAATCATATAATTACTTAAGACACTAAAAGGTAAGAATCCCTGTAGAGAATAACCTTTGCAGAAAGCAGGTTTAAGACTAACAATTTTGTGGGCTCCCATTTTTCTTAACATACATTATTATGCCTGCATCATCTCAGTTTGAAACTGAATGGGTAAGTGAGAAGAAGGCAGGAGCATAACCATAGATTCTGGATGATCAATAGCCTATTGTTTGACAGCTCCAAGGCCCTGATTCTGCTGAATTCTTAGTGACTGAGTCCTTGGGTTAGTTATGATCTGAGCAGTTTCAGTTTGTGCCTGTTGCTTTGATATGCATGCACATCTGTGAGGCCACCAAGCCATGGCAACAATTCTGTTAAAAATCAGCCTTTGTGCTTGTCCTTGGACACCATTCATTTACACTAGAGCTTGAACTTTACTGATGTAAAGGACTTATGCCTTCACCCTAGTTTCTCACATGGAAATGAAAGTGAGAATATTATCCATGGTATGACCCTGATCTGCACATGACTAGATCTCAGTAGGAGTTTGGCATGTGAATTGGGTACACAATATGGACTTTGAGAGTTGTTTATAAATAGAACCTGTGTTGCCTCGCATGATTTATAAAGCCATGATTCCAGAGATTGAGCAATATTTGTTGGTTGAGAGAGAGTAAACTCAAATGACAAGTAATAGAATGCTACTTTATATAGCAGCTATATAAAATCTTTCTAGGGTAGATCGAGTTCCTTGGCCCAGACATTGAATTACATGAATTTTTATTTTTAATTTCTCATTAATTCTAATACTAAATGTGGAAGCCTCACCATTTTTTTTTAAGTTAAGAATTCTAAATGAAAGGATACTGGGTAGAAAGTGTTAAACCAAGGAGAATGAGATGCTAAGAGCATTTAGAGGAGATCTATCTTGAAAGAATTAATGAGGGGGGCGCCTGGGTGGCTCAGTTGGTTAACCATCCGACTTCAGCTCGAGTCATGATCTCACAGTTCGTGGGTTCAAGCCCCGCGTCGGGCTCTTGCTGACAGCTAGCTCAGAGCCTGGAGCCTGTTTCGGATTCTGTGTCTCCCTTTCTCTCTGACCCTCCCCTGTTCACGCTGTCTCTCTCTCTCTCAGAATAAAACATTTAAAAAAAGAGAGAGAGCAAGAATTAATGAGAAATGTAATCCTCCTGAGTTTTCAGATTGACCTGAAGATGAAGGACCATGAATTTAAGTGTCCACCCCCACCACCCTTCACACTCCTTGATCTGTTAGAGTGGTTATTCCTTTTAGGAGTTCTCCAGTGTTCCAGGGCCTACTCTCTATCAGATTGAGTTTGGATATACAAAGAATGGATCCAAAAATGGAAAAGAATTAGAGACACACAAAGATGGGTGTGAATATTTAGAATTAAGGAGGAAGTGGAGAAGAGTGAGGGCATATGCTCTGAAATTAGATTGGGCTTCACATCGTACTTCTGCCACTTAACTATCGTCATTAGTTACTATGCCCAAGTATTCTGTGTAGCATGGGAATAATATGGATGGATATGGTGGATTAGTACTTAAGTCATTCTACCTTCTTTGTAGTTTGCCTTCTCTGTAGTGTAGAAAACTAAAAACTATATTTCTGAACTGTATTTTCTTCCCTCCATAAAGGATAAACTTATAGGAATTGTTCTTGTGACATAAGCAACTAGAGAGATGGCAAAGTACTTTAAAAAATATTTTCAAAAATTGAACAACAGGCACTGCAATACTGTGGTCTCTGAGAGAAAGGAAACAAATGAAGTGAACCCAATAATTTGCTCAGTTTTCTGCTCTAGAACACTTCTGAGACTACAGTATGGGGAAGGGAAGCCAAGGGAAGGCAAAGAAATCCTGGTAGCTTTGCTGAATCAAGGGAATAGAAATTCGAGCCCAGGAAAGCTAAGGTGGCTATAATTTGCAAGACCAAATATTAGAAAGGAGAAAGCTGTAAAGAGAAAGACTCCCAGAGATTTGCAGAAGAGTCCTACTTAGCCTTTAAGTACTGATTTGTGTTAACATGTGTAATTTCATGAAGCTGGGGAAAGAGAAAACACGGGAAGTCAATAGGCCAAATAATTCTAGGAGTACAGTAGTCTAAGGATACATCACACATCTTCCAGGCAGAGTGACGTTCATTACACAAGCCACTGGGTAAGAGTCCTCAAAAAGATCATGCTTTAGCAGTGAAAGTAAATTATCCCAGAAAGGAGACAATTCTGTGTATGCCATGGTGGGTTGGGGAAGAGATGCACCAGGGTATGAGGAAGAAACTTAAAACCCAAAAGAATCAAACTGAACTGAAAGTCACTTCATTGTGGGCCAGAATAAACTTGGATTTTTAAAAAGTATACAACAGAATCTAACATGTATTATCCTTAAATTCACAGTGTCTGGCATTAGTGAAAATTTCCTGGCATGACTGGTGATAGGAAAACATTATTGAAAAGAAAAATTCATAGAAAAAGATCAGAACTGATAGAGATGATGAAATTGGCAGGAAAGGGCCCCAAAACAGATATTATATATTTTATAAATTTATCAAAGTACATAAAAGAGTGAATTTTAAGAGACATATGAAAAATACGAAAAATACCCAAGTAGAATTTAAAGCAATGAAAATACAATATCTGAAATGAAAAACACACACCAGAAAGAATTAACAACAAATTAGAGTATAAAAAAATGATCTTTGGCCTTAAAGACCTAATACTAGAGATTATAAAAAATAAAGCCTGGAAGGAAAAAAGATTGAACAAAACTTAAAGCAGTATCAGCAACCTGTGGGATGATACTAATATGTCTAACATATATTTGAGTCCTAGAAGGAAAGGAAAATGGTGGTGTAGGGAGACAGCAGAGTATAAAAGTATTTGAAGAAAATGACCCAAACTTTTCCAAATTGACAAAAGCTTAAACCTATGGATTTAAGAAGCTCAAGGAATCCCAAATAAGAATAAAAAGAGCTACACCAAGGTACAACATTATCAAATCGTTGAAAAAAAAGTGATACCGTGAAAATCTTAAAAGATGGCAAAAAAGAGACCAAAAAAGTCACTCAAAAATGAAAGAAAAATATTTTTTTCAAACAACTGGAAGCTGAGACAATTGTTTGCCAATAAAATTACACCACAATGAATGTTAAGAGAATTTCTTCTTTCAGAAGAAAATTGGTGCCAGATAAAACTGTATTTTCAAAAATGAATGAAGATTGATGGATATAGTAAATATTTGGGTAAATACAAAATACATCTTGATCTCATTTAGAAAATCTCTTAAAAGACAAAAGGATGATTGTTAAAAGCAAAATAATATATTGTAGGCTTTATAGTATGTTAAATGTATGAAAGCACAAGTGATAAGCAAGTAGATACAGAAGTATATGCTGTAGTCGTATAAATTATATTGAAAAAATTTTTTTGAATATAGATTGTGCTAACATGAAGATGTATTATAATCTATAGAGCAACCCCTAAAGAATAAACAGGAATATATGTATCCATTAGTAGAGATAAATAGAATTATAAATACTCAACCCAAAAGAATCAGGAAAAGAGAAGAAAAAGGAGCACTGAAAAAATTAGACAATTAGGTAAACAACAACAAAATGGAACTTTGAAAATGTTTATATTTATAATCACAATAAAGTAAATGGCCTAAGCACTCAAAAGTAGACAAAGGATTGTCAAATCAGATTTTTTTTTAAAAAAGCAAGACCCATATTCTGTCTAAAGAAAACTCTTTTAAGTGTAGAGATTAAAAAAGAAAAGGATAAGGCAAGATATATTATGCAAGTCATAATCAAAGGAAAGCTGGAGTGGCTATACTAACATCACAATAGACCTAAAGACAAGGAATTTATCAGAGATAAAAAGGAACGTTTTATAACTAAAATGGGTAATTTAATAAAAAAGATAAGACAGTCCTAAATATATATCCACCTTATAATAGAGCTTCAAAATACATGACTCCAAATCTGATAAAACTGAAAGATTAGGGAGATCTATACCTATAATTGAAAATTTCAATACTTAACTCTCAGAAATTTATATGGCAAGTTAACAAAAATAAGAATATGGCTATGTACTGAATGTTTGTGTCTCTCTTAAATTCATATCTTCAAGCCCTCATCTCTAAGTTGACAGTATTTGGAAGTGGGGTCTTTGGAAGGTACTTGGGGTTACATTAGGTTATGAGGGAGAGGAGCCTTCATGATGGAAACACTACTTTATACACACACACATATATACGTGTATACATACATGTATACACATATATACACATACATCTATATATACACCCACATATATACACACATATATATATACACACATATACACATACACACATATATACGTGTGTATATATGTATAATTTTTTTTTATTTAAAAGAGATACAAGAGTTCTGTCCATTGGCACCAACCAAGGAAAGGCTAAATGAGCAAATACCATGATGGTAACCATCTGCAAGCCAGGAGGAAGTCCTGCACCAAGAACTAAGTCTGTTAGCAGATCCAAGATCTTAATCTTGGATTTTCTACACTCCAAAATGGTGAGGAATAAGTGTTTTATACAAGTATATTTTTTAAGGTCTTTATTTTTTTCTTAGAAAATTTTTATAGTTTTCAGTATAAAAGACACACAGATTTTGTAGATATTTTATTAAATTTCCCTAAGTGTATCATATATTTATACTAATATAAATGCTATTAAAAATGATTATTGCCAAGATCTTTATAAAATGATTTTTGTATATTTGTCCTATAACTTATCATTTTACTAAACTTGTTCTAGTAACTTCTTTTGTAAACTCATTAGTTTTTACTGTAAGTCAATAATTCATCTATTAAAGTCAATTTTGTTTCCTACCAATTTCCATGTGCTTTATTGCTTTTTCTTGGCTTATTGATCTGTCTATACCTCAAGTGCAGTATTGAAGAGAAATGGTCAGTAAATATCCTTGCCTTGTTTCCAATCGGAGTTTTAGGAGAAAATCATTCAATATTTTATATTAACATGATTTCAGGAATAAGTTTTCATAATTTGTATCAGATTGAGAAAATTATCTTCCATTCTTAGTTTGCTGAGTGTTTTTTTTAACGTGAGTATGTGTTGAATTTGTAAAATGCTTTTTCCACATTTGTAGAGGTGCTCTTATATTTTTTCTTTTAGTCAGTTGTTATGATGGTTTACACAGATTTTTAAAAAATATTTAATTTTTACTTTTTTACTTTTTTAATGTTTTTATTTATTCTTGAGAGAGAGAGAGCTTGAGCAAGGGAGGGACAGGGAGAGAAAGGACACAGAATCTGAAGCAGGCTCCAGGCTCTGAGCCATCAGCACAGAGCCTGATGCTGGGCTCGAATTCACAAACTGTGAGATCATGACTTGAGCTGATGTAGGACGCTTAACCAACTGAGCAACCCAAGTGCCCCTACACAGATTTTTTTTTTTTTTTACAAATAGTTTATTACACAGATTTTTTTAAAAAACCAACCTTACATTATGGAGATTATCCCAAGTCGGTCATTATATACTCTTTCTATATTTTTATAAGCCACTAGAATCAATCTACTAATATTTTGTTGAGGACTTGTGCATCTGTGTTCATGAGGGATATTTGTTTTCTTGTCTCATTTTTGTATGTTTTTTGTATCAGGATAATGGAAATATTCATTGAATAATGTCCCTATGTTGAGATGTATGCTGGTTTATAGTTTCTTCATTGAGTCATTTCCTCTTCTTCTATTTTTGTAATAGTTCGTGTAGGATTGATAGTATTTCTTCCTGAAAATACAGAAATCACTAGAGAGGTAATCTGAAGTTCAAATTTTCTTTGCTTGAATATTCTTAACTAGCCTTCATCTGAAAGGCAGAAAGGAGGAAGGGTCCTACAACCACAGAATTAAATGATTCCAACCACTTGCCAGCAGGAAATGATTTCTCTATAAGAAAAAATGGTCATATGGGCACATTGATTTTAGCCCAGTGAAACCTATGTCAGATTTATGTTCTATAGAACTGTAAGATAATAAATTTGTATTGTTTTAAGCCACTTGTTACAGGAGCTACTAATACACTAACATTCTAAAAGAACACATTTGGGAGACGCATAGTACCTGATTTCAAGTCTTAGTATGAAACCAGAGTAATCAACAGAGTATGGTATTTTTTTAATGTTTTTTTTTTTTTCTGAGAGAGAGACAGCATGAGCAGGGGAGGGTCAGAGAGAGAGAAAGAGAGGGAGATACAGAATCTGAAACAGGCTCTAGGCTCTGAGCTGGCAGTCAGCACAGAGCCTGATGTGGGGCTTGAACCCACGAACTGTAAGAACATGACCTAAGCTGAAGGCAGATGTTCAACCTACTGAGCCAACCAGGCGCCCCTCAATAGAGTATAGTATTGTCATAAGGATATATTAGATCAGTAGTTCTCAGAAGTTTTGGTGTCAGGACCTGGCCTCTTTCTATTCTTAAAAATTGAGGATCCCAAAGTGCTTTTTACTCTAGGAATTATATGGGTTTATCTGTTGATATCTACCATATATTTTAATTCTATTTAACATAAACTTAAGCTGAGTTTTAAAAAAGATGTGTTTGAATTATTTTAAAATTTAACTTAATTTTTGAACAAATTTGAAAAATAACCAGGTTCTCAAGCCCCTCAAAAATTAGAAGAATGGCCTTATTTTTTATTTCTGAAAAATTTTTAAATGTCTGGCTTATTAAAAGATTATATTTTTATGGTTGAGTAATATTCCATTATATACATATGTATATACACATACATATATACACACACATATACATATATGTGTGTATCCATATACAATTACCACTTCTTTATCCATTCATCAGTAATTGGACAGTTGGGCTGCTTGTAACAATAATTTGGCTGTTGTAGTTAATACAGCTATAACCTTTAGGGTGCACGTATCATTTTGAATCATTATTTTTGTATCTTTTAGGTAAATACCTAATAGTGAAATTACTGGATTGTAGGGTAGTTCAATTTTTAACTTTTTGAAGAACCTCCATACTATTTTCCAGAGTGGCTGTGCCAGTTTGCATTCCCACTAATAGTGCAAGACGGTTACCCTTCTCCAGATCCTTTCCAACATCTCTTGTTTCTTGAACTGTTGATTTGGATGGAACTAGAAAATATTATGCAAAGTGAAATAATTCAGAGAGAGACAAATACTATATGCTTTCACTCATGTGTGGAATTTAAGAAACAAAACAAATGAACAAAGGAAAAAAACGAGGCAAATAAAGAAAGAGCTCTTAACTATAGAAAACAAACTGATGGTTACCAGGGAAGAGGTGGGTGAGGGAATGGGTGAAATAGGTGATAAGGATTAAGGAGTACACTTGTAATGAGCACCTGGTTTTATATGGAAGTTTTAAATCACTATATTGTACACCTGAAACTAATATTGCACTGCATGTTAGCTGACTAGAAAAAAAAAAAAGGTGTTAATAAACTTCTAAGTAGAAGAAAAAAAGACAGGTATTTCTGTTTCTGCATTTAATTTGTTGTAATATCACATTTAATGTAACCTCTAGAAAATGCTATTGAAATTTTATGAGAGAACGAAAGTGAAAAGGTGAATGACTAGTATTATTATGAACCTAATTTTAACTCCAGGGACCCCAAAAGGGTGTCTGAGATCTTGATCACATTTTGAGAACCACTTATATAAATAAATGGAACCAAAGAAAGTTCAGAAATATACTAGCAATATATATTCAGTGGACTTTGAGCAAAAGTACAAAGGCAATTCAATAGAAAAAGGATAATATTTTCAACAAATGGTTTGTAACAATTGGGCAAGCATATTTGGTAAAATGAACTTCAATCCTTTCCTCACACCACATGGAAAAAGAATCCAAAATAGATCATAGACTTAACCACATGAGCTAAAAATTATAGATCTGCTAGATAAAAACATAGACAAAGTCCTTGTGTTAGGCTCAGATCTTTTAGATGGGCCTCAGAAGATGAGATGAGCCATAAAAGAAAACAAATAGATAACTCAGACATCATCAAAACTTTTGCTCTTTTAAGGAAAATGAAAAGACAAGCCACAGACATAAAGTGAAATATTTGTCAATAATTTTTGCAACAAGAGACTTCATCCATAACATATAATCAACTCTTGAATCCTAATACTAAGAAAAGAATATGATTTAAAAAATGAAAACATTTGAACAAATACTTAACACAAAAAGATATGTGAAAGATATGAAAAATACCATGAAACTGTTCATCATTGTTAGTTATTAAGGCGTTGCTACATTTCCAGAGTATACCCACTAGAATGGATAGGAAAGAATTACATATCAATGGTTGTCATTAGGACAATACTAATTCTCCCACAATATATTCTCTAGATTAGATGGTAAAATAATTGCAAGATAAGGTGCTGGTGAGGATATAAAACATCTTTTTCTCTCATTCACAGAGCAAGTGGGAATGCAAAAGTATGACTGCTTTGGAAAATGGCTTGAAATTTTCTTATAAATTTGAACATAACCCCATATGACTCAAAAATTCTATCCTTGGAATTTACTCCTGCGAAAGAGAAATATATTCACTAAAAGACTTGTAAATGAATATTCCTAGTACTTAATCCATAGTAGCCTCGAACTGGAAACAACCGAAATGTCCATTATGGTTCATGGACAAATTATGTTCTATCCAAATGATGGAATATTAGTCAACAATACAAAGAAACCACCACTGGTACATGCAACAACATATAAACTCAAAAGTCCTACTAAATGAAAAAGTCAGACATAAGAGGCAATATAATGTATTATTTCATATGTATGAAATTTTTAAAAAAGCAAAATTGTCGGGGCACCCGGGTGGCTCAGTCAGTTAAGCGTCCGACTTTGGCTTAGGTCATGATCTCATGGCTGGTGAGTTTGAGCTCCTCCTTGGGCTCTGTGCTGACAGCTCAGAGGCTGGAGCCTGCTTTGGATTCTGCCTCCCTTCCTCTGCCCTTCCCCCTGCTGGCGCTCACATGCTCGTGTGCTCTCTCACGAGCCCTCTCTCTCTCTCAAATATAAATATTATTAATTGTAATAGAAGTAGATCCATGGTTGCTTGGGGCCTATGGGAGCAGGTGACACTTGGAAGGAATACCTGTGAACATTTTTGGGTAGTAAGAATGTTCTGTACCTTGATGGTGATGGTAAGTGACATAACTGTATAACTTTTCAAAACTCATTGACCTCTACACTTAAAAAGTGAACATAATTTGGGGCGCCTGGGTGGCTTAGTCGGTTAAGCGTCCGACTTTCACTTAGGTCATGATCTCGCGGTTCGTGGGTTCGAGCCCCGCGTCGGGCTCTGTGCTGACTGCCAGCTCAGAGCCTGGAGCCTGTTTCAGTCTGTGACTCCTCTCTCTGACCCTCCCCTACTCACACTGTCTCTCTCTCTCTCTCTCCTAGAAATAAATAAAACATTAAAAAAAAAAAACTTCTTTAAAAAAAAAGTGAATATAATTTGCAGGCCAATAAAGCCATTTAAAAAACAAGGCACATTTCCCAGCCTCACTTGCAGCTAGGGCTCTGGGTAAAAATTAACCACTAAGATACTGTTCTTGACATTTGAAAGGTAGACTATCATATGTCATCTGCAAAAAGTGAAAGTTTGACTTCTTTGCCAATTCTGATGCCTTTTATTTCCTTTTGTTGTCTGATTGCTGATGTTAGGATTTCCAGCACTATGTTAAGCAACAGTGTTGAGAGTGGACATCCCTGTCGTGTTCCTGAACTCAGGGGGAAAACTCTCAGTTTTTTCCCATTGAGGATGATATTAGCTGTGGGCTTCTCATAGATGGTTTTTATGATGTTTAAGTAAGTTCCTTCTATCCCAACTTTCTCGAGTTTCTTTGTTAAGAAGGGATGCTGTATTTTTTAAAATGCTTTTTCTGCATCTGTGGACAGGATCATATGATTTTTATCTTTTCTTTTGTTAATGTGATGTATCACATTGATTGATTTGTGAATATTGAACCAGCCCTGTAACCCAGGAATGAATCCCACTTGATCATGGTGGATAATTCTTTTTATGTGCTTTTGAATTCGATTTGTAAATATCTTGTTGAGGATTTTTGCATCTGTATTCATCAAGGCAGTTGGCCTGTAGTTCTCTTTTTTTGCTGCATCTCTGTCTGGCTTGGGAATCAAAGTGATGCTGGCTTTGTAGAATGAGTCTGGAAGTTTTCCTTCCATTTCTATTTTTTGGAATAGCTTGAGAACAATGGGTATTAATTCTGTTTTAAATGTCTGATAGAATTCCCCAAGGAAGCCATCTGGCCCAGGGCTCTTATTTGTTGGGAGATTTTTGATAACTAATTCGATTTCTTCGCTAGTTATGGGTCTGTTCAGATTTTCTATCTCTTCCTGTGTGAATTTTGGTAGTGAGTGCATGTTTAGAAATTTGTCCATTTCTTCTAAGTTGTCCAGTTTGTTGGCATATAATTTTTCATAGTATTCCCTGATAATTGTTTGTATTTCTGGAAGGTTGGTTGTAATCAGTCCATTTTAATTCATGATTTTGTCTATTTGTGTACTCTCTTTTCTTTTTGATACTCTACATAGGAAACCCAACAGACTCCACCAGAAGCCTACTAGAACTGATCCATGAATTCAGTAAAATTGCAGGGCACAAAATCAATGTACAGAAATCAGTTGCATTTTTATACACCAGTAATGAAGCAACAGAAAGAGAAATCAAGAAACTGATCCCATTCACAATTGCACAAAAAACCATAAAATACCTAGGAATAAACCTAACCAAAGATATAGGAGATCTGTATGATGAAAACTATAGAAAGTTTATGAAGAAAATTGAAGACACAAAGAAATGGAAAAGCATTCCATGCTCATGGATTAGAAGAATAAATATTGTTAAAATGTCATTACTACCCAAAGCAATCTACATATTCAGTGCAATCCCAATCAAATTTGCATCAGCATTCTTCTCAAAGCTAGAACAAACTATCCTAAAATGCGTATGGAACCATGAAAGACTCCGAATAGCCAAAGTAATATTGAAGTAGAAAACCAAAATGGGAGGCATCACCATCCTGGACTTTAGCCTCTACGACAAATCTGTAATCATCAAGACAGTACGGTATTGGCACAAAAACAGACACATAAACCAATGGAATAAAATATAGAACTCAATTGGACCCACAAATGTATGGCCAACTAATCTTCGCAAAAGCAGGAAAGAATATCCAATGGAAAAAAGACAGCCTCTTTACCAGATGGTGCTGGGAGAACTGGACAGCAACATGCAAAAGAATGAAACTTAGATCACTTTCTCACACCATACACAAAAAGTCAATGGATGAAGGACCTGAATGTGAGACAGGAAACCATCAAAAACCCTAGAGGAAAAAGCAGGAAACAACCTCCTTGACTTCAACCTCAGCAATTTCTTACCTGACACATCCCCAAAGGCAAGGGAATCAAGAGCAAAAATGAACTATTGGAACATCGTCAAGATAAAAAGCTTCTGCATGGCAAAGGAAACAATCCATAAAACTAATAGACAACTGATGGAATGGGAAAAGATAGTTGCAAATGACATATTAGACAAAGGGCTAGTATCCAAAATCTTAAGGAACTCACAACCGAAAAACAAACAGTCCAGTGAAGAAATGGGCAGAAGACATGAACAGACACTTCTCCAAAGAGGACATCCAGATGGCCCTCAGACACATGAAATGATACTCAGTGTACCTCATCATCAGGGAAAAACAAAACCGCACTGAGATACCACCTCATGCTGGTCAGAGTCACTAAAATGAGCAAATCAGAGGACTCTGGATGCTGGCAAAGATGTGGAGAAACGGGCACTTTCCTACACTCTTGGTAGGAATGTAAACTGGTGCAGCCACTATGAAAAACAGTGTGGAAGTTCCTCAAAAAAGTAACAATAGAACTCCCCTATGGCCCAGCAATAGCACTGATAAGGATTTACCCAAGGGATACAGGAGTGCTGATGCATAGGGCACATGTACCCCAATGTTCATAGCAGCACTCTCAACAATAGCCAAAACATAGAAAGAGCCTATGTGTTCATCAACTGATGAATGGATCAAGAAGATGTGGTTTATCTATACAATGGAATACTACATGGCAATGAGAAAGAATGAAATCTGGCCATTTGTAGCAACATGGATGGACCTTGAGGGTGTTACGCTGAGCGAAATAAGTCAGGCAGAGAAGGATAGGTATCATATGTTTGCACGTATAGGTGGATTCAGAGGAACTTAATGGAGGACAATAGGGGAGAAGAAGGGAAAAAATTTTGGGGAGGGGGAGTGAGGCAAACCATGAGAGACTCTTGAATGCTGAGAACAAACTGAGGGCTGATGGGGGTGGGGGAGAGGGGAAGGAGGGTGATGGGCATGGAGGAAGGCATTTGTTGGGATGAGCACTGGGTGTTATGTGGAAACCAACTTGACAATAAACTATAAAAGAAAAAAAGAAAAGCTGAAGTAAGGTAGATGATGTGCTTCTGCAGCTTCTGCTTTTACTGTTGGCAAAGGGGCAGTGGAGGCATTTAATTTGTTTTGTGTCAGCTTTAAGTAGAAATCACCATGTCCAGCTATTTGCTCTGTAGGTGCCAAGAGGCAGGCATGGGACATCTATTCTGCTAGTGCAGATTGTAGCTAGCAGGAAATGATTCCTAGGCTGGCAGCTCTGGCCGCTACTGATTTATGGCAGTTCTCTGATTGTGGCAGCCACCTGGTTATATGGCTTCCTTAGCAGTGTTAGTTTTGGGGCCAGTGGTTTTCTGATCTAAAAGAGGCAGCATTGATTTTGCGGTGTGGCTTTTGGAAATTTTCTGCTTAAACTCAATACAGAATCTGCTTCAGCCTTTTCAATGATTCTACAGGCTACACAGTCTCCTGTAATAAAAATTCTTGATTTAACCTATCTAGAATGGAGTTTATTTTTACATAAATATTAATATATGGATCTGAAGGCATAATGAAATTATGTAAGTAAGAAACTTAATAGTAGCTGGTACTTAGTAAAGAAGTCATATATTTATTCTTTTTTTTTTTTTTTAATTTCTAGGAGAGAGAGAGAGACAGCATGAACAGGGGAGGGTCAGAGGGAGAGGGAATCACAGACTCTGAAACAGGCTCCAGGCTCCGAGCTGGCAGTCAGTACAGAGCCCAACGCGGGGCTTGAACCCACGAACCGCGAAATCATGACCTGAGCGAAAGTCGGACGCTTAACCGACTAAGCCACCCGGGCGCCCCTCATATATTTATTCTTATTGCTATATGTTGCTAGATAAACACACGGTGCATAAACCACTATGGGAATATTAAATAGAAGGGTGACTTTTTGTTTATTGTTTTAGTTGAAGCTGCTATAACAAATTATTTTGGATTGGGTGGCTTGAACAACAAACAGGTGTCATGTTTCGGAAAGCTGAAAGTCCAAGATCAAGGTGCCAGCAAATCCACTGTCTTTTGAGGGCCCCTTTCCTGGTTAATAGTTGCTGTCTTTTCATGCTATCCTCACATGGAAGAGAGAAGAGAGCAGCAAGTTCTCTGATGGTTCTTATCAGGGCACTAACCCCATTCTTGAGAGCCCTGCTCTCATAACCTCATCAAAACTTAATTACCTGCCAAAGGGCCCCACCTTTTAATATAATCACACTGGAGGGTAAAGGTTTCAGCATATGAATTTTGGGAAGATATAAGCATTCAATTTTTAATACTCATCTATTCAGGGAGAACTGAAACCATGTAAAAATTAGATTGGGAATACTGTGGAGTGACAGTCCTAATGTAAATATCTAGCAAAAACATTTAATGGATGTTTTAAATGAGTTAGAGAGGTTGGGGGAAAAAAGAATATATTAGGAAGAAGTAGCTTAAGTTTACAGAGAACAATTTCAGCCAAATTGTTGTGCTGTTTCTTTTTAACTGGCAGATTAAGGGGATGCTATAGACATAATTCAGCAAGGAATTTGACTGAGTTATAATATCTTGAGGGATAAGACGGAGAAATGTAAGCTGCCTCATAACACAATACAATGACCTATCTGATTCAGTACATCTAATGTGGGACCAATTAATGAGTGCCTACTGGCAGGCTCAACCCCACCTGAGGCTCTGAGATCATTTCTGACCTAGGTCAAGATTTAGGTCAGGAACTCAGTGTCCGAGCATGCAAGTCAGCATAATACCTTGTTCTCCCAAGGTATTATGCTTGAAATCTTGATTTGAGATCTTGGAGTCATTTTTTGACATCCCTCTCACTTCTTACATTCATTGTCTATTAAATATTGATGAAATTTGTCTTATCCTAGTCATCCCTACTGTCTTTTGTCTCTGGGCCTATCTTATCTTCTTTGAACTATTAAAACAGCCTTCTTTTTTTTTTTTTTTTTTTTTTTTACAAATAGTTTATTGTCAAATTGGTTTCCATATAACACCCAGTGCTCATCCCCACAAGTGCCCTCCTCCATGCCCATCTCCCCCTCCCCCAACACCCATCAGTCCTCAGTTTGTTTCTCAGCATTCAAGAGTCTCTCATGGTTTGCCTCGCTCCCTTTCCCCCACCATTTCCCCCTTTTTCTCCCCCATGGTCCTAAGTTAAGTTCCTCCTAATCCTCCTATACGTGCGAATACTCCATGGCAATGAGAAACAATGAAATCTGGCCATGTGTAGCAACATGGATGGACCTTGAGGGTGTTATCCTTAGCGAAATAAGTCAGGCAGAGAAGGACAAATTAAAACAGCCTTTAACTAGTTTTTCTGTCACAGCTGCTTTGCTTCTCCTAAATAGACTTCCCCATTGTTTTCAGACATCTTCCAAAAAATCAGATATGATCTTGACACTCTCCTAACTAAATATCTCAAACAAAATAATGCTTAATCTCCTTCACAATCTGACTCAGATCTATATTTCTAGATTGATTTTCTGTGTCTGTCTACTTGTGTGTACAATATTCAGATTCACAACACTTCCAAGTTTTCTCAGCCTGTTTTAGGCCTGTATTGCCATGCCTATTCTCTTCTACATGCTCACTATCAGATGATCCTTCCTCCTTAAAGGTCACTGAAATTTATATACATATATATGTGTGTGTGTGTACATATTAAATATATATATAATATCTACACATACATTACACTGGTGATCATAGCCAAGTTGCAAAACTCCAGGAGGTCCACTCACATTGTAGTTTATGTGAAAGATACACTGTTTTTCTAGCTCATCTTTTCCTCCTATAGATACAAATCAAAGTTCATTTTAAAAGCCTGTCTTTCTCTAATTCACTTAGCATAGTGCCACATTCCATCTGTGTTGTTGCAAATGGCAAAATTTCCTTTTTTATGGCAGAATACTATTCAGCTCCGTATATACCACATTTTTAAAAAAGTTCATTTATTTTGAGAGAGAGAAATCAGAGGCAGAGAAAAGGGAAGAGAGAGAATTCCAAGAAGGCGCCATGCTGTCAGCATTGCCTGATACAAGGCTTGATCCCATGAACTGTGAGATCATGACCTGAGCTGAAATCAAGAGTCAGATGCTTAACCAACGGAGCCACTATATACCACATTCTAGGTGCTACTATACCAAATTCTAATCTAATCATCCATCAGTGGATACTTCTGTTGTTTCTGTATCTTGGCTATTGTAAATAATGCTATAATGAACATGAGGGGTACATGTATGTTAACTTTTCAGGTTAGTGTTTTCATTTCCTTTGGATAAATACCCAGAAGTCGAATTTCAATTTTTATTAGATAAATATAAAGGAAGTATTTACCTATTGTTCTTGTTGAGAACAGAATACTGTTAGTCCTACTCTGATACATTTTTTTAGAATGAGAAATTAAATGTTCTCTTGGTAATATAAATTGTTCTGTATTCTTGGAGAAAATTAACATCTCTGAGATGTTTGTGTTTATATGGTGAGAGGAGAGGAGAACTAGTTTTTGGCTCCGAATAAATTTAGAATGCTTGATGCTGCAAAGTGTCGCTTGTCCTTGTGGGTTGAGTTGTGGACATTCTCATTCAAGAGGTTAAGGAAGGAGATAAATAATAAAGACACATGCTTTCAGAAAGAATATGGAATCATTATGAGGTCTATTACCTACACTTGACATTGAAGAGCATTCAACAGAAGGAACCAGAATGGTTCCAATATCTTATGTTATAGAAGTCTGATTGATGCAGAAAGTACTGATGCTGAATAAACTGTCTATAAGGAAAGGCTATGTTCTTGTGAATGGAAAAGATGTTTTCTCAGAAGTTGCTAAGTATTTCTCTATTCTTAAAGAATAAGCTGTAATCTGGCAATGGAGGAAATGGGGATTTAAGGGCCTGGGCAGAAGTACTCCAATGGAAGGGGTGTCCTAATCTGGTTTTTACCTACCATTTGCTAAATAGAACCACGGCTTCTTGAGAAAAAGTCTGTTTTCAGGAGTGAACAGAGAAAGTACAAAATGATCCTGGGAATTGTGTTTTGTAAGAAAGTCTGTGCTAAAAGAAAACAAACCAAAGGACATAAAAGCCAGGTAGTTCTGACCAGTGGTTTCTAATGGTTAAATACAGCATAATTTGAATATCAAAATAATGGTAACATAGATCATAACCATTTAAATAAAATAGTAACCCATGAACTGATACTGATATAAATAAGTGAATAAATCATTTTATCATGAATGGGATATTCATATAGCCTCAAAATAACTCCCCATAAAATACTAATCACAAAGAGATAAAGAATAACTAGTGCAGTTGCTATGCAGACAGACATTACCTTAATAAGAGGTCAAATTTAACATTGCCCGTTATGGGAACAATTGAAGTGATGTGTACCATCTGATACATGGAGAGAGAACTTTGTATCACTTCTGTCATATTCCCACCCAAGATTTATAATCCAAATCTAATCATGAGTAAACACCAGATAAACTCACATTGAGGGACATTCTACAAAATAATTGGCCTGTAATCTTCAAAATTATTGAGTCCTTGAAAATCAAGGAAAGACAAATTGTTTTATATTGAAGGAAACTAAAGAGAATTAACAGCTAACTATGTGTGATCCTGGACTGGAGGTCTTTTGCTACAAATGACATTGGGACATTTGTTAAAACTTGCATGGGGTACAGTCACTAGATGGGAGTACCTTATCAATGCCACTTGCTGGATTTTGATGATGGTTTTGTCATTAAATAGGATTCAACAAATAAAAGAGGTTAACATCATCTCATTTTATTCTTAATGGCTAGTAAGAATTAAATTTTTTATGTTAGAAAACTGTAATCTACACCCATTGCTTCTAGTTCCTTCTTAATCATGCTTTAACATACTATAATTTTTCCTTTCTTTTTCCCTTCCACTGCATTTTAACTGCTTACCAAGGAGTCCAGCAAAATCTTTGTTGACATTTAGTGTCTGCATGACCTTAGAAATGTGTGCCTCAGTTCATTATAATCAGTCAGATGGGAAAATAACACAATTGTGGTAAAGTTGTAAATATATACAAAATGTGTAGACTCTTGACCCTTATTAAGTGCTTGAAAATGTGAGTTATTAATATCATTATTTCCATCCCAGAATTCTTGCCTGTGATTCAGATGTATATATTTAAGTGCCTGGACATTTCCCACAGATACTTAGAACACAAAATGCCAAAAACTGAGTTCTTCTCTGTAGTCCAGGACTTTATTTGTGTTCTTTATTCCTTATTCTGATGATTATCTAAGTCAGAAAGCTGGATACCATCCTTCGTCCTTTAAAAAAAAATTGTTCTAATCAGCTGATAGCCAAGTAATGTTTATTTCCTTAGTATCTTTTTATTCATTTTCTTCCTCCTTCCTGTTGCCACTCTTGATTCATCATCACCTTGTCTCTCCATTTAATGACTGCAGTTGACCTAGTTTTCCTGCTTAGTCTTCATTTTTTCCAATCATCTTTATATCCTACCTCAAAGGTGATCTTACTAAAAGCATGAACAAGTTCATCCTCCCCCCTTTAGTGAATTCACATTGTCTTTAAGATAAAATATACTTCTTAATATGGCTTTCAAAGGCTATTCTTATTGGCTTTACCCCTTGCACCTCCTCCTTCATCCTCTCTGCTTAATTATATGGTTTCTAACTAACTAGGTACCTACAAGTGCTCTCTTTCCTAGATTTTTCACAAATGCTGTTCTGTCTGCCTGAGATGGTACTGCCTTTGCTTAGGTAATTCCTCATTTTTAAAGACTCAGCTCAAGCACTATCAACTCCAGGAAGCTTTCCCTGAGCTCTGCAATAGGTTATATACTCTCTCATTTTGTGCTGCTTTCATAGCATTCATCACATGGTTTCATAATTGCTTATTTATTCTTTTTTCCTGCATTAAACTGAAAACAACTGGAAGACAGGGACTCTGGATATTTGTGGATATATGAGTCCATCCATTTCTTATACTGTATTCTTGGCACCTAGTATAATGTCTGAAATATAGAAAATATTTTTATTAAATATTTTTGAATAAGTGAATAACCCAGCTATATTAAGGTCTTTTCCCTAATTATACATCATTTTAGCCTGCCATCTATTTATAGTATATTGATAAATAGTTATGCAATTACAGTATATTGACAAGTTAGTATTTACTTTCTATTCTCAGTGTCTGTTTTTCAATAAGTAGTCAATAAATACTCTTAATGAATACACAGTTTTTAATTAAAAAACATTGACTCATATGTTAAATCATTAAAATTCTTTATACTTTAAATGTACAATTTTGAATATATACTTTTTAAATGTATACTTTTATGTCAGGCAGATTTCTCTGCCTATTAGGTCTGAACTTTCTAGAATTCTCTCTTTTGAGCTTTAAAATCCTAGCTACTTTTTAATCTCTACTGACTCATTAAAGATGAAAATGATTATTTATTGTCATTTTTTCAGGGCAGTGGTCCATTTCTACTGTGTATGGTGTTGTTGTTGAAATAGTTGCCTCACTCCAGCTAAGACCAATGAGTTATTTTCTGTAAATTTTGTATAGATTTATAATCATCCAAACCTCATGTGGTACCAAAAAGCAACTAGAGCACTTTATACCACAAGAGTTAAGAGTTCATAAAACAACAAACATAAAAACAATCAATAAATCCTGAAAATGAGTCTCCTAAAAGACTTTCACAAAAGCTCTGAGGAATACCTACAGGAAAATGTAGACCTAGCTTTTATATAGTTCGTGATTTCCAGAATTTCCTTGGGTGTGAATGAAGCCCATTGACTTTAGTTCATATGATTGAATCAGATATTACTAACAAGATTTGTTGTTTATTTTATATATTTTCATGACCCTGGATTGGTGTTTTAAGTAACCAACTTAAAGGAGGAGTAAAATAAACAGGGAGTCACCAAGAACTTCAGCAACTGGCACTTTTGGCATTTCTCCCCAATGGCATAAATATTTGACTGATGAAAGTACCTTTATGTCCACTATATTTTGAGCATTCCTAAAAAGATTTGACCCCATGAATTGACTCTATGCTTCCTCTGTAATACAGCTTACAGCCCCAGAACGAATTTTACCAAAAAATGATTGGTATGTAGTAGGACAGGCCTTCATTGAGCTCCACACTGACTCCAATTTACTCGGAGATGATGCCTCCATAATTTTATATGCATATTGAAGATGAATGTTTACTTTGGGCCCTTGTTATCTGGGACACTAGAGGTCATTGAAAGAATCAATAGGTCATTATGAAAGCAGAGCTTATAGAGGAAAAAAAAGTCACTATCATTGTATCTAATGATCTTTGTCAGCACAGCAAGAGCCCCCCAAACTGGAAAGCTTACCATGCTCCATAAGCAAATGATAAGGCTTAGAGAAGCTGGAAGTCTTCTGACTAGAGGATTCCATAGTCAGAAGTCCCCACATGGAGCCTGTTTATACAGACACTAGCCTGAAAATGGGACTACAAGTCCTGAATATTACCATCTGATGATTAAACCATCAAAACCACCAGGAAGTGAAAGAGCCCATTATTCTATCACAGGAGTCAGGAAAAAGAATCTATAAATTGCAATAAATGGATAGGTTACATCTCTAAAGTTTCTTCCTGCCTTAATGTACTAGGACAGCTCAAAGTGCCCATTTGACACCTTCCTAAGCATTTCTGTATTTATATAGAAAGCATTGTATAGAAATACTTTATGCTCATAGGTAGAGCATAAAGCATTTTTGACTTCAGATCACTTACTCTGAGATTCAAAAACAAAATGGGATTTATCAGTAAATTAGAGCTCTTAATATGTATCTAACGGGGTCTGATTATATAATAAGCACCCAATGAATGATAACCTTCATTATTAATATATATTTGTGTATGTATTCCTTGAAATCTTTGGTACTTTTCTGTTAATTTTATTTATATATTTTTAATTTAAATTCTAGTAGATTAACATATAATGTAATAATGAGTTGAGGAATATAATTTAGTAATTCATCATTTACATATAACACCCAATGCTCATCCCACCAAATGCTCTCCTTAAAGCCCATAGCTTTAGACTATCCCCTCACCTGACACCCCACTAGCAACCCTCAGTTTCTTTTTGGATTTAAGAGTCTCTTATGGTTTTTCTCCCTCTCTGTTTTTATCTTTTTTTTTTTTTTTTTTTTGCTTACCTTCCCTTGTGTTCATCTGTTTTTTATCTTAAATTACACATAAGAGTGAAATCATATAATACTTGTCTTTCTCTGACTGACTTATTTTACTTAGCATAATACACTCTTCTATCCACGTTGTTGCAAATGGCAAGATTTCTTTCTTTTTGATTGCTGAGTAATGTCCATTGCCTATATATACCAATTCTTCTTTAACCATTCATCAGTCAGTAGACATTTGTATTCTTTCCAATTTTTGCTATTGCTGATAGTGCTGCCATAAACATTGGGGTGCATGTGCCCCTTCAAATCAGCACTCCTGTATCTTTGGATAAATACCTAGGAGAGCAGTTGCTGGGTCAGAGGGTAGTTTTATTTTTAATTTTCTGAGGAACTTCTATACTGTTTTCTAGAGTGGCTGCACTAGTTTGCATTCCCTCCAACAATGCAAAAAAGATCCTCTTTCTCCACATCCTTGCTAACTTCAGTTGTTGCCTGAGTTGTCAATGTTTGCCATTCTGACTAGTGTGAGGTGGTATCTTATTGTGGCTTTGATTTGTATTTCCCTGATAATGAGTGATTTTGAGTATTTTTTTCATGTGTCAGTTGGCCTTCTGGATGTTTTCTTTGGAGAAATGTCTAATCATATCTTTTGCCCATTTCTTCACTGGATTATTTGTTTTTTGGGTGTTGACTTTGATAAGTTCTTTATAGATTTTGGACACTAATTCTTTATCTAATATGTCATTTACAAATATCTTCCCCTATTCCATCAGTTGCATTTTCATTTTGCTAAGTTTCCTTCGATGTGCAGAAGATTGTTATCTTGATGAGATTCCAATAGTTCATTTTTGTTTTTGTTTCCCTTGCCTCCAGACACATGTCAGGTAAGAAGTTGCTGCAGCTGAGGTCAAAGAAGTTGTTGCCTGTTTTCTCGTCTAGAATTTTGATGGCACATTTTGGTTTTTCATCCACTTTGAATTTATTTTTGTGTATGGCATAAGAAAGTGGTCCAGGTTTACTTTTCCACATGTTGCTGTCCAGTTTTCCTAACACCATTTGCTGAAGAGACCATCTTTTTTCCACTGGATATTTTCTTCTGCTTTGTCAAAGATTAGTTGGCCATACATTTGTGGGTCTATTTCTGGGTTCTCCATTCTGTTCCATTGATCTATGTGTCTGTTTTTGGGACAGTACAATACTGTCTTGATGATTAAGCTTTGTAATATACCTTGAAGTCCAGAATTGTGATGTGTCCAGATTTGGTTTTCTTTTTCAGAATGGCTTTGGTTATTCAGGGTCTTTTGTGGTTCCATACAAATTTTTGGATCTGTGAAGGGTCTGTGAAGATCTGTGAAGAATGTTGGTGTTAATCTGATAGGGATTTCATCTAATAATTATATTGCTTTGGGTAGTATTGGCATTTTAATAGTGTTTGTTCTTCCAATCCATGAGCATGGAATGTTTTTCCATTTTTTTTGTGTGTTTTCTTCAATTTATTTCATAAATTTTCTATAGTTTTCAGTTTATAGATTTTTCATCTCTTTGGTTAGGTTTATTCCTATGTATTTTATGGTTTTTGATGAAATTGCAAATGGGATCAATTCCTTGAGTTCTCTTTCTGTTGCTTCATTATTGGTGTATAGAAATGCAACCGATTTCTGTGTATTGACGTTATATCCTGCAACTTTGCTGAATTCATGGATCATTTCTAGCAGTTTTTAGTGGAGTCCTGGGTTTTCCACCTAGAGTATCATGTGATCTTTGAAGAATGATAGTTGGATTTTCTCCTTGCTGATTTGGATGCCTTTTATTCTTTATGTTGTCTCATTGCTGAGGCAGGGACTTCCAACACTATGTTGAATAACAGTGGTGAGAATGGACATCCTTGTCATGTTTCTGACCTTAGGTGGAAAGCTCTGTTTTTCCCAATTTTGGATGAATTAGTGGTGATAGATCTTTCATATGTGGCCTTTATGATCTTGAGGTACGATCCTTTTATCACTACTTTCTTGAAGGTTTTTATCAGGAAAGGATGCTATACTTTGTCAAAAGTATTTCAACATTTATTGAGAGGATCATGTGGTTCCATTCCTTACTTTCATTAATGTTATGCATCATATTGATTTGTGGATATTAAACCAGCCCTGCTTCCCAGGTATAATTCACACTTGATCATAGTGAATAATTCTTTTAATGAATGTTTGGATCTGGTTTACTAGCATCTTGTTCAGAATTTTTGCATCCATGTTTATCAGGGAAATTGGTCTGTAGTTCTCCTTTTTGGTGGGGACTTTGTCTGGTTTTGGAATCAAGGTAATGCTGGCCTTGTAGAATGAGTTTGGAAGTTTTCCTTCCATTTCCACTTTTTGGAACACCTTCAAAACAATGAGTGTTAACTCTTTTTTAAATGTTTGATAGAATTCTCCTGAAAGGCATAAATATTTATAATTGTTAATTCTTCTTGGTGGATAGACCTCTTAATTATGATATAATACCCTTCTTCATGTCTTGTTACAGTCTTTATTTTAAAATCTAGTTTGTCTGAACAAAGAAGTGGAAAAACATTCCATGCTCATGGATAGGAAGAATAAATATAGTTAAGATGTCATTACTACCTAAGGCACTCTACACATTCAATGCAATTCCAATCAAAATTGCACCAGCATACTTCTCAAAACTAGAACAAACTATCCAAAAATTTGTATGGAACCACAAAAGACCCCGAATAGCCAAAGTAATCCTGAAAAATAAAACCAAAACGGGAGGGATCACCATCCCAGACTTTAGCCTCTACTACAAAGCTGTCATCATCAAGACAGTATGGTATTGGCACAAAAACAGACACATAGACCAATGGAACAGAATTGAGAACTCAGAAGTGGACCCAAAAGTATACAGCCAACTGATCTTTGACAAAGCAGGAAAGAATATCCGATGGAAAAAAGACAGCCTTTTTAACAGATGGTGTTGGGAGAACTGGACAGCAACATGCAGAAGAATGAAACTAGATCATTTTCTCACACCATGCACAAAAATAAACTCAAAATGGATAAAGGACCTGAACGTGAGACAGGAAAACATCAAAACCCTAGAAGAGAAAGCAGGAAACAACCTCCTTGACCTCCACCGCAGCAACTTCTTACTTGACACATCCCCAAAAGCAAGGGAATCAAGAGCAAAAATAAACTGTTGGGACCTCCTCAAGATTAAAAGCTTCTGCACAGCCAAGGAAACAACCCAGAAAATTAATAGGCAACCAACGAATGGGAAAAGGTAGTTGCAAATGACATATCAGATAAAGGGTTGATATCCAGAATCTACAAGGAACTCACCAAACTACACACCCGAAAAACAAACAACCCAGTGAAGAAATGGGCAGAAGATATGAACAGACACTTCTCCAAAGAGGACATCCAGATGGCCAACAGACACATGAAACGATGCTCAGCATCGCTCCTCATCAGGGAAATACAAATCAAAACCACACTGAGATACCACCTCACGCCAGTCAGAGTGGCTAAAATGAGCCAATCAGAGAACTCTAGATGCTGGCGAGGATGTGGAGAAACGGGCACCCTCCTCCACTGTTGGTGGGAATGTAAACTGGTACAGCCCCTCTGGAAAACAGTGTGGAGGTTCCTAAGGAAACTAACAATAGAACTCCCCTATGACCCAGCAATAGCACTGCTAGGAATTTACCCAAGGGATACAGAAATGTTGATGCATAGGAGCACATGTACCCCAATGTTCATAGCAGCACTCTCCACAATAGCTAAAACCTGGAAAGAGCCTAAGTGTCCATCAACAGATGAATGGATCAAGAAGATGTGGTTTATCTATACCATGGAATACTACATGGCAATGAGAAACAGTGAAATCTGGCCATATGTAGCAACATGGATGGACCTTGAGGGTGTTATGCTGAGCGAAATAAGTCAGGCAGAGAAGACAAATATCATATGTGTGCACGTATAGGAGGATTAGGAGGAGCTTAACAGAGGACCAAGGGGGAGAAGAAGGGCGGAAATGGTGGGGGAAAGGGGAGAGGCAAACCATGAGAGACTCTTGAATGCTGACAAAAACTGAGGACTGGTGGATGTGGGGGGGAGGAGGGGTGGGCATGGAGGAGGGCATTTGTGGGGATGAGCACTGGGTGTTATGTGGAAACTAATTTGACAATAAACTATTTGCAAAAATAAAAATAAAAAAAAAAATAAAATCTAGTTTGTCTGATATAAATATGGCCACTCCAGCTTTCTTTTGATGACTATTAGCATGATAATGGTTATTCATCCCCTTACTTTTAATCTGAAGGCATCTTTAGGTCTAAAATGAGTCTCTGTAATCAGCATATATATGGGTCTGATTTTCTTATCTATTCTGACATCCTTTGTCTTTTGACTGGTGCATTTAGTTCATTGATGTTTAGAGTGAGTGATGAAAGATATGAATTTAGTGCCATTGTGTTGCCTGTAGAGTTGGTGTTTCTGGTAATGTTCTCTTGTCCTTTCTAGTCTTTGTTTTTGTTGGTCTTTTTGTTTTGTATTTTCTCTACTCAGAATCCCTCTTAAAATTTTCTTGTAGGGCTGGTTTAGTGTTCATGAACTCCTTTAATTTTTGTTTGTCTGGGAAACCTATCTGTCCTCTTATTTTGAATGACATCTTGTTGGATAAAGAATTCTTTGCTGCATATGTTTCTGATTCAGTACATTGAATACATTCTAACATTCCTTTCTGGCCTGCCAAGTTTGTGTGGATAGATCTGCTACAAACTTCATCTATCTTCCCTTATAGGTTAAGGCCTTCCCCCACCCCTTGCTTCTTTCATAACTGTTTCTTTTTCTGTGAATTTTGTGAATTTGACTATGATATGCCTTTGTAGATGGTTGGTTTTTGTTGAATCTAATGGAAGTTTTTTATGCTTCTTGGATATTGATGTCTGTGTCCTTCCCAGATTAGGAAAGTTTTCCACTATAATTTGCTCATGTAAAACTTCTGCCTTTCTCTCTCTTCATCTTCTGGGATTCCTATGATAATAGATGTTATTACTTTATAATGTCACTGAGTTCTCTAAGTCTTGTATCATGATATTTTTCCTTTGTTCCCTCTTTTTTTTCCCCCTGCTTCAGTATTTTTCATAAATTTATCTTCTGTATCACTGATATGCTTTGTCTACCATTGTCATTGTGGAATCCATTCAAAATTGCATCTTAGTTATCACATTTTTATTTTCATCCTGGCTAGATTTTATTTCATTTACCTCTACAGAAAGGGATAGGATTTTTTAAATCCTAGCTACTATTCTTATTGTTGTGGTTCTAAATTCTAGTTTAGACATCTTGCTTATGTATGTGTTGATTAAGCCCCCACTGTCATTTCTTACTGTTCTTTCTTTTGGGGTGAATTCCTTCATTTTGTCACTTTGGAGGAATAAAAATATTAATAGAATAAAAATTAAAAGCAAAAAATCAAATTAAAGAAAGCTAGATCCTAGGTGAGTTTTGGTTTGCTTATTGAAAGAAGCTTGATAGAATACAGAAAAAGGAGAAAGAAAAGGAAAATAAAGGAAAGAAAAATTAAAAAAATTATACAATAAAATCAAATAAAGAAAATGAAATAGAATAAAAATTTTTAAATATACATAAAAAATAAAAATTTTTGTCTTTCTGTGTCTAAGAGGAAGAAAGAAAAAAGGAAAAAGAAAACAATCCAAACAAAAACAGAAACAAAGAAAATGAACAAATAAATGAACCAGGAAACAGAATGAAACCCAAACAAAGTTACATCCAGTTTTCCTTAGAACTAAAACTATGAAGCCTTCTATAAGTCTGTACACTAAGCAGGTGGAGTGACTTGTATTGGTCACTGGAATGTGCTTGGAGGGCACAGTTAGGCAGGGCTTGGCATAATAGCTCTATTATTCATTAGGTGGCACTGCTTAGGTTACTGGGGTGGATCAGTGTGGTGCACACATGCATGCTTACAATCCTGTGCACTGGAGAGGTGGAAATGCCTTCACCCAGCTCCCTAATCTCTGGCGCAGAGCATCACTGACCCACAAGCAAGCAACCCACCTTTGTCTGAGGTCTATGTCCACTCCCTGCCTCTACCCTGTCCATGTCCAAGCTGTCCACCTACCAGGTTGTGCTTCCCTTCAGTATCTTAGAAGGCATTGTGTTTCAAAACCCCACACTTCAGATACCCTTGTAGCTTGGACCTGTGCCCACTCTCTGGGAGAGGGTCTCACTGAGCAATGGCTGGGTGCCAACTTGTCCCAGAAAACATTCATGTGATCTTGCAGTGGCAGTGGTTCAGAGTGACAAATCAGAACACATGGCTGCTGTCAGGTTTCACACTTTGGTGTCTTTATCCCAATACCAGCAAACATGGCTGCTCTCTAGGGTCCACTGGGACCTTTACCTGTGGAAAGGCCATATCGTCTCTATCAAATGCATGCCAAGCTGAGCAACCACTTCTCCCTGTGTGGGACACAGATTCCTCAGACCCTGCTGCCTGCTCCTGGGAGTTAACCCTATTTCCTCACCAGACTACTGCCAGGCACTGAGTTCCAAAACTTCAGACTCTGTGCTCCACTGATTATAGAATCTTGGTGATATTGAAACCCTCTCCTTTCTTCTCATAAATGGTTTTGGGGCACAGATTTCTTGTTCAGTCCCCTGCAAGTGTTTTCACTTTCTCTTTCTCTCCAGTTACTTTTGGTAGAATGTTTTTCTTGTATGATCACAATGTGCTCCACTCTCTTCCTGTCTCTTTCTCTGTCTTCCCTCTGAAAAAAACAATTCCTTAGCATCCATGTTTTTTCTCTGCCCCAGTTCACTTCTCTGTACCACATACCTGCCAAGTTCTGCCCCTCAAGTTATGCAGATTGTTGTGTTAATCTTCAGATCAGTTTCCTAGGTGTTCAAAATGGTTTGGTGCTGATCTAGCTGCGATTCAGGGACAAGACAAGCTCAGGGTCCCCATGATGCTCTACCATCTTAACTCCTCCTCTGTTTGGTAATTCTTAAAACCCCTTGAACAATAGGGAGATTTAATATCTGTTTAATAAATATGATTATTGAGTAATTATTTCCACTAAATTTGTTGTAAAACTTTGCCATTTAGTACATTTAAAGCTGATTGAATAAATAAATGGTCAAAGTAACTGCCAAAAGAAAACAATATTCTTCATCTACCCAGAGTAAAACAGATATGAAAATAGAAAAAAGATGCAACATCAAAATCCATTCATTTTAAACTATTAATTACCATCTGTTTATATGAAGAGACAAATGTCTATATGTTGTTGTTAATGTCTGTAAAGCAGAGCAGGTGTTTTCTCTACGTGTTTTCCATCTTTTAAGAAATATTGGACTGTATTGAGGTAAGTGGACTAATACAAGACCTAAGAACACTATTTTTTTTTTCTTGTGTGTTTATGTCACAAACCCTCTTCTACAATATTTACCAAAATCAATTATGGAACAAGTTGTAGTTTGCTTTATGCTTTTGTTGTTTAAAAAAAATTCTAGCAGAAATGGTGACTTTAATTTTTAAAGAATAATTGTGGGAAATTTGGTAAACAATAATGACAGCATGGAGTCTGAATCTGCTACTAAAATAAGGCAGAATGCATGATTTTTGGTTGAAGGCCTTTAGACAACACACATTTATTAGCTTCCAGTTTTCCCATTTGCAAAATACAACAGATAGTGAGAACTGTGTCACTATTTGACATTTTCACAGAGACCTATGGGATTAAAGAGATATACAAGGTAAGGAAAGACAATACCTTTATAACACAGATATTATTAACATATCAGGAGATGCAGATTTAGGAAGATTAAGTGCCTTGTAAAAGGTTATACCAGGGAGTGACTGAGTTATGCCAAGGTTCATAAACTGTTATTACTATTTTCATATTGGAGACATACAGGAAAGATAAGTCCTGTATTTGTTACTTGACTCTGCACAATTTTATATAACAGCTACCATTTAATCCCTGGGTATAATAACCCCACAATGGTTCTGACTTTATTGCGCATAGGAATTTTCAGGTAAGCTTGTTTACACAAAATGAAGATTTTGTAGGGTGCCTGGATGGTTCAGTTGGTTGGGCGTCTGACTTTGGCTCAGGTCATGATCTCATACTCTGTGGGTTTGAGCCCCACGTCAGGTTCTCTGCTTTCAGCATGGAGCCCTCTTTTGATCCTCTGCCCTCCTGTATCTCTGCCTGTCTCCTGCTCACTCTCTGTCTCTCTTAAAATAAACTTAAAAAACAAATGGAGATGTTGCAATGCCCTTAACCTCTCATACTGATTCATTGTTATCTGGTATGGATGCAGAAATCTGCATTAAATTTTTTTTTAATGTTTATTCACTTTTGAGAAATGGAGAGAGATAGAGCATGAGTGGGGGAGGGGCAGAGAGAGAGGGAGACACAGAATCTGTAGCAGACTTCAGGTTCTGAGTTGTCAGCACAGAGCTGGACCTGGGGTTTGAACCCATGGACCATGAAATCATGACCTGAGCTGAAGTCAGATGCTTAACTGACTGAGCCGCCTAGGTGCCCCCAGAAAGCTGCATTTTAAGTAACCATTCCCCTGGTGATTTCATCACAAGTGATCTTCAGATCACATTTTGAGAAACCTGTCTCAATCAGATGGGGATTTTAACAGAAAACAAGACATCATTAAGTTTTATTAGAACCTAACATATTGACAGCATGTAGGCCCTATCAAAATACCTAGTTAAATATGTTGCAGTAAGCTGAAATAACCTAAAAGTGAGGCCTGATTCAATTTGTCTTTATTTGAAAGGATGTGAATGGAGTAAAAAAAATTAATACATATAATTATATGTTTATATGCAAGGTAGGTGCTTGCTTTCTATGATAGAAGAAAACAGGAAACTATCACCAATCAGAGAGTATCATAATTCGTGAATTTTCAACTAGGCTTCATATTAAAATCCTTAAGGGAAAACTGTTTTATCAATTTAGTAGATCAAAAAGAAACAGTGATACCCCTGGATTGGGGGGAGGGGTGGCAGGTGTCTAAATTTAATTCAGTGAAAAACAAAGCAAAGACCTTTAAGACCATGCAGTAATCTTTCCACAAATCTTTGCATAATCCATTCTTTAGAAATTATAGAAGGTGTTTTATTGATGTTTTTGTAAATCTTCTATTCTGTCTCCTTATTAAATTGACTTCAGCTTTAAATTGATTTGCTTAGCATACAACCATCGACTTTATACCTGAAGGCATCTAACCACCCTCTGTCTAATCCAGAACTAGTATTAAATCAATGGACAGGAGTGATTCATGGCTTCCTTCAGGTGACTAAAACTCCTTGCAGTCCTTTCCAGTGTAAACATCAAAGGGCTACCATTTTGTGTGTGTATGTTCTTGTTTTTAATGCTATAAAATTTTAATGACACAAACTTCTAATGAGAAAATATTTGTGATATTCTGGTAATATCAAGAGCTTTTCTACCTGCATCAGAGGTTTTGAGAGGCAGCCTCTGCATGTGGTCAGAGAAACTGACATTTTTCCTAAAAGGTATTTAATATCATTTGCACTATGTGGTTTGTTGCATGGTTGATGTGTGACATGATCATTGGGATGCTACCCTCCAAAACACATTCCAGTTACAGGTATTAACTACTTTTCTGGAGAATAACATAACAAAAACCTACCAATATGTACCAATGTATGTTTGACATATAATAAACTGAAAGTTAGCAAGAACTTAAAGACCACCTAGATTAATCTTTGACCTCATGATGAATCTGTACTATATAGCCTGCTAGGCTGATGTTATTAAAAATTTGACCACATTGGAGGCTTTGGCTTATAGTTATAAAAGAAGATAGCTGGGCCTCAAAATTTTTTTAAAAAAATTGTATTTTAGGAAAAATCTAGAAAAGATGTGTTTTCTCTGTGCCAATATGTCCATTAATTTCTACCTTTAATGCTGCTTAGAAGGAGCAAGCTTTCTGTAAATGTAAGGAATTTATAAGAATAAAAGTAATATTGATTTAAATAAAGTTAACACAAAAAGAAATAATTTATAATTAGGGAACAAGTAGTAGTATTGGATACTGTGATAAGTGCTTTATATTTATCCATATCAATAATGTTATGAGAGACATAGTGTTTTTACCATGTTTTACAGGTGAGGAAACTATAAGTTAGGATATGTTGAGAAGTTTACCCAATTTAACATGAACAGTGCGTGGCAGAACAAAACTCTAATTTTGTCTGCTTGACTTGTAAGCTTTTGGTCTTTCTCTTTAAGCCATTTGCACCTCTTATTTATACTCTTTTCAGGTAACTGAAAACTTCTGGCAATCACATTTCTCATCTCTCCTCCACTAACCCCCAGAACCTATCCCAGCATTATAAAGAGTTATACTTTTTATAATGGAAAAGTAATGGAAAGACCATGGACTTGAGAATAAGATCAGAGCTCCTACTTACTCTTAGTGTAACTTGGGAAAAGATACATTACCCTTTATGTTCAATTTCCTCATTTGTACAAATGGTATAAGATAATCTACCTCCATAGCAAAGGCTATGTATTTTCTTCCTCTTCCTTCAATATAGAATTAAAGAGTGGTGAGGGTAGGGAAGGTATACAAAATAAGAGAAAATTTATCTTTGCTCCATCACTATATTACATGAACCACCCCCCACCCTAAATAGCTGCCTTAGAATTCTCTGGCCAAAACAGTTGGACATGCTATGTAACAGTCTATTACAAAGGCAGATTAGTGATAGTAATGAATTAAAAAAGATTCTGTAGTTCTGGTTATACAGCTATTAATTTATGTCACTTTTAATATTCCTGGATATTAATTCTGTAGAAACACATTTTCCCAATTCAACCATTGCCCTATATTGCTAATTTTCAAGGGAATATTCAAGACTTGAATATTGAGCATATTTAATGAGAGAACTCTTGGACAACTTGATTGAATATTAACAATGCATTTTTATTGTGTATTTAATTCCAAGGGCATAAGCATATTTTTAGTATAATCAAAGCATTAATCACCGTATTTATTCAATTATTTTGGATAATTTAAGTGAAGTTGGTCCTACCCCTTTATTGCACAGTCTAATAATGAATTAACACACTATATATGTTTCCAAGAATATGTGTTCTTTTACTTTTAGTTCCAGGGTTTACCTTTGGAAAAATTTTTTCCCACAATATCTACTCAATCCTTTGTTTCTACTTAACTGATCATTAAACTGAGATTTATCTTACTATTTTTAAGGTAGAAATTATCTTTTTCTTGTGCAATTTTATTTTCAAATACTTTCTTGAGGATCAACACAATTGTCATATTTAGAGTGGAATACCAGGACCAGGAATAAATTAAACAGAGTGGATAGTGTAGTATAGATAACTTGGCTGCTTGATTCTCATTCCAGGCAGTGGTCCTCATTTGAGGGGAGTTGGGGGATACTGAGAAAAGCCTTAGGCTTAAAGTGATCTGTATCCCAATGTGGTTCTGCCTTTAGGTCTATCCCTTTACTTTGCAAGGGTACAATTTCCTTAAAAACTCATGAAGCTGAATTGGCTCTTAGTTCCTTTCTACTTGGAAAATTAGAGTATTGTATGATTTTTGTGGATCTATGCAACTCTTCAGTATCAATAAACCATGGACACTATAAATTTATCTTATTATACCTTGCGTATAGCCTTTGTCAAGCACTCCTAGATACAAATGAATGTAGCATGATTTTGAAAAATTCTACCTTACCAGCACCTCACTGTATTTGGGTAAGGCTGGTCCTCTTAAACAAGAGGAAGAATCTTGAATGGGTAGTTCAGGATAATTTGTAGAAGTTCTCACCAACTTCTTTGAGAATGCGAAATCAGTTGTTTCTGTTTTTTACATATTTATTTATCTGTTTTGTTCCTTAAAAGATGTAATTGCATTCTTAGTGCCTAGTTCATGGCAATGATTCTATCCGTGGACAATTTGTGAGAATAAATCAAGGTGCTTCTCTCTATTCCACATTCAGGGAACACTATACTGAGAAAAACCTATTAAATAAATCTCTTGGAGGAAGGCCAGCCATTGTTTACATACTTATAGTATTGTTCCTAAGTCTCTGTCACAGATTATTTATGGTTGCTCTTAAATTTTTAATATGCATTATTATACATTGAGAAGGCACAAGCAAATACCAGAATAATGGTCCCTTTGTTACTCCCTCACTCTTCCTTATCCAGTTGTAACAGCCTTTCTCTACTGGTATTTTTAACACTTCCTACCTTAATATTAACAGTAAACTTAATTAACATGCTGTTTACCACCTCTTCTATTTCCTTAATAAGTATTTCAAATTATTGGACCCAAACCACGCTTGTAGCACCTAATCATAACACATGCCCCAAAGATGAGTCCTCATTTATCATTGTCTTTGACTTTAGTCTTTGAAACAAACCAAAAACTGCATGGTTCTCTTCCTCCTCCTCCTTTTTTTTTTTTTTTAATGTTTTACTTATTTCTAGGAGAGAGAGAGACAGCGTGAGCAGGGGAGGGTCAGAGAGGGAGTCACAGCTGAAACAGGCTCCAGGCTCTGAGCTGGCAGTCAGCACAGAGCCCGACGCGGGGTTCGAACCCACGAACCACGAGATCATGACCTAAGTGAAAGTCGGACGCTTAACCGACTAAGCCACCCAGGCGCCCCAACCTCCTCCTTCTTTTTAAGTATTGTTGATACACAGTGTTATATTAGTTTCAGATGTACAAAATAGTGACTCTATATGTTACAATATGCTCACCACAAGTATAGCTACCATCTCTCACCATATGCTAGTATTACAATATCTGACTATATTCCTTTCATTCCTGTGACTTATTTATTCCATAATTGGATGCTTGTGTCTTTCATTGCCTTGCAACCATTTTGTCCATCTCTCTTCCCTCTAGCAACCATCATTTGTTCTCTGTAGGTCTGATTCTGCTTTTTGTTTGCTTATTTGGTTTGGTTTTTAGATTTCACATATAAGTATAATTACATGGTATCTGTATGGGTGCTTTCTTAACATTTCTTTAATATATTTTTGAAATAAAACACTTTATGGGACTAATGTTTTCATATCCTGATAGAATGATATGAAAACAAACTAGGGGAACCTGGGGTGGCTCAGTCAGTTAAGCATCCAAATCTTGGTTTTGCCTCAGGTCAGATTATGAGATGGAGCCCCATGTTGGGCTCTGCACTGAGTGTGAAGCCTGCTTAAGATTTTCTCTCCCTCTCCCTCTGTCCCCCCTCCATGCTTTCAAATAATTTTTTTAATTAAAAATAAAAATGAATTGGCATTACCTGCTAAGAGTAAACTCAGTCTGCCCATTCTCCATTAATTTGTGTTATTTTAAGTTCACACATTGGTTTTTACTTCTGTTTTAATGTTTTTCCATTTCTTTGCTCAGATTCAGGCAAATACCTAGAGGTAGAATAGCTAGGTTATAAGTATATGTTTAACTCTAAGAGAAACTTCCAGGTAGGTTTCAAATAGCAGTTACACATTTTTATACTCTCTCAATACATAAGAGTTCCAGTTCCTCCAATCATGTCAACATTTGTCATTGTTAGTCACTCAGGCACCCCGAATTGTACCCTTTACATGGGTGAACTGTACAGTATGCAAAATATATCTCAATAAAACTTTTTTAAAAAGCATGTATGCAGAGGGTGTGACAAGTGCAAAGACCCTGAGGCAGAAACATGCTTGATGTGACTGGGGAGCAACAGACACTAGATAGCTGGAGTGGAGTGAATACAGAGGTTGTGGGTCATGATGTTGGGGAGGTAGGCAAGGGTTGAGACCTATAAGATTACATAGCCCATGAAAAAGAGTTTAGATTTTATCATGAATGTTTTAGGAAGCCACTGGAAAGTTCTGGACAGAGAAGTAGCATGATTTGATGCATATCATAAAAAAAAAAAAAAAGATCACTCTACTGCCTACATGGGCCGGGAGGTACAGAATGAACGCAGGGAGGCAATTAAGAAACTCTTTATGTGAGAAATGATTGTGAATGAAACAAGAATGTACACTGTGAAGGTTGTAAAAATGGTTGGACTTGAGAAGTATTTTGAAGTTAGCACTTACTGGCCAACTAGATGCTTGTGAGGGAAAGGAAACTGTTAGGAAGGACCATGTGTGTGTATACGTCTGTGTATATTTGGGTGTGTATTCCACCTCATGATAAAGAAAAAGATGACTTGATTATATTAATTGGTAAGGTTCAGAACATTTTATTTGGAGGAGAAAAAAAATAGTCACATTTTTATCTCTAAACTTTTACAGTTTTTTCATTGAGGAGGCATGTTCAGGTAAAATCAGAGAATGTTATTAATATCATTGATGTAAGAAATGAGCTGATGATAAAGTTCAAACATAATGTTTTGCATACAGAGTAATGATCTAAAAGACAGTGATAGTAATGTCATTGTGGACTCACATAACTCTCTGACAATTTTGTATTGTGGTGTTGTATTGAATATTTGGAATTGATCATATCTCATTAGTGGTTTCACTTAGTTTTTAGATAGCTGTCTAGGTTTTAGGGGGAATTTTCTGTTGTATATTTTTAGTACCCATTTTTACCTTTTCATATGGCTTCTCTTCACATCTTTGATTATTTATATACTAAAGCTGATTCTACAAATCTAAGTCCTATTTAAATTAAGCCTTTGTGGGGTGCCTCAGTGGCTCCTTGGTTAAGTGTATGACTTGGGTTGTGATCTCAAGATTTGTAAGTTTGAGCCCCCTATTGGGGTTCTGTGCTGACAGCTCAGAGCCTGGACCCTGCTTCAGATTCCATGTCTCCCTTGATCTCTGCCCCTACCCCACATATGCTCGCTCTCTCTCTCTCTCTCTCTCTCTCAAAAATAAATAATATAAAAACATTAAAAACCTTTTAAATAAAGCCTTTGTTCTCTTTATGAAATCATAGTTGACTTCTTTCTATCAATGAGTTTATTTTTAAAATAACAATTTTTGAAGTATAATTTACATTGGGAAAAGTTAAGCATTTTTTAGATTTTGTGTTTTGTGATCATTTATATAGCTAGCCACAACATGCATCAAGTACAAGAGTTAACGCAAATCACAGTGAGCTGTAAGCCAATTCACTTGTATTTTCATTAGAAAACATTGACTTGTTGAATTATACTATTGTTGAATGATGACCTACAAAAAAGGTGCCTGTGAATATTGCCTAAGGCTGTTATCAAGGTAAATAAAGGGCTTGAATATTCAAAATAAATGTTGGTTCCTAGCTGGCTTGGTGGATAGAGCAGGCAACTCTGGATCTTGAGGTCATAAATTCAAGCCCCACCTTGGACTTAGAGCCTATTTAAGAAGAATAAATAAGTAAATCTGTCATTCTGAGGCCCTTTTAGTGTTTTGGTTTGCATTCATTTCAGAAAATTCCTTTATGTTTGACACAAACTTGGGCTTCATATTTCTAGTTTCTTATGTCCCTCTGAGTGGAACGGGGAGTCCTTCCAGTATGGGCTCCTTCTGGTTTTAATGATAGCAAAGAGTTTTCTAATTCCCAGAAGAAGGTGATATTTTTGACTACAATTGTCATCCATAAGAAACTGTGGAAATCCAATGATCTGTCCCTTATTCATTCTCTGTGGGTAGGCATAACCTTTGCAATCAATCACACAGTATGGCCAACATTAATGCTGCTTGCCAACAAGTCTCCTGGGGCTTCTTTCCTCCCATTCTATTTTTATTTTCAAATAGGGAACACCCTCCAAGGATGAGGAGAGTATAGTGGTGGGTTGTGACTCCCGGGGTATTGGAGCAAGAGTTGTAAGTGCTCCTCCTCTTGTTACAGAGATAAACAAATTTGGGGCCAGATTCTATTGCCCAAAAAAGAATTTTAACTGGAGTTAGATGTCTTCAGGCTGAATAAATCAGAGAAGGCATATGTTGGGGGCTCTGAGATGAATACTAAATAAAGGGAAGAAAAAACTCAGGGAAAGGAAAATGTGTAAGGGCAAAGGGGCAGTTCCTTCGTATGCCAAGGAAACACTGTGCCATGCTTCTGCACATTGCTTGGGGCTGCATCCATCAAAACCATCAAAAACATGCGAAATGCTGGCAAACTGCCTGACTCCAGCAACACTCCATAACTGCTCAACAATATAAGCAGAATTTATTGTTTTTATTATTATTGTCAATCTGATTTTCCCTCAAAAAGAAGATAGCTTGCATTTTCTTAATTTCATGCCATGGTAACCAGTGGTGTACAGTTGGAGTCAGTCCAGGGTGGAAACTGGTCAGCTGACTTCAATGAAAACCAGTTCTAAATTATCCATGGAGTCCTGCCCCAACTTGGGCTTCACTCATTCTTTCTCACACAACATAGACTCATTCAATTAATAGAGTTATATGTCAAAAATATAGTAAAATTATATCTTTTGTTATGTACCATAAATGTCCGTTAATGGAATGTGAATGTAAAGTATAGTTGTATATTTTCTCATTAGCTTTATAAATAAACTAAGAGTGAGAGAGATGGTCTTGCTAATACTTATCAGGGTTTTTTTTTTTAACCTTATGTGACATGCATAATTTTTTTTTAATTTTTTAAAAATTTGTTTTTAATGTTTGTTTAGTTTTGAGGGAGACAGAGTGTGAATGGGGGAGGGGCAGAAAGAGAGGGAGACACAGACTCTGAAGCAGGCTTCAGGCTCCCAGATATCAGCTCAGGATCTGACAAGGGTCTAGAACCCATGAACCGCGAGATTATGAACTGAACTGAAGTCAGGCACTTAACTGACTGAGCCACCCAGGCACCCTGATATACGTGAATTTATATAGCCACATGTACATTTGCAGTGGTAGTGATGGCAATAGGTCTTGCCATCTTTGGCAATAGATCTTTTTATTACTGTGATTATTGTTTTTAGTCACCAAGTGAGTTGATGCATCAGGGAACTGGACTTTGGACCTTTTAAACAGAGATGTTAGGTAATACTATTGAAAGTTGACTATCTTCTTGGGCAGTAATTCAAGACTGCCTACCTCAAAGGTTTTAATAGAACTCCATTATTTCAGGGCTATTCTGCCTATTTCCCCTAATACTTCAAGAGAATGGAAAGTGGGATAGTATTATTTTTCAGATAGAATAAACAGGTGATGAACTGTTCATCCCTGTGCTGTGGTGCTGATGGAGAAACATTGAAATAATAAACCTATTCTGGATTGCTAGCTAGGTTTCATCCATGGAATACTTTACGTTAAACAAAATAATTTAACTGTGAAAAGTGTGTACCCTGGATTCAAATGTTCTGTAATAATTCACATAAGTTTTTATCCTAAGTTTAAATTTCCTTATATGCAAAAGGGGGTATTGCATCTGATGTGTGTGTTTCCAATGAGGAAGAAGTTCTATATGACAGTAGTAATTTAATATATATTGTCATCATTTGAGCATTATGTTTCAATTGTACAAGAGGAGGAAACAACAATACTTGTATGAAAATTTTCATACATAAATGAGCACCTCTTTTTTTTTTTTTTTACAAATAGTTTATTGTCAAATTAGTTTCCACATAACACTCGGTGCTCATCCCCACAAGTGCCCTCCTCCATGCCCATCCCTCCTCCCCCCCACATCCATCCGTCCTCAGTTTTTGTCAGCATTCAAGAGTCTCTCATGGTTTGCCTCTCTCCCTTTTCCCCACCATTTCTGCCCTTCTTCTCCCCCTTGGTCCTCTGTTAAGTTCCTCCTAATCCTCCTATACGTGCACATATATGATATTTGTCTTTCTCTGCCTGACTTATTTCGCTCAGCATAACACCCTCAAGGTCCATCCATGTTGCTACATGTGGCCAGATTTCACTGTTTCTCATTGCCATGTAGTATTCCATGGTAAAGATAAACCACATCTTCTTGATCCATTCATCTGTTGATGGACACTTAGGCTCTTTCCATGTTTTAGATGTTGTGGAGAGTGCTGCTATGAACATTGGGGTACATGTGCTCCTATGCATCAACATTTCTGTATCCCTTGGGTAAATTCCTAGCAGTGCTATTGCTGGGTCATAGGGGAGTTCTATTGTTAGTTTCCTTAGGAACCTCCACACTGTTTTCCAGAGGGCTGTACCAGTTTACATTCCCACCAACAGTGTAGGAGGGTGCCCGTTTCTCCACATCCTCGCCAGCATCTAGAGTTCTCTGATTGGCTCATTTTAGCCACTCTGATTGGTGTGAGGTGGTATCTCAGTGTGGTTTTGATTTGTATTTCCCCGATGAGGAGGGATGCTGAGCATCATTTCATGTGTCTGTTGGCCATCTGGATGTCCTCTTTGGAGAAGTGTCTGTTCATCTCTTCTGCCCATTTCTTCACTGGGTTGTTTGTTTTTTGGGCGTGGAGTTTGGTGAGTTCCTTATAGATTCTGTATATTAACCCTTTATCTGATATGTCATTGGCAACTATCTTTTCCGATTCCGTTGGTTGCCTATTAATTTTCTGGGTTGTTTCCTTGGCTGGAGCACCTCTTTAACTCCAACTCCAGTATAGGCACAAGACACAAAATTTTTTTAAGTTTATTTATTTTGAGAGAGAGAGAGAGTTAGCAGGGGAGAAGCAGAGAGGGAGGGAGAATCCCATGCAAGCTTCATGTTGTCAGTAGAGCCTGATATGGAGCTCAAACTTAGAAACCATGAGATCCTTACCTGAGCCAAAATCAAGAGTAGATGTTTAACCAACTGAGCCATCAAGGCACCGCAGCATAAAACATTTTTTAATAATCTGCTTATTAAGATTGTTCTCTCATCACTGCCAGAGACTGCAAAATATGAGTAGTCATGGATTTAGTTTTACTAATGTATAATTCATATAACATAAAATTCATTTTAAGTGTGCTATTCAGTGCTTTTTAGTACATTCACTATGTTGTGCACCATGACCATATCTAGTTTGGGAATTCATCCATTACCCCTGTAGAAAATCCCATAATGCCATATCTATTAGCAGTTAATCCCTATTCTCCTTGCTCCACTACCAATCACTAATTTACTTTCTATCTCTGTGGATTTGCCTATTCTGGATATTTCATATAAATGGAATCTTACAATGTATGGCCTTGTGTATCTGCCTTCTTTCACATAGCATAATTTTTTTGAAGGTTCATCTATGTTGTAGCATGCAATAGCACTTCATTTCTTTTTGTGGTTGAATAATATTCAGTAGTGTAGATATGCCAATTTTAGTTTATTCGTTAACGGATGGACATCTGAATTCTTTCCATTTGGGAGCTATTATGAAAAGTGCTTCTATGAATATTCATGTTTAAGTTTTTGTGAAAAAGTTTGTTTTGTGAAAATATTTTCACTTCTCTTGGATATATACACCTGGGATTGGAATTGCTCTTTGGATTTTATGGTAATTCTGTTTTACTTTTGAGAAACCCCTAAATTATTTACCACAGTGGCTGTTTCATTTTACATTTCTACCAGTAACCTATGAAAATTCCTTTTTCTCCATGGAGTACCTGGGTGGCTCAGTCAGTTAAGCGTCTGACTTTGGCTTAGGTCATGATCTCCCAGTCTGTGTTCAAACCCTGCATTGGGTTCTGTGCTGACAGCTCAGAGCCTGGATCCTGCTTCAGATCCTGTGTCTCCCTCTCTCTCTGCCCCTTCCCTACTCATGCTCTGCTGCTTTCTGTCTCTCAAAATACATAAACATTAAAAAAATTTTTTTAAAAAGAAAATTCCTATTTCTCCTAATACTTACCACAACATTTTTCCCTTGTTTTGTTTTTTGATGATACCTATCTTAATAGGTATGAAATGCCACCTAATTTTAGTTTTGATTTGCAGTTCTCTGATAACTTATGATAAGAATCTTTTCATGTGCCTATTGGCAATTTGTACATCTTAATTGAAAAAAAATGCCTCTTCATTAGTTGATGACCAGTTTAAAATTGGATTATATGTCTTTTTTTGTTGAGTTTTAAGAGTCTTTTATATATTCAGGATATCAAACCCTTATCAGATAAAGATTTTGAAAATACAATTGACCCTTGAGCACTATGGTTAGGGGTGCTGATGTCCAGCACAGTTGAAAATCCCCGCATAACTTTTGATTCCCCCAAAACTTGACTACTAATAGCCTACTGTTGACTGGAAGCCTTACTGGTAACAGTCAATTAACACATACTTTGTGTATTACATGTATTATATACTGTATTCTTACAATTAAGTAAGCTAGAGAAAAAGATACTTTGAAAATCATAAGGATGAAGAAATCTACTTATAATAGTATAATAATCTACATTTATATGAACCCATATGGTTCAAACACATCTTGTTCAAAGATCAACTATATTTTCTATATTTCTATGGGTTTTCTTTTAACATACAAAAGTTTTTTAATTTTGATGAAGTCTAATTATTTTTTCTTTGGTTGCTTATGTTGTAATAGCTTATTCTAAGAAACTGTTACCTAATCCAAGTTCATAGAAATTTACACTTCCTTCTAAGAGTCTTATAGTTTCAACTCTTAGGTCCTTAAACATATGAGTCTTTTTTTCCATTTTGAGTTAATTCTTATGTTGTGTGAAGTAGAAGTCCAATATGGATATCTAATTGTGTTTGTCATGAATTTTTGAGAGCACAAATCCTTAGTAGTTTGAATAGCTTGTGACACCCAGTTTGATGCTGTCTTAACAGTCATGCTTAATAGTTCAAACCCTTAGAAAGCATACATACAAGTAGTTTTTAAAACATTTTCATTAAATAGAAGCTTCGAGGCACTGGATAAATATAAATAAAAAGTAAAAATCACTACTACACCTAAAACTTAAGGCTGTCCAGTTTAAATTTTTGTTTATATATTTTTCTATCTTCTATTTATGCATTTGTATCACAATGTGCATACTATTTTATAAGTTTTTCAATCTATATGAGCATTTTACTTTAAAAATTTTAATTACTGCATTAAACCATATGACTGTACTATCACTTTCATTCCTTATCATTATACATTTTCATTTTAGAGTGTTAATATGAGTATTCTTATACTTTAATGTATGTATGTGACTCTGATTATTTTCTTAGGTATAGTCTTAGGATTTGAACTTCATTATCAAAGGCTTTGACTGATACTGCCAACTCTCTAGAAATATTGTCTATGGCATTTCTTTTAGATTGTTACTTAGGATTTTCATATCTCTGTTTACCTTGCTCCTCTGTGCTTGGATGCTATTTACTTTACCCATTAGAGCCCTTAGCATATTAATATAGCTGTTTTAAGTTTCTAGTTTGATCATTCCAACATTTCTACCATGTGGACTTCTGACATTCGCTCTGTCTTTTTAATTTGTAGTTTTTCCTTTTATTATGGCATAGAGTTTTTCTTGATAACCTGATTAGAGGTAATGGGACCATTATAAACAGGCCTTTAGTAATAACAGTGGTGAGATGTAGGGGGAGGAGAAGCATTCTATAGTCCCATGATTAGGTTTTAGTCTTTCAGTGACTCTAGACCTCTGCCCTGTGAACTTCCGTGTTTCTCAGGTTTTTTTAATCCCCACTTAGGTGGGGACACGATGACTACAAGGGGCTGTTGTGGGGTATTTTCTTTTTCCCCAGGTCGGCTAGGCTCTGATACACTAGTTTCCGCTGAGGACAGGCCTTGTTAAGGAGAGTTCATTTCAATTTTATTTTATTTTTTAATGTTTATTTGTTTTTGAGAGAGAGAGAGAGAGATAGAAAGAGAGAGAGAGAGACAGAGACAGAGTAGGGGCAGAGAGAGAGAGCGAGAGACACAGATTCTGAAGCCGACTTCAGGCTCTGAGCTGTCAGCATGGCTGGAACTTAGGAGCCATGTGACATAACATGAGCTGAAGTTGGATGCTCAGCCTATGGAGCCACCCATGTGCCCCAAGAAGACTGCATTTCAAAATGTTTTTTCTTCTTCTCTCTTCCTGCTGGAAGCACAAAGGGATCTTTCTATGACATTTACTGTGGGAACTTGTCAAGCTCCTGTAGGTAAATTTCCATATTATTGTGTCTATTTTGTGAACTGTCTGCCCTGGAGTTTTTAACTCTCAAACTTAACACATCAAGCTTTCAGGAATTCCTTGATTACATTGTGGGTTTTCCTACCCTTGGGTTTCCCAAGACAGGTTTTGTCTGTGTGTGTTTGTAAGCCACTACTTCTTTTGTAGCTTGCCTGTTTCTCCATCTTGAGGCCAAAAGTTGGTCCTGTTTCCTCCCCTCTCTTACGGTTCCAAAAAGAGTTGTTATTTGTTTGTTCAACTTTTTTTTGTGTGTGTTTGTTTTGTTACTAGGACAGAGTGGCAACTTTTAAGATCCTTACATGCAGAACCAGACACCAATGATCACCTTCAAATTCTTTTAACAGGAATAGGATTTAGAAAAGATAGGTAGGAAGGGAAGCCTAACTACCTCTTGCTTGAATGGAAAGGAGTTAAAGGAAGTTTAGAGAAGATAGGAGTCACATATATTTTTATTTTCAAAGATAAGATAACGAAAGCATTGAGACAAATACAACATAAAATCCTCTAAATTGGGGCTCATTGAGTATGCATTCTAACTTTTCTGAGAGCAGGACTAGATATAATTTCTTTTGTAAATTTTTTTAACCTAGAGCAGTCAGTCAGTAAGTGATGATTGGCTCCCTGGAGGAAATGTAGTCTTTTACAGCCATGGGTTAGTTACTTCAAAGTATCTAAAAAGCATACAGCTTCCTCTAACCATATCTTGTGGGGATGGACAGTCTTGTGGAGCTGTTTTCTACTGTATGACTCTCTGCCTATCTCTTGCAGTGGCTAAGTAAAGCAGTGGTAAACAGTTAGTTAATAGGCTGCTCAAAGACCCATGATGTGACCTCATACAAATAGAAGAATTGGTCAATTAGATTCTAACTCTTAGAAATTTGACCTAGGAAATTTTGTAAGGCTGATGTCATGAAGAAGAAGGAGTTGAAGTAGAATGAGTTTGTAGTCAATGACATAAACAAGAAAAGAACATAAGGAATGATGACAAATCACAGGCATGAGAGAAGATTAAGCAGAGACTATGAGAAGATAAAAAGATAGAATAGAGGGTGCAGATGTTCATAGTCAGTAAAAAGAGACTGGGACAGATGTCAAAAGAAGTGAAGATCATTTATATATTCCTATTAATGTAATTGTTTGATTTGCTTTGGTTCCAGAATGTGATTCTGCACAAGGCCCAATTCATATGACTCCTGATAGATGAAATGTTGTCTTACTATTCTACATCCATCCATTGATAACCTACCCATCCAGCTCTTACTTGGCTACTTTATTTCAAAAGGGTCCATATGAAGCAATATGCATTGATTTTTCTCCATTTTATTGATTTTCATGTAGATATAACTTGATTTAGTTCAATTTCCAATAAGACACACCCATGAACATGCACTGCATGATTTTCCATAAACTATTTAAGAAGAAATCTTTAATTCACAGTAGTTGAATTATTTAATAGTTTATTTGAACTGAAATTATTACCCAGATACCACTTAATTTATAACACTTGTATTTAAGTTAAAACTTATATGCTTTAAAGGAATGTATCTATTAATTAAACAAGAAGGACAAAATAGTTTTTACTTACATATTTCAGTCTATAAGTAGCTTACCAGTTGAGATTTAAGAGGGTTCCCAAAGGCATTTTTTAAAAAATTGGTCACTGGCTTAGGAATTCCTTGGACCTTCCCCAGATACATCAATATAGATCTCTTTGAAAGTATAATAGGAATTATCACATTTATGAAAAATAAATCATATACTTTAAAGTATGGGGATTACAATAGTCCAAAGTACCTATCATAAACAAAAGCAAACATTTTTTTTTTAAATCTTTATTATTTCTAGGAGAGAGAGAGAGAGACGGCGTGAGCAGGGGAGGGTCAGAGAGAGAGGGAGTCACAGACTGAAACAGGCTCCAGTCTCTGAGCTGGCAGTCAGCACAGAGCCCGACGCAGGGCTCGAACCCACGAACCGTGAGATCATGACCTAAGCGAAAGTCGGACGCTCAACCAACTAAGCCACCCAGGCGCCCCAAACAAAAGCAAACATTAAAATTACTCTTATGAAATGTAACCTATACCCTGTCCTTCAAGGTAACTACAGATTTAATCATCCAAATATATGGTCTTAATAAAAAATAGGAGAAAAATTACCATGAGAAAAAATCAGAGGAAATTTTAAATTATAGAATTAAAACTCAAAGAATATTAGATACTGAAATAATAATAAAAAATACATTGTAAAAATATGAATTAAATATTTAAAAGATAAAATGCAAAATTGGTAACTTGATCAAGAAAAAGATTAACATAAATAAGTAGGGATTTTAGAAAGAAATACCTCTAACGTTTAAGAAAAATACATAAATATTGACGTTTAACACTAAAAAATAGTAAATGGTAGAGCAGACACAGTTGAAGGGAAAATTCATGAACAGGAAGGTAGATTTGAGGAAATTCTACAGACTTCAATTTAGAGAGTTGAAGAAACCTCATTTACAAAAGACAGTTTAAGACTCAAGGAGACCAGAATAAGTTCATAGATCTTTCTCATTGTATTTCTAGAGACAATATAGAGAATGAGCCAGTCAACATTCAGTATGATTAATAGCTGTCTTTTCAGAATAGACAGAAGACATGAATATTCACAGCAAATTCCAAGTAGGATAAATAAAAAGAAAGTCATTGCTATACTTGTAGTAAAAATGCAGGATCCAAAGACATACAAAAAGGAATAATTTAAAAGAAGTAAGAATGAAACAAAAGATGTCTACCCAGTAATAACTGGATGGGGAACTTATCAATAAATGAGCAAGAAAATAATGAAAAATTTCTTTTAAAATATTGAGAGAAATAGAGGGGTTAATGTAATATTGTGTATCTATAAATGATTATTCAAGAAAAAAACAAGACTAAGCCAATTTTAGAAAAATAAAAAGAATATACTAACAATAAGATCTGCAGAATATACTTCAGAAAAAGAAAAATCCCAGAAAGATGTGGCATACAAGAAGGAATATAAAAATTTAATGATGCGGAATGAAATTACTGTTCAACAGCAGTGAAATTACTGTTAACAATAAAATTTGTATTATTAAAAATATGAAAATATAAACAAACATTGCTTGTTTTTAATAACAATAGAAAGCCATTATATCCGAATAGATTTTAGAGGAAATAGACTTTAAGACAAATAAAGAAAAATCATTATTAGTTATAAAGAAGATGCTACAGAATGATAAATGGTAAATTCAGTAAAATATAACAATGAATATATAATGTCAAAAAAGGGATAGGATTATGAGGTAAATATGGACAAATCTGTCACTGTATGTGAACCTATATCTCAGGAACTGATAGAACAGGAAAATATTAGCAAGGATGTAGTAAACTTAAATAACACAGGAATAGGATATATCTAATAAATAATTATAGAACTTTATTTTTGGGGTGCCTGAGAGGGACGTTCTCTCCTTCTGCCCCTCTCCCCCACTCATGCTCTATCTCTCAAATTAAAAAACAAAAATGAAAACAGAAACAAAATCCTTTATTTTCTACATTGACTGAGGACCAGTCCATAAAAGTCTAAGTAAATTTTACTTTTTTTCCTCCTGAAGATCTATCTTTATTTCTTTCTTCTTCTCTCTCTCTCTTTTCTTCTCTTTCTTTCCTCTCTCTCTTTTCTATTTTCCTTTCCTTTCATTTCCTTTCCTTTTTCTTTCTCTTTTTTAAAATTTTGATTCCAGCATACTTAACATACAGTGTTATATTTCAGGTGTACAATACAGTGATTCAACAATGCTGCACAGTAGTGCTCATGACAATGGATGTATTCTTAATCCTCTTCTGTTATTTCATCCAACTCTACACCTACCTTCCCTCTGGTAACCATAAGTTTGTACTCTAAGAGTCTTTGTGTGTGTGTGTGTTTTCCTTTGTTCCAAAGTAAATTTTAGAGAATAACATTTTAGACTACATTCACGCACTTCAAGGCAGTTGTGTTAAGGATCCACTTAATTGGGTAGCCTTGATAACAAAACAGGGAATAGTTGTCCAACAACAGTTTATTTAAGTTTTTAAATGTTTGCTTATTTTTGAAAGACAGTGCAAGCAGGAGAGGGACAGAGAGAGAGGGGGGGAGATACAGAATCCAAAGCAGGCTCCAGGCTGATGCCAGGTTTGAACTCATGGACTGTGAGATCATGATCTGAGACTTAACTGACTGAGCCACCTAGGTGCCTCTCCCATAACCATTTATATATTCAATACATTGACAATAAAATTTCTGCTAGTGATTTTCTTGAAATATATAAAGTCTGTACATAAAATGTATATGGAAAAATATAACTAACAATGAAAGTTCTGAGAAAAAAAGAAACAAAACAACTCAGAATTGTACCAGAAATTAAGATGTAGTAATCTGTGGTAATCAAGACAAATGACCAAGTAGAACAGAGCAAAGGAGGACCCAGAAATAAACCTATATGTACATGGAAATTTAATATATGATGTGGTATCATTGCATATTATTGGGGAGAAATGTGCTGCTCAAGAAATGCTGCTGTGAGAAAAGTAGTTCAATACATGAAAGAAGAGCATTGTGTTCCCACCTCACAATACATATGTGCATATACAAACATACACACATAATTCTAAATGGATAAATCATCTAAATGTGAAGGTTATGTCTTGAGATGTTTTGGAAAAAACATATAGAAAAAGAATATTATTTTCTTAAGTCATAGAAGTATTTTTTGAACTTCTGTTTCTGTCCTCTGAACACTCAATGGATCTTTTCATATTTACTCAAACTAAGCAAATAGAGTTGCTTTACTACTATATGTGGTAACTGCCTGAGGCAGTAACCTAGGATTATGCTTATATGAATGCTTCACATTCACATATAAACAACTGGCTACTCCATGCTATGACCTACAACCCATTGAAAAAAAAACAGACTTTTAATTTTTTCAGACTTTTTAATTTTTATAAGGAAATGTAAGATTACACTGTGACAAATCCTGAGTGATAGCAATGGCACTTGAAAATTAGACTCTAACTCTTGGTCTGGATATAATGAATGAGTTTGAATAATTCAGAATTGTGATTATTAAAAATATTCACCCTCAAATTATTTTACATTGGCAATGATATGGATCTTTGTGGGTGACAGCATAACTCTTGGGTAGTGTAAGTAAATTGGGGATTAGAGTCTAGGTGCATAAGTTTTTACATTTGCTCATTTTCCATGAATATAAAACATAAGTTCTAGGTAGAAAGAACTATCTACTGAAACTTTAGTTGTTGTTTCACATTTTGTTGAACTTTTTGACATTCAAACAAAAAGGAAGAAACAGTGAAAATGGTGGAGCAACTTTTATTTGTAGAGAGATAAAAGGCTTTCACATATTTCACAGAAGTTACACTTAGTTTTAATCTTAATATAAGCTAAGCAGTAGAATTAGATGTTGAATTAGACTTTTTCTGGACACCAGTGTCCAAATATGAAATCCTACAGGGGCGCCTGGGTGGCTCAGTCGGTTAGGCATCCGGCTTTGGCTCAGGTCATGATCTCGCAGTTCGTGGGTTCGAGCCCGGTGTCGGGCTCTGTGCTGACAGCCAGCTCAGAGCCGGGAGCCTGTTTCAGTTTCTGTATCTCCCTCTCTCTCTCACCCTCCCCTGCTCATGCTGTCTCTCTTTCTCTCTCTCAGAAATAAATCAAAAAACCAAAAACAAAACAAAAATGAAATCCTACACAATTGAGTGTATATTTCTCTTTAAAGCTTGTAATGAACCCAAATCCCTTTAGTAGCCTCAAATATCACTCCTACCCCTAACTTCTATAAATAGAAAAGAGTTAGGAGGTATCAATCAGTAGTGTGAAAAATGGTTAACCTAGGAGGCTTTTCCTTTCTCTTTCCATAACTGTGACTCATTCAGTAACTCCTTCCTATTAAACTGAGTGATGGAGGCTCTGAGTTTAGAAGTGCCCATGAGAAAAGGAGACTGGCATCTCATTTCTTGGTTAGATATCTTCATATATAGCAAGTTTTATTTTCCTATGGAAGTGGGGAATGGGATTGGGAAAGAAAATTGGAAAGAGACAGCAGGTCTAGACTGGGGCCCACGTCAGAGGATGTTGTTTTCATACTCCTTGATGTTGGTAGGAGTTAGAAATTCTCCATGAGTCAAGTACACACTGCAGAATGAAGCTCAGTTTGATTCATCTTGGAGGCATGTCACTTACGAGAGCTGACTGCTGAGCTGGATGACGATATCCTCTGAGAAGATGTGGTGAGGTATACCACCAGCTGCAAGAGAAGTGGTCAAACTGGAGCAAATCTCTCCCTTCATGGAAAAGAGCAATGGAAAGGACCTCCCCCACAAGATCACATGTGAGATTTTCCTCAGTGTCTGAAAGCCAATTTCTAGTGAGTGTCCTTCCTTTCATCTTTCCTGTCCCTTCATTCCTGTTCCAATCCATTGAGTAGGGGACAGATACAAAGATATGGTGAGGATATGTTTCATAGGCAACTATTTCCAAGAAAATTTTAAATTTTAAAAATTTAATAAAGAATTTAAATTTAAGAATTAAAAAAAAATTTTAAACAAGGAAGTCATGTCCATGAAACCAATACCATATTCAAAAAGAAGGAAAAGATGGAGGTAAGGCAAGAACTATTAATTAAAGAGGACTCTTATCTGCTAAAAAATACTCCATTTATAAATTTTACTTGTTGGTAAATTATTAAAGAATTTACCAGACATAAAAATTTCAGAATTTGAAGAATAAAAGGAAAATAGCCCCCAGATATAAATGTCAAATTACTTAAAAAGAGAATCATACTAGAATCAAATTTCTTGTTTATTAGAATTTAGACTATGGAATAGCAACTACTAGATTCTTAAATGAGAAGATCTGAAACATGAGAATCAATTATTGTAGTTAAGTTAGCATTTATCTGTTAAGAAAAATGATAGTTATTAAACAGTAGTCAAAAATTATTTCAACTACACAATTCTATATGAAGAAAATACTTGGGAAGAGATTCTAACCAAGTGACAAGCCCCAAAAAAGACATCAAGAGAAGAGATAATAAAAAGAAGAAACAGTAATGAGCAATGAAACCATCTCTCCAATTATAAACAAATGGATAGTACTAAATAATAATAAAATGAAAAATTGATGATATAAATCCTTTAGTAAGTGTAATTTTATAGTGGAAAAAATAAAAATGTTTTTCATGTTTGATCTTTGGGTCATGAGAGAGGGCGCATTGTTGCAGGAGAAATGGTGAGTGCCTTATCTTCACATGATAGTTGAGAATAAGTTCTCAGTTACCCATTTCATTAGAATCTTATTTATGGAAGAGAAAATGAAAGAATTATAAAATTAAAACAAAGGTAATAAATGGAATGAATAGCAACTTGATCATATTAGCAAAAATATAGATTGTTAAATAGGAAACTTTGAAAGATGACAGCATAAAATGGAAGAATTACAAGCAAATATCAGATGTTATACTAAATGTGAATGCCTTTAAATCCCCTTAGTTCAGAGATTTAGCTTGGACTAGAACACAAAACTCAGAAATAGACACTTCACAAGAAATGAGCTTAAAAATAAAACTGGTAAAGGCTGGTGAAAATGGACAAAGAGATACCAAGAAGCTTCAAATAAAAAGTAAATGGTTATAACAATATTATTAGGCAGTGTGGGATTTAAATTAAGAATGCTCGACAATATAAAGAGAAGAGTTGGTAGCAACAAAAATAGTGATTCATGAAGAGGGTATGACAAACTTCCTGTGTTTCTAAACAATGCAGCTGACAGAGAGAGTAAAACTCACTTTTATTACTGTCTTGCTAAGTAAAATTGATAGATTTTAACATACTCCTTTATAGTTCAAAATATTTAACATACAAAAATTAGACATCGATAAAGACATTGAATGACTGAATGAAAAATACATACACATATAACATCATTAATATGCAAAGTTTATATATATACAAATATATATAGTTTATATATGCATACAAATACATACCAAGTTTATATATACATATAAATATGTACAATATAAATGATAAAATACATTTGTATATATACAGAAACAATTACAAAATGAGTTCTGTAGTTAGAAAAATAAAAATTATGCTATAATTTCTTTTACAAAACTAATAAAATTTTAAATAAGGAAATTAACTGATTATAAAAATGTTAATATCTTAGAAATTAAACATATTTCCAGATAACCTTTGGATCAGAAAATTAAAAAATGAAATTACAAGCACAAAAGCAATAAAAAGAGCATTTTCTCACAAGTTATAGGACACAAAAAAATCCTTTAATCAAAGGAATATTAAATTTACATGCCATCATTAGATTAAAAATAAATAATGTTACTATTAATCTCAAGCAGTTAGAAATTAAATAACAAAATAAACAAATAGGTTAAGGGAATTATTGAATACAACAGCTGAAATTAATGAAATACAAACAAACAAAAATAATATATAATAACTAAATCCCAAATTGGGTCTTTGGTAGGAAAAATCAAAGTATCAAATGCCATATTAGGCTGATTAAGGAAGATTAAAAAATAGAGTTTGATAGATGAGAAATCTCACAAAACTGAATATTAGTAGATTATAAGAAACTATGGGGGCGCCTGGGTGGCTTAGTCGCTTAAGCGTCCGACTTTTGCTTAGGTCATGATCTTGCGGTTCGCGGGTTCGAGCCCATGTCGGGCTCTGTGCTGACTGCCAGCTCAGAGCCTGGAGCCTATTTCAGAGTCTGTGTCTCCCTCTCTCTCTGACCCTACCCTGTTCACACTCTCTCTCTCTCTCTCCTAGAAATAAATAAAAAATATTAAAAAAAAAAAAAAGAAAGAAACTATGTAATGTTATGGCAAATTTTTTTAAAAACTAAAAGAAATTATCAAATATCACTCCCTAAAGAAAGAAAAAGTTGACTGAATGAACATAAAAAAGATCATAAAGATGATTATAAAGATTAGCACTAAAAATGAAGCAGTAAAGCAGATTTGCACTTAATCTGTATCTAAATTTTAAAGATAAATTCCATGTTACTTAAACTATGTTGTACTACTGAAAATGATAAATAGTTGACAATTGCTTTTGAAGGCTACATGACTTTTTTTCTTTTTTTCTTTTTAAATTTTTTTTAAAATTTATTTCTAGAGAGAGAGAGAGACAGCGTGAGCAGGGGAGGGTCAGAGAGAGAGGGAGTCACAGACTGAAACAGGCTCCAGGCTCTGAGCTGGCAGTCAGCACAGAGCCCGACGCGGGGCTCGAACCCACTAACTGCGAGATCATGACCCAAGCGAAAGTCGGACGCTCAACCGACTAAGCCACCCAGGCGCCCCTGAAGGCTACATGACTTTAATGTAAAGGAAGAACATACATAATACCCCAGAGATAATATACATAAAACTTTTTGATAAATATAGTTGCAAAAAAAATGTTATTAAAGAAACCTAGTAACGCATGAGTGCTTCTGCAACAGGAAATCCGTCAACTAACTCAAAATATCAGTCGTGTTGTTGAAGAAAAATAATGTGATGATACCAATAGTTTCTGAAAAATCCTTTGATACAAGTCAGCAGTGACGCCTAATAAGAATTCCAATTAATTGGGGCGCCTCGGTGGCGTAGTTGGTTAAGCGTCCGACCTTCGCTTAGGTCATGATCTCGTGGTTCGTGGGTTCGAGCCCCGCGTCGGGCTCTGTGCTGACTGCCAGCTCAAAGCCTGGAGCCTATTTCAGAGTCTGTGTCTCCCTCTCTCTCTGACCCTCCCCTGCTCACGCTGTCTCTCTCTCTCCTAGAAATAAATAAAAATATTAAAAAAAAAATTCCAATTAAGATAAAAATAGAATTGAGCTTTTTAAATATAATTTAAAAAATCAACCAAAACTTACACTGTATCAAGAAAATGTAATTCTTATCTGAATATGTAAGTTTAATAGTATTACATGTAGAATTTCATTTTTTAATGACTGGATTTAGATTTTAAAATTTATATACTTACAAATATTTAAATAAATTCTAATTCTTGAGGATAACTAAAATTTATGAATACTAATGTGGGCCTAATCTGTCCAAAAAGCAGATCTATCAACATGATGTTGGGACAAGAGTAGGTAAATTAAAAAGTGCAGCAGCATAGGGGTGCCTGGGTGGCTCAGTCAGTAGTTGATTTAGTCTCAGGTTATGATCTAATGGTCATCAGATACAGCTAGGAGTGGTGTATGCTTAAAATTTTCTCCCTCTGCTCCTCCCCCCATGCATGCACTCTCTCTCTCCACATCCCCCAAAGAGGTACGACACCATAATATCTAGAAACAGTTCACAGTACACATATATATTTTTTAATCATTGTAAAAGTGCTGTTTAAATTCCATGTAGGGGGAAAATGGTATATTTAGTAAATGGTGTTGGCACAGATGGACATACATTTTGAAGAAAATTGAACTATCTCGTTTTTATTAAAAATTTCTAGAAGAAAATAATCATTTTAAATCAAGAAAATGATTTTAATGTATATGAAAAGAAACAAAGTAAATTATGAAAAACCGTAAAATTAAAAATGAATTTGAAATGTCAATATGGGCTTGTGATTTTCTTTTTCATTTTTTCAAAAAGTGTATTTTAATTTTAACTACCCAGGACTCACCACTGCAAGTATACTCCTTAATCCCAATCACTTATTTTGTCTATCCCCCCAGCTACCTCCTCTCTGGTAACTATTAGCTTGTTCTCTATTATTAAGAGTCTGTTATTTACTTTGTCTTTCTTTTTTTTCCCCCTTTGCTCATTTGTATAAGTTCCACAAATGAGTGAAATCATATGGTATTTGTCTTTCTCTGACTGACTGCTTTCACTTAGCATTATACTCTCTAGATCAGTACATGGTGTTGTCAATGGCAAGATTTTATTCTTTTTTATTGCTGAATGATATTCCATGTGTGTGTGTGTGTGCGTGTGAGTGTGTGTGTGTTTAGACTACTTTCTTTATGTATGAATTGTTGGACACCTGGGCTGTTTCCATACCCTGACTATCGTAAATAACATTACTATAAACATAGGGGTACATGTATCTCTTTGAATTAGTGCGTTCATATTCTTTGGTAAATACCCAGTAGTGCAATTGCTTACTTTTAGGGTAGTTCTATTTTTGAATTTTTGAGGAACTTCCATATAGTTTTCCAGAGTGACTGTACAAGTTTGTATTCCCACCATGAGAACAAGAGGGTTGTTTTTTCTCCACATCCTTGATAAAACTGGTTGTTTCTTGTGTTGCTGATTTTAGACATTCTGACATTTTAGTTTTTATTTGTATTTCTCTGATGATAAGTGATGATGAGTGTCTTCTGTGTGTATTGTCCATCTGTCCGTCTTCTTTGGAGTAATGTATGTCATGTCTTCTGCCTATTTTTAAATTGGATTATTTGTTGTTTGGGTGTTGAGTTTTATAAGTTCTTTATATATTTGGCATACTAACCCTTTATCAGATATGTGATTTGAAAATATCCCATTCTGTAGATTGCCTTTTAGTTTTTTTTGCCTTTAGTTTTGTTGACTGTTCCTTTCACTGTGCAGAAGCTCTTTACTTTGATGTAGTCCCAATAGTTTATTTTTGTTTCTGTTTCCCTCACTTCATGGACCTATCTAGGAAAAAGTTGATACGTGTAATGTCAAAGAAATGACTGCCTGTCCTCTTTTCTACAATTTTTATGGTTTCAGATCTCACATTTAGGTCTTTAATCCATTTTGAATTTATTTCTGTGTATTATGTAAGAAGACAGTGCAGTTTCATTTTTTTCCATGTTGCTTTCCAGTTTTCCCAGCACCATTTGTTGAAGAGATTTTTTTCAATGGGGTATTGTTACTGCTTTCTTGAAGATTAATTGACCATGTAATTGTGAGTTTATTTCTGGATTTTCTATTCTGTTCCATTGATCTATGTGTCTACTTTTGTGCCAGCATCATACTGTCTTAATAACTACAGCTTTGTAATAAAGCTTGAAGTCCAGAATTGTGATGCCTCCAGCCTTCCTTTTTCAAGATTGCTTTGGCTATTCACAGTCTTTTGGGGTTCCATACAAATTTTAGGAGTGCTTTAGCTCTGTCAAAATGCTGGTGGCATTTTGATAGGGGTTGAATTAAATGTGTATATTGCTTTGGGGAATATAGACATTTTAACAGTATTTGTTCTTCCAACCCATGAACATGGAATGTCTTTCATTCCTTTGTGTTATCTTCAATTTTTCTCGTCAGTATTTTATAGTTTTCAGAGTACAGGTCTCTCACCTCTTTGGTTGATTTATTCCTATGTATCTTACTGGTTTTGGTACAATTGTGAAGGGTATGGATTCCTTATGTCTCTTCCTACCTCTTCATTATTAGTATATAGAAGTATTACAGCTTTCTGTAGATTGATTTTGTGTCCTGTGACTTTACTAAATTTGTTTACCAGGACTAGCAGTTTTTTGGTGGGGTCTTTTGGGTTTTCTCATTAGTATCTTTTTGTGTGCAAACAGTGAAAGTTTGACTTCTTCCTTGCCATTTAAATGCTTTTATTTCTTTTTGTTGTCTGATTGTTGGGCCTAAGACTTCCAGTACTATCTTGAAAAAAGTGGTGAGAGTGGACATACTTGTCTTATTCCTGACCTAAGGAGAAAGGCTCTTAGTTGTTTCCCTTTTAGGATGGTGTTACCTATGTGTTTTCAAAGATGGGCTTTATTATGTTGAGGTATATTCCTTCTAAACCTACTTTGTTGAGAGTTTTTACCATGAATGGATGCTGTGCTTTGTCAAATGCTTTTACTGCATCTATTGAAATAATCATATGGTTCTTACCCTTTCTCTAATTGATGTGATGTATCTGATATGTGAATATGGAACCATCTTTGCCTCTCAGGAATAAATCTCACTTAATTGTGGTAAATTATTTTTTAAAATGTATTGTTGGATTTAGTTTGCTAGCATTTTGTTGAGAAATTTTACATTTATTTTTTAGCAGAAACATTGGCCTGTTGCTCTCTTTTTCTGTGGTGTCTTTTTTTAAAATGTGATATATTTATTGTGTTTATTTTTACCTGTATCATTTATTTCTTTTCTTTTCTTTTCTTTATTTATTTATACTTTACAAATAGTTTATTGTCAAGTTGGTTTACATATAAAGCCCAGTGCTCATCCCCACAAGTGCCCTCCTCCACGTGTGGTGTCTATATGATTTTTATATCAGGGTAATGCTGGTCTCATAGAATGAATTTGGAACTATTCCTTTTCTATTTTTTTGGATTATCTTGAGAATAGTATTAACTCTTAAAGGTTTGTTAGAATTTGCCTGTGAAGCAATCTGACTGGACCTTTTTTTGTTGGGAGTTTTTTGATTACTAATTAAATTTCACTGCTGATAATTGGGCTGTTCAAATTTTCTATTTCTTCCTACTTCAGTTTTAGAAGTTTATATGTGTCTAGGAATTTATCCATTTCTTGTAGATTGTCCAATTTGTTGGCATATAGTTTTTCATAATATTCTCTTAAAATTGTATTTCTGTGGTGTTCATTTTTTTTTTAACTTCTTTCCATTGTGATTTTATTTAGTTAGGTCTTTTCTTGTTTTTCTTGATATTTCTGGCTCTGACTAGAGGTTTATCAATCTTAATGATTTTTCCCTCAAAGAATCAGCTCCTGGTTTCATTGATCTATTGTTTTTGGTTTTTGGTGTTTGGTTTCTATATCACTTACTTCTCTTCTAATCTTTATTATTTCCTTATTCCTGCTGGTTTTAGGCTTTTTTTTGGTGGTTGTTTTTGTTCTTTTTCTACTTCCTTTCAGTGCAAGGCTAGATTGTTTGAGATTTTTCTTGCTCCTTGAGGTAGGCCTGTTTTGCTAAATGCTTTGCTCTTAGAACCATTTTGCTGCATCCCAAAGGCTTGGGACTATTGTGTTTTCATTTTGATTTGTTTCCATGTACATTTTTATGTTTTATTTCATTTACGAGTTGATTCATTCACTGTTGAGTAGCATGTTATTTGACCTCCATGTATGTTTGGTCTTTCCAGATTTTTCCTTCTGGTTGACCTCTAGTTTCATACTGTTGTGGTAAGAAAAACTACATGATATGACTTCTATTTTTCTTTTAAAAAATTTTTAACGTTTGTTTTGTGACATAATATGTGAGCTCTTCTGGAGAATGTTGCATGTGTACTTGAAAAGAATGTGTATTCTGCTGTTTTAGGGTGGAATGTTCTTGAATATATCTGTTAAATCCCTCTTTGCCAGTGTATCATTCATAGCCATTGTTTCCTTGTTTATTTTCTGCTTGGATACCCTGTCCATTGATGTGAGTAGGGTGTTGAAATTCCTTACTATTATTGAATTATAATTGATTAGTTCTTTTATATTTGTTATTGTTATATATATTTGGTGTGCATATTTACAATTGTTATATCTTCTTGTTGGATTGTCCCCTTTATTGTTATATAGTGTCCTTCTTTATCTCTTGTTACAGTCTTTATAGTAGTGTAGTTTGTCCATATAAATATGGCTTCTCTGGCTTTCTTTTGACATCCAATTGCACAATAACTGTTTCTCCATCCCTCTACTTTTAATGTGAATGTGTTTTTAGATCTAAAATGAATGTCTAAAGTTGGATCTAAAATTTCTTGCAATACTGGTTTGGTAATCATGAACTCCTTTAGTTTTGTGTTTTTCTTTATCTCTTTTTCTCTTCTATTCTGAATGACAGCCTTGCTGGATAGAATATTCTAGTCTGCAGGTTTTTCCCATTTAGCACTTTGTATCCTGTCAGTCACTTGGAGCTTGCAAAGTTTCTACTGAAAATCCACTGAAGTCTTACGGGTTTCCTTTGTATGTAGCTATCTTCTTTTGTCTTCCTACTTTTAATATTTTTTTTTCTTTATCAGCATATTTTGCCATTTTAATTCTAAAATGTCTTGGTGTGGCTCTGCTGTTGTTGATTTTCTTGAGCATTCTGTGTGCTTTCTGGATCTGGCTATCTGTTTTGTTCCCCAGATTAGACAATTAGCTAATAGAAAATAGCTGTAGGGTATTATTTTTTTCAATTTCTGACACCTGTTCTCTTCTTCTTCTGGGACCTCTATAGTACAACTGTTATCACATTTGGGATGGAGTCACTGAGTCCCTTAAGTCTATTCTTGTTTTACATAATGTTTTTATCTCTCATTTGTTCAACTTGATTACTTTCTCTTTTTTAAGTTTATTTTTATTTATTTTTAGAAAGAGTGGTCACAAGTGGGGAAGGGACAGAGAAAGAAGTAGAGAAAGAATCTCAAGCAGGCTCACCATCATCAGTGCATTTCAAGCACTGATGTGGGGCTTGAACTCATTAACTGTGAGAGCATGACCTGAACTGAAACCAGGAGCCAGATGTTTAACCAACTGAGCCACCTAAGCGCTCCTCAACTTGATTACTTTCTATTACTCTGCTTTTAGGTCATGAGTTCAATCCTCTGCTTCTTCCAGCCTGCTGTTCATTCCATCAAATATATTTCTCTTTTTGTTTATTGAACCTTTATCTCTGCTATGTCATTCCTTATCTTTTAATAGTCTCACTAATGTCCTCTACTCTTTTCTCAAGTCCAGTGAGTATCTTTATGATTATTCCTTTAAATTCTAAATCAGACATGTTACTTAGATGTTAGATCTCTGGCCATGGCCTTTTCCTATTTTTTTCATTTAGGACAAATTCCCCTGTCCTCTGATTTTCTCTTAGTCTTTGTGCCTATTTCTCCTTACTAGGAAAGTCAGTTACATGTTCTGCTCTTGAGGGTAATGGCTTATGAAGAAGAGGTCCTATAGTGCCCTGTAGTGTACTGGCCCCTGTTCCCCAGGGTCTGGTGCTTCTGGGAGTTCTCCAATGTGTACTGCCTATTCTCTGCTGTTGTGTCCTGGCTGCTTTATCCTTCATGCCAGTTTCTTCAATGAATGCTGCCTCTCTGGGACACCCTATGAGTCAAGCAACTAATCTCCCCACCGTGTGCCCGCATGCTCTTCAGATCACTTTTTCCACAGTGTATATCCATGGGCTCTTTGTCCTGCCTTTTCTCTAAGGTCAGCTCCAATGCCCTCCTAGAGCTAAGCCCACTGGCATTTTGGATTCCAGGCTTGAAGTCCTGCTGGTTATAAGAACTCAAGAAATTCAGCCTCTCTCACTTTCCAAAACAATTTCTACGGGGATTAGTTTTCCCAGTAGACTCTCATGTGTACAGTCTACCTGGTGTTCTTTTTCGTGACTGTCACTGCCTCTGCACTGCAGCAGCCATGATCCATTTCTCTCCCAAACCACATTGCCACACTTCCTACATTCTTTGATGTGGCCTCTTCTCTGCTGTTAGTTGTGGAGTTTGTTCTGCCAGCCTTCAGGTCAATCTCTGGGGGTATTTAGGATGATTTTATAGTTATCTAGTTTTATTTGTAGAATGAGGCAATCCTGGGGTCCTCTTTCTCTGCCACCATCTTCCATCACTCCTATTTCCTTTCTTCCTTCTCTTTTAGAGAAAGCATGAGTGGGGGAGAGGGAAAGAATTCCAAGCATGCTTCCTACTGACTGCAGAGCCAGACATGGGGCTTGATCCCATGGCACTGGGCTCATGACCTGAGCTGAAATCAAGAGTCAGATGCCCAGCCAACTGAGCTACCTAGGCATACCTCTTTTTTTATCTTTTTTCTTCTTCTTCTGTTTTGTTTTCATTGTTGTTGTTGTTGTTGTTGTTTTAGTGAAAGAATTTGAGAGACATATTCAGTAACATGATAGAGTTTTGGGTCATAACAGCTTGCATGAGATAATTGTCCATATCTTTTTCCAACTCCATATTCAGCCATATCATGTTGAAAACTTAAAATAGACAATAGGGGAGAATTCACAACACAGAAATCTGCAAATGTTACAAATCAGGGCCCCAACTCTTCTCCTGCCTGGAGCCATTTGCTAAACATTTATTATTACACTACTGTGTATATAAAATTTCCTAATGCAATGCTTAAAGGATGTCTACATATGTACCCCTCTAATCTAAATTTGGGAAACATTCTTAACAGGAAAACTAAAACTGGGAAACAAAAATCAAGTATTTGTCTGTTTCTCTTTTAAGTTCCATCATCTGATCCTCATAATTGTTTTAGGTGCATACATGTTTAGTATAGTTATGTTTTCTTGGAGAATTGACATAATGTAATGTCTCTCTCTATCTGTAATAACTCCCCTTTTTCTAAAGTCAAATTTGTCTTGAATTGATAAAGCTATTCAAACTTTCTCATTATGAGTATTAGAATAGTATATATTTCTCAACTCTTTTAACCTAAATTTTTATATGTAAGGTGGGTTTCTTAAAAACGTCATATAGCTGAATCTTTTTATCCACTCTGACAGTCTGTCTTTTAATCAGTGTATTTAGAGCATTCATATTTGAATTAATTACTGATACAGTTAGATTAATATCTACCATGTTTGTATTTGTTTTTGATTTGTTACATTTGTTCTTTGCCTCCTCCCCTTTTCTGCCATTTCTCTTTTTAATTGAGTATGTTATATGATTCCACTTTGTCTCCTCTTTCAGCATATCACCTAAATTGTTAAAAAATAATTTTTTAGTAGTTGCTCTAAAGTTTACAGTCCACATTTTTAAGTAGGCCTACCTTCAAATAGCATTATACTGCTTCTGGTGAATTACAGGTAACTCCTATCCCTTGTCACTTTTTCATCATTCATTTATCGATAAGCTATAATTACCCAATACATTATTTCTGATTTTACCTTAAAGAAAACAGGTGTCTATTACAGAAGTTATGAATAAGTTTTTAAAATATGGTTTATTGTCAAGTTGGTTTGCATATAAAACCCAGTGCTCATCCCAAGAAGTGCCCTCCTTAGTGCCCATCACCCATTTCCCCCTCTCCCCCACCCTCCCTAACCCTCAGTTTGTTCTCAGTATTTAAGAGTCTCTTATGGTTTGTGTCCCTTCCTCTCTGTAACTATTTCCCCCTTTCTCCTCCCTATAATCTTCTGTTAAGCTTCTTCTGATCCACATATGAATGAAAACATCTGGTGTCTATCTTTCTCTGCCTGACTTATTTCACTTAGCATAATACCTTTCAGATCCATCCATGTTGCTACAAATGGCCAGATTTCATTCTTTCTCATTGCTATGTAGTATTCCATTGTATAGATAAACCACATGTTCTTGATCCACTCATCAGTTGATGGACACTTAGGCTCTTTCCATGATTTGGCTATTGTTGAAAGGGCTGCTATGAACATTGGGACATATGTGTCCCTATGCATCAGCACTCCTGTATCCCTTGGGTAAATTTCTAGCAGTGCTATTGCTGTATCATAGTGGAGTTCTATGTTTAACTTTTTGAGGAAGCTCCACACTGTTTTTCAGAGGGGCTACACCAGTTTACATTCCCACCAACAGTGTAGGAGAGTGCTCGTTTCTCCACATCCTCGCCAGAATCTAGAGCCTCCTGATTTGTCCATTATAGCCACTCTGACCAGCGTGAGGTGGTATGTCAGTGTGGTTTTGATTTGTATTTCCCTGATGAGGGACACAGAGCATCATTTCATGTGTCTGTTGGCCATCTGAATGTCTTCTTTGGAGAAGTGTCTGTTCATGTCTTCTGCCCATTTCTTCACTGGATTATTTGGTTTTTGGGTGTGTAGTTTGGTGAGTTCCTTATAGATTGTGGATGCTAGCCCTTTATCTGATATGTCATTTGCAACTATCTTTTCCCATTCCGTTGGTTGTCTACTAGTTTTGTTGATTTTTCCTTTGCCATGCAGAAGCTTTTTATCTTGATGATGTCCCAACAGTTCATTTTTACTCTTGATTCCCTTTCCTTTGGGGATGTATAAGAATAAGAAATTGCTGTGGCAGAGGTCAAGGAGGTTGTTTCCTGCTTTCTCCTCTAGGGTTTTGATGGTTTCCTGTCTCACATTCAGGTCCTTCATTCATTTTGAATTTATGTTTGTGTTTGGTATAAAAAAGTGATCTAGTTTCATTCTTCTGCATGTTGCTGTCCAGTTCTACCAGCACCATCTGTTGAAGAGGCTATCTTTTTTCCATTGGATACTCTTTCCTGCTTTGTCAAAGATTAACTGGCCATACATTTGTGGCTCCAATTCTGGGTTCTCTATTCTATTCCATTGGTCTACATGTCTGTTTTTGTGCCAATATCATACTGTTTTGTAGTAGATAATAAAGTGGTTATGAATAAATTTTAAAAATTACCTCTCTTTTTCTTTCCTAATGCTCTTATTTTGTGTAGATATAAATTTCTCAATAAATATTTCCAGCTGTCTGAAAAATTTCCTTCATGTTTTTCTATAGGGCAGGTGTTGATGGATTCCCTCAGTTTCAATTTATTATGGAAGTCTTTATTTCTCCTTCACTTTTGAAGGACAATTTCTCTTGTTGTAAAATGCTAAGTTGGCCTTTTTTGGTTTGTTTTCAACACTTGAAGTATTTCATTTTGCTGCCTTCTTGTATGGTTTCTGATGAGAAGTCTACTGTGATCTAAGCTTTGTTCCACTATAGACAGGAAAGGTGTTCTATTAATGCTCCTGGACTTTCTCAAGATTTTCTATTTGTCTTTGGTTTTCTCAAGTTGCAATATGATACGCCTATGTGTTTTGTGATTTGCACTTATTATTGTTTAGTATTTATTTACTATTTATTTTGTTTTGGTGCTTGTCATTAATTTTTGAAAATTCTCCACCATTATTGCTTAATATATTTCTTGTCTGTTTTCTTATTTCAATGATATATGCATGTTACATTTTTTGACATTGTCCCATAGTTTGTGGAAGCTCTGTTCTTTTTCTTTGCTCCCCCCCCCACCCCGTCCTTTTTTAATTTCAGCTTGGGGAATTATTGATCTATCTGCAAGCTCATGAATTCTTTCTTCAGAATTGATGTCCAGTTTACCGAGGAGGAGGCCATTGAAGGAAGACTTCATTTCTGTTACAGTAGTTTTGTTTTCTAGCATTTCTATTTATTTCTTTGTTAATCTCTCTTATATTACTTATCTCTTATTGTACAGTTTCTCTTTAGAGTTCTTAAAATATTAACCATAATTATTTTTAATTTTATAATTCTGACATCTGTATCATATCTCGTTATGTATGGTTATGATTCTTGCTTCATTCAGACTAGGTTTTTTCTTGGCTTTGTCATGCTTTGTAATTTTTTGTTGAAAGCTGAACATATTGGAAATGAAGTAAATAGGGCTTTAGTAGAAGTATTTTTGTGTTAACATTTTATTGATGTAATTATTACATTATATAACTGATCAGTATTAATGTATTAATATATATTAACATCTAGGAGTTGGGCTAATATAGTTAGGAGTTAGAGCTCTCCAGATTCTTCAGATTCTTCTAGTGTCCTTATTTTTTGTGTTCCCTTTTGACTTCAGGCTTCCCTAGGTATTCCTCCTCAGATTATCAGTGTGTTTTTAGCTCTTTGAGTTGCCATCCACTGCTATTATACTGGAATTCTGTTAGTGTAATGGTAAGGTATGGGGGAGGGTGTGTGTTCTGTAATATTACACTTAAATCTCAGTCCTTTTGGGGCCTGTATTTCAAACCTTGATGTTCCTAAGTGTTTCCACAGTGGTATAGTTTGTTTTTTTCCTTGCCCACCAGTTCTTGAATCTGTGATCCCTGACTACTTTATATTCCTCTCAGTTAGGTGAGACTGGAGGGAGTTAGTGGGAGAAATTGACTTCTCCAGGTCCGGCTTTGACAAAAGACTTTCCTCTGTAAAACAGGCTTTTGCTATGGAGAGGGGTCTTGTCTTGTTTTGCACTTGTTGCTCTTTTGTTTCCCCTGCCAGAATACTAGAGGGTCTTCCTAGAAAACAGCATAAGAACTTAGTGGGGTTCTGGAAGAAAATTCCCTCCAAAGTATGGCTGTCCCTGTGGCTTTTTGTTCTCTACTTGGGCATAATCAGTCTCCAGCAATTCAACAAAATTAGACATAAGCATTCCTACCATTATTGTTCCATGTATGCAGATTTCGGTTGATCTTTGTTCTTTGAGGAACTTGTTGATCCAGATTTTGGGGTGATGGTTTGTCTGCAATGCCATTTCTCTGATGGATTCAAGATAATTGTTGATTTTTTCTTACTAGAAAAAGCTAGACAAATTAGATTAGGTTGAAGTGATGATTTTTAATCTCTTTGCATGAAAGAGGTGAAACAAAACTGTATGATTGAAAAAAAAATGTTTGGGTGTATAAAAACGTAAACATTAGCATAACAAAAGCATAGAAAAAAACAATTTTAGTAAAACCTAATTTTTGGAAATATCTATTTGCAACCTAAATGACAGCAATAGAATATATATCTATGTAATATAAGAAGTCCTACGACACACAAGATAAAGATGAGTTATGAATGTGATAAGTTTACAAAAAAGCAAAACAAGTTGCCAATAAATACATGAAAAATTAAATTAATTAATAAAGAAATATAAACAATGGTAACAGTGTTTAAAAATTATTAGAAAACCTGGGCACTCATGTTCTGGTAGAAATAGGCATTGTTGCAACCTTTTTTTAGAAAACAACCTGGCAACAATCACTAAAATAAAACGTCCACAAACCCCTAACTCTAGACTACTCAATGTTCTTTTTTTTTTTTTTTTAAATATTTTTATTTATTTCTAGCAGAGAGAGAGAGAGACAGCGTGAGCAGGTGAGGGTCAGAGAGAGAGGGAGACACAGACTCTGAAATAGGCTCCAGGCTCCGAGCTGGCAGTCAGCACAGAGCCCGATGCGGGGCTCCAACCCACAAACCGCGAGATCATGACCCAAGCGAAAGTCGGACGCTTAACCGACTAAGCCACCCAGGCGCCCCTAGACTACTCAATGTTCTATTCCATAGAAATAAAAGTAAATCAAGTTATGCACGTAGAGATTTAACATATAACTGTTTTTTTTAATGTTTATTTTTGAGAGAGAGAGAGCGCATGAGCTAGCAGCATGCACATACAGGGGAGGGGCAGAGAAAGGGGACAGAGGATCCAAAGTGGGCTTTGTTCTGACAGTAAAGAGCTAGATGTGGGCTCGAACTCATGAACCATGAGATCATGACTTGAACTGAAGTTAGATACTTAACTGGCTTAGCCACCCAGGTGCCCCTATAGTATGTACTGTTACAAAGTGAATACTCAGTACAGAGGAAATGATTAAATTATAAAAAGCCAAACTGTAGGATATTTTACATTCATTTAAATGAACAAATGAATTGGAGCTATACCCATTTATTTGGAGGAATTGCCGAAAAGTATTTATAAGTGAGAAAGTGGAATGTAGAAAAGTATGTTTAATATGATTTTAATATTGAAAAATAGTAAAAAAAATCTTATATACTTATCTTGTCAAAGTTTTAGATTGTTTTTATAGTATGATTTTATGTGCAAAATAATTGAGCATAGGAAATTTAAAAAAATTCCTTTGTACACATGGAAATGTTTGTATAAGTTTGAATAAGTAAGATGAGACATTTGGAAAGATATAAAACCAATGACATGGATTGGCTCAGATGATAGGATAGTGGAGGAGGTATGGAGCAAATGATTAAATTTTCCTTCATATATCTTTGTATTTCTTCACTATTTTAAAGCTTGCGTTAAATTATTAATTTGAAAAAAATAAAATATACAAGTTATGAAGAAAAAAGCCCACTAACATATTTCCATAGAGATTTAACTGAGTATACCAGTCTGGATTTGGTGAGGGTAACAGTCATAAATATGATAGAAATAATGGATTTAACATAGGAATCAAGTGTTAAATAGACTTAAGAGTAGCTGAGGGAATAGTACTCTGTAAGGCTATATCTGGAAGAGCAGAGAAAGTTACTAGCCATTTAGCAGAGCCACTGAGTCAGATCTCCCAGGTCTCTCTAGAAAAATGTTTATTTCACTTATGCCTCAACAGACTGGACTGTCTTAACAGAGGACTATCTTAACACTAATTCCTCTCAGTTATAGACCTGGTTAGTCACAGTTCCAACCAAGTTGATGCAGCACAGTCTAGTATAGTCTACTTTTCTGTCATGTAGCATTCATAAAAATTATTTCAAACTTTCAAATCAAGATAATCACCACATCATGCTTTTGGCTAACATAATGTAAACACATACATACACACTTGATCATGAAGTGGCATCACATCTTGTGAGGAACTAAATCCATTGCTGTATTATGTTGGTGAGAAGCATCACTGACTTCAGCCCACATTCAAAAGAAGCAGATTGCACAAGAGCATAAATGTCAAAGGGGTAGGACTCATTAGGGGGCATCTTAAGAAGCCTGCTTGCCACATTGGGCATTATTGTTTCTGCTACCATTGTGTATAGCAGCCCAGTTGTATCAATCACGTTTTTTTTTTTTTGTCTAATTCCAGGGCATAAGGAGCTCAGAGTGACCAGGTGGCATTCTCATCTCTTAGTTTAAGGGAACCATTGTTTTATCTCCTTGTGGAATCATTTCATTGGGAACTAAGATACCTAATGAGTAGAAACTTTTTCAGCAGGAAAAGCAAATTCAAATCCAGCTCAAGTGTCTATTCCAGTAAGAACAAATCACTGCCACCTTCATGAAAGAAATATAATTAGTCATTATACAGCTCTTTGGTCACTCTATACCAGGGGCTCATGGTTTGTCTCTACCATTGGAAGGTTGGGTGCCCAGCGTTGACAAAAACAGGTAAACTTTGTTAAGTGGATGCCCATACTGATGAGTGTGTCTGTTCCCACTCTTCATTTTAGAACTAGGAGCATGACAACAGAGTGGTTTGAGATCCACTGTAGATGTTTAAACAGCATCATTCACTTGCTCTAATAAGCCCCCTTTTTGAAAAGTGGATCACTGTGCTGTTTTGTGTCCCTAACAATTTGTGTTATCTCAGAACTATTGTCCAGTAATACCCAAGATGTTTGGTACTTTCTTTCCATAAAACAGAAATAATCTGACAAATGGCTGCAGGTTCTTTTGGAAGGAAGTAAATGAGTAATTTACAGTATATACTCTTGGCATTGTAGCAGTATCCTTCCTCAAGGAGATAAAGCAGCCTCTTCTTCACTTAAGGTTCTTAAGGTTAAATGTCTAGGCATCCTTAGAACTTCAACACTCTATATTAGGGTGTTGAACTCAACCACCATATTTTGAATGTTCTGTGTCAGATATTCTATACTAAAATATGGGATACAAGGATGAGCAAATCACATTTCTTCAAGATCTCATAGGCTGCAGGAAAGAAAAACATAGTGACAAAAAAGTGATGTTTACTTGAGAGATTCTACAATAATGGTATAATTCAAGGTTCAATGAAGTAAAATGAATTTTTGTCAGGTGAGAAAAGGGAAGGTCATTCTAAGGAAAAAGAACAGGATGTAAAAAATCACATATTTCAAAAAATGAAATGTTTAGAAGAAATGCAAGTAGATTTGCATGACTGGAAATGAAGAGTTCAAAGACTCAATAAGGGAGACTAAGTTGGAAATGCAGACAGAGGTAAAGTCAGGAGGAACATATCCAAGAGGTTTAACTATTTTCTGTAAGAAATTGAAACCAATAATGAAATTTAAACCCTAAGGACATGTTTTGTATAAAAATCACTTTTCTAGCAATATAGTACAGGAATTGGAGCAGGTCAAGGCTAGAGATAGAAAGGTATGTTAGAAAGCAATTGCCATAGTGAAGGTGAAAATTATAGAAATACTATGGTAGTTGAAGAGGAGGGAATGGTTTCCATGGGAGGTTCCACTTAATTTAGTGACTGACAGATGGGATATGGAGATGTGCAGAGAGATATTCCAGTGTAACCTTTCTTGTTCTTGCTTGGTTGACCAAATAAATAGGTAAAGGCCATTAGCTAAAATAGGAGCTGAAACTAATGTGTTCTTTGTAAGAACTCAACTATAGAAAAAATATCTCAGTGCATTTTATTACTATGATATGGAGCTATTTTTAAAATTAGAGAATGTACAAAATGTTTCTGTGCCTCTATAGTACATGAAAGGAGCATACTTTAATAATGTCCAAATACGAAATGTAATATATGTGTGTATTTAGTTACTCAACATGACCTTTCATATCTATCAATTAGAAACCCTTGAAAATAGTATGCTGTGAATGTCATAAAATGTAGGTAAGGTGTAGGAAACTTAAAGAATTTAATCTGAGCTACTAACTTTATACAAGTCAAAGCATATTATATCCATTTCCTTTTTTTCCTCTGTCTTCTTTCTTCTTCATTAATTTGTAAATTCTGAGTTTGTAGTCTATATCTCATCATAGTTTTATTTCCACAATAACTCACCTAGTTCTGTTCCTGCATATACTTCCTGAACAAATAAAGGAATACTTTAATCAGATGGGAAGTACTAGATTACCAGAGAGCACTGATTACAGCATTAGTCTAGGGTCAGGAGACCTGTGTCCTGGACTATATTTTTATCACTTTGGCAGGTGACTTAATTCTCTTTAAGCTGCATTTACATAATTTAAATAATTGATTACTTCTATTTTTGCACTTATATGATTATATTTTAATGTATTATTTTCCAGAATGTCCTACTGGATGCAATAAGCAATGTATCCTAATCTTTTTTATTCCCAACAATTGATCTAGAACCAAGTAAATGGTAGAGACCTAATAGATGACAGTTGAAAGATTAAATAATAAGACTGTGAAGGAAGGTTAAGGTTTGAAAAGTGAGGTCAAAACAATTTCTTGAGGGTCTGTAGTACCAAAGACAAAGAGAAGACAAAAACAGGCTTGAAAGATTAATAATAAATCAGTGGTAAAGTCAGGGGTGAGTTTGGGATGCCTCCAGTACCGCAAGTCAGCTTCTGGGATCAAAAGACAGGCTTAATCCTGAGCAAGACTGATATGCATCTGGTCTACTTTGACCAGTTGTGGGAAGCTCTAGGTTTGAAAATATAATCAAAGAAATAATTAGTTGGAAACTCACTACTTCTAGGCTGTTTCTATTTGTTTGGTGGGTGGGGGTGGTGTTGGTCGTAGAGTAGCATGGTTAATAAGTTAGATTATACTGTTTTTCTTTAAACTTTAATTTCAAATATATTCTTCAGAGTCAGAATCATTCTGCAGTTAAAAATCCACCTGTGTTTCCACCAATACTTGTTCAGGTCATGTCTTCATAAGGGTGCCTGGCTGAGGCATAAGAATCTACCCCAAGCTCTGACTGCCAAATAATGACCCTGGGAAGAGGAGAGGGAGAAGGCAGACACAGGAAGAGCTATGCTTTTTAGTTGATCTGCTCAACAGAAACCTTTTTCTTTTTTGAAGTTGATTTATTTTTTTGAGAGAAAAAGAGACAGAGAGAGTGGCCGGGGGAAGGGGGAGAGAGAGTGACATAAGTAGGGTTGATGCTGTCAACACAGAGCCCAATGAGGAGCTCAAACTGGTGAGCCATGAGATTATGACCTGAGCTGAAACCAAGTGTTGGTTGCTTACCTGACTGACCCATCCAGGAACCCCCAGAAACCTTTTTCTAATTTACATTAGTTTTAAACAATATGGGTCCTGAATTGGATTTTTCCCTTATTGAAATATCACTTTAAATTTCTTCTCAACTCTCTTCGGCTACCCTGAGACACTGGAAAATATTTTCTCAACAGCTAATCCTTTGTTAGATCAAAATAGTTCTAACTTGAGTTTTGTATTTTCCAGATTGAATAGCTCAAAGTTTTCTAAGCATTGTATGTACCATTGAATTTCCTAGAAAGTCACGCTCTTATTTTTCTGCCTCTTTTTAGTATTTAGTTTTGCAAAGATCTCCTTAAAAAACTTATGTTTGAAATCCAGCTCTACTTTCTACTAGTTCTATGACCTTGGATAGTTATTTAATCTCTCTTTGCCTCAGTTTAGTTATTATATGTAAAACATTAATTACTTCACAAATGTTTATTGAGCACCTTCCATGTACCACACAATCTTCTAGGTGGTTGAGAAACCACCTAGGTTTCTGTTCTAGGTGTTACTGAGAAACAGCAGTAACAAAAAGTTCTTTGGTATTATGGAAATTGGATTCATTCTTTTCTTTTTTCTGACTTTTTTAAAAATTTAAATTCAAGTTAGTTAACATACCCTGTTGACTTGGCTTCAAGAGTGGAACCCAGTGATTCATCCCTTACATTTGACTCCCCCAGTGCTTATCTCAAAAAGTACCTCAATGCCCATCTCCATGTAATCTATCCCCATATCCACCTCCCCTCCAGCAACCCTCAGTTTGTTATCTCTATTTAAGAGTTTCTTATGGTTTCCCTCTCTGTTTTTATTTTATTTCTCCTTCCTGTCCCCTATGTCCATCTTTTGAGTTTCTCAAATTCTGTATATGAGTGAAATCCTATGATATCTCTCTTTCTCTGACTGACTTACTTCACTTAGCATAATCCACTCTAGTTCCATCCATATTGTTGAAAATGGCAAGATTTCATTCTTTTTTCATCGATGAGCAGTATTCCATTGTGTGTGTGTGTGTGTGTGTGTGTGTGTGTGTGTATACTACTTTATTCATCAGTCGAGGGACATTTGGACTCTTTCCATAATTTGGCTATTGTTCATAACGCTAGAAAAATATTGGGGTGCATGTGTACTTTTGAATCTACATTTTCGTATCCTTTGGATAAATTCTTGGTAGTGAAATTTCTGGGTTGCAGGATAGTTCTATTTTTAAATTTTTGAGGAACTTCCACACTGTTTTCCAGAGTGGCTGTGCCAGTTTGCATTCCCACCAACAGTGCAAAAGGTTTCCACTTTCTCCACATTCTTGCCAACATATGTTATTTCCTGAGTTAGTTTTAGCCATTCTGACGGGTGTGAAGTAATATCTCATTGTGACTTTGATTTGTATTCCCCTGATGATGAGTGATGTTAAGCATCTTCTCATGTCCCTGATGGCCATCCAGATATCTTCTCTGGAAAAGTGTTCATGTCTTCTGCTGATTTCTTCACTAGATTATTTGGGGGTTTTTTTTTGGGGGGGGGGGCGGGGGGTGTTGATTCATTCTTAGGATGTTTCTTAGGATACCATACAAAGATGATATATGTGTATGATATAGAAATGATAAATGCTATTAGAACCTCTCTATATATGTTCGTTGTATCTATGTAGGAAGATGATGTCCAAAGTAGTCAAAATATATCAGACCTATTCTCTCATAATGCTGAATACATAAAAATTAAAACATTCTTAAAATTGAATGAACATTATTTTTTTAAGGTAGCATAAAATTGTTTTAGTAGCTGGTTTAATAATTGCTCTTGCTAAGGTTAATGTCAGCTGATACCTTCAGTAATTATTTGTAAAAAAATGACACCGAGTGCTATTAATAGTTAACATAAAACTGATGGATGTGTAGAATAGTTAAATTGAAACTGATTGCATGTGTATGTAGAGCTAAGTTTCCATGACATTGCCTTTGCCTTACTGAAAGTTATTTCCCTCTTCTTGCCTTTCATCTCCTGCCCACTCTCCCCAGCTGAGTGGTAGGTTGGAGCTAACTTGTACCTACCTGCTGTTTAGCTGACAGTTAAAAATTCAGGAATTTCACAAGCTGGTTGAAAGCTACTGTTGGTCGCTTAATATGGCCATGGAGTATTTACATAGAAATCCAAATACTACACATCAAAACATTTTTTAAGACAATTTACCAGCACATTATTCAAACCAACAATACTTGACCAATGTTTCATATTGTATTTTAGTTTCTATTTCAGCTTTGCTTGAATATTTCCTAATAATTAGGCTTTTGGTGGTACATGTTCAACTGTTCCCTCCATCTAAGACATTAGTATTTTTAATAATTTTAATTTGAATATAGTTAACATAGAGTGTTGTATTAGTTTCAGGTCTACAATATAGTGATTCAGCAATTCCATACATTACTTAGTGATCACTCATTATGATAAGCATATTCTTAATACTCTTGACCTAATTCATCCATTCCTCCCACCCACCTCCTATTTGGTAACCATCAGTTCTCTATAGTTAAGTGTCTTTTTTGGTTTCTCTCTTTTTCAGTTTGTTCATTTGTTTTATTTTTAAAAATTCACAAATAAATCATATTTGTCTTTCTATGACTTATTTCACTTAGCTTTATACTTACTTAGCTCCACACATAGAGTTGCAAATGGCATGATTTTATTTGTATACACATACATGTATACACATATATATCTAGAGATATATGTCTATATATATGTACATACACACCAGATTTTCTGTATCCATTCATCTATCAATGGAAAATTGCTTCTATAATTTGGGTATTATAAATTTGCAATAAACATAGGGTACATATATCTTTTTAATTAGTGTTTTCATATCCTTTGGGTAAATACCCAGTAATGGAATTACTGGATCGCATGGTATTCTATCTTTAAGTTTTTGAGGAACCTCCATACTGTTTTCCAGAGTGGCTACACCAGTTTTCATTCCAAACAACAGTGTACGAATGTTCCTTTTTCTCTGCATTCTCACCAACACTTGTGTCTTATGTTTTTGATGTTCGCCATTCTAGCAGGTGTGAGGCAAAAATCTCATTGTGATTTTGATTTGCATTTCCATGATGATGAGTGATGTTGAGCATTTTTTCATGTGTTGGCCATCTATGTCTTCTTTGGAGAAATGTTTGTTCATGTCTTCTGCCCATTTTTAATTGGATTATTTGTGTTTTTTGGTCTTGAGTTATATCAGTTCTTTATATCTTTGGAATATTAACCTTTTTTCAGATATTTCATTTACAAATATCTTCTTCCATTCAGTAGGTTGTCTTTTGTCTACTGTTTCCTTTGCTGTGCAGAAACTTTTCATTTTGATGTAGTCATAATAGTTTATTTTTGCTTTTGTTTCCCGGGCCTCAGGAGACACGTCTAGAAAAAATGTTGCTCTGGAAAATGTCAGAGAAATTACTACCTTTAATCATTATTATGATTTCAGGTCTTAAATTTAGGTCTTTAATCCACTTTGAGTTTATTTTTGTGGATGGTGTAAGGAAGTGGCCCGGTTTCATTCTTCTGCATGTAACTGTGCAAATTCTCCAATACCATTTGTTGAGAGGTATCTGAAGAGACTTTCTTTTTCTCATTACATATTATTGACTCTTTTGTCAAGGATTAATTGACACATAATAGGTTATTGGTATTTTAAGACAATATTTTTTAAGATAAATATACTTTCAAAGCATAAAAAAAAAGCCATGATGGTGAGAGTTCCTAAAAACTTTCATGAGCACAAAAATATTTGTTCTTGTCCCTGATGTATCTCATCACCTAGAAGATTGCATAGTACATAGTAGGTATTCAGCAAATATTTGTTGAACAAATGAATGCTTTAATTGTAATTACTAAACTGAAATGCAACGTAGTAAAATAGCTATCTGTGGTCATGCAGCTAGTATAGGGTAGAGCTGGGATTCAAATACAATAAAATCTTAGAATGCAAGTAACTTGTTCTGCAAGACAAGAAACATTTAAAGTAAATTTTAACTTGATAAACAAACAGTATCTTGCAATATGAGCAGTACATGATGCAGAATGTCACATGATCACAAATGAGGCAATGGTTCCTAAAAGTTGCTTTGATATACAAGTGCTTTGGATTACAAACATGTTTCTGGAATAAATTATGCTCACAAACCAAGGTTTTACTGTATTGGCAGCCATTTAAGATTTTGTTTGTTTTTCAAAACTAAAGGATTTAAAACAACTGGCCTATGATTTATTGACATTCCACCCAGGGGTGATACCTTGAAGGAAAGGAAAGAAAGTAGTTGACCCCCATCAAATCTCCTTGTCAATCAGAAATTAAGCTACACAGAGTCATAATATTTGCAAGAGGAAGAGTCTATATCTATTTAGTATTCCTAAAGAAATATTCCTAGCAGGGTTGCCTAGAGGGCATGAGAAGCCTTGGACAAATATTTTCTGAGAGTGCGGGGGTAGGGGCCTTGTTTATATAAATGATTTGATTAAATAATATGTTATAAAATTAATACATGGGGATATAGTGATCTAATGAAAATTTAGAGTGATGTGCAGAAAAATGGTACTTAAGTATTTGTTAATTTTATGATCAGAGCCTATGATGATTCTTCATAGTGGCTAGGCAGCATCTGTTTTTTTTTCAGGTTCAGGAACCATGTTCTTCATGTTCTTTATTTTTCTGGTTATACCATTGTGGAGCGTGCTGCATTATCCATCATGCCACCCATAAATAGGGACTTCAAGGGCTGTCATAAAGGTTTTTATGGTACTTTGTTGTTGATAAACACAAATACAAGACATTCATAGAGTGTGTACAAAATGTCAACAATAAATTATTTCTGATTTATTAAACTCCTGGGAATTTTATAGTGGAAGTATAGAAGAACAAGTCTTCCAACTATGTGTTCCTTTGAACTTTTCAGGCCTAATGTGTGGTTTAGAGCCTGCAAAAAGGGTAGGGTGACTGAAGTGCATGCCAGCACTTTGGTACATAGGATAGAGGATGCCTGCCTCCCCCATTCTAGGGGACTGAAGTTGAAAGGCAGAGTCATGGTCAGGACACAGACAGTTTAGAACTGACACAGGGCACAAACCAATAGCTGAGGTCCAAGGGTCATTGCTAGATTTTCAGAAATCCATAGCCCTCACCTTGTCCTATGTCTGACATGAATGGGAGTAACACAAAATCATTGTGTAAGCACAATTATGGTGGCCAGATCTCATGATATTTAATAAAAGAAACATCATGTCAGTCAGTGGAAATATCATGCCAATCAGTGGAAACAATCTCCTTGTATGACTGTCTTCCTAGTTGTTGGTCTGAGGGACAACAAAAACATCATCTTAGTGCTCCCCAGGTCACCTGGTCAACTCCATGTGTAGTAGAAAGGAAAGAGAATGCTCCAATGGGGGGAGGGGGGGAGAAAAAAGGAAATTCTAGCAACTGTGGCACTCTGCCTGTAGGAACTACTGGCTCCAGGCAGTCCCAGCCACTGGAGGGGGACTTTAAAAATCTGTAGAAGACAGGGGCGCCCGGGTAGCTTAGTCGGTTAAGCGTCCGACTTTCGCTCAGGTCATGATCTCGCGGTTCGTGGGTTCGAGCCCCGCGTCGGGCTCTGTGCTGACTGCCAGCTCGGAGCCTGGAGCCTGTTTCAGTCTGTGACTCCCTCTCTCTCTGACCCTCCCCTGCTCACGCTGTCTCTCTGTCTCCTAGAAATAAATAAAAAAACATTAAAAAAAATTTTTTTTAATCTGTAGAAGACATTTCTAGCAAAAAGACCCTGATAGGTTATAGTCCTGGCCAAGTTCCAGGTCTTAGCCAGTTCTAGGCACTGGAGTCAGACAAAGATTTTGTTGTAGGTGTTTCTGGTGACCAGGATCCATGTAAGACCAGGTTGGAGCTTAGGGCACCCTGCTTGAATGGTCAACTCCAGACAGTTCCAGACACTAAAGGGAGACTTAGAAAATTTTAGTGAAAGGAATCCAAAACCCAGAGTCCTCTGAGGGACCTGTCCTAGGGGAGGGGCTCTGCTTGGTAGGTCTGAGAGTGGTGGTTTACTGATAATGAATTATTTAATAAAATGTATGAGACAGGGCTTCCTGGAAATGTCATTTACATGCTGTAACTCTGGCATATTTAATAGAGATGTCTCACAATTAAAACCTTTTTGATGTAAAGAATACATATACTATATGAAGTAACACTGTGGACTTCCCTTGTAGAAGTTTCATTGCTTATTCTGTGCCAATGTTCCACATGGGAAGATAGGACCAGGAGAACTTTGATGTCCTAGGCATCTTTCTGCTTTGTCTGAATCTCTTATCTCTATCCTTGAAATTGTTAGTAAATTGTAACACTTGGTAAGATCTCTGGTTCATTTAAGTCTGATTTGGCAGTCTGATTTTACATGCTGCTCAGATGGTGAATAGGGTTGATGTTTGGGGGTATTAAACATGAACTTTGTGTTATATTATTTGCTTCCTCTTCTACTTAACTCAGAAATGGCAACAATTTTGGTCTTTTCTTTCAGTGGGAGTTGAAAGGAAGATTGAAGAAGAGCTGTCTAGGGGTTTTTTTGTTTATTTTTTTATTTGATATTGTTTGTATATGTCACAAAACGAGCACCAAAATAAACCTAGTTAACATCCATTACCATATATAGTTACATGACATTTATTTTATACTCTAAATTTGTAGCTTTTGACCTGTTTCATCAATTTTTCCCATTTCCTACCACCAATCTGTTGTCTGTATCTTTTTTAAAAATTTTTTAATGTTTTACTTATTTCTGAGAGAGAGAGAGAGAGTCAGCGTGAGCAGGGGAGGGTCAGAGAGAGAGGGAAACACAGAATCCAAAGCAGGCTCCAGGCTCTGAGCTAGCTGTGAGCATAGAGCCTGACATGGGGCTTGAATCCACAAACCATGAAATCATGACCTAAACTGAAGTCGGACTCTGAACTCACTGAGCCACCCAAGTGTCCCTGTTGTCTGTATCTTTGAGATCAAAGACTTTTTTTTTAGATGGCACGTACAAATGAAATAACAAGGTATATGACTTTTTTGTCATATTTAGCATAATTTCATCAAGATCTGTCCATACCATTACAAATGGCCAGATTTCCTTCTTTCTTGTGGCTGAATGATATTCTGTGCATGTATATACGTGGCTAGGTGGCAAGCATATGTATACCACTTTTTAAAAAAATGAGTATAGTTCACACACAATGTTACATTAGTTTCAAGTGTACAACTTAGTGATTTGACCAGTTTATACATTATGCTACGTTCACCATGAGTATAGCTACCATCTGACCCATGTCATTACTTTTACAATATTATTGTCTGAATTTATTATGCTTTCCTTTTTAGTCCTTTGACTTACTTATTCTATGACTAGAGCCCTTTATCCCCTCTATCCTTCACCTATTTTGCCCTACCCTCTCCCCTCTGGCAACCCTAAGTTTGTTTCTGTATTTTTTGGTGCATCTGTGTTTTTTGTGCATTTTTTTAAGATTCCATTTATGAATAATGCGGTATTTATCTTAGTCTGACTTATTTCAATTAGCATTAATGTCTTAGGCTCATCCATGTTGTCTCAAATGGCACAATATCATTGTTTTATATGAGTGTGTGATATTCCATTGTGTATATACCACATCTTCTTTATTCATTCATCTATTAATGGACCCTTAGGTTGCTTCCATGTCTTGGCTATTGTAAATAATGCTGCAATAAACATAAAGGTGAATGTATCTTTTTGAGTCAGTGTTTTCATTTCACTTGTGTAAATACCTAATAGTAGGAATTATTGGATCACGTGGTATTTCTATTTTTAATTTTTTGAAGAAACTCCAGATTGTTCTCTACAGTGGGTGTACCAATTTACATTCCTGCCAGTAGTACATGATGGTTCCTTTTCTCCCAATCCTTGCTAATAGGTGTTTGTTGTCTTTTGAATTTAGCTACTCTGACAAGTGTGAGGTGATATCTTACTGTAGTTTTGATTTGCATTTTCCTGATGATGAGTGATGTTGAGCATCATGTCATGTATCTGTTAGTCATCTGCATATTATCTTTTTGGAAAAATATCTGTTCAGATCCTCTGCCCATTTTTTAAATCAGGCTGTCTTTTTGGTGTTGAATTGTATCAGTTCTTTATATATGTGGAATATTAACTCCTCATTGAATGTACCATTTGCAAATATCTTCTCCCATTATTTAGAATGTCCTATAGTTTTGTTGTTTCCTTTTTGCTGCAGAAGCTTTTTATTTTGATGTTCCAAAATTTATTTTTGCTTCATTTTGCCTTGCCTTAGAAGACATGTCTAGAAAAATGTTGGTAGGCTGATGTCAGAGAAACTACTGCCTGTACTCTCTTCGAGGATTTTTTGGAGTCCAGGGATCACATTTAGGTCTTTAATCCACTTTGAGTTTATTTTTGTGCATGGTGTTAGAAAGTAGTCCAGTTTCATTCTTTTTTATATAGCTGTCCATCTTTCCCAGCACCATTTATTGAAAGATTGTCTTTTCTCCCATTGTGTATTCTTGCCTCCACTGTCATAGATTAATTGATGATATAATGTAGGTTTATTTTTGGAGTATCCATTCTCTTACATTGATTTACATATGTCTGTTTTTGTGGCAGAACCATGCTGTTTTGATTACTATAGCTTCATAGTGTACCTTAAATCTATAATTGTGGTATTTCCACCTTTGTTCTTTATCAGGATTGTTTTGGCTATTTGGGGTCTTATGTGGTTCCATACAAATTTTAGTATTATTTGTTCTAATTTTATTGAAAATGCTGTTGATATTTTATAAAGATTGCAATGAATCTGTAGATTGCTTTTGGTAACATGGGCATTTTGACAATATTAATTCTTCTAACCCATAAGCATGAAATATCTTTCCATTTGTTTGTGTCATCTTCAATTTCTTTCATCAGTGTTTTATGGTTTTTAGACTATAGGTTTTTCACCTGTGGGTAAGTTTAGTTCCAGGTATTATTTTTGGTACAATTGTAAATGGTGTTGTTCCTGAAATTTCTCTTTTTGTGATTTCACTTTTAGTATAGAGAAACACTATTGATTTATGAGTATTAATTTTGTATCCTGCCACTTTATTGAAATTGTTTATTCTATTTTTTTGGTGGTCTTCAGGATTTTCTGTGTATACTATTATATTGTCTATAAATAGTGACAGCTTGATTTCTTCTTAACTGATATGGATACCTCTTCTTTCTTTTTATTGTCTGATTGTTGTGGCTAGGACTTCTAGTACTGTGTTGAAAACTTGTGGCTATTGTTGACATCCTTGTCTTTTTCCTACTTTAGATAAAAAGCTCTCAGTTTTTCACCTATGAGAATGGTATTCGCTGTGCTTTTCATATATTGCCTTTATTTTATTGAGGTATATTCCCTCTAACTCCATTTTGTTGATAGTTCTTATTATGAGTGGATGTTGAATCTTGTAAAATGCTTTTTCTGCATTTATTAAGATCATGTGATTTTTATCCTACATTTTTTTGATATGGTATATGACATTGATTTATTTGCAAATACTGAACTAATCTTGCATCCTGGGAATAAATCCCACCTGATTGTAAGGAATGCTTTTCTAAAGGTATTTTTGTATGCAGTTTGATAAAATTTTGTTTAGAATTTTTGCATCTATGTTCATCAGGGATATTAGCTGTTAGTTAGTTAGTTAGTTTCTCTTTCTGTCTGTCTGTCTGTCATTCTGTCTTTGTCTTTGTCTGATTTTGGTATCAGGGTAATGCTGGCCTTGTAGAATGTATTTGGAAGCTTTCCTTCCTCTTTATTTTTTTTGGAATAGTTTGAAACGAATAGATAATACCTCTTACTTAAATGTCTGATAGAATTCATCTGTGCATCCATTTGTCCTGGAGTTTTTGATTATCAGTTTAATTTTGTTATTTGTAACTGGTTCAGATTTTCTGTTTATTGCTGGTTAAGTTTGGAAGATTGCATGTTTCTAGGAATTTATCCATATCTTTTACATTGTCCAGTTTATTGGCATATAATTTTTCATAGTATTCTCTTGTAAATTTTTGTATTTCTGTGGTGTCAGTTATTACTTCTCCTCTCATTTCTGATTTTATTTATTTGAGTGCTTTATATTTTTTTCTTGATGAGACTGGCTAAGGGTTTTTCAGTTTTGTTTATCTTTTTAAGGAATCAGCTCTTGCTTTCTTTTTTTCTTTTTCTTTTTTATTTAGATTCTCTATGGCATACTCTCTAATATTTATTATTTCCTTCTACTTTGGATTGTATCTGTTCTTTTTTAATGCCTTTAAGTATAAGGTAAGATTGTCTGAGTTTTTTCTTCCTTGAGATAGGCTTGTATTGCTATGCACTTCCCTCTTAGAACTGCTTTTGCTGTATCCCAAAGATTTTGAACGATTGTGTTTTCTTTTTCGCTTGTCTTGTGTATTTTTAAATTTCTTCTGTGGTTGCTTCTTGACCTATTGGTTGTTTAGGATCATGTTGTTTAGTTTTCACATGTTTCTATTTTTTTATAGTTTTTTTTCCTTGTAATTTATTTCTAGTTTCATTCCATTGTAGTTGGAAAAGAGGCATAGTATAACTTCAATCTTCTCAAGTTTATTGAGGCTCCTTAAAGGAGGATTGAGGAGTAATTAAAATGACCTAATATGTGATTTATTCTGAAGAATGTTCCATGGCACCTTAAAATAATTTGTATTTTGTTGAATATATCATGCCACTTGTTTCTGGCCTGCAAAGTTTCTGTTAAAAAATCAGCTGATAGCCTTGTAAGTTGTCCCTTGAAACTTTCTCTCCTGTTGCTTTTAAGATTCTTTATGTTTAATCTTTGACATTTTAATTATTATGTGCCATGGTGTGAACCTCTTTGGTTCATCTTGTTTGGAACTCTCTGCTTCTTGGGCTTAGTTATCTATTTCCTTCCCTAGGTTTGAGAAGTTTCAGTTATTCCTTCAAACACATTTTCTATCTCTTCTTCTAGGACCCCTATAGTGCAAATGTTTGTTTGCTTGAAGTTGTTCATGAGATCTCCTAATCCATTGTCATTTAAAAAAATTCTTTTCATCTATTGTCATTTAAAGAAATTCTTTTCTCTTTTTGCTCTTCAAATTGTGTGCTTTCCATTACCCTGTGTTCCAGGTCGCTGATTCATTCTTCTACATCCATTATTCTACTCTTGATTTCCTTTAGTGTGTTTTTTATTTCAGTTATTGTGTTCTTCAACCTTGATTGGATATTTTCAGTATTTTCTGTCTCTTCACTGAAGGTCTTGCTGAGTTCTTCTATTCTTCTCTCCAGCCTCATGAGCATCTTTATGACTATTACTTTAAATTCTTTATCAGACATATTGATTATCTGTTTCATTAGTTCTTTTTCTGAGTTTTTTTCCTTGTTCTTTTGAAGCATATTCTTGGGTCCTCATTTTGCTTGACTTTCTTTGTTTGCTTTTATGGAATAGGTGAAATGACTACTTCTACTAAATTTGAAGTATGGTGTCCTAGGATGCAGATAGAATGTTGGCTGGATAGAGCTATGGCTGTAAATGCTAGTAACTTTATTAAACAGCAATGTGTCTCCATCACTCATTCTATTCTCTTACCATTATCTATATCTTTGGTTGTTGAAGTAGCTGTCTAGTCAGACATCAATTCATCTTCAGGAGGAATAGTTCTAGTAATAGTTACAATTTGGTATGTTCTGTGTAGGAGGTCTATTCAGTCTTCCTATGTTGCTATCTTGAGTTGGAATTCCAGCCATGCCACATTTTCTTTATTTATCCATGGATACTGAGGTTATTTCCTTATCTTGGCTATTGCAAATAATTCTGCAGTGAACATGAGAGTGCATACATCTTTTTGTTAGTGTTTTCATTTTCTTCAGATAAATACACGGAAGTAGAATTGCTGGATCATATGGTATATATATTTTTAATATTTTGAGAAACCTCCATATTTTCCATAGTGGTTGTACCAATATATATTCTATCAGTAGTACACAAGGCTTTCCTTTCCTCTACATTCTTATCAACACTTCTTAGATCTTTTTCTTTTTGAGACTAGCCATTCCAGTAGTTGTGAGGTGATAGCTTATTGTGGTTTTGATTTGCTTTTCTGATGATTAGAGATTTTGAACGCAATTTCAAGTACCTATTGGCCATCTGTATGTCGTCATTGAAAATAATGTCTATTCATGTCCTCTGCTCATTTTTAAATAAGATTTTTTTTGCTGTTGTTTGAGTTTTTAATATATTTCACATACTAATCCCTTATCAGATACATAATTTACAAATCTTCTCTCATTCATGAAGCGGGTTTTCTTTTTAGTTTGTTGATGATTTCTTTTGCTATGCAGAAGTTTGTAGTTTGACATAGCCCATCTTGTTTATTTTGTTTGTTTGTTATTTACTTCCAAGAAGTCAATGCCATGACCAGTGTCAAGGAGCTTACCCTATGTTTTTGTTTCTAGAACTTTTATGGTTTCAAGCTTTATATTCAAGTCTTTAATCTATTTGAATTAATTTTTATGTATAGTGTAAGACAGCGATCTACTTTTATTATTTTGCATTCGCATGCCTAATTTTCCCAGTACCATTTCTTTTCCTCAGTGTACATTCTTAGATGTTTGTCATAAATTAATTGCCCATACATGCATGAGTTTATTTCTGCACTCTTTATTCTATTCTATTGATTTTTATGTCTGGCTTTATGCCAATACCATACTATTTAGATTACTATAACAATGTAATGTAGTTCGAAATCAGAGAGTGTGATGCCTGCAGCTTTGTTTTCTCTCAGGATTGCTTTGGCTATTTGAGGTAAGAGGTGTCTAGTTTGTAAATTCAGTATTTTCAGAGATACATACTCTTTCTGCTTATATGGCTAGCTGGCACATAAATTTAGAAACACTTATCAATGGTCTGTGTTAAGAAATAGGGACAAAGGATTTGAAACTCAAAGCATGCATCACATTATCAAAATAAGCTATGTATTCCTTCTATCCTAACTCTTGCTATGTAAAAGGGAATTATCACAACAAAGCCCCACATGTTCTAAATATTTTTTGTGACTACACATTTCAGGAACAAGTTATCCAAACAGAGATGTTAATTTGTATGCATAAGGTACAACCAGAATATCAGAGTTTCTCTGAGTTCTAGTGACCTCAGAAAGTCAAGATGATCATTTTTGGATGCTTGTACAAACTTAAAGTGGTAAGGTATCTTTTTGAATCCTAACTTACTAATTAGGCTTAGCTGATGTATAGTGTCCATTATGGAGAGCTGGGCTTGACCAGATTTATTAACCGTTATAATTTAATGTTATTTGCTTTATACTTATTTAAAAGTTACCGTATGCTAGGCATTGTTCCAAGAACTTTCTGTTGAATATCTTCTTTTATATTCTCAACAACACTTGAGAGGTAAATACTATTATCCCCACTTTACAGATTAAAAAAAAAAAACAGGTACAAAGAAAATATATAGCTTAGCCATGGTTAAATAATTGGTAATTCCTCTGAGTCAAACAATTCAGATTGATTTCAACCTGGAACCAAACTTGAGAAGATCAGAATGGATGTAAAACCTCAGAAGTAACAGCTCTATAATTGTAGACCATTTCTCACTAGCTATTTATATGAAGGTTCTAAGCTGAAAGATTGAATCCTCAAATCCAGAAGTGCTAAAAGAATGCAACCAGGTCATTCTCCTTAGTTGTTCGTTTTAAGGGTATGGAAACTAATTATAAATTATAAATTTATACACACACACATACCTACACATACATTTTTTCTTTCAGGCATATTATTTGCAGGTTCATACTATATTTTGAAGAACAGTTTAGTTTGAGATAGGATGGAATGGTAGGATGGTGGTGGTTGCATTGAGTTGATGAGTTTTGTCTTCCTCTTTCATTCATTGATCAGTCATACTTTATTAATAAATACTTATATGATATAGGAAGATTTTGATATTTGGTCAAAAATATGATACTATCCTAACCATTATAGATTTAAAAATAAAGATAAAAAGTTAAGAGCATGAGAGGGAAAGCATATGGATTACTTTCATTATAATTATATAAACCACATTATTAAAATATGATTGACGTGTGCAAAGCTGTGCATGATTTAATGTATATATCTCAATGACTTTGAAATTATCACCACCATAGAATTATTACCACCATCAAGATCATAACCTATCCACCACCTCCCACAGTTTCTTCCAAACTCTATTATTATCGTTGTTATTATTTTTTGGATATGGACACTTAACATAAGATTTACCATCTTAGCAACTTTTAACTACACAGTATAGAATTGTTAATTATAGGCACTGTGCAATATAGCAGATCTTTAGTACTTATTTATCTTTCATAGTTGAAATTTTATACCCTTTGGCCATCATCCTCTCATTTCCTCTTCCCCTAAACAACCACTATTCTATTCTTTGCTATGAATTTGACTATTTATGTTCACATGTAAGTGAAATTATATAGTATGTGTCCTTGTGTCTTATTTCGCTTAGGATAAAATCCTTCAGAACCATCCATATTTTGTTAATGGTAGGATTTTCTCCTTTTTTAGGGCTGAATAATATTCCATTGTATGTATATATTACATTTTCTTTATTCAGTTATCCATCAGTGGGCACACAGTCTGTTTCCATATTGTGGCTATTGTGAATAATGCTGAAAGGAACATGAGAATGCAGACATTCTGACTTCAATTGTTTGGATAAATCCTCTAGAATTAGGACTTCTGGATCATAAGATAATTTTTTTTAATAGTTTATTGTCAAGTTGGTTTTCATGTAACACCCGGTGTTCATCCCCATAAGTGCCCTCCTCTGTGCCCATCACCCCCTTTCCCCTCCCCCCACCCCATCTGCCCTCAGTTTGTTTTCGGCATTCAAGAGTCTCTATGAGTAGTTTTTTTAAGGAAGCTCCATATTGTTTTCCATAATGGCTGTACCAATTCAAATTCCCACCAACAGTGTACCCTAATTCTGTTTTCTCCGCATCTTCACCAACATTTATGTCTTGTCTTTTCAATAACAGTCATCCTAACAAGTGTAAGGCGATATCTCATCGTGCTTTCAATTTGTATTTTCCAGGTAATTAGTCATAAATTCAGCCATATATCTTAGTGAAAATGTTTCTTTATGTATAAAATACATCTTTGTATTATTTGTAGTTCACATATTATACATTTACTTGTGTAAATATACACATTACAAACTTATACTTTAGTACTTAGGTTTATGGTCACTTTTAATAATCATTACTTAAAATTATGTATATTTTTATGCTGTTGTAATAACAATGATTTTGTCTTTTATCCTTTCTAAATAATGTACCTTTATTTATTCAAAAGCAGAAGCAGTTTCCCATCAGTTTATAGTGGGTGGATGCTTTGCATTACATTTTAAATGTTGCTCTGGAAACAGGCAATTAGTTATAAACCAGGCCTGTCATTGTCATTTATTGATGAAGAAACACTGATACTGAGTTCCTTCTTTTGTAAATTTGAGATAAGCTGTCCTCCCAAAGACATCAAGATAAGAAGAATCAATGTACATTGTCATTTTGACAGGCCATACTCTCCTGTTAGTTTTCTCTCCTTGAACAGATGTATAAACTATCAGATACTTTTGCTGATAATGATAAACAAGAGAGGGAGTCGGATTGGTATCTGAGGACAGCTTGTCAAGGCTGAGTGGAAATGCAGTCATTGTGTTCTAATGAATGTCATTGTCCTACAGGGGGAGCCATGATGACAGCTGGTCCCTCCCTGCAGTTTGAAGTCCTTGCTGATGACCTAACTGTAATCTTCAGACCCATCAACAAGGATCCCACATGCTTTCTCAGCCCAGCAAGGTACTGTGAATTATTTTCATGCATGTGTTTTCAGGACATTATTCCTCTTTTGAAGTTCTGTTGGGGTAGGAATGCCAAGGACAATTCAGTTGTTCTCAGATGATATGAAAAAAGAAATGGTTCATCTTAGAAGTTGACAAAAAGTGACAGTTTTTTCTATAGATATTGAAAAAGAGCTTAGAGTGAGGAGGGGAGTATTATAATAAATACCACTTAATTAACTATAAAAATTAACTATAAATCTATATCCAGCATGATTTCATACCCATGAAGCCCAACTCATGGTCTCAGTCTCATAAAATACCCCTGTTATTTCTGTTTCTTTTCAGAAAGTCAACTCTGAGGATGAAAAGCAAACATCACTCTGTACTCTGTTTTCTTAACTCTTCTCCCCATCTTATATCAGAAAAATATCTAATATTTTTTTATTATTACATTAAACACAGACTCAATCATCAGAGTCAATGTGTTAGAAACAAAGGAACTGATTGTTCTGAAGTCTGATTTTTCTTATTCTTTTTTAGAAATGTTTATATTTAGTTTTGAGAGAGAGGATATGAGTTGGGAGGGGCAGAGAAAGAATGAGCCAGAGGATCCAAAGTTGGGTCCATGTGGTCTCAAACTCAGGAAGCACAAGATCATGACCTGAGCCAAAGTTGGCTGCTGAACTTACTGAGCCAACTGGGTGCCCCTGATTTCTCTTATTCCTAAAGAAAAAATAATTATAATAATTAGTAGTTAAAACCAATAAAAGAAGTATAAATATTAACCCAAACATTATTATAAGGGAATTTTAGGTGAATCACAGATTATTTTTATTTATGTGTAAGGAGCTAGATGGAAAGGAGCTATTAGAATCATAACAAATAAAAAGTTGGCATAATTATTTGACCCTTTTCTCATGAAAATAGGAATATTGGTATGTTTAACTTGCAAATAACCTAGATTTTCCACTTTTAAGACTATATAAAAAGATGTGATAGGATAAAATAGCAAGTGAAAGTGCGTTGCCCAGGTTCTGAAACTTAGTGCCAAATAAATGTTGATACATAAATGGTGGTCTCTGACTTCTATTTTTTAAAGATAAAAATTTAGGATACATGTATGTGTATGATTTTTCTCTTATTACTATTCTTACAGTGTTACAGGACAAAAATGACAAGGATGTTGAAAATCTAAATTCATTACTGTTGCGGTTTTATAAGGTAATAGGGATTCTTGTGTCATCAATAGAACTAATGGCATCCATGCCATTTGTGAATACTAATTCCATAGATTGATCTTGTCACAATCAATTTTGAATGCCATAGCCTTCTGGGCTTAGTTAGTATAGACATGCCCCATGAAGTATACAGTCTTTGAGAATTTGATATACAGCTAAAGAAAGCCCTGCCAAAAAGATCTATAATATAAGTGTGCTGAAGTTACTTTTGTTCTTTTACATTATTCAGCTCTCACTTGTGTTAATTTTGTTCAAGGGTAAAATATGATATAACAGAGTAGACAAGAATTAGTTTTCATAGTCTTTTGGGAAATTACTACTAAAGCGATTTATTATCTCAACCAACAAACCCCACTAGATGGGTTCCATTAAAGATGTGCTTTGTACAGACACCAAAAAAATTTAAAAAATCATTCTGAAAAGAATGACTCCCATCTTTCTTTTTCCTTTAGATTATTAGTATAAATTGATTTATGGTTTATTAAACCTGGAATTTACTTGGCTTTAATTCATTTTTAATAGCATAAAAAAAGAAAATAGCTCTTGCTAAATTATTCTTCATGTTGTTTAATAAGAGTGAGCACTGCACCACGTTACGGCTCCTGAAAATCCATTAGTCTGTTGTGAAATATATAATTATAGACTATTATGAAAATAAGAAATTTTTGTTACATGTATGCATTTGACAACCTGCGATTAGTTTAGACTTTCTAATTAACATATGTTTTACTTAATGGTGAGTGATTAGGGATTATCATTTAATTATGGATAATTTCAAATACTCATCTATTTTTTTTTGTGAACCTTAGAAATAAAAATAAGCATTTGTCAAGAGCAAAGTGCTTTTCTGTTTTGTTTTTGTCCAGTACCAAGAATTATTATGAAATAAGTAGTAATAAAATAGCTTTCCTCCGAGTAAATTGCTGAATATTTTTGCGATATACTTCCTATCACATTTATGAATGCTGCTGTTCTTTTATATGAGTTATTCATGAGTAACTTTGCACATAAAAAGAATCAATAGTACAAAGAACTATAGAAGTAGTTGTGATTTGCATTAATTGAATACCATTTTTTTTCCTGAGTAGTTGTTCTAAACACTTGGATTTCATCAGTCTACCCTAATTAGAAGAATGTATTTGTATAATCAGGTTACAGACAAATTATACTTTTTAATGTAATAGTACCTGACCATTGTGAATAGTTCTTTTGTTTTTGTGTAATGTTCTATGAACTCATAAAGTTTTTCTACTTGGTGGTTTTACTATACCTGATAGATAAATTTCTATGTAGAGAAATGTATAAATAGGAAAAACATGAAACATAAGGATCCATCTCTTCCTCTTACATACCATAACACTCCCATCAAAATGTAAGTCTTTTGAAATATTCTTGATTGTCAGCACTTTCTGTAAATCTAGAGTTAGTGGGATTAATTAATATTTCTAAAATCAGAATATCTTTATTGAAGTTTATAAGCAAAGGAAAGATATTTAGTAGTTTCTTGTAATATCTGCCTTGGTATTTAGGGTTTAATTTGCATTTTTGACAGGATACATAGCTTTTTAAAAACAAATTAACCCACATATAACAAAATATAAGTACAGACTATAAATAAGTTTGGACTGTGTAGATGTTTGCTCTAAGTAACTAATGCCCTCCAGCAGATTTTTTAAAAGTGGGAGTGAGGAGTGAGAATCATCTACTGTGGTTGTATTTGAAATATAAGTGGTCTAGATAACTGTGTTGTTTCTCTGTTTGCTTTGAAAAAAACCTCAACAAGAATGCTAGATGAGTGGCATATACTGAGTAACTTATTGTGGTGGGCAGAATAATGGCCCCAGAGATGTCCATACCCTAATCCCTGGAACCTGTAAATATGTTACTTTTTAGAAGGAACTTTCAGATGTGATTAAGTTAAGTTACCATGAGATGAAGGGATTATCCTGAATTTTCATGGTGGGCCCAATGAAATCACATAGGTCTTTACAAATGGAGGAGGGAGGCAGAAGGGTCAGAGGGAGATGTGACTAAGGAAAAATAGTTAAGAGATATGTGTGGTTGTCTTTGAAGATATCTAGGAGCAAGGGAATGTGGGTTGTTTCTAGGTGCTAGAAAATGTAAAAAAAGAGATTTAGCCCCGAACCTCCAAAAAGGAATGCAGCTCAGCCAACACCTTGATTTTAGCCCTGCAAAACCCGTATTAAACTTTTAACCTACTCACATACGTTTTTCTACTTAGTAAGAAAGAACCATAACATAGTAAGTTGGTGTCATTTCAAGCCACTTGGTTTGTGGTAATTTCTTATAGCATCAATAGAAAACTAGCATTAACTACAACTCCAGTATTATGACAACAACTACTAGCAGTCATAAAACACAACTAATAGTTACTGTCCTCTTACCATGTGCCTAAAGCAAAATAATTTTGAAAAAAAATTATCTAATTTAAAGGTCACAGTAAATATGTTAACTCCACTTGAGAAATTGAGGCTTGAGTTAAAATGTATGGAGGATCGAAAAAAATTTTTTTTATGATCTTTCTTTTCGATACACTGTCCCCCAGCTACCTGTTATCCTTCAGAAAGTAATTACCTCCCAAGGCAGAGAAACATCTATATCTGCATCCAGGAGGTCCAACTTTAGCAAATCTCTAGATGACTTTCTATGCACTTCCTTTCTTGTTAATAACAGATTAAACAGAATCTTCTTTCGGTTCAGTTCTGGTTATTGAATGTATTTCTAAAAGGTTTCTAGGTTTAATATTTAGCTAAACTTAGTAAAGTATAATATAATTAATTTTTATAAGTACCTTACAGTACCTCAAGACTATAATCCAAACCACCAATCCTTAGTAGGAATGTTGAGAGACAAATGTCAAGCCTGGATCAATTTTAAGCAGATTCTAGGATAATGTTGAGTATCAAGCCTCAACAAATCACCCTTTTCTTGTCCCAGCCAAATAAAACAAAATGTGTCTCTTAATCAAGTTTTATATAGTTCAGATTTCTATAATCCAAGATTATAGGCATGGTGATTAAGGTAAAGAGGTCTTCTTTTCACTTTCTACTTAACTCCATCCACCTGTTTTATCCCCTTATTAATGTTAAAAGTTTATAATCTGTAACCTATTTTATTTATCTGAGAATAAAGCCATATTATGCTTAAAATATACCAAGTAGAGTATGTTTCTAGTAAACTTGTCTGCACAGGAATTTTTCCTTAACTCTCCCTTTTTCTTAAAATCTTTACATTTTTAATCCTACCAGAGTTTCCTATTTTTACGTGCTTACTTGCCTTCAGAATCTGAGGAAACAAATCCACATGCTTTTCCTATGTAGGTCTTCTTTTCTTGGTTTATATTTTGTATAACTGTGGACTGAAATTATTTTTTTAGACCCATTTTCTTGACACCTATTAATATGTTAATATCCTTAATTATTTTTTTTTCATTTAGATGATATTTGATGATGATGGCTATTGAAGTAGAAATTGTATACAGAGTAAATGGGAATGCATTTTGATGACAGTCTCTATGCACAATGCAGGCTGTTAAGTCTTGTCCATCTTGGCTGAAATCTTTATCCATGGAGCTAAGGGGGTTACTTCCTGACACTTATGGGAAAAAAACAATCAATAAAGCAACCAATTGCAAATGCCATTCTTAGAAGCTCTGGAATAATACTAATGACAACAATCATGATTACTGGGGGAGTCAGAAGATCCACAGTTTACCACCAGTCGCATCTCCAAGGCTGAAAGTTATAGAGTTCTTTAGAACTTTTACATAATTTCTCCACATCCAATAGTCACTCTTACAAACCTATAGCCAGGTTTATAAGATAAAGAATTACAAAGGAGAAGGGCCTGCCAAAACCCAAACCCCCAAAGAGAACAAAACATTTATAGATATTGTAGGATTTGAACCCAAGTTTCTCTGTGACATTATGGCCACAGTAAGTTAATTACTGGTTCTCAAAGTATGGTGCCCTGCCCAGTAACATTTCTATCACCTGGGAACTTGAAGTGTTCTACTTGAGATGTACTGAGTCAGACTCTGGTGAAGAGGCCCAGGAATCTGTTTTTACATTCCTTCTGGGTGACAGTGTTGCATGCCAATGTCTGAGAACCAGTGGAGTAGATCCTGGGAAAGCCAGGATTAGAGTCTAGTTTAAACAATTTTTATGATCTTTCTTTTCGATACACTGTCTCCCAGCTACCTGTTATCCTTCAGAAAGTAGTTACCTCCCAAGGCAGAGAAACAGCCACAGAAAATGTAAAACAAAAACAAAAGCTTAAAAAAAAAACTTTAAAAAAGGCATTAATAAGAAAAACCACACAGGCAGAAGTGCTTTTAACATCTTTTCACATTGAGAACTCTATTCCCCAAAACAATGAGCCAAAGCAGTCCTTGGAGCTGGGCCAGCTGCACACATGATGTCATCAAATTGCCGTTTTATGATATGTACTAAAATATCAGAGAAGTTAGAAAAGCTGTCAATTACCTCAGGTTTCCACAGATGACTCACTCCTAAGAAAGTTATCACCCATGAGTGAACAGTCCCCCTTACTGTTGCCAATTTATCTTTAAGGAGTATTTTTGTGGCTCTCTACACAGGCTGCATTATGCAAAAAGAGCACAACATACCAAACCCAGCTACCTGATGATTGCAGACAGCTAACAATTTGAAACTGAATAATGCATGGTGTTACCTAGGAATGCATATGTTTTTGTTAATTTGATACTTTTATTATGCCCCTTAAGTTTTCTGCTTTGGATCAAGGTAGTTTGATGACAGTTAACATATTTAAAATTCTATGTTATATTCATCTAAATACCTTATTTCAAATTTAAATCGAGGTGTACAACTTTTATTAATAAAAGTATATATTATAGATATATAAATAAATAAATACTGGTGAAAAGAGTCAAATTCTTAGCTTTTCATGCTCATGTGCTTCCATTTATCCTTCTCTAGACTTCCGTGAATGTTCCTCTTCATGATGGAGTGAAAACAGACTTTCAGGGCATATGAGGTACAACTCCTGCATATAACTAACGATAAAATATGTGCATCTTTGCTTGGTACCCAAACAGTTCAGTGGAAAACTTATTTTCAGATTTTCAAGGATAATAGTGGAGGGACTTTCCCTTTTTGTATCAAGTATGGCAGTAGCTTTCCCAGTTGATCTCGCTTGTCCCGGTTTTTTCCTTTTAATCCACCTTACTACTAGCTAAATCTTTCTAAAACTTCTTTAACTTTCATCAAAACCTGTGAGCTAAGTAATTTCTTAGTTTTCAATGCCTGTGAGCTAAGTAATTTCTGTTTCATCTCTTGCTGTATCTAAATTTTGTTAAACATATGAGCATGGGTACGTGTGCTCATGCCAGATTCGGTCATGTACCAGGAAGTGTACAAAACCACATTAACAACATGGCACATTTTCCTGGAGTGTCATTTTTATTCTTAAAAGTAGTTTAAATAATTTTATAGTCACAGTCATTTTTAAAATAAGTCAAGGGTCTCTTAGGCTTATATAGGATTACTTTGAGCTCAGTTTTAATTCTTCTGTAAAAATGTTTGAGAAGACCTGCACTATAACTCTATATTCTAGCCAGCCATGCCGACTTTGGCATTATCTCACCTTAAAGCTGTCTAGATCCTCCGTCTCTAGATAGCCCCCCACCCACAGTGACAGTCCCTCATTCTCCTCCTCATTAGGAGGATTCACAGTACTGTGCTGCCTAAGGGTAGGTGATTTGACTTAGAATGTTTGCAAATTTCATAAACTCCCCTAGTTAACCAGATTAACTTAACTTGTGTGGATCAGCTTGATCTGACCATCTTGGACAAGCTCCTGAACTGACAGTTAACATTGTAGGGATGTCAGGTATGCCTCCTAATTATGAAGATTCTTCTTGATCATCACTAGAACAGGTTCCCAAACAAAACAGAAGTGTGTGTGTGTGTGTGTGTGTGTGTGTGTGTGTGTATTATAATATATAAATTTATAAATTTATATACATATAAACTCTTCAAACTGCACATTTTATTATATATATGTAAAATCTACCTCTATAAAGTTGAATTCTTTAAGCCTGCTACTAACCTTAGGGTTGGGAAGATATCAGCCCAACACAGCACTCTTCTCCTAGGAAAGGACTTAGTATTCTAATATATCCTGCTAGCCAACATTTCTCTAGTTTTGTCTTCTGTTTAAAGGCTAGATAGTATGGTGAGTGAGGTTTTCAAAAACATTTGTCTCTCAAATGGCCATGGGAGGAATATCTGGCAGTAATTTTGTGCTTTCTATAAAATATGGATAGGTGTATCTCTTTGTTATTGGTTTGAGACTTTACCCAAAGTTATAAGCACTATCCCTATCTCCAAAAAGGCATACTCAACACTTTCTTACCTGTTTTAGGAAATTGGTTTTTAATTTATTCTACCTAAATTATGTAGTCAAATAGTTAGTTCTTATAAAACCATTGGCATTTTATTGGGAAAAATTGACCTCAACGTTATTAAATGTTAATAATACTGAACCATTAAATTGGTAGGTCTTTCCATTTATTTACCTCTTCTAAAATATCTCTCAGCATTGTTTTATGATTTCCAGTGTATAGGGTTGGACATTGAAAACATGATCTGTAAATATTTCCTGATTTTGGGAATGAGTTCTTTAAATATTTTATTTTTCAGTGTATAGACATATCATTGATTCTTGCATTTTAACCATGTATACTGAGACCTAAAAATGTACTTTTCTTTCTGTACACACAATCCTCTTTCCTGAGAATAATGACTCTATACCTTCTTTCTGTTACATGTGCTTTATTATTTTTTCTCTTCTTGTATAATTATATTTGCTAGAACCTCCAGTTGTATATTGATTAGAAGTTTTAAGAGCAGACTTACTTTTTCTCCCAGCTTTATTGACACAAATCATTGGAACACTATGTAATTTACACATATAACTTACATATAACATTGTGTAAGTTTAAGGTATACAACCTGTTAATTTGATACTCTTATATATTGCAAAATGATTACCACCCTAGTGTTTGTTCCATTAGGTCTCATAATTATCATTTCTTTTTGTGGTGAGAACATTTAAATTCTACTCTTAACAACTTGCAAGCATATAATTCAATACTATTAGTTATTCGCCATATTGTACATTAGGTCCCCAGAAGTTACTCATCTTACAACTGGAAGTTTGTACTCTTTGGCAGGGCTGACCTATTGTCTTACTCTCAAAGTTGGGGAAAATATCGTCTTTCTCTATTAAGTATGCTATTAACTCCAGGTTTTTCATAGATTCCCAGTGTTAGATTGAAAGAGTTTTCTTTTATTCTTGGCTTGGTAAGAAATTTATTTAAATGTGTTCAGTATGGATAAGTACATCTACTGAGATCATATTTTCCCCCTTTTATTCTGCTAAGATGGGGAACACTTGTTTTCAGTTGTTAAAACATCCTTGAATTCCTGAAATAAATGCCACTTGGTCTTGGCATCTTTTTAAATATGTATTGTGGACTCTATCTGATACTTTGTTAAGAATTTTTTGTTTCTGTTCATGAGTAAACTGACTGGTTTTTAGGTTTCTTTTCCTAATGCTTTTGTCTGGTTTGCTCCAGTTTGATACTTGTCTGGTTTTAACTTCATGAAATGATTTAAGAAGTGTCCCCACTTCTATTTTCTTGAAATAATTTGTAAACAGTTGCTACTGTATTTACTTTAAAAGTTTTAGAAGCTATCTGAGCCTGAAATTTCCCTGTGGAAAGATTTTAATTATACTTACAAGTTTTTAATAGACACATGGCTACTCATATTTTCTGTATCTTTGTGTTTCACTTTTGGTAATTTGTGTCTTTCAAGGAATTCATTTTGTCTAAGCTGATATAAAATTACTCAAAATGTTCCCTTATTATCCTTCCAATATCTGTAAAAATCTGTAGTGATATACCATCTTTTCTTCCTGCCATAGGTCATTTGTGCTTTCCTTCTTTTTCTTGTTTTTTTTTTTTTTTTACTGCTCACTTTCTTTCTTTTTTTTTTTTTTTACAAATAGTTTATTGTCAAATTAGTTTCCACATAACACCCAGTGCTCATCTAGCTAAACCTTCATCAATGTAAATGATTATTCTAAAGAATAACCTTTAATTTCATTAAATATATCTTTTTCCTTTTGCTGATTTACTTTATATTTCCTTAATTTTCTCTTTTGAAAATTTTTTACAATTGAAGATTAATTTAAGATCTTATTTACTTTTTAATATAAATGCTTAAAGCTATAAATTTCCCTCTATTACTTTATTTGTATCTCAATTATTTACATTTTTTATTATCATTTGCTCAATTATTTCATAATATACTTTTTGACATTTCCTCTGATCTTTGCCTTATTTAAAATACTGTTGTTGGGGGGCGCCTGGGTGGCTTAGTCGGTTAAGCATCCGACTTTCGCTTAGGTCATGATCTCGCGTTCGTGGGTTCGAGCCCCGCGTCGGGCTCTGTGCTGACTGCCAGCTCAGAGCCTGGAGCCTGTTTCAGTCTGTGAGTCCCTTTCTTTCTGACCCTCCCCTGCTCACGCTGTCTCTCTCTCTCTCTCCTAGAAATAAATAAAAAATATTAAAAAAATTAAAATAAAATAAAATACTGTTGTTGGGGTGCCTGGGTGACTCAGTCAGTCAGGCATTCAACTTTGGTTCAGGTGATGATCTTGTAGTTTATGAGTTCAAGCCCCTTCTCAGGGCTCTGTTGTTGAGAAATCAGAGGCTGGAGGCGGCTTCAGATTCAGTGTTCTCACTCTGCCCTTCCCTCTTCATTCTCTGTCTCTCTCTTTCAAAAATAGACATTAAAAAATTTTAAGTAGTGTTAATTTTCAAAATATTTGACGATATTCCATGAAACTCTAAAAAACTAATCAGGTTGCTAATTTAATTATGTTGCAGTTAGAGAACATACTTGATTTGAGTTTGATATTTTTATATTTATTGAGACTGCTTCATTGCCCAACACATGATTTATTTATTTTGGTAAAAGTTCCATTTGCACTTGAAATATCAGATTCAATGTTCAAATGAATATTGATTATATCAAATTAGTTGTTAGTGTGATTCAATTTTTCTTTGTGTTTAAGTTTTTTATTTATTTTTATTTTTATTTTTTTAATATTTTTATTTATTGCTAGGAGAAAGAGAGACAGCGTGAACAGGGGAGGGTCAGAGAGAGAGGGAGATACAGACTCTGAAACAGGCTCCAGGCTCTGAGCTGGCTGTCAGCACAGAGCCCGACGCGGGCCTCGAACCCACGAACCTCGAGATCATGACCTAAGCGAAAGTCGGACGCTTAACCGACTAAGCCACCCAGACGCCCCTGTGTTTAAGTTTTTTAAATTAATATTTCTAACAGATATTGAGGAAAAAGCGTTAATGTCATAATTCAAAACTGGTACCAACATATTAATATTACATCATTAATGAGTCATTCCTTTTATAATTAAGAAATTTCTCTCTCCTAGATAATTTCTTGTCTTGAAATCTACTTTGTCTGACATTAATATATGCACTCCCACCTCCTTATGATTAATGTTTTGCAGCTTTGCAGATTAATGTTTCTTTGTTCATCCTTTTACTTTTAAACTATGTGTATCTTTATGTTTAAAGAACATTTCTTGTTGATAGATATATATCTTAATTATGCTTTTTGATCCACATTTATATTTAATGTGAACTCATATATAATAGAGTTTAAATGAAAAATAATATTTGTTTCCTCTTCATTTCATTTTTTATCAGTTGTTGTAGGGCTTACAGTAAGCTTCTTTATATTACGAGATTCTACTAAAAAATATGATAAGATTTCACATATACTGTAAGAGTTTCAAGAGAGTTTACTTCTAATTCCCCTTGCATCTTTTATGCTGTTGTAATACATTTTACTTCCACATATGCTATCATCCTGTAATATGTTGTTATTCCGTCATCAATTATCTTTTAAAGAAAGTTAAACGCCGGAATAAGATGTCATTAATATTTACACATGTAGTTATCACTTCAGAGTTCTTCATGGTTTATTCAGATCAGTTTCCATTTGATACCATTTTGTCGTCCCTAAAGAACTTTCTTTACTATTCCTTGTAATGCATATCTACTGATGATACATATTTTTCAGCTTTCATTTGTCTAAATATGACAACTTCTTGTTTTTCTCCTTCCTCCTCCTTCTCCTGCTGCTGCTTCTTTTTCTTAACTTCTTCCTCTTGTCCTCCTCTCCTCCCCCTCCTCTCCTTTCCCCTCCCTGTACTCATAGCCCCCCTCCTCCTCAGCATAAAATTTTAGAAAAACTTTTTTTTAGCACTTTGAAGTTTTATTTCCTTATGGCTAGCATTATTTTTGAAAACCAGTCATATTTATCTTTTTTATATATACATAACGACTTTTCCCCCCTATGACTGCTTTAAAGATTTTCTCTATTTGATCATGGCCTGCCTTGGCATGGTTTACTTCTTCCTTCATTTTCTTGATTTTGAGTCCTTGAATTTCTCACCTCTTTTGTTTTTGTATTTCTCTCCACATATGTTAGACCACTTTAAATTGTTCCCCAGGTCACTATGGCTTTATTCATTTTACTTGTAGCCGTTTTCTCCCTGTTTCAATTTGGATATTTTCTGTTGCTATGTCATGAAATTTAGTGTTTTATTGAAAGTGTGTGTGTGTATACACAATATATATGGTGTATGTGGGTACATATATACAGGTAGAGAGAGTGGGTAGGTAGATAGGTGGGTGGATGGATGGATGGATAGATGATAGGTAGATAGTGTTCTTTGCACTTAGTTTAGCCTTACTTCTAAGGTGTAAACCCTCTGAAGACTCTATTTTCTGCACTGTTTTCTCCACCCTGGCTGATGAGTATATGAATGCCTCCCAGTAAAAGTATGATCTGTGGGAATAGTTCTTACCAGATCTCCATTAGCTCTTTGCTTGGAATTTGGAATTTCATCCGATGCTTGATAGTTTAGCATACAAAAACAGACTTAATAAAGCCAAAGGTTTCTAGAGTTCTTCCTCTGTATAGTTACTCCTCTCTGTACTCTTCCTGGAAACCGCACCTGCCTCACAAAACCCAAATTTTGGTCTATGCTTTAGCTCACTGAGACCCCTTGTGCTTCTTGGATTTCCCCTCCAAGTGCTGTAGTTTATGATGTTTCTCCAGGCCAAAGGCCAGCAATGTTGAAGGGCACTCATTTGCTTTCCTTCTCTCAGAGGCCACAGTGTTCAATACCTAAAGCAGTTATTTCATATAGTTTTTCTAGAGTTCTGGCTATTTATAGAGACTGGGCAAGACCACATTGCTTACCTCGCTATAATATATAAGCCTTAGAAAATGGCATACAGTGACAAGTCAAGAGGCTTCTTCTAATGCCTGGAAATGATAACAGGTTTATATAAAGGAAGAGCTTTCAAAATATGTTTGGCAACAATCAAAACGGAAAAATGTAGAACTGTTTCATATTTGCATCTCTCCAAGTTCAGACTGTTCAGTAGACTAGGAAGTTATATAGGAAGTATTTTCTTGGTTTGCATTTGTATAGGAAAATAATTGAGCAGAAATAAAAGTGGAATGGCTACTATGATGTTGCTCAAGTGCAGAGGAGACTGATGTCTAGATTCCTGGTTTGTATTAGAGGAGCCAACTTCTTCATGTTTTGATTTAATTCCGCGTTAAGTTGAATGTGGTTTCTTTCAGTATACAATTTAGTATACATCACCTCTGTCAAGTTTCATAATGTCTGCTTGGATATCTGATCACAATTTGATGTTCTTTTAACCTCACTCTATACTTCGAATCCCACAGAGTTATTATTTTTGGGGATTGGTGATGGGATCAATAAAACCACTGAGAAATGTAGAATATTGCTCTTCTGTGGACCATTCCTCCAGGGACAAGAGAATCAATCAAAATAAAAAATTCCTCACCACATTTATCTATAAACAGAATGTGCTGAAGTGGAATAAATCTTGAGATAATTTAACTTAAACATTCTGTGTTTTTGACCTCCGAACTTTTGTCTATGAGATCTGTCTTTCGTGTCCTAGTTGTTTATTACAATTACTATCTATGGCCCAGGTAAAGTTCCACTTCATCTACTATGTCTTTCTTGACCACTTCAGTACATACTGATCTCTTTGCCCTCTGAATTCTTCAATCATTTTATGGCTTGCATATAACTGACCATATATTAACTTGTTACATATTTCACGTATTTAATTTATGCAATGTTCTTCTTTGAAACTCCATGTTTATGAAATAATTACTATTCACTTGCTTGTTCATGTATTCAAGTATTAATTAGATGTCTATTCTGTCTGGCCTTGTGCTGGGAGATAATCTACATGGTGAAGTAAACAGATACGGTCCTAACCTTTATGCAGATTGCAGTGACAGGAGAAATATGCATCAAGCAGACTACATACAATGTATAATAACAAATTTGATAAGCTATTTGATAGCAAAGGACTAAGCTCTATAAAGTAAGAATGTTAGGCAAGAACTAATTAACTTTGAGTTAGGAAGTCTATCCATGAAAAGGATATTTGAGCTTTGAAGAATGAAAAGTAGTTAGCTAGGCAAAGAATGTAGAAGAATCTTATAGACATTAGACATAGTATGGCATAAAACCAAGGGCTGGAGAGGAGCTTAACAAAATGAAGAGTGAAGACAAACTGTGCCTGGAGCACAGCTGATATTAGAAGGGATGAGTTGGGAAAGGAAGGCATAGGTCAGATCTGTGGGGCCTTGTAGCCATACTGAGGATAAAATTGTATTCTTGCATCTATTGAAATTGTCTTATCACTATATTATGAATAAAAATGAGCCCATGAGGTAAAACATTACTTGAAAAGAGGAATGACCTAAAGAGTATAAGGTAGAGATGTGCTAGAGTGGTAGTTCTCAAACTATAGTTTTAATCACAAAAATCCGTGTGCATATTTAAAAATGCAGATTTCTGAGATTTCTGCAGAATCTCACCTTCAGAGATTCTGAGTCCTATTTTTGGCATTTTTAGAAGTATCCAAGTGGTTCCTTCTGATGGAAGTAGTTGTGACTCCATTCTGTGAAATATAGTTCTATTTTTTTTTGTTCTTAAAATTTCTTATTTTTTATGATCATTCTATTTATTTATTTTTTTACAAATAGTTTATTGTCAAGTTGGTTTCCATATAACACCCAGTGCTCATCCCCACACGTGCCCTCCTCCATGCCCATCTTCCCCCTCCCCCCACACCCATTAGTCCTCAGTTTGTTTTCAGCATTCAAGAGTCTCTCATGGTTTGCCTCTCCCTTTCCCCCACCATTTCCCCCCTTCTTCTCCCCCTTGCTCCTCCGTCAAGTTCTTCCTAATCCTCCTATACGTGCAAACATGTGATATTGGTCCTTCTCTGCCTGACTTATTTCGCTCAGCATAACACCCTCAAGGTCCATCCATGTTGCTACACAAGGCCAGATTTCATTGCTTCTCATTGCCATGTAGTATTCCATGGTATAGATAAACCACATCTTCTTGATCCATTCATCTGTTGATGGACCCTTAGGCTCTTTCCAGGTTTTAGCTATTGTGGAGAGTGCTGCTATGAACATTGGGGTACATGTGCTCCTATGCATCAACATTTCTGTATCCCTTGGGTAAATTCCTAGCAGTGCTATTCCTGGGTCATAGAGGAGTTCTATTGTTATTTTCCTGAGGAACCTGACACTGTTTTCCAGAGGGGCTGCACCAGTTTGCATTCCCACCAACAGTGTAGGAGGATGCCCGTTTCTCCACATCCTCGCCAGCATCTAAAGTTCTCTGATTTGCTGATTTTAGCCACTCTGACTGGCGTGAGGTGGTATCTCAGTGTGGTTTTGATTTGTATTTCCCTGATGAGGAGGGATGCTGAGCATCATTTCATGTGTCTGTTGGCCATCTGGATATCCTCTTTGGAGAAGTGTCTGTTCATATCTTCTGCCCATTTCTTCACTGGGTTGTTTGTTTTTCGGGTGTGGAGTTTGGTGAGTTCCTTATAGATTCTGGATATTAACCCTTTATCTGATATGTCATTTGCAACTATCTTTTCCCATTCTGTTGGTTGCCTATTAGTTTTGTGGGTTGTTTCCTTTGCTGTGCTGTGAAATATAGTTCTAAGTAGTTAATCTTTTCCTTTAAAGAACAAATAATATGGTAGAAATGAAGTCGAATGCCTATGAGAGGGATAAATAGAAATACAGACAGCTCATCAGAATAACAGATGTAAGTCAGGGGGCGCCAGGGTGGCTCAGTTGATTAGGCATCTGACTTCAGCTCAGGTCATGATCTCATGGTTTGTGGGTTTGAGCCCTGCATCAGGCTCTGTGCCAATAGCTAGCTCACAGCCTGGAGCCTCCTACGAGTTCTGTGTCTCCGTCTCTCTCTGACCCTCCCCTGCTCGCGCTGTATCTCTCTCTCTCTGTCTCTCTCTCAGAAATAAATGAAACATTAAAAATGGTGTAAGTCAGGTCTGTATAAGAATTTGTTGCATTTGGAGTATAGATTAAGTCTTAAAATATTAAAATTTCTACTATTAAACTCTAAATTACAAAAGTCCCAACTTGATTTCTTAACATCAAAAAGTAGGTAACTCTGCCTGATAGAACTTTTTATCCTGCACAGTATTTGTCACAGAGTTGGTGATTTATGAATTTTGAAATCATGAATGACTATATTAATGAATATTTTCCTGATACCTCTTATCTTGCTCTAATTTTTTCCAACATATTTATCACCCACAACACAGCTTGAGGGAGAGGCAAGGTCCTGATAGTTATAGTAACTGATATATTGCTTTTGGAATAATTTGAATAAAATAATGTCTGGAAAAGGGCAAGGATTAACCCCCAAAAAATGATCTTCAATCTCTATCCTCATAGCACTTCATAAATGTTTCTATTACACTGATAAAATTATTGTTATTTTTTCCAGTTGGACTTAGCAAGGGTAGAAACTGCTTTATTTATCTTTATTATGTAGAGAGTCACCCATTATTTCTCCTTTGGTTGATACTAAAAGAATTTATGTTGAATTTGGTTAAATTATGATTAAATTGAAAAGATTTGCCACCTGGATTGATACAATTTTTGAAATAAAGAAACTTCTTAATACCTATCAATTCTTGTATTTATACTTTTTGTCCTCCCAAATAATGGTGGGAGCCAAAAGCACAGACATTACTACACATGCACGATTGATAGGAAAGATCAGCGCTCCCCAGCTCTAAGGTTAGGATTTAAGTTAGGGACAAGATGTTGAGATGCCACATTTTAAAATTTTATTTATTTTGAGAGAGAGCATGCGAGCAAGCACAGGCAGGTGAGGGGCAGAGAGAAGGTGAGACAGGATCCCGAGCAGGCTCTGGGCCATCAGCACAGAGCCCAAAGTGCGGCTCAAATCCATGAACCACAAGATCATGACCCAAGCCAAGATCATGAATCAGATGCTTTATTGACTGAGTCACCCAGACACCCCTGAAATGACACACTCAGAGACCTTGGAACTAATTTAGTATTTCAGATGAACACAGACTAAAGATAAGTTGATACGTTGACAATGTGGTACCAACAGCAAAAGAACAAGCTGATATTATATGGCAATAACCTTCTTAGTTTGTGGATTGAAGTGTTAAGGAAACACATGGGTTGACACAGAATGACCTCAGAAATGTAAGCAGAGCGGTCCAAGGAACAATATTAGGGATAATTTTAGAGTTGGGTCATCTGAATCCAGAGTTGTAATCTAGTGATGATGACAATGGACATAAAGTGAGAGATACATAGTGGTGTTCAATTTGCAGATGCCATTTAGCCAATAGAGATTGTTCCACATGTGAATTTTGGAGTTTGAACTACACTGGAAGACCTGAGTAACAGAATTTAGCTCAGGTGAAAATGACTTTTTAAGGAAGCCATAAGACATGGCTTAGGTCAAGATCTCAAGTTTAGAAGGGGGCTGGAGAACTACAAAACTGGGCAAATTGATGTGGAAATTATACCAAATCAATATCTAACAAAAAACTTCTAGTTAATCTGATGTATTTATAGGAGAGTCACTTTATGTATGTGGAGGGCTACAGAGGTGCATAAATAATTCGTTTAAACTGCACTTGATTTGATCATTTTATAAGGCTGACTTCACTAATTTTGAAGCAAGCAGTAGACAGAAGCAGTATTAACTAGCTTGGTTAAGAAAAGCACTGCCTTAACAGCCTTAGTATTATTTTACAAAAGAGCTTTTTATTTTTTTTACCCACTAAGCCTTATTTATGAAGAGCATTTTCAATTTTTCTTTAAGAACATTTTCAACGGACGATTTTGTGTCAGCTGGTGCCTGGCTCTTCATCAGCTTCTTTCTAAATTTAATTTTCCTGTTTCCTTTCCTTGCTCCACTGAGCCCTTCCTTAATTATCAGATTACAGTGTTCAGCATGATTCCTGGAATTGTTCGTTTTGTCAACCAGAAAGAAAACAGACCTTTGATATATGTAAGACTGTGCCTTCTCATTTAATGATTCTCCAATTAGCGTCCCAGTCAATCTCAGGAACTGCCTCCAAAATAACCAGTGAGCAAATCCTTCCTTCTTTGCTGCTTCCCAATCTCTCCTCCACTGATGACTTTCTCCATAAATTTTAAAGCAGGATTTTGGTGAAACAGTCAGTCATATAATGTTATGTGTATATTACATTATTGAGCTTAGCTCTTATTCAGTGAGTCTGTCCTAGTCTCTTTTTCTGTAGATCTCAGTGAGTATATGTCTTCCTCTGCCCCTGGATCTGGAGAATTTTGCTTTCATTAATAAGATAAGTAGGCATTATAAGCTGCTGTGTACACTGCAAAGTACTTGGCCTAAAAACCAAAGCAGTATGTCAGGGCTGGTTTCATGGATGTGCAACCAGGGTAGCCACAGGATTCTTGTGATCAGAAGGGCCCCAGATTTAATTTAATGCTCTGGTGGAGGTGTTTTGAAATTCTTAATAATTTTATCTTTGAACTTGTATTTTGTAAGTGGAATTTGGTGACAGTGAAGTATGTGTGTGAGCAGAGGACATTAGCACAAAATGTAAGCTCACCTATTTGGCTGCCTCATATGCCTATGGTGTTCGTTATGAGCATAGAATTCTGATAGATGCACAATGTATGGATATCCAGCAGGACAAAGAATGAGTTTAAGATAAACCTATTACATCTGCAACTGAGTTAGCAGGTGAACCATCCTGGGGTGCTATGCTTTCCATCTGCTCTGCTATGCTATGTTTTCCCAAACATGGTTAAAATGCAGGGAGAGGGCAGTGGCTAAAAAATATGAATGCCTATGAGAAATAGATAAAATGTATGTTCAGGGGCGACTGGATGGCTCAGTAGGTTGGTTAAGTGCCTGACTTTGGCTCAGGTCATGATCTCATGGTTTGTGAATTTGAGCCCTGCGTCAGCCTCCATGTGGATGGTGCAGAGCCTGCTTGAGATTCTCTCCCTCTCCCTCACTCTCTGCCCTTTTCCCACTTGAACTCTGTCTCTCAATAAATAAATAAACTTAAAAATAATTAATTAAAGGAAAGGGTTTTCACTAAAAAAGGAAGGAAGGGAGAGAGACAGAGAGAGAGAAGAAAAGAGAGAAAAGAAGAGAAAAAAGAAAAGAAAAGAAAGAAATACGGATGTGGGTCTGCCCCAGTTTCTGGCATAAAGCTCTTAAAACCCTTAGCATCTTTCATGTGTTTATTTTTTTATCCTAGTTCCTGACACAGCTTCTAAATCCCTTGAAATTTCCTAGATGATAGGCGTTTCTTTGTAGTGTCTCTTGGTAGACTGCTGGATAGCTTCAGGATATGGACTGGTCACCAGAAAGACAAATCCATGAGTAGAAGCTTGAAATGTTCACCTTGACATCTCATCCTCCAGAAAGAGGAGAGAGCTAGAGTCTGAGATAATGATAGAGTGTGTCTATGTGAAGAAGCCTCCATAAAAATCCCTAGTGTGGGGTTTGGAGAGTTTCTGGGTTGTTGAACACATCCCTGGACCCACCCCTACTCCATGGGACAAGAAGCCCCTTTGCTTGAGATACTTTCATACCTTGTATTACATCAGGATATTTATCTATATTCTTTACCATATTCTTTTATAATAAACTGGTAAATACAAGTGTTTCCGTGAGTTCTGTGAGCCATTCTAGCTTATTAGTGAACTCAAGAGGACATCATGAGAACCACAACTTATAGCCCTCAATCAGAAACAAGGGAGACAACTGGATCTTGAGATTGGCATATGAATTAGAGGTGAGAGACAGTCTTGTAAGACTGAGCCCTTAACCTGTGGGGTCTCCAGATGGTATCAGAGTTAAGTTAAATTATAAGATATCCAGCTGCTGTTAGAAAATTAGTGGTACAAGATACCCTCCTCTCCTTCTCTCTCTCTCTCTCTCTGACCAGAAGTGTGAAGTGAAGTGTTTTGCATGAATAGTGAAGGATAAACACCAAGAGTGTTTTTCCAATATATGTCCAAGAAATTATATTGGAATCCTTCCTTGTTCATGTTACTTCCCTGTAATAGCCAGCCACTTATGCTGAAAATGATGACAGAAGGAAAAGGAGAGAGAAACCATAGTTCCTTTCCTTCCTTACTCTTCAGCAAGCTTCAGGTAGAGAGTTGGTAAAATGAGTGCATATCAAGGAGTTAAACAATTATCTTACATACCATTTTCATTGTTCTGCCAAGGAAAATGTATGTATGTACATGTACAAGTTACAAAATATGAATTTTATAATTTTGGTGATTCTGCAATTGAGTTAAGCACTTCTTTTTTTTTTTCTTTTTAAAGTTTTTATTTAAATCCCAATTCATTAACATACAGTGTAATATTAGTTTCAGGTGTACAATTTAGTGATTCAGTACTTTTATACTCGACACAAGTGTATTCCTTCATCCCCATCACCTATTTAACCCGTCTCCTCACCCACCTCCCCTCTGGTAACCATCAGTTTGTTCTCTATAGTTATGAGTCTGTTTTTTGGTTTGCCTCTCTCTCTTCCCTCCTCCCCACTCCACATGCTCATTTGTCTTGTTTTTTAAATTCCACATATGAGTGAAATCATATGATATTTGTCTTTCTCTGACTTATTTCATTAGCAGAATACTCTCTAGCTCCATCCATAACATTGCACATGGAAATATTTCATTCTTTTTGATGGCTGAGTAATTTTCCATTATATATATAATATATGTATACGTATAATTTATCCAGTCATCATTTGATGGATATTTGGGCCCTTTCCATAATTTGGCTATTGTTAATAATGCTGCAATAAACATTGACGTGCATGTATCCTTCAATCAATATTTCTGTATCCTTTGAGTAGATACCTAGTAGTGCAATAGTGCAATTGCTGGATTGTAGGGTAGTTCCTGAGCAGCTGCACCTGTTTGCATTTTTTTTTCTTTTTTTCTTTTTTTTATTTATTTATTTTTTTACAAATAGTTTGTTGTCAAATTAGTTTCCACATAACCTCAGTGCTCATCCCCACAAGTGTCCTCCTCCATGCCCATCCCCCCTCCCCCCCACGTCCATCAGTCCTCAGTTTGTTTCTCAGCATTCAAGAGTCTCTCATGGTTTGCCTCTCTCCCTTTCCCCCACCATTTCCCCCTTCTTCTCCCCCTTGTTCCTCCATCAAGTTCCTCCTAATCCTCCTATACGTGCACACATATGATATTTGTCCTTCTCTGCCTGACTTATTTCGCTCAGCATAACACCCTCAAGGTCCATCCATGTTGCTACACACGGCCAGATTTCATTGTTTCTCATTGCCATGTAGTATTCCATGGTATAGATAAACCACATCTTCTTGATCCATTCGTCCGTTGATGGACCCTTAGGCTCTTTCCATGTTTTAGCTATTGTGGAGAGTGCTGCTATGAACATTGGGGTACAAGTGCTCCTATGCCTCAGCATTTCTGTATCCCAAGTTAAGCACTTCTATGTTTGCAAATGGGCAGTGCACAATACAAACAAAAATGGTAAAATTCATGCTAATAATAAAAAATTTAATTTTTCCTTTACTTAGAATGACATCCAGTGGCAAACAAACAAAATCCATATCATGTCAAGTCAGGAGAAAGACCAGGAAGTAAGGAAAAAGTTTTGTTTTCGCACTTTTAATGGCATTTTGTTCCCGTTTTTTGAAGAAGCCCCATATTTTCATTTTACTCTGTACACTGCAATCTTATAGCCTGCTCTGTAGAATGTTTTCAGGACCACTTCTACTTTTCCTTTATCATGGCCCTCCAAAAAGTGTTTGTGGTCCTGGGAAGAGGCTGAGTGAAAGGCTTATCTGTGTAAACGTCCACAGTGTCAGGCTACATCATATAGGCTGACTACTCTGGTACATGGGGAGGATAGTCTTTGTTTTAAAGGGGAAGGGAAAGAGAAAGGGAAAGGGAAGGGAGATCCTTCTAGAAATGGAGACTCCATCATAGAACAGGCCTTCCTGCGTGAGTCATTCTGTGTTGCCTTTTCCCCTTTACTTTATTCACAGTTGATGATGGCCTCACAGCACTTTGGTTACCAGAGCCTGTAGACTCAAAAATGGAAAGGACTCTTTGCTTCAAATGATGCGTCAGTTCTAGGTTACTGGCAATTAAGAACACATAGTTGGAGTTCTACAGTTAGTCGTTCTGGTCCAGCACAGCTTTTAGATGTCGAGGCACTAAACCTATAGGAGCATTGTTGCGTGGGTGTTAGTGTGCATGTGTAAGAGTGAGAGAGTCAGTGAATGATTTAGTAGTGGCAGAAGACTTTGGGTGGCCATTTTTATTCCTTCCCACTTCTCTACAACTAGCCTACTCAAACAATGAGAATTTTCTGAAGATTATTTTCTTCATTGGAAGATCATAGAATATGTATACTAACTTTTAAAATGCTGACTTCTTCTGATTACAAAAGTAGTATACAGGCTATTTTTGAAAATACAGGGAAGCTATGAAGGTAAAAGAAAAAAAATGCCTATAATTTCATCATCCAGTTAACCAGTGGTAACATTTTGGTGTATTTTTGCCCCTTTTCCTCCTCCTTCCTCCCTTCTCTTTCTCTCCTACCTACATGCCCTTCTTAATTACTTCTTTATATATATATATCCCCAACATTGTTAGATTATACTCTCTCTATAGTTTTGTCACCTGACTTTTCCTTTAACATTATGTGAACATTTCCCATGTCATTAACTTATCTCTGAAAACAGTATTTTAAAAGTCGCATCAGACCAGCACTTGTATAGATGTGCTACAATTTGCGAATCAGTCTCTTAACCATTGTACATGGAGGTAATTTACAAATTAGTCTTCTGTGGCTGCATACATATCATGTCTACATCTGCTTCTTTAAAAATATTTGGAAATATCATAGAGACTAGTTATGTCTGCAATATCCATTGAATTATACAATGACCAATCTGGTACTTTCTGCAGTTTTAAGATTTATATTACAGTACAGTCAATTCAATCAATTGCTTGGTGACTAAGAATTTAAAATGTCCAAAAATAAAATAGATTTAGTCAATTTGATATCCATGAATAGAAACAGCTTCAGTCATCACAAGATTAATCAGTAAGGTGTTAATATAAACCAATAAAGCAGAGAGACTTCACATTAAGAACTTTATATCATTTAAAGTCTCACCCCATTATCCTTTCCATGCAAGTGCCCTCAGGCTTTTGAATTAATTGCATGTGGTTTAAGAAGATTTAAGATGAGGGAGATACACTCAGCAGAGAGCAAACTTGACCATTGCTATCTTGCTTTAATTAATCCCTTTATTATCTGTCTTTCAGTTCACTCAACACCTGAATAAAAAAAAAGTAAAATCATGTCCTTTTGAGGTGAGGAAACAATTGAGTTACAAAGTAATCTGATATAGAGAGGATCAAGGACTGTAAAACTTAGAATTCCTAACAAGTGGACCAGAATTGAAAGTCCTTTTACACCAGGTTTTTCATGCTTCAGTGGCAGACGTTTCCTCTAGGTTCCCTGGATCGTGCCCTTAACCCCTTGGGGTTTGTGAGCATAAAGCTTTCTCCCTTTGACTTACACCCTAGGCTAGCGTTCTAAAAATGATCAGGTTCAAAAAACTACAACTTTTTTAACTCTGTAAGAATTTAAGTCTCCTTTACAAACCAAAATCCTCTAGAGACAACTGAAAAGTGATCTCTTTTTCCATAGCAATCCTTTTATTGTGCACTGGGAACTTGGTTAGATTATAAGGACTTTTGTTCATGCATTCATTCATTCATTTACCCTATGAATACTTATTGACTATCTATTGTATCCAACACCATGCTAACTGAATAAAAACTACAACCTCTTTCCTCTCAGAGCTTACTCTTTGGGGAGAAACAGACATTTATAATATGATGAAAGTGAAATTACAAATGAGAAAGATGCTGGGAGGAGAGGTGTTTGGTGCTATAAATGCCCATAATACAGAGATAATGGTCACAGAGAATAGAGGGTTTCTGTGAGATTGAAAGATGAGTAGATGTGTGTGATGGCAGTGGGCAGGGGAAGAAAGGGAATTTCAGAAAACGAAATTGCACTGGCAAAGGCTGTGAGGGGAAGCAGGATAGCAAGCAGGAGTGTGTGACCTGATCGGATTCACGTTTATGAAAGATCACACTGGCTACAGTGAGCTGAGTAGATGGGCCTCTATGTCCTAAAGGTGTGAGCTTCTCTGGGTCGGTGGTGAAACCCCTGGTATAAACAAACTCCAGAGATGATATAGTTATATAAAAATGTTGCTAAAGCTGTCCAATAATATACTATATTATTTATGGTTCATTGTACTCGAGCCATGAAAACATAAGGGGAAAAAAAAGATTGCACCATTAAAGGGCCTGTGGGACAAACCACATTTGACAGAGAAATAAGAGATTCTTATAAGAAAGGACAAAACAGCAGCTTCAGGAGGCAGATGACAGTGGTGCAGGATGACCCTAGGCTCTTCTTGTCCCACAAACGCAACTAGATAACTATCAAATCACCTTAAATACCCCAGAAATAGACCTGAAGACTGACAAAACAAACTCTACAACTAAAGGGAGAGAAGAGGCCATAATAAAGAAGGTAGAAAGTGTAGAGACGTGGTTTAGGGGAGAAATTGATCAAGGGTGCTACAGAGGGGAGGGAACTGTGGTCGTGGAGAAGGGCAAGAGAGAGAAGAGCACACAGGGGAAAGCACAGGAAGAACGTTTCCCCAAAATCATTGTCTTAGAAAATGAGAGGGGCTAAATTTCCTGAGTTGTTGAAACCAGTGGGACTTAACACCTGGAGTTTTAAAGGTCAGCAGAGTTGGCTAGGATAGAGCCCAGAGGGCCCTGCTCTGCTCCTCCCAGTGAGTAGGCAGGCAAACAGCCTGGGGGTAGACAGTATGGATACAGCAGTCTGAAGAACACCTGTGGCACATAGTGGGGACATTATTCACTCTTCTCATAGATAGTCTCTGAGAGGTAGTACGCAAGGAGACACCTCTACTGGCTGGTGCCATATGCCCCCTACTACCTCTCAGCATAAATACAGAACTGCCTGTTGGAAGCAACCCAACACCAACACCAGCTACCTAACTTGATTATACCAAGCCCATCCTCTCTTGCACGGTTGGTGGGGAAGCAAACTCATGTAGCCACTCTGGAAATCAGTATGAAGTTTCCTCAGAAAGTTAAAAATAGAACTACCTCATGATCCAGCTATTGCACTACCAGGTGTTTACCCAAATAATACAGAAATACTAATTCAAAGGGGTACATGCACCCTGATGCTTATAGCAGCATTATATCTTCTATAAACAGTAGCTGAATTATGGAAACATTTCAAGTGTACATCTACTGATGAATGGATAAAGAAGTGGCATACATGTACAATGGAATATTACTCAGCCATATACAGGAATAATATCTTGCTGCTTACAGCGACATGAGTGGAGCTAGAGAGTATGCTAAGTGAGGTAAGTCAGAAAAAGACATATACTATATGACTTCATTCATATGTAGAATTTAAGAAGCAAAACAAATGAGCAAAGGGGAACAAAAAGGCAAACCAAAGGATTGACTCTTACCTAGGATGGTTAGCAGAAAGGAAATGGATAGGGGAATAGACTAAATGGGTGATGGGGATTAGCAGTGCCCTTGTTGTGATGAGCACCCAGTGTTGCATGAAACTGTTGAATCACTATATTATACACCTGAAACTAATATTACACTGTATGTTAACTACCTGGAATTTAAAAACTTGAACAAATAGAAAGGAAAACTGTTCTCAACAACACAGTGCATCAGAATAGGCTGGCAGTGGTATAAAAGTTTTGAGAGAGGCTCTGCTCTAGGTATTAAAGATACAGTGAGTGTCAGAGGACAGAGTCCTTCCCCTCAAGGAACACAGTCAGGTGGTACAATGGTGCAAGGATCATGTCTCAACATGACATGTTTTCAGTCAAGGGAGCACAGAATACAGATCAAAGAACCACAAGACAGAGACTCCACCCTGATGATATGGACCATTAACAAGGTTTTGTGGAAGGTAAGATCAAATCTGATGTTGAAGAGGAAGAATTCTCAAAATGATTGTGAGGAGAAAAAGCAAAAAGAGGCAAAGGAAAAACAGAATGAGTGCAGGCATTATATAATGCTGAGAAAATTACTACGGAACAATGTTTTCCAAACACTAGTTTGAGATTGCATTTTCATGGCTGTATAACAAAATGAAAAAAATGAAGATGATAAGGAACACACTCATTTTCAAAGGTACATAGATTTCCCAGGTCTTAAGAACATGGCAATGAACAAAGTCTGCCTGTGTGAAGCTTTCTTGTAAGCAAGAGAGAACCAATAAACACATAAGTGCAAAGTGCTTTCATATAGAGATAAGTGCTTTGAAGAAAAGTAGAGCCACATGAAAGAAAGTGACTAGAGGTGTTATTTTAGGGACTGTGGGTGGTATTTCTGCTGAGGCGACAGTTAGATGAAGATAGGAATGAAATGAGAAAGTGAGTCATGCCAGTATCTGGGCAAATATCTGTTCCTGGTAGAAGGAATAGCAAGAACAAAAGCTCAGGGGCAGGGACGTCTTCGAGTGTTTAAAAAGTAAAAACAGCAGTCCTGGAGTGAAGAGAGTGGAAAGGAAAGAGATAGGATGTGAGCATGACAAGATATCTGGGGACCAGGCTATATGAGTCACATTGCTGCCTCACATTTTCTTATAGGAGATCAAAGTAGGGATTTTGGATTATATTCCATGTTGGAAGGAGTGCATTTAGCTCCTGGTTTTCCTGAGTGTATTCTTTGGAACACCTGAGATAAGAAATTTTATTATTTATCTTAGCATGTTTCTTCTCAAAAGGAAATGTGAGGCCAGGACATAGGTACTGATGCTTCTTTTAGGAAGTGAGCTCAAGGAACAGAGTGAGGGACTGGGAACAGTGAAACAAAGGATGTTAAGCTGAAGCTGCTTTATTGAGCTGGTAGTCCAGAGATGGTATCTAGAACTATGGAAACCTCCATTTGGGGTATGACCCATAGAGAATGTTCTCTTTAGTGCTGGACATTATAGTTCTGTTAATTTGATTTAAAAGAACATCTTTTTTTGTAATTACTTCACATTTTGAGATTAGAATCCATTAATACTCCCCAGTCCCTTGGATGGTGATGTGGTGACTCAATGATATGAGGCTGGAGACCTCACATGTGTGTTCTGGGCAGCTATACTCCTTGTTACTTTAGCCATGTCACTCTTGACAGGGGATTTATTTCCTTATCACTTAAGAGGCTTAGAATAGCTTGGAGATTATTTTTATTCATTTGGTACATCTTTGAATTACTTTCAATATACATGCCCTCTTCCATAATTGCCCATTAATTTTTAAAGACTTAAATGAAGGACTTTTAATCGATCTTTACCCTGTTAGAGTTTGAGTATCATTTGAGCCTCTGTGGTATTTTTGATCCTACCTTTGATACTGTATGGATTGATGTCTCAGCTTCATTATAAATGCTCATCAAATGCCGTGAATGTTTCTGTATAAGATGTCGATAAATGCAAGGTAAAAGTTCTTTCATATTTTAGTCTGAAGAGATCTAGGTGACAGAATATTACATTTTATAGTTCTTATACAATGATTAAGTGCGGGTAAAATTAAAACAGGCAGACATCAATATCTAATAGAGGAAACCAGTGTACCTAAATGCCAAAGCAAAGCAAAACAAAAAAATTTTTAAGTCCTCAAAACAAATGAGCAGTATAAGATGCAATAGGAAAGAAATTCTTTTTTAATGAATAAGCATTTTTATGAGGAACAGTGGCAAACATTATGACATGATCTAATAGTTTAAAATCTGAGAGCTTTTTCATTCTGCATTCCTTATTATACAGTATGGTTTATTCCCAGAAAGTTTATGGGAGTTTAGTTATTCTCCAGAGCCTAATATATGCCAAACAGCTCACTGCTTCTTTAAATTTGGTTAAATTCCCTGCGGGGTAGTAATATGCCACTTTGACCTCCATTTTAATGGAAGGAAGGATTTCATTTATGCCCTTTCTTAACTACTGCTCTAATTAATATGTACAAGTCAAAAGAGCTGATTTACACTCTCTGGATTTCATAAAGAAGAAAAACCAAGAAATCATGCAATAAAAGCTTTATCTAAATACACAGTAAGATGCTCAACAATGCATACTAAAAGTGAATTTCTCATAAGGGAACATCCAGCCAAAATTCCAGTGTCAAGCAATTCCACTGGCAAAATGTAAAGTTGAGTTTTCTATCATCAGGAGGCTCTGCTGTAAAGAGAGCTCAACAAAATGAGAAGTGTTTGAATGAAGGCCAGTTGAAAAGAAAGGCAACTTTTGTTTTATGGGGACTGTTTTAAAACATTCCAATACCCTTTAAAGACATTTTAATAGCTCTGGGTTTATTTTAGAGTCTTCTCTCTGCCTCACAAATAAGCAATGGGAGAAAGATTGATCACTCTTCTTTTTTATATCATCTTCCTAAGAATGTTGTCTAAAGAAAGTCAATTTGTAAGGACAACAACCAAAGAAACTTAAAAATTATAAAAATTTCCAAATATCATCTTCATTTTGAGTTGAAGTTTGTTTATTTTGAGAGAGAGTGCATAGGTGTGTGTGTGTGCCTGTATGCTAGCAAGAGAGAGAAAGAGAGAATATCCCAAGTAGGTTCCAAGCTGTCAGTGCAGAGCCCAATGTGGGGCTCAATCTCACAAACTATGAGATCAGGACCTGAACTGAAATCAGGAGCCAGACACTTTACTGACTGAGCCACCCAGGAGCTCTTTGTGTTTTAGAACTACAGCAATACCTGCCAAAGAAAGCCCTGAATATAAAGAAGATAAAGATTCTTTATTCACATTAAAAATTGATTTGACTTAATCCATAAAAGTATTATGGATTAAGGTTGCTAGGGGTTATTCATATATGAAAAGCATGATTCTTCCTCTGAGAGACTATGCAAACAAGATCAGGAAGGGAAAAGGATAAAGCAAATAGATCAAAGATCAACCAGGAAGTGTGCACACTGTCACAGATATACCTAGTAATGGATGGGGGTCATGAAGAAGGTGGTTGAATCAGAGAAGCTTCAGGTTGGAAAGGACATTTGAATGGATCTGAAAAGGTTAAAATTGGAAAGGGTCATCTCAAACAGAATAATCTGAGCAGAGACAGAGTAGAAAGAGTAGTTCCAGGCAATGGTGAAGAATCTTGACTGTTATTTATTTATGTGAGTATGATTGAGTTGGAGGAGGGCTTGGAGGAGGAGAGAGAGAATTTTAAGCAGGCTCCATGCTCAGTGGAGAGCCCATTGCGGGGCTCAATCCCATGACCCAGGGATCATGACTTTGATCTAAAATCAGGAGTTGGCCACTCAACCGACTGAACCACCCAGGCATCTTTTGATTGTCTTAAGGGTAGGATTTTGAAGGGAAAATGTAGGAAATAAGCCTGGAGAAAGCAGCTGGAGTCACGTTTCCCATGGGTTGGGGCAGGGTGATGATGGTTCGCATGCAATGGTACTACTATGTGCAGCTATTCCCTCTGAGGAGTGGCATGAGTGAAGCTATGTTATAGGCAGAGTAATCTGAAACTCGGAATAGGGTGGATTAAGGAAGAGCAGGGAGAACAATTAGAAAGCAAAGGCCATAGTTTCAGGTAATGGTAGTAAGAACATCAGGCTGGGCACAGGGGCAGTGTGAATAATCCAGTATGTATCTGTTGATGTTAGTGTGGTTTTATAGTCCTGACAACCTGATTATAAGAAGGGATTTGTGAACTGAGAGGTTATATATATAAAGTATATATATATATTTAGATTAGAAGAATAAGGTTTTAAAAGAATCAATCTTTTTGATGTCTTCTTCACCTTCCTTTTAGATAATTAAAAAATTCTCATTTTCGAATAGGCTATTTATGTCAGAATTATAGCCCCAGTATGTCTTTAAGTATTCAAAACATAAATATCATAGTTCATGATAAAAATGTAGGCCTTTTACTATTTATATGGATTTTTCTATTTCTACACAGGAAGCATGAAGTACTCTTAGGATAACATCTTGTCTTTGCAAAAGACGTTTCTTTTTTGTTCTCTCCTAGGGCTAATCATAGTATTTGAGGTGTATTTTACACAGTACCACTCATTGAAAATCATATGTTATTGGGAGTCTGAATACAGAAATTCAGGTGACATTGATTGATGTACTACAGGTTACTATGAAGAATATACTTTACCCAACTCAACTGATCTTCTGATATTAATTTAAATGCTGATACTTACAGTGTTCACAATTTACGCATAAATGGTATGTCCTAAGATTTCATTATATAACCCAATTTAAGGATTATAAAAGATGACTGATGCCATGTTTTTCATTTAAATATTTATGGACAGTCATAGAATTAAACCTATCCCTGCTGTTACAATGTGACAGAATCACCATTCCTCAAGAGTTTCTATTTAAAGAAACTGCAAGTGAACTGTTAAGCTTTGGCTCAAGGGCACACTAACCCTCACATCAACATAATTTAATCATCAACATAACTAATGGAAAATTAAACTTGATGTTCAGTATGTTGTAATTCCTGCCTCATACATCCCATGACTATAGAATTTCTAAAATGAGTTGATTTTATATAATGAAATGTCATACTAGACATAAAAACTATTTTGTATTATTACTTTGTAAATTTATTATTTGGTGTTAGGATTTATCTCATTTCTTTTGTAATTGGTAAATAATTTTTTTTTACTATGTTTGAAAGTAATTATTTTTTTAAATTTTTTTATGTTTTTATTTATTTTTGAGAGAGAGAGAGTGTGTGTGTGTGAGCAGGAGAGGGGCAGAGAGAGGGGGAGACACAGAATCTGAAGCAGGCTCCAGGCTCCTAGCTGTCAGCACAGAGCCCAACAGTGGGGCTTAAACTCACAAACCATGAGATCATGACCTGAGCTGAAGTCTGACTCTTAACTGACTAAGCCACCCAGGCACCCCTGAAATTAATTCTTGAACAAATCATTTGTTTTCATAGATCTACATCAAAATAAAAATTACCTAACACTTAGAAATTTGATAAATGGAATCAAATTGTACTTCACACTTTGTGTAATATCTCGTCTAATTACTATATCGACAATACTGGGTTGAATAGTGTCCTTCCCAACATTCACATCTACCTAGAACTTGCAAATGAGACATTGCTTGTAGGTAGAATCTTCGCAGATATAATCAACTTGAGTTCATACTGGGATAGGGTGAACCCTAAATCTAATATAACTGAAGTCTTTCTGAGAAAAGGGAAACTTGAACACAGAGATACACAGGAATAACATCATGTAGTGATGAAGCAGAGATTGAAAATGTGTGTCCACTCATCAGGAAAAGCCAAGGATGTAAGCAAGCACCAGAAGAAAGAAAGAAGCAAGGAAGAATTCTCCCCTTGGAAACTTCAGAGAGGACATGGTCTTGCCAAAACCTTAATTTGGAATTTCTAGGCTGCAGAATTGTGAGAGAATAGTTTCTATTGTTTTAAGCCACAAAGTTTGTGGTAATTGTTATGGTAGCTCTAGGGAACTGATGCATCTAGACAGAAACAATTTTTTTCATAAAATATTTAATCTTTACTCCCCCAAAATAACTGGTTTCTTTATTTTGGTCCATATATTTCTGTTTCATGTTTTTATATTGTTTGTGTATGTATCATTACATATAACTTTTTGTGAACATGTGTGTAAATGTATACACACACATGTATATCTACAAAAATACAGTACTATTTCATGACTTAAAAATTTATATTTTTAGAGAATATATTACAGTTTTATTCAGTTTCCTTTTCACTCAACTTGTGTTTTTATGTCATTTCCATTAAAATTTTTTTAATGTTCTATTTTATTTTTGAGAGAGAGACAGACAGACAGTGTGTGAGCAGGGGAGGGTCAAAGAGAGAGGGAGACACAGAATCCCAAGTAGGTTCCAGACTCTTGAGCTGTCAGCACAGAGCCCGATACAGGGCTTGAACTCCCAGGCTGAATGAAGACCATGACCTGAGCTGAAATCAGCTACTTAACTGACTGAGCCACTCAGGTGCCCCTTTGTCATTTCCTTTTTTGATAAATATAGATCCTTGTTTTCATTTTTCTCAAGTTATAGTGTAATTAACATAAAGTATTATACAGTGTCCCAAATTACTGATAAAGTATCTGTGGGAAAGTGAGTAATTTTGACTTCCTAGTGTGGGAGAGACCTTTGTATAATTTATTTTGTCTGATCTTCATAATAACATGCAAGGCAGATATTAGTATCTACATTTTAAAAACTAAGGAAATGAAGGCTCAAAAAAGTTAAAAACATTTATCATCGTCACTTATATGTTTTAATTTCAAAGTCTTCAATTCTTTCTCTTGCCTCAGGCTGCCTCATGAAGTAGCACAGACTGTTAATGGAAGTTCCAGTTATGTCTGGGTGCTTGTCTGCAGGAGTTGATGTATGAAGGATTCATGTGTCAGGTGAAATGTTAAGTAAGGTAAATTCGAAGGTTTTCCATTTCTGAGGTTCTAAAAAAAGGTCCACCCTGTCACACCAAATTCTAGAATATTAATGGAGTTTAGATCCCCTACTAAAACCCAGGACTCTCCACCAAAATATATAAAGGCTGCATGCCCAAATAACACATGAAGTGGGACAGCAGCACTTGATGAGATACTCAACTCCTGTAATCCACAACCACTATATATACTCTGCTCCAGAAAGTTCTAGTTGAAGTAATGACTTTTAAAGTCTTCATTCTCTAAATGGAAATGTTCTTATATCTAAATTCTTCTTTCTTATGTTTTTAACCAATATCAAAATTCTTATATATGTATAATGTTAAAAATATAGTTGGAGTATGGAGTCAGAGGCCTGGATTCTAATTTTGGATTTGCCATGAATTAGCAAATGATGTAATCTCTTGAAATAACTAGATCTATAATATCAGAGAGAGAGAGAGAGAGAGAGAGAGATCATTACTTACTCAATGAACATACATTGAGTGTGTCTATTAATTTTTATTTTAGAGAGAACATGAGTGGGGAAGAAGTAAGAGGGATGGAGAGAGAGAGGGAAGGAGAGAATCTTAAGCAGGCTCCATGCTCAGCACAGAGCCCAATGTGGGGCTCAATTCCACAACTTTGGGATTATGGCCTGAGCCAAAATCAAGAGTTAGACGTTCAGCTGACTGAGCTTACCTGACACCCTTGTATCACATTTATTTAAAAAAGAAATACATATCTATTCATTTCAGAGGGAAAGTCATTGATGTAAAATTGGGCAAAATTCTTCTTGACTTGGTAGGGATACAAGAAAACATTGATTTTCAGCTGACAGGATGACCTCCTAAAATGTGTATGTGAACCTCTAACAGTTTAAAAAATTGTTGCAAATTATTATTAGCTACTTCTCTGTTGATACTTCTAGAGCACATACTTAAGGAAATCCTGAGCTGCAAGGTGTCCAAATTGTCAATGAACAGTTTTATAAGCACAGGACGAACACTTTTTATATTTATATTAATTAGTCAGGTCATCTAAATAGTATAGTTACATTATTTCAAGAGATGTTCTATCTCCCTTTATTTTTCTTTCCCTTCCTCCCTCTCTCCCTCTTTTTCTGCTTCTTTCTCTTTGCAAATACATAACTATTGTGTATATGTCATAGCTGTTTCTTGTCTTCCTTCTTATCCCATATTCATTTTTGATAGTTGACACTTTCTAATTTAGATGTGATGAAATATCATGAAAACCATTGAGATTGAGTTATTGCCTTTTAGTGGAAAAAATACCATAAATCAAATAATAAAGTCTATCTTTTTAAGATAGTTTGCCCTACATAGTAGACCCAAAGGATGCAGATGGCTCAATAACTAACCATACACTTTCAAATCTAAGGCAATCTATGAATAGATCCAAGTTGAGGTCAGTTGAACTTTTTGAACCAATAGCTGCATTCCCCATACAGATGAGAATCTGATTAGGAAAATGGTGTTCAGTTACAGGTATTACTTGGTGCTTGGATATGCTCAAAAGTTTGTACTGAATAAAGGTTTATATATGTAAGATGGTATATTGTCAACCAAATGATTTGGCTGTATTTTAAATTTGTCTTTCTTTGGAGTTTCCCTAATCAACTGATGTAAAGATTATAATCATAGCTAGTCATATCATGACTGTTTTACCTACCTTAAAATTCACATTTTAAAGACAAATCTGAATTCAGCCAAGCCATTATAGATTCAGAACTGTGGACAAACTTCCCCAAGCTTAATATGGTAGTATATGAACTCTATTAATACTTTTAAAAATGTCTCCAAAATAATTGTTAAATAATGAGAGCATACTTAGATTGCCCAGAACAAGTGGGAAATTACTCTTAGACTAGCCTTTAAATGTATGTGTATGAAATAAGATAATGTACTTTTGAAATAGAGTGTTTTGTAGGTTTTATGTCAGTAAGAAGATATCAATAATAAAAGATCTTTTCCATGTTAAGTTTTCATAATTCAAAAGGAGGGTATAAATTTGACCCTAGTCACCTTGCTGATCTATGGATTAGAATATAAAATCCATGGACTATTGGAAGATGTCAAGATTTTATTATAATTCATATTCTAGCCCTGTCATTCTGAGTCTCAAACAAATCCTTAAACTTTGCATTGCTTTACTTTCCTCTTGTGCCAAAAAATATAACCTATCGCTGTCATAGACTCTGGGTCTAAAGTTATCTCTTGTCTTAGCAAGAGAGCAGGATCCAGGATTAGAGCAAGAGATGGCTAATGTCCAGAAAAAGACAAGAGCCCAGAATAAGGGTCCTTGCCCGATATTTATTAAGATCAGAAAGCTTACAAATGTGATGGGTGTACACAAAGAGACAAAGAAGTTGTGAACATCAACTCACGGGCATGAGGGAAAGGATTTTGTTTTTTGCTTTTTTTTTTTTTTTTAAGATATACAGTGTTTGGGGTTTGGGTCAATATAAAACAAAATCCTGTCAATGGGAAGATGGTTGTTAACAGAAAGGAGGTGCCATGTCTGTTTATCTTAGCTAGCCTAGGGGAGAAGACAGATGGGACAAAAGACTTCAAGGTTAAAAAGGCACCTTTTCTTTTGTAAGTTAGCTTCATACTGGGCAGTATCACCCACAGTAGTGCAGTGCAGCGGTCTATAACCCTAATTACCTGCTTACCTAATTTGGTCTTTCCTTTCTGTGAAAGCAGCTTTGTACTATAATACTAAATTGGTGGTGCTTTGCCCTGAATGCCTAATCTTGCTTACCTCATATACCTTTGTATTAGGAGACTTTGTCCACATTCCTATTTGGGGGCCTTTGTCCCTCCTTCTCTATCCTGGGTGCTCTGCTCCCCCTCCCTATTCTTGCGGTGTCTTTGCACCTCCCTATCCTTGGGGTGCCTTTCTTGTTTACCCAAACTCAGGTATGAGCAGTCTATGGCTTTGTATTTCTTTATGCTTTGTTAACCCATTGATGTAAGCCCGGGAGTTTCCTAAATTCACTCCCCACATATCACAAGGTTATTATAAGACTTATTGTGATTCCTGGGCCAAAGCAGGTGCCTAACAAATGTCTGCAAAATTTTGATGAATATGTGTTTAGGAGTAGAGGAGTAAGACAGTACGTAAATAATGTGCCTGTCTAAATATTTACCTGAGAGTTTTTTTTTTAATTATTAAAAAATTATTTAATGGTTATTTATTTTTGAGAGAAAAACAGAGCATGAGCAGGAGAGGGGCAGAAAGATAGACACAGAATCTGAAGCAGCTCCAGGCTCTGAGTTGTCATCATAGAGCCCAATGTGAGGCTCGAACTCACAAACTGCTAGATCATAACGTGAGCCAATCTGATGCTTAACCAAGTGAGCCACCCAGATGCCCCTTTGAGTGTTTTTAAGTGTTGGGCTAGACATATATGCTGCTTTACATCCTCCAAGGTCCTTTAGAGTTCATTTTCTCCTAATTTCATACCTGAAGGCTCCCTGAAGAAGTCACTCCATGCCTGCATGCCAGAGAATATCTGGTTCCTTTCCATTTTCACTGGGGACCATATGCTTAAGTGTAGCCTTCAGTACTTGGTAGCTGAGGTTATTCTATCTGTGCCCTTAAAACAGGTACTTAATGTCTTTTATAGATTTAGTATGCACACATATGTACAGGTTTCTTTTATATGCCCAAACATGTGAAAGCAGGGGTCAAGAACCATGAAGGGTGTGAGATTTTTACCCTATTTGCCAACCAAATAGATAGCTTATTTGAGTTCCTGGATGATTAAAATAAGACCAATGACTCCTAGGTGAGACACCAAAATGATAGAAATTGCAGCACAGCAGGTATCATGAGCTTTATTTTCATATAGGCTCCCTTGTCCCCGTGTCCTACAGGAATGATGTGAAAGCATCTCCAACTGGATGCTGTGCACACAGTAGGTTTCTGTCACAGCTGAGAAACCTCAAACTTCTATCTGAGAACTGCAAGCTAGTCTGCTTAATTTTTGCCCCAGAGGAAGATAGTGTCTGTTTTTCAAGGCTGTTCACAACGAAAAATCCTTGAAGAGAAAGACCAGAAAAAAACAGTTAGTACCCATTCTCACAAGATGTACAGAAATGAGAGTCCCATTGAGAATTATCTCATGAGAAGAGGTAGCCGGGATCATCACACTTTATTCCTAAATTCTTTAATGTGTATTTCCTAAGATTGAGGACATTCTCCTACATGACCACATTGCCATTATCTCTCCTAAGAAAATTTGCATTAGCAGTGAACTTTTCTCCATTATTTGTTCACTTTCCTCTCATGCTAGCATATTCATATCTTGCATATATACAAGTATACTTGATATTGGCTAATTTACTAATTCACTGGTGTTCTATTTAGAGTTCTCTGGTGAAAGCAATGATGTGTAAATATATTTTAACGTCTATGTTATATCCTATGGGATCATGTGAAAGGATTGAGTTGGCAAAACTCTAGTTTGCTAGAAAAGAAAAATGTGATATTTAAACATTGTTGTGAATATAATAATAGCAACATCAATAATAATAGCTGGCATTTATAAAGCTCTTATTATATACTAGGCATGATGCCAAGGTTTTACATAATTAATTTAGTTCATTCTTAAAGCAATACCATCAAGTTCTTAGAGATGAAGAAACTAAAGTAACTTTCCCAATGTCATTGAGTAAACAGCAGAACCAGGACCTGAGCCCAGGTGTACATAGCTATGCTCTCAACTGGTGTTCAGTATTTTATCCTTCACCCTTTGCGGGTATGAGCTTGCCAGTAGGAGCTTGCCTGTGTTCCATTAGCACAAATGATATCCACAAAACTAACTACTCTTTGAAGTTGGGCCTATATATCTCTAGGCTTGGTGGTCTCCCACACCCTTTAGAAGCCTCACCATATTCAAGACTTGACCAAGAGAAAGCATGTGGTGTCAAAGGAACTGTTTCAGAGTCATTAGAGACTTCCATCCTAGAGTCAGCCATAACAAAATTCAAATCCCAGCATATCACTTAACTTGTGTGAAGACTTTACTGGCCAGCTAACCTCTGTATGATGACTCCTCTGTAAAAGGTGGATGTCAGTGGCACTTGTGACCTAGAACAAAGTCAGTGATCAAACCATTTGTATCATTTATGATTCTTCGCTTAACACCTCCATTGGGGAAGGGTCCTACCCCGCCTTGCAACTGCCATAGTGGGAGAGTTAGAACAGCAAGAGCAACCTAAGCCTAAGGCAGAGAGGTTGTTCTGGTCTCAGGGCAAATGTGTACACACAATCCTCAGAAGAGAATGTGTCACGTTTAGCCAGTTCTTGGCTCCCTCCAGGCAGCATTGATGACAAGCAAAAACCATGGATGTGAAACAGCATTATTTATTGGCTGAACTGCCCTGATCTGACTGAGTGAATAAATCAACTGGTGTCTGGTGCTCAGAAGCACTTCTGAGAACATGGACTTAAACGTTTCTCCTTTGCAACTTTATTCTTTTTCTGTGTTAAATGTCTTTTAATAAACTTCCTCTGATCTTGCAGAGTGGATGTAGCCACAACTGATTGTGCCCCTAATTACCATTCACTTTATTTGCCTGATGCTCACCTCCTAATGCCACAGCCATGAGATTTTGGGGGAGAGAAAAGGGCTCCCACTGCCAGTGCAACTGAGCTTGGGGAATGGGCAGTGTAATTCCAGTTTGAGCCTCTGGTCAGACTCCAGTCATGTTCTGGGCTTTCCTTGCCATTACAATAAGTTCTGTATACTTACAAATTACTAACATTAAGGTAAAAGTTTCCATATGATCTGGAAAATACTAGCTTTTTTCCCCTTTCTCCCCCTCTCCTCTTTTTTTTTGTTTTTGGGTTTTTTTGTTTTGTTTTTAAAAAAAAAATTTTTTTACAAATAGTTTATTGTCAAGTTGGTTTCCATATAACACCCAGTGCTCATCCCCACAAGTGCCCACCTCCATGCCCATCTCCCCCCCTCCCCCCCATACCCATCAGTCCTCAGTTTGTTCTCAGTATTCAAGAGGCAAACCATGAAAGTCCCCTCTCCTCTTAGTACATAGGGATAGCTGCTTCAGACTATTCCAAAGGGTATGATGTGAACCTCCTATTGCAACAAGGGATCCTGGAAAGTGTCACCTCAGAGTATAATCTCTGATAGAGTTTATTGTTGCTTGTGTTTGGTAGGAAACACCCCAAGTTTGAGGTGATTCATGTCTCTGAATCATAACGTCCTTTCAACACCCCTGAAAATCAAATGAGGGAATCTTTTTCCAAAGGCCCACATAGTAGAACTTTATGAGTTTGATGTGTTGGATTATTCCACTATTTTCTTCCATGAGATTCTGGAACATATTACAGAAATGAAGTACCCCACATCCACCAGCACCAATTTCTCACAGCATCTTCTGTTATGTATATGTAGGGCATACATTTGATTACATGAATTCAGCCATGGCCTTTTAAAAGGAAAGTAGAAATTAATGACATAAATTTGGAAGTGAAAGAGTGACGATCAAATCCATAGTTTTAAACATTATTTGTCACCATATATTGCTTTGATCAAATAAAATATGCAGAAATTAAACATCAAAAAAAAAAAAGAGTGAAGGAAAAGCAATCCAACTGCTGTAGGGTTGGCTATGGTTCTTGTGATTGTACAGACAGAACCCATGCCCAGTCAGCACCTTCTCCCTGCTATTCCACTCCCTCTCCCGACACCATGCAAATCCCAAATAACTCCTAGAGTTTCATGGAACACAGATTGGAAATTGTTTAACGATCCTCTCAGTTCATTTATAACTCACCAAATATTTCTTGAGCACCTCTTCCATTGCTGACAGTCTACTAAGTTCTTAGGATTCAAAAGTGACTATGATTCTGCCTCAAAGGGGCTTACATTCTAGAGAGGATTGTTCAGTACTCTCATTGAAATCTGCTTGGGGCAGATGGAACTGAAGAGGTGTAGTCTGGGAGCTCTAAGAAAGGACTTTCTGCAGAAGTTGATCTGATGTTTGACTACTATAATGAAACCACACTGGAAACAAACAGGATTCAGAACCAAATTGACTGGCACAGAATTAAGAATCCCTCAGCTTTGGAGTCAGGCTGACTGGTTGGGTGAACTTGGGCTAGAGACACATAATCTCAGTGCTCACCTATAAAATGGAGGATCACACTTGACACAGGGTGTTGCAAATATTAAAGTATATAATGTATGCACAGTGCTGGATGTCATGCCCAGAGCATGGTAGCTCTTTGAAGGCTCATCTGTCATATATTCCCCTTCTGCCTCAAGCCCATGATTTTTAGGTGAAAGAAAGACTAGTTTTTAGGCATAGTGCCACCTAAGAGGAGACTGTTCTCTAAAAAATATCTTCAAGGTGCTGCTGTTTCAAAATTGGCCACCCTATGCCCTTTGGGTTGAAGAATAAATGCTTCAAAAAGTATAGGCTTTTGGAATTGCTACTGACACTGCAGAAAAGCTTTTTAGCATTTAGAATCTTTTACCTATCCTCTAAACTTGATTGTTAGAGAAGAAGCCTGATGTCATGAGTCATTTCTGCAACATTTCCCTCTATAATTTGAGAGGCACATAAATTCAGGAGCAAAGGTGATCCGCAATAAAAGGAAGTGGTAATTGATACACACCCACCATTATTGCTTGATGTAATTCAACTGTGAACATGTACGTATCTTCCATTATAAGGCAATTTAAATTCTTTATATATTGTAATCATGTTTGAAATAGATGAAACAGTTGAATTGCTATGGACATTTTTTTTTCAAGAAACTATTTGGAAACAAGTAACAGGTGGCTATAATGGGCTGTATTTCAGACTACGACAGTTGCCATTTTCTTTTCAGTTATATCAAATTTATTACCATGACTGAAAATAAGATTCTACAAGGGAGACTTCCCCTAATCTCTGTGTATGCAGAAGATGAGTGATATTTTCATGTTCATATTTCTCATGTTTCTTATGATTGACTGATGAGGATTGCATTTACTGTTACTTTTTCTCAGCTCCCATCAGTTTGAAATAGATGTTGAAAGATGCCCTAGGTATGTCATAATTGTTTCCCATCAACCTTTTTTGCCTTCAGGTTCCTGTGCATGTCCTTATTAAATAAATGTTTGTAAAGTAAACTTACCATTCTCATTTTCCACTGTGACTTTACTAGATAAATTCTTCATCATTCATTATCATCTACCAAACATGCCTCAAGCCTTTCATTTGAATCCAATGATGCTTGCTCAGGGGGAAAATAAATGAACCTACTACTAACAGAAGCTTTAAAGAGATTTGGCTTTACTGGGTGCATGATTTCTTCTTTGTGTGTTTCAAGAGGAAGAAACAACCTGTTCTGGAGGGAATTACCAGCTAGGTTTTAATTTTCACCTCTTGCCAGAGTGCTTGGAAATTCACACATCCTCACCCAAGTTTTCTTAGCAATATTTTAAACGTCTGACTTAAGAAATTCTTTGCTTGCATTTTCCATTCTGCTGCTATTGTCTGACCTAAATGACACAGAACAATATCTTAAGTGACTGCACTCTCAGATTCATTTCACAATGGACTACGTTTAGCATCCAGTCCAGTGACATTTCAGAACTTCTTTCATATTGATCTTCAATTTTGGATCATATAGAAACAGTAAAATTGGGTTCATTCCAGCCAATTCCAGGAAATGTGGCTCCTAAGCATAAGTGGTCAACAAAATACCTGTTTACAATAAATGTGTATTTGTGTATTTTGTGAATAGTTTACAAACACTGTCAAAGTAGAGAGATAGAAAAACATTCTGATGAAAAGCAACTGTTCTTCCAAGAGAATTCCCCTCACTCCTCTGTCATTCCCACCAGAGATTGTTCCAAGAACTAGATTAATTGATTTCTTGATTGTCAGATACTCACAGTAAAATTGTGAGCCAGATTAAATTCCAGATTCCAAGAGTTCAGAAATAAGTAATTTGCACTCAAAACAAAGAAGCAGGTTGTTAGATTTTCCTCATGCAATTTGCTGTACACAGTCATTGTTGTTAGTGTTGTGCTTACTGAAAACATAGGTAGGCCACCTGAGTAGCTCAGTTGGTTGAGCGTCTGGCTCTTGATTACTGCTCAGATCGTAACCTGAGGTTCATGGGATCAAGCCCCGCATCAGATTCTGTACTGAGCATGGATCCTGCTTAAGAGTCTTTTTCCCTCTCCCTCTGCAACCCTAACACTAAAAAAAAGTAACTATCAAGACATTCTTTTTAAAAAGTTGCCTAGAACATTGACTTGTTTGACAGATGATTTGACAGTGAGGCTGGGGACCCAATTGTGAACCTTTCAGGGGAGATGTTTTTCTTTGACACGGTAAACATTTTTAATGGTCTCATGCATTTAAAATTTGTATTTTTTGGTAAAGTTTATTTATTTTTGAGAGAGAGAGAGAGAGAGAGAGAGAGAATCCCAAGCAGGCTCCATGCTGTCAGTTCAGAGCCCAACACGAGGTTGGAGCTCATGAACTGCAATATCATGACCTGAGCTGAAATCAAGAGTCTAACACTTAACCAACTGAGCCAACTAGGTGCCCAGGAATTTGTTTTAATGTTTTCTTTTTTCTCTTTCCCCATAATAGAAACAAATGTTGGGATGATAGCTATGCCTGCCTTTGGGACTTCCTCCTACTCACTATGGCACCACAAGGACATCAGTGGAATGGAGTATAATTAACATAATCACATTCATTCTTTCACACAACAAATTATGGTAACTGCACATTACATATAGGCACTGTATGAAATTGGAGGGAATGGAGGTAGACCAGACAATTTTTTCCTCAGGGATTTCTCAATAAAAGAGAGCCTAACAAGTAAGTCAATAGTGACTAAGTAGGGTGAAGAGTGTTTTGGCAGCTCTACCCATTGTTACATGGGAGACTGACAGGTTGACTGGCTCAGCTGCCAATAGGAAAGTAGAGCTAAAACTTAGCTGTGAAAGACAAAGAGCAGTTGCAGGGGTTTTAAGGGATAACAAGGTCCAGGATAGTGTAAACTAGAATGTCCAGTATGTGGAGAAAGGAACCGACGATAGATAGTGTGAGAGATGAACCTAAGAGGACAGGAGGATCCATTACAAAGGGCACCAATATGATGTGAAGAAGTACTATGCTCAGAGCTTTGGGGGTGGCGGGGGCACTAGGGGTTGTTTCTGCCTTTCTCCTCCCTTTATCCATTCTAATCCCTACTCTGTAAATCTTTATTAGGTATAACAAAAAAATACATCTTTAACAGGTACAATTTGATAAATTTTTCACAGATCTCTATACCCATGAAACTATGAATACAGTCAACATAATGAACATATTCATCATCCCCAAAGTCTCCCCCTGCCCTTTGTAATGTATTTCTTCACCATAGATTAGTTTGCATTTTCTAGAAATTTATATAAAAGAAATGGAAAAGTAAGTACTTCAAAAAATCTGGCTTTTCAGGGTACCTAGGTGGCTTAGTCCATAAAGTGTCTCTTGATTTTGGCACTGGTCATGATCTCATCATTGGCGGGACTGAGCCCCACATCAGGCTCTGAGCTGACAGAACAAAGTCTGCTTGGGATTCTCTCTCTCCCTCTCTCTCTGCCCTCTCAGGCTCACTCCCTCACTCTCTCTCTCAAACATAAACAAATAAAACTTTTATTTTAATTTGGCTTTTCATTCATAATTTTTTGATAATCATTGATGTTGTCCAATACTCTCCTGTAGGAATATACCACATTTGTTTATCCATGTACCTATTGGCAAACATTTGGGTTGTCTTGACTTATAAAGATGCTAAGAACATTTCCATATAAGTGTTTGTGTGCAAATACAATTCCACTTCTCTTGGGTAAATACTAAGGAATAAAATAGACATATGATAGGTGTTTAGTGTTTAAGAAAATGAAAATGTCAACTTGTTTTTCCAAAGTGTATCATGGTTTCTCCCGCATTGTTTGAGAGCTACAATTGCTTCACATCTCCACCAGCGTTTGATATAGTCAGGTTTTAAATTTTAACAATTTTAGTGGATATGTAGTGATATGTCATTTTGGTTTTAATTTGCATTTCCCTAATGGCTGATGATGTTGAACATCTTTTTCTTCATCCTTTTACGATTGAAATACAATCTTTTCTAAAATTTCTATTCAGATATTGTGCCCATTTACTTTTCTTTTTTATTATCATTGATTCTATTTAAAAACTTTTTAATGTTTATTTTTGAGAGAGAGAACATGAGCGAGCACAAGTGGGGGAGGGGCAGACAGAGGGAGACACAGAATCTGAAGCTGGCTCTAGGCTCTGAGCTATCAGCACAGAGCCAGATGCAGGGTTCAAACCCATGAACTGCAAGATCATGACCTGAGCCACAGTAAAATGCTTAACCAACTGAGCCACCCATGTGCCCCTAGTATGATTGTTTTCAAAGGTTTTTTTTTTTTTCTTTTCTTTTCTTTTCTTTTTTTTACCTATTCTGGATACAAGTCCTTCAACAGAAATATGATTTACAAATACTTTCTCCTAATTCGAGGCTGATATTTTATTTTTTCAATGGTATCTTTTAAAGAGGACAATTTTAAAATTTTCAGTTTATCAATATTTTGTTTTATGGATTATGATTTTGGTACTGTACCTAAGAAGTCTTTGTCTAATCCAAGGTCACAGACATATTTGTTATGTTTCTTTAGCAAGTTTTAGATTTTTAATTTAATATTTAGGTAATGATCCAATTTGAATTAATATTTTTTAATTTTTAAAAAATTTTTAATGTTTATTTTTGAGAGAGAAACAGAGAATGTGAACAGGAGAGGGTCAGAGAGAGATGGAGACACATAATCTGAGGCAGGCTTCAGGTTTTGAGCTGTCAGCATGAGCCTGATGTTGGGCTCGAACCCACGGCAATGAGATATGACCTGAGCCAAAGTATGACACATAGACAACTGAGCCAACCAGGTACCCCTGAATTAATTTTTATGTTAGGTGCTCTTTATCAAGCTTGGAACGTTCCTTTCTTTTTCTAGTTGCCTTAGGTTTCTTTTTTTTTTTTTTTTAAAGAGGAATATGCATTAGAGATTGACAGATAAATACAATCTAATAAACCTAGATAGATGTTTTCTTCTGCATCTGAGATAATACTGTGTATTTTTTTTAGTTTGTTGACATAGTAAAACACCTCAATTTTCAAAAGTTAAACTAGCCTTGTTCTTCTGAGATGAACCAAAATTGATCATGATGTATTAGACTTTTTATATATTCTTGAATTTGATTTGCTAAAACAATAAATTCTGCATCTGTGTTCATGAGAGATTCTGATTTGCAAACTTCTTGTAATATCTTTGTCAAGTTTTGATATCAGGGTCATCTTGTTCTCTTAGAATAGATTTGAAAATAGTCCCTCTTCAATTTTCTGTATAGATTTGGTATTATTTCTTTCTTAAAATTTGGTAGCCATTACATCTGAAGCCATCTGAACTAGTGTGTGTGAGTGTATGTGTGTGAGTGTGTGAGTGTGATGGTTTTAAACTGGAAATTCAATTTCCCTAATACTTAGCGGACTATTCAGATTATTTTCTTCTTTTTGAGGAAGTGTTGGTAGCTTGTGTCTTTCAAGGGATTGGTCCATTTCATCTAAGTTACTAATTTTTTACATCTATCTGTTTATATTATTTCCTTATCTGTTTTGTATCTGTAGAATCTGTAGTGTTGTCACTTCTTTAATGTATGATAATGTTGAATCTCTTTTTCCTCATTATTTTGGTTAAAGGTTTGCATATTAATTTCACAAAACCAGTTTTCAGCTTTATTGACTTATGTTTATGGTTTGTTTTCTTTTTGTTGATTTCTGCTCTTATCTTTATTATTTCCTTTGTTCTGTTCCCTATCGAGTTAATTTAGTTTTTTTTCCTACTCTCTTAAGGCTGATGCTGAGGTTACTGATTCAAGATCTTTTTCTAGTATAGGCATTTAATGCTACAAATCCCACTAATGTTTTAGCTGCATCTCACAAATATTTTTATGTTGGAATTTCATTTTAATTTAATTGAAAAAAGTTTAATTTCCTCTTTTAGGGGCACCTGGGTGGACAATGGGTTGAACATCTGATTTTGATTCAGGTCATGATCTCACAGTTCGTGGGTTTGAGCCCTGTGTCGGCTCTGTGCTGACAGCTAGCTCAGAGCCTGGATCCTGCTTCAGATTCTGTATCTCTCTCTCTCTGACCCTCCCCTGCTCATGCTGTCTCTCTCTCTCTCTCTCTCAGAAATTAAAAAAAATTTTTTTTTCAATTTTTCCTCTTTTAATTTCTCCTTTGACTCTTGAGTTATTTTGACTGTTTTTAAATAATTTTTTAAGCTATTTTTCTGTTACTGCTTTCTAACTTAATTATGTTTTGGTCAAAAATATGTTTTGCTTGAATAATTTTAAAAATACTAATATTTATTTTATGCCCTGGAATATGGTATATCTTAGTAAATGTTCCATGTGCACATGAAAAAAATGTGTATTTTACTTTGGTTTTGTGAAGAAGTCTATGAGTGACAATTTTGTCAAATTGGTTGGTAGTGCTATTCAAATCTTATTTTATACTTAATGATTTTTTATCTATTCATCCTATTAATTAATTGAGAGAGAGGGATATTGAAATTCCTGGATATAATTGTGGATTTTTCTATGTTTCTTTGTAATTCTGTTGGTTAGGATTCATGAATTTTTGAAGTTCTGCTGCAAATGTTTAGATTTTTTAGGTCTTGTTGATGAATTGATTTCTTTGTCCCTCTGCAATAACCTTCTCTATCCATCTTTATATCCTTACTGTAAAATCCATATCATCTGATATTATTTTAGTCACTCCAGCTTTCTTTTGATTTGTGTTAGCTTAACACATCTTTTCTCATTCTTTAAGTTTTTTTTTTCTTTTGTGAGAGAAAGAGAGAGAAGCAGCAGTAGAGGGGCAGAGAGAGAGGAAGAGAGAGAGTATCCCAAGTAGGCCCCACATTATCAGCATGGAGCCTCACATGGGGCTTGAATTCATAAACCATGAGATCATGACCTCGGCCAAAATAAAAGTTGGATGTTTAACCAGTTGAGCCACCGAGGTGCCTGTCCTATTCTTTTACTTTTAAGTTAACTATAGGTTTCTTGTAGATAGCCTACAGTTGACTTACGATTTTTCATACAATCTGATAATCTCTAACATTTATTTGGGGTTTAAGATAATTTATACTTAATGTGACTACTGATGTGGTTAAGTGAAAATCTATGATTTTGCTATTGTTTCCTATTTTCTCCATATGTATTTGTTCCCTTGTCATTATTATTTTCCTTTTTTGGATTGAATATTTTGAGATTCCATTTAGTCCCCTTTGACTTAAAAGTTAAGACACCTTGCTTTGTTTTTTATTTTTTTAGTGATTGCTTTAGGTTTTTTATATACATTTTTAAATATCATAGTCTAGTTTCAGATAATTTTATACCATTCACAAGGAGGGTAAGAATTTTACAACAGTTTGCTCCCATTTCTGTCCTCCTCTTTTTACTATTGTTGCCATAAATTATATTTAGTATGTTTTAATGCCTCTTAGTATTTTGTTGTTACTTTCCTTTTATGGGTCATTACATTTTAAAGAAAAAATATTATATTTGCCCACATATCTACCACTTCTGGTGCTCTTTATTTCTACATGTAGATCCAGATTTCCATTTGGCATCATTTTCCTCCTGCTTGAAATGTGTCTCTCTCTCTTTCCCTCCCTCCCTGCCCCCCCTCCCCCCCGTCTTTTGGTAGTGTAGGTCTGCTGGTGATGAATTATACCAACTTCTGTGTACCTCGAAAAAATTTTATTTTGCCTTAATTTCAGAACTAGATTTTCACTGGTTAAAGAATTCTAGGTTGGTAGATTTTTATCTTACTCTATGTGAGAGGCGTTACATAGATCTCTTCTGTTTAGTATTACTTCTGATAAAACTTCTGTTTTATATTTATTTCTCTGTGCATAATATGATCCTTCCCCCATTCTTCAACATAGACTTTTTTTTTTCTTCTTTAGGTTTTTGATGTTTCCTGATTTTAAACACTTTGATGACTATCTATCCTAATGTTTACTTTATAATTTTTATTCTCTGGGTTCACTAAGCCTGTTGAATTTGTTTGCATTTTCCTCAACTTGAGAAAAAAATGGGGCATTAAAAATATTTTTCTGCATGTACCACACATCCTTTGCAGACCTCCACTATGTGTGTCTTAGACTTCTTGATGTTATTCCATAGCTGGGAAATTTTGCACTCTTTTTTCTCTGGCTTTATTTTGAATAGTTTCTATGCTATGTTTTAAGTTCATTAGCCTTTTCTTTTTTCTTTTAAAAAATTTTTATTTATTCATTTCAAGACAGAGAGAGAAGGGGGACACAGAAGGGAGGGAGAGTGGGTCAGAGAATCCCAAGCAGTATCCATGCTGCTGACATAGGCTTGATCTCACAAACCATGAGATATGACCTGAGCTGAAACCAAGAGTCCTACAATTAACCCACAGAGCCACCCAGGCCCCCACTGAGTTCATAAGCCTTTTCTTTCATTGTCTTTAATCCTGTCATCATTCCTATCCAGTGCAGGTTTCTTTTCAGATATTGTACCTTTCCTCTCTTCGGTTTGAGTCTTTTTCATATTTTCTGCATTTTTGCTTCATATTTTAGTATTCACTTTCTTGAACACATGGAATATAGTCATAAGAACTGTTTGATGTCCTTGCCTAAAATTCTATCACTTATGTAATGTATTTTTTTCATTTATTAATTTTCCTCCTTAGGGTGCATTATATTTTCCTATTTGCATGTCTAGTAATTATTAAATGACAGAAATCATAATTTTATTTTGTCAAATGCTGAAGAATTCTCACTCATAAAAGATGGTCTTGAGCTTTGTTCTGGTTCATAGTTAAATTAATTACATGGAAGTCATTTGTTGTCTCTGGATTTATATTGAAATCTTTGGTAGATAGGATCAGGTAATTGTTACCTCCAGTACAGTTCTTTCCCCACCTCACTAATGAGGTAAAGTCCTTTCTTCCTACCTATTTTTCATAGGATATCCTACAAACTTCTATATTACCTGATACTCTGAGTGAAGTGTTCCACTTCGGCTCATGGAAACAATAATGATTCCTAGTTGGGCTTTTGGTTTGTTTGTTTTTGTTTTGTTCTGTTGTGCTCCAAAGATCTTTTTCCCTCTTACTCTGTCAGACAATTCTTTCCTTATTCTCAGGTAGTTTCTCTCCATCTGTGCACTGATCAGAACATTACTCAGATACCCAGAGTTCTGTCTCTTGACAGCTCTCTTCCATCTAGTAGTTTATTCTATAAACTCTAGTCACCTTGACTTTCTTAGACTCTCAGTTTCATATACTCCATTCTTTAAGACCTGCAGACTTTGCTTGAGTTTCCATAGCTTGGAAACTCTTTACAAGCAATACAGTCAGTCAATCATAGGAATTAGCTCTTTTTTTTTAATATTTATTTTTGAGAGAAAGAGAAAGCATGAGTAAGCATGTGTGGGGGAGGGGCAGAGAGAAAGGGAAACAGAAGATCTGAAATAGGTTCCAGGCTGACAGCTTTGAGTCTGATGTAGGATTTGAACTCAAGAACTGTGAGATCATGACCTGAGCCGGAGTCAGATTCTCAACCACCTGAGCCTCACAGGCAACCCCCTATCTTACTATTATTATTGCTATTTAATGTTTAGGGATTATCTTTTGGTTTCCCTCTATTGGGCCTTAACTGTCCTGTGTTGTTCTATGATGTCCAGTGTTTAAAAATAGTTTCACATATTTTGTCTAGTGGTTTTGTTTTTGTTTTAAAACGGAATTGATTATATTACTGTTGTTGCATCTTGATTGGATACAGAGTTCCTACTTAGGTTTCTAAGAATAGAAGTGACATAATCATGTTTAAATGTGAATGCTATCTATCTGCAGCATTCACAGCTTATTGTAAACCAGATTTTAGAGAATACTGGTTAAAATAACTTTTATAAAATGGAAAAAAAGTGATGCAACATGAATGCATTCTGTGCCAGTTGGAACATGAGATAACTAAATATTTTGTAGCCATTTATGAATAGAGTTTTCAAGGACCAAATGTTATGATTGAAAACAAGTTATAATAAAACATTAAATTTTAATAAGCAGGGTACTAAATAATTTATATTATTTTTTACCAAGTGAAAAAAGAAACTTCCTATAAAACTATGTTTTAGGACAAAAAGTGTTGCAGAGACACATAGCATTGTATTTATTGTGTACTAAAATCATGAGTGATTATATATTTTTAACCAATTTCCTCTATTTTGTGAATTTTATTTCATGAGCATTTTCAGTATATGAAAAAGTAAACTTTTAAAGATTTTTAGAACCTAGAATAAATGGCACTAGACTTTGATTGATATTAGTAAATAAGTATGAAGTTGAGGCTTAACCAGTTTTAATTTGTGACCCAGATACCTAATCTAATCATATAGCTATATGGGAGAAGATACTGAGTTATGTTAACCTTTTGAATTTGAAGCATTTGAGAGATCACTGGGTAGAAATGTCTGGCAGTGCAATGGTTTCAAGTTTATGAAATTCAAAAATGACCTCTTGGCCAAAAATACATATTTGGTAATCTTTGATAGTAGTTGAAGATCTAGGTTAAAAAAAGGTTACCTAAATGTCATAATTCTTAATATTTTATCATGATATTTCAGCTTAGTTTCCTACATGGACACACCACTCTATCAAAATAATAATTAAAATTTCCTGTCTATATAGGCCTAATAATAAATTACAGAATAATTATGATCTATATATTTAATTGTAATATAATTGCTTCCAACATTAGAGTGCTATTGATTAATATTAATCATTCCCTAAGTATAAAAAATTCCAAGTTCTAAACTAATACTGCATGATGATAGTGCCTAATTAAACTTTTTCTGATAAACCTTAGTTTTTTATTATTTATTATTTAGAAGTGTTTTAATATAATTAATAACTTATTTTTATTATATTTTTATTTTAGTATATTTTGCTTTTATTTTTTTAATTTAGATTCAAGTTAGTTAAAATATAATGTAATATTAGTTCCTGAAGTAGAATTTAGTGATTCATCACTTACATGCAACACTCATTGCTCATCCCAGCAAGTACCCTCCGTAGTGCCCATCACCAGTTTAGCCCATTCCCCTGTTCATCTCCCCTCCAAAAGCCATCACTTTGTTCTCTTTATTTAAGAGTCTTTTATGGTTTAACGCCCTCTCTGTTTTAATCTTATTTTAATTTTAATTCTCTTCCCCTATATTCATCTGTTTTGTTTCTTACATTCCACATATGCGTGAAATCATATATTTGTCTTTCTCTCATTTACTTCATTTAGCATAAAATGATTTAGTTGCATCCACATTGTTGCAAATGACAAAATTTCTTTCTTCTTGATTGCCAAATAATATTCCATTGTACATGCATACAACATTGTCTTTATCCATTCATCAGTTAATGGACATTTGGACTCTTGCCATAATTTGGGTACTTGTTGACAGTGCTGCTCTAAACATTGGAATGCATGTGCTCCTTCGAATCAGCATTTTTGTATTTTTTCGATGAATACCTAAGAGTGCAATTGCTGGATTGTAGAGTAGTTCTATTTTTAACTTTTTGAGGAAACTCCACATTGTTTTCCAGAGTGGCTGCACCTGTTTGCATTCCCACCAGCAGTGCAAAAGGGTTCCCCTTTCTCCATATCCTTGCCAAGATCTTCTGTTTCTTGAGCTGTTCATTTTAGCCATTCTGAGAGGTGTGAGGTGGTATCTCATTGTGGTTTTGATTTGTATTTCCCTGATGATGAGTGAATTGAGCATCTTTACACTTGTCTGTCAGCTGAGTGGCTTCTTTTTTTTTTTTTTTAGATATGGATATTTTTTTCCTTTTTTTTTTTTAGCAAATAGTTTATTGTCAAATTAGTTTCCATATAACACTCAGTGCTCATCCCCACAAGTGTCCTTCTCCATGCCCATCCCCCCCTCCCCCCCACATCCATCAGTCCTCAGTTTTTGTCAGCATTCAAGAGTCTCTCATGGTTTGCCTCTCTCCCTTTCCTCCACCATTTACCCCCCTCTTCTCCCCTTTGTTCCTCCGTCAAGTTCCTCCTGTTCCTCCTATATGTGCAAACATACGATATTTGTCCTTCTCTGCCTGACTTATTTCACTCAGCATAACACCCTCAAGGTCCATCCATGTGGCTACACATGGCCAGATTTCATTCTTTCTCATTGCCATGTAGTATTCCACGGTATAGATAAACCACATCTTCTTGATCCATTCATCTGTTGATGGACACTTAGGCTCTTTCCAGGTTTTAGCTATTGTGGAGAGTGCTGCCATGAACATTGGGGTACATGTGCTCCTATGCATCAGCATTTCTGTATCCCTTGGGTAAATTCCTAGCAGTGCTATTGCTGGGTCCTAGGGGAGTTCTATTGTTAGTTTCCTGAGGAACCTCCCCACTGTTTTCCAGAGGGGCTGTACCAGTTTACATTCCCACCAACAGTGTAGGAGGGTGCCCTGCACATCCTCGCCAGCATCTAGAGTTCTCTGATTTGCTCATTTAGCCTCTACTACAAAGCTGTCATCATCAAGACAGTATGGTATTGGCACAAAAACAGACACATAGACCAATGGAACAGAATCGAGAACTCAGAAGTGGACCCAAAAGTATACAGCCAACTGATCTTTGACAAAGAAGGAAAGAATATCCAATGGAAAAAAAGACAGCCTTTTTAACAGATGGTGTTGGGAGAATTGGACAGCAACATGCAGAAGAATGAAACTAGATCATTTTCTCACATCATGCACAAAAATAAACTCAAAATGGATAAAGGATCTGAACGTGAGACAGGAAACTATCAACACCCTACAGGAGAAAGCAGGAAACAACCTCCTTGACCTCCACCGCAGCAACTTCTTACTTGACACATCCCCAAAAGCAAGGGAATCAAGAGCAGAAATAAATGATTGAGACCTCATCAAGATTAAAAGCTTCTGCACAGCCAAAGAAACAACCCAGAAAACTAATAGGCAACCAACGGAATGGGAAAAGATAGCTGCAAATGACATATCAGATAAAGGGTTAATATCCAGAATCTATAAGGAACTCACCAAACTCCACGCCCGAAAAACAAACAACCCAGTGAAGAAATGGGCAGAAGAGATGAACAGACACTTCTCCAAAGAGGACATCCAGATGGCCAACAGACACATGAAACGATGCTCAGCATCCCTCCTCATCAGGGAAATACAAATCAAAACCACACTGAGATACAGACTCACGCCAGTCAGAGTGGCTAAACTGAGTGGCTTTTTTGGAAGTGTCTATTCATGTCTTTTTCCCATTTCTTCACTGCATTATTTGTTTTTTGGGTGTTGAGTTTGAAAAGATTTTGGATACCGACCCTTTATTCTGACATGTCATTTGTAAACATCTTCTCCCATTCCATTGATTGCCTTTTAGTTTTGTTGATTGTTTCCTTTGCTAAGCAGAAGGTTTTTGTGTTGATGAGATTCCATTAGTTTACTTTTGCTTTCATTTCCCTTGACTCTTGAGGCAGGTCTAGTAAGAAGTTGCTGCAGCTGAGGTCAAAGAGATTGCTGCCTGTCTTATCCTCTAGAATTTCGATGGTTTCCTGTCCTACATTTAGGTCTTTCATCAATTTTGCATTTACTTTTGTGTGTGGAATAAGAAAGTGGTCTTTGACAAAGCAGGAAAGAACATCCAACGGTAAAAAAGACAGCCTCTTCAGCAAATGGTGTTGGGAAAACTAGACAGTGACATGCAGAAGATTGAAACTGATTAAAAATTTTTATGTGTATCAACTCTTTGGGTGCCCCTCTAGTTAGAGCTTTTTGATAGGGTTTTATTTTTATTTTTATTCATTTTTGAGACACAGAGAGAGGCAGAGCATGAATGGGGGAGGAGAAGGAGACACAGAATCTGAAGCAGGCTCCAGGCTCTGAGCTGTCAGCACATAGCCAGATGCAGGACTCAAACCCACAAACTGTGAGATCATGACCTTAGCCGAAGTCAGATGCTTAACCGACTGAGCCACCCAGGTGCCCCTAATTTGGGCTGTTTGAAATCAGTGTTTCTTGTTCAACTTGCATACAGGCCAGTACATAGTAGAAACTGCTGAATGTGTCACATACCCCATGTAGCAATTGAAACTTGAGATTAAGTATTTATCTAGAGAAAGAGAAGTTGTATCTACTTGGCTCTGGTTTCTTTCCCACTTTTTCTCTTTTCTTCCTCATTACACACATTCTCTTTAATCATTTTACATAGATAAAGACTGAAGGAGTAAAGCATGTTTTTCTTCCAACATGTCGTCATGTACATTGTCAAACATATAGTGAATTGAAAGAATATGACAGTCAGTGGGTTCTTACTGTTTTACCATTGTTTTATTATATTTACTTTATCATATATCTATCCATCCATCCCTCTATTAATTCCCAATCCATGTTATTTTTTGATATACTTAAAGTAAACAGAAGATAGTTCTTCAGTATAAATACATTTAATATAATAAGTGTATTAAATATAAATTAGATATTAATAGAACAAATATTAAATAAAAATACTTTAAGAATTGAACACTTCTTAAATTTTTTAATGTTTAGTTATTTTTGAGAGAGAAAAAGAGCATGGGCAAGGGAGGGGCAGAGAGAGGGAGACACAGAATCCAAAACAGTCTCCAGGCTCCAAGCTGTCAGCACAGAGCCTGATATAAAGATTGAATTCATGAACTGTGAGATCATGACCTGAGCTGAAGTCAGATGCTTAACCAACTAAGCCACTCAGGCACCCCAAGAATTAAATATTTTTAATTAAATTTAATTAAATATTATTTAATTATTATTTAATTATTTAATTAAATATTATTTTTAATAATCTTTTTAAGATAAAATTGTCACACAATGGAAAACACATAATTAAATACTTGCTGATTTTTGGCAAGTGCATACAGCTGTGTAATCAAATTCCCATTAAGATATCATTCTATCTTTAGATATTCCCATTAAGATATTACTCTATCCATGAGAGGAGTTCTCTCATGCTCCTTTTCACACAGTTCCTTCCAACACTATCCCAGAGGAAACTGATGTTCTGATTTGTTGTCACTATTTATTAGTTTTGTTTGTTTCAGAATTTATTATAAATTGGAACATATGTATTTTATATAAGGATTCTTTCACTCAGCATGTTTCAAAATTTATTTTACGTTATCAGTATTTTGTTCTTTTTTATTATAGAATATAATTTTATGATGTAAGTATTCCACAGTTTATCCATTCACCTATATAAGTACTTCTGGCTGTTTCCAGTGCCAGGCCCTTATAATTAAGCTGCTGTGAACATTTTTGTGCCAGTTTCTTGGTAGGTATATATTTTAATATCTCTTAGGTAAATACCCCCTGGCTCACAAGGCTATGTGTGTTTACTTTTATTAAAATAACCTCTAGACTTTGTCCAAAGTTGTTATACCATTTTACATTGCCACCAGAAATATATGAGAATTCCATTTGGTCTATGTCCTTGCCTGTTTTTATCAGACATTTTAATTTTAATGGCTGTGTAGTCTTGCTTTGAATACTACTAGTATTCATTTGCAGTTCCCTCATGTTTAAGCTAATAGCTTATTAGCTATTTGTATATTCTTTATATTTTTAAAAGTTCCTTTATTTATTTTGAGAGAGAGAGAGCACAAGAGTGAGAGGGAGAGAGTGAGAGAGAGAGAGAGAGAGAGAGAGAGAATACCAACAGGCTCCACACTGCCACTGCAGAGCCTGATGTGAGGCTCGACATGGGGCTTGAGCCCATGAACTGTAATATCATGACCTGAGTCAAAGTTGGATGCTTATTCAACTGAGCTACCCAAGTGCTTCTATATAATCCTTAATAAAGTGACTATTCAAGTGTTTGCCCACATTTTATGGAGTTGTTTGTATTGTTTATTGAGTTGTGGGCATTCAAAACTAGATAAATATTCAAAGGGAAGGACAACATTTTATGCACTGTATTTCTCACTGAAACTAGTACAGGCGTGATAAAAATGTTTGCTACCTTTAATTTGAAATATACACTTCTAAAAAAATAAACTCAATCTGGAAATTGAAACTTTGAAAAAAAAACTTCATATAAATATTGTGCCCACAGTTTACTGTATTCTGCTGTCCAAATAGTAGAGAACCTAATTGGCTTATTCTCTCATGGTTTGATAGAATTTTTTTGTTTTGTTTTGCATTTGTTGATTATATTTGTTGAAGAGAGCGTACGGGAAAGACAATCAGCTTTTTGTGTCTTGGCGTGGATGGTGCCTGGGGTTATAATTTCAATGTGACTATGAAAGCCTTGGAAAAGAGAGATTTTTACAGTTAGGCTCCTACAGCTTTCACGGGACTAGTGGAGTTGGTAGAAATCAACAGAGAAGCCTGGGAGTTCTTTGTGATAAAGGCATAGCAAAATAAAAACATTTTGTTTTAAGTGAGATGTACTAATCTTGACTGAATGTTTAATGGTAGCAGTCATAGGCAGTGTTATGGTAGAAGCACCCTTGAGGGGAGAGGTTTGATGATCACAAACATATAACACATTGATGCTTATTCAGTGCAGGCCACTTCTGAGTAGAAGGTAGATCTGCTAGTTGGCTGGCATTCTCTTTTCCTTTCAGAAGCCTGAAGGACCAAGTAGGACATGATGTTCGATGACGCCAGTAATCCTGAGCTTGAGACATCCAAGGTGAGGACTTGCAATTAGCTAGGGCACTAGATCCTAGCTGTGCTATTTACTTGCTTTTTGATTTGGTGGAAGTCACTGAGTCTTTCCAAGCCTCAGTTTCTTGAAGATGGTAGTGCTTATATCAGAGCAACGTGTGAAAATTAGTGAGATGATACATGTAAAAAACCTGGTACACAAATTAACACTCTACTGCTATTATTATTGCCGTTCACTGGAGTAGAAGTAGCAGCAACAATGTTAGTACTCCAACCTTCAGGGGGTTGTAAACATCAAGCCTTTCCCAGCAATGTAGCCTTGGTGACAAAACATTTTTATCTTTCTCCTTCATTTGCACTTAGTTAGATAGAGATATATTGGTTCATCTTGAAGCTTTTCTTCCTCCTCTAATATCCCAATCAGTTGCCATGGCCACACTTTCTTCCTAGACCTCCTCTGTCTTCCTGCCTATAAAAAAAAAAAAAAAATCAGCACTTAGAGAGTCAGCACCTCTGGTCATTGACTTGCATCGTCAGCATGTTCCTGCCCCTGAGGATCATAAAACCTGAGGGAAATGAAAAATTGTACCTTATCAGAAAAATGCAGAGGCTCTTGTCATAATACTGCCTTTAGGTTTACAATTAAACCTGGCTCTAGGGGAGAGGGATGTTTCACAGGAACCAGGGACATTCTCCCTAGGCAGGACTGTGGTTTTCTTATACTTGTTTAAAGCAGAGACAAAGAACTTAGAGCAGGTGCTTTGAGTGACCAAGAGGCAGGGAGAAGCTACTGTTTTCAGAGGCCTTCTTCCTTCTGGGCTTTGAGTTGTGACCTTGTTGAGCCTCCTTCTGATGAATGGACCACATATGTATCTTTCTTTAAATGCCAAGCTGTTAACCCTGTTATCTGCAGGTCTTTCTTGAGGTTTTGCTCAGCATGAGGTCCAGCAGCCTGGACATACATGTCAGAGGCCACAGGATTCTGTCAGAGTCATACAGCCTTCAGGTGTATGTATGTTCAGGCAGTGGGAGAGAAAGGAAGGTATACGGGATTCTGCTTACCCACTTTTCCCCATGCTGAGGTCAGGACTGGGCTCTACCAAAAATTTTTCCTTGCTGATTCCTCTTGATTCAAAGAGACTTTTTAGCACAAAGCAAAACTCTTCTAAAAATCCAACCTGAGTTTATGATGTCTAATAAAAGAAGAGGTTAATTCAACAGGTTTCTCTCAATAAATAAAATGGTTAGTACTAGTAAAATTGTGTCTTTCTTTATAACTTTTAAAAAATGAAAATTTTCTTTTCAACATCTGATTGTGTTTTATAGGATTAGGAGCAGGAAATTTGCTGTTTCATTTAGTGACCCAGAATTTGCTATTATAGAATAAGAATGACTAAAAGAAAGAGACATTAATATCAAATGAAGAAGAAAGGAGTAGATTATATGTTAATTTGGCCTTGAGCCTTCAATAGCTTTGCCTAAAGGATTTTTTGAGCTTAAGATAAAATAATAATTTAGCCATTAAACTAGTTTCCCTCTCCACCCTATTTGCCCTGTATGGTAGTATAAGATCTACCAAAAGTGATGAAGTTGCATTAAAATATTCGACAAAGAATAATTCATCTGGAAACACCATCCCCTAGAAGACAATAATTTTTCCAAAAATAGTAATTAAAGAAATAATGTCCTTGAAATTAGGATAATCAAAATTTTACTTGGCTTCACTGAATATTTTCTGGTCTGTGGTAGTAAGAATATCAAGGAGAGTCCTTTGGGTTATGAAAACAGAAATGCACTTTGATATCAGGGAATGAAAACATTGCATTAATGACCTTCCTTCGGAAAGGGGTGCTAGAGGCTTCTGGCTGACATGAGTCATTTATTCACCAGCACCTGGTGTGCCCAAGATAAGGAAACTTTAAGGAGATTTTTGCAGACAGTAGGAGTGGGACTGTAGCATGGGGAGATAGGAAGTGCCTGTGTCCTGCTTGAAGCTCTGTTGAGCCTCTGGTCCCCCTTCAGGTGGATTATCTTAAATCTTAAAGAAATCCAGCAGGTCTCAAGGATGTAAAGGGAAAGGATTGCAACCCCTTTTATTTCTCTTCATCTGCTTGGAGTTCTAATCAGTCCTATGATTTTGTTTCACTTTGGCTTTCAAAATATAATTTCTTTTTTCAATGTTCATTTATTTATTTTTGAGATTGAGAGAGAGCAAGCCAGGAAGGCGCAAAGACAGGAGACAGAGAATTCCAAGCAAGCTTCACACTATCAGCACAGAACCTGACACAGGACTTGATACCACAAACCATGAGATCATTACCCAAGCTGAAATCAAGAATAAGATGCTTAATTAGGGACCCAGGCTCCCCAGAGAATAATTTTGAAACAAAAAAAAAATTTTAATGTTTATTTTTGAGAGAGAAAGAAAGTGCAACCGGGGAGGAGAGGGAGAGACAGAATCTGAAGCAGGCTCCAGGCTCTCAGTTGTCAGCACAGAGCCCAACATGGGACTCGAACTTACAAGACTATGAAATCATGACTTGAGCCAAAGTCAGACACACAGCCGACTGTGCCACCCAGGTGTCCCTACAGTGACAATTTTGATTGCCACTGTTCTTTATCTTGAGAAGTGGGAGACTAACACATAAGGAATATACCTTAAAATACTTCTTAATATACACATAGCACTTCTGCCTGTTCCCATTTGTTTATTTTTTAGAAAGGGTGGGGCTTTATTTTGCCTTTTAAAGTTTATTATAGAACACATTTATCATTTTTGAATCTTTTATAAAAACAAATAATCACTCATAATTTTACCAGCAGGAATAATACCTATTACTTTATCAGTATATATTCCTCTATTCTTTTAAGTTTTGTGTGTATATAGCCATTTTATTCAATAGCCCAAACATAGTGGAGTAGGAACATGAAATTTTTTATTTTTCTGTTATTATTACCTATCTTGTAGACTATGTTGCTGAATTCTTTAACAAAAACTTGGGTAGATTCCGAAACTTTTTGGTCATTTCCAATTATTAAAGCAAATAAACAAAATGGACCATTGTCTCTAGTTAAAAATTCCTGTCTCATATCCCGTGTAAAGCATTTTCTTGTCTTCATTTTTAGCCAAGTTTCCGATGTAAGGCATGAGGAAAGGGTATGCTTTACTCTTCACATTCTTTCTACTCCCACACCATAGAGTGAGAGATGTGTGGTCGGCTCAAATACCCCACCCTCATTTCTGCACCTGGGAATTAGCATGGAAGTCTCATCTACCTCTGGGCCAGAAAGGAGGAGGTGAAATGGATTAACTTCACTTAGTGGATGAGCACTTCGTTTTACCTGTGGAATCTGCACTCCTGATGACTCTTTCAATTCCAATAATTATTTATTTTTGCTCCTTCTTCTTCTTTCTGTCACTTATGTAGACTAGGAGTTGGGGTGGTTGAGGGGGGAAGCTGGTAGAGCAGTTGGAGTAATAGAGCTTACTTAGTCATCTCTCAAAAGAATACAAGGGAGGTTTCTGACACTTCTCATTGGTGTGTCTCTTGGGAAAGTGAAGTACTTGAAGCTACTTGGTCCACAGTTTTTGATGCTAGCACGTAAGTCTAGGATTATAGATAAAGTTCCACTTAACATCCGGTTACTTTTACTTTTCTTTTTTCAATGTACTGCATTGAAACATGTTAGTATACTTTTCTTTTTGCCTTTTTTCATACATGCTCTTCTCCAATCAGAGCAAGGTACTCTTTTCCCTGGAAGTTGTTATATGTGTGGGGGTGGGAGTGGGAGTGGGAATGGAGGTGGTGTAATAAAGTGTCACAAGAATTCAATGATTACCTTTTCAGCCACTAACCTCCAAAATAGAATTTTACAACAAAACATCAGGCTTGAAAGCCAGGCATAATATGGAGAGAATATTCTAATTCGTTGTATTAAGAATCAAATTATAAGGGCTCAGATTATAGGATTTCTTTTATACTATAATGTTATAATCCCCTTTTCACCTATGATGGCCAGGGCATGAGAGAAGATAACATAGAAAGGGGGGGAAATTAGAGAAAACATATCCATATTTAATGCATGGCTATGGTGCGGAGAATAGAGAAAAAAGCAACCGAAGGAATACAGACATGGCTCCCAATTCCCCTTCTCCAAACTTTGATCTAGAGTACCAGAGGAGTTTTAGATAAGTTAGGGAGAATGTTGACTTTTTATTCCAATTCATCATGTGAAAAAGATTATTTCAAATGGAACCAACAGCAATAACCTGGAGGGTGATCACAAGAAGTAAATTCAATAGTGCAGCTTAGTTAAAAAAGAGAAAGATGGGACTTAAAACTTCTGAGACATTCCCAGTTCCTATAAGTCAGTATGGAATCCATACTTTCCCACAACCCCCTAACTGAGAGTATATCTATTGAGAGACAGTGGAGCTGTTTTTTCCAAATCACTTTTCCTTTCTGCATGGCAGCTTCAAGAAGCTCTGCTCTACGAAAATGATAGCTCAGCTAGTGCTCTTAGATGGGCTTCTAAGCAGTAACTACAGTATTTTGAGGCCCTCTGTGAATATAGTATTAAGTTAGGTTTGTGGGTTACATTTGAAGAAATGCATTATGTTTATTTTGTAAAGGAAAGAACATGGGTTTTTGAGATACACATTCCCTTCAACAGACACCCTTAGCTCTGGCTATATTACTATGCAAAATAATGATCCAGTTTGACACTCTTACATACAGATTATGAGAATTCCTGTTATCTACAACTTTCTTGGTATTTGGCATATTCAGACTTTTTAATTTTGGCAGCCACTGGTATTTATTGTTTTATTTGCATTTTCCTTATTGCTAATGAGGTATAACATATGATAAGTATACCTGCCACTTGGTTTCCTTTTCTGTGAATTGTAGCTTCATAGACTTTCTCCATTGATTTGACCTTTTCTTATTGATTTGTAGTTCATTGATATTCTGGGTGAAAATCTTTTGACTGTTACATATATTGCAAACTGTTCTTGCAGCCTTTAATGTCTTTTAATTTTGTTTACGGAGTCTCTTGTCATGAGGAATGTTAAAATTTTGATATTGTCATATTTATCAACCTATTTCCTTCATTGATCATGCTGTTTGTGTCCTGTTTAAAAATTCTTTACTGTGGGGCGCCTGGGTGGCTTAGTCGATTAAGCGTCCGACTTTCGCTTGGGTCATGATCTCGCGGTTCGTGGGTTCGAGCCCTGCGTCGGGCTCTGTGCTGACTGCCAGCTCAGAGCCTGGAGCCTGTTTCAGTCTGTGACTCCCTCTCTCTCTGACCCTCCCCTGCTCACGCTGTCTCTCTCTCTCCTAGAAATAAATTAAAAAATATATTTAAAAAAAATTCTTTATTGTGTCAAGGTCATAAAAGTAGTCTTCTGTAGGTTTCCCCTGAGGGTTTCAAAGGCTTTTTATTCTTTCAGTTTTGTTTTGTTTTCATTTAGGTCTCCAAAATATCTCAATCTCATTTCAAAGTATAGTTTTAGATAAGGATCTAATTTTTTTCCATATAAAAGCCCAATTTATTGTGCCATTTACTAAATATCTAATCTTTCTTTGTGATATTTAGTTCCATTTCTACTTTATATACCATGTTTCTACATATTTTGGGGTCTATTTTGATGTTTGTTATCTTTTTCTAAATACATATTTTTTCATAGTTTTCATTATGAGTTATTCTTCAACCTATGTAGTATTTGGTAGTGTGATTTTTAGTTACACAAATTTTTAAATAGTTCTCTTATTGGCCGTTTCTAATTTAATAGTTGTATAATAATAGGATATGGTCTGTAGAACAGCTTGTTTAGGGAATTTGTTGAGACTTCCTTTATGGATTAATTTTTTGAAAAAATATATTATTTGCACTTGAAAAGTAATTGAATGTGGAGTTCAAAACATACCTAATAGATACAGCATGGTAATGTGTGGTGTTCAAATCTCCTATAGCCATACTGGCTTTACAAATGCTCAATGCCAGCTTCTAAAAGATAATTTAAAATGTTCTACTTGGATGGTAGATTGGATTATTCCTTGTCATTCTGTCAGTTTTTGCCTTAACTGTTTTACATAGTGATGTTAGTTATGTAGAAGTCATAATCTTTGTATTTTCTTTATGTATTATTCATTATTATACATTGTGCTTATCTTCAATGAATTAATTTTTGCTGCTACTTTTGCTTACCTTTGCAAGTTACTTGACGTGAAGACAATTCTAGAATATGATTTCCCATTTCTGTTAATCTGGCCCCAGGAGTTCCAGCATTTTTCATCAATTTTCCTATTATCTTGTTGGGTTTTGGTCTTGGTTAATGACTTTAGTGTAGAATTCCTTTTTCTTGTGGTTGATTTTTTTTTCTCATCCGTGGCCTTATATGAGTTGTAAGCTTCTTAGTATACTCTCAGAGTCAGTCAGTTGGTGGAATTTTTCAGATCCCATATCAAATTCTTCTTGGAAGACTTTGTGTCTTTCAGTATCACACCTGCTAGAGCAGCTCCAGCACCAGGAGAGGTTTGGGCTGTTAGCTTGTGTTCTCCTTTCCCATAACCCTTCAACATTAGGGTTCATATTTGCCTGTAATGGCTGTAAACCATTTATCTGCAACCTCTGATCACCCCATTCTATGTGTCCTGTTACTTTTACCTCCTGGGTTTTGAGGAAGCTCTTTTCAGTTTTATGTTTACTTACATATTTTCAATTTTTTAAGTGTAACTTTACTATATTTCTTCTTAAATTTCTGCAGGACTGTGTTTGTGTGTATGTTTGTGTAAATAGTAGGAGATGATAATTCCAGTAAGTTAATCCTGCTAAATTAATCACATATACCTTAATACATGAGTATTTTTTGTTTTTAATTTAAAATTAAGAGTAATGTCATAAATACATGAGATGATATATTTTTCTCATTTAAGTATTAATTATTCTTCTTGTCCTATATATAATCTAAAATAAATTTTACCTAAAATAAAATAGTGGCATAATAGCACATGGAAGAGATAAAAATGCTTATATCTATAATTTCCCCCTTGATAGTTTTACTTTATTAATTGCTACTATATGCAGTGCTACAAGAAAAATGCCTTCCATTTATTATTACAGATTTGTATTTTTGACCTATGGAGTAGATAGCTAAAATAGAATTTCTTAGTTATATGTATTTTACTTCATTTTAATAGATGTGTAGATTATCCTGTTTTTTTCTGTGTAATTTACATACCAATCAACATTTGATATCGTCAGTTTCTCTGTATCCTTTCATTACTATTGGGTATTACTGCAGCTTTTTTTTATAAAATTTTTTTTTTTAATGTTTTATTTCTAGGAGAGAGAGAGACAGCGTGAGCAGGGGAGGGTCAGAGAGAGAGGGAGTCACAGACTGAAAGAGGCTCCAGGCTCTGAGCTGGCAGTCAGCACAGAGCCCGACGCAGGGCCCGAACCCACGAACCACGAGATCATGACCTAAGTGAAAGTCGGACGCTTAAACGACTAAGCCACCGAGGTGCCCCTACTGCAGCTTTTTTAAAAAACTGAAGTATAGATGACATAAAATACCAATTTCTTTTCAGGTGTATAACATAGTGATTAAATAATTATATACATAAAAAATGTTTTACCATGTTAAGTGTAGTTACCATCTGTCACTATACAAAGTTATTATAATATTATTGACTATAATCCTTATGCTGTACTTTTCATCCCTGTGACTTAGTTATTTTATAACTAGTAGTTTGTACCTCTTAATCCCTTTTGTTTATTTTGTGCCTTCTCCCATTCCACCTCCACTCTGGCAACCATAAATTTGTTCTTTGTATTTATGAGCCTGATTCTGTTTTTGCTTATTCATTTGTTTTGTTTTTCACATTCTACATGTAGGTAAATTCATAGGGTCTTTTTCTGTCTGACTTATTTAGCATAATACTTTCCAGGTCCATTTGTGTTGTCATAAATGGAAACATTTCAGTCTTTCTCATGGATGATTAATATTCCATTGTGTGTGTGTGCATCCACATATCCTTTATTAATCTTTTGATGGATATGTAGGTTCCTTCCATATATTGGTTATTGTAAATGCTGCAGTGAACATAGGGGTGCATATATCTGTTGAAATAAGTGATTTTATTTTATTTTTTTTGGGTAAATACCAAAGAGTAGAATTACTGGATTTTACAATATTTATATTTTATTTTATTTTTTTTTTAATGTTTTTATTTATTTCTAGGAGAGAGACAGCCTGAGTAGGGGAGGGTCAGAGAGAGAGGGAGTCACAGACTCTGAAACAGGCCCCAGGCTCTGAGCTGGCAGTCAGCACAGAGCCCGACGCGGGGCTCGAACCCACGAACCGTGAGATCATGACCTAAGCAAAAGTCGGACGCTTAACCAACTAAGCCACCCAGGTGCCCCAATATTTATATTTTAAAAATTTTGAGGAAAGGACATAATGTTTTCCACAGTGGCTGCACTAATTTGCATTCCCATAATCAGTATACGAAGGTTCCCTGTTCTTCACATCCTTGCCAACCCTTGTTATTTCTTGTCTTATTGATCTTAGCCAATCTGACAGATATAAGGTGATATCCTATTGTGGTTTTGGTTTACATCTCCCTGATGAGTGATATTGATCATCTTTTCATGTGATTGCTTACCATCTGTATGTCTACCTTAGAAAAATGTCTGTTCAGGTAGTCTGCCCATTTTTTAACAGATTGATTTTTTTGCTATTGAATTGTATGAATTCTTGATATATTTTGGAAATTAATGCCTTATCAAATACATTATTTGAAAATATTCTATCCCATTCTGCAGATTGCCTTTCATCAATTAGTGGTTTCTTTCACTGTGTGAAGTGTTTTAGTTTCACAAAGTGTCAATTGCTTATTTATGCTGTCTTTTGCCTTGCCTTAGGAGACACATCCAGAAAATTATTTCTAAGGCTGAAATCATGCATTTATTGCATATGTTGTCTTGAGGAGTATTATGATTCCAGGTCTAACATTTAGGTCTTTAATCCATTTTGAGTTTATTTTTGTATATAGTCTGAGAAAGTGGTCTAGTTTCATTCTTTTGCATGTAACTTTCCAGTTTTCTTAACATTGTTTCTTGAAAAAACTTTTCCCCACTGTATATTCTTACTTCCTTTGTCCTAGATTAGTTGACCATGTAAGTGTAGGTTTATTTCTGTGCTCTGTATTATGATCTATTGATATATGTGTCTATTTTCATTCTAGCTCCATACCATCTTGATTACTAAAGCTTTGTAGTATAGTTTGAAATCTGTGATTATGAGACTTCCAGCTTTGTTGTTCTTTCTCAAAACTGTTATTGCTACTCAGGGTGTGTTGCGTTTCCATTTAATTTTTTTTCTAGTTCTTTGAAAAATGCTACTGATATTTTAAGAACAATGGATTGCATTAAATCTGTAAATTACTTTGACTAGGATGGAGATTTTTACATCAATTTTTCCAATCCATAAGTATGATAGATCCTTTCATTTATTTGTGTTATCTTCAATTTCTTTCATCGATGTCTTATAGTTTTCAGAATACAAGCCTTTTACCTCCTTGGTTAAATTTATTCTTGGCTTTTTATTCTTTTTGATGCAACTATAGATGATTTTCCTTATTTGTCTTTCTGATAATGTGTGTAGAAATGCAACAGATTTCTCTATAATTTCATAACTTGATTTTCTGAAAAATTGTGAAGTTTACTGATTTCACTTATTCTATTATTTTAATTTTATTCTATTTTATTTTTCTAATTTATTTATTAGTTATATGAGCATTTTTGGCAATTTTTAGGGCTTTCTATATATATCAAGTCATCTACAAATAGTGAAAGCTTTACTTCTTCTTTACTAATTCAGATGCCTTTTATTTCCTTTTCTTGTCTGATTGCTATGGCTATGACTGCCAGTACGATATTGAATACAAGTGGCAAGATGAACATTCTTAGCTTGTCCTTGATCATAGGGAAAAAGCTTTCAGAATTTTACCATTGAGTATGACATTAGCTGCAGGTTTGTTATATACCATCTTTATTTTTCATTAAAAAGAAACTATTTACTTTTTTTTCCAAATATTCCAAATATGTTTTTTACAGACAGGGGTCACTATGAGTCAAAAACATTCTACAGAAAAAAACATTTTTATAGATACTGGAAATAATTTTTTGTTAATTTGTTTATAGCTTATTTATTTTTGAGACAGAAAGAGATAGAGCATGAGTGGGGGAGAGGCAGAGAGAGAGGGAGCCACAGAATCTGAAATAGGCTCCATCCAGGCTCTTAGCTGTCCACACAGAACCTGATGCGGGGCTCGAACCCACAAACTGCGAGATCATGACCTGAGCCAAAGTCGGTCACTTAACCGAGTGAGCCAACCAGGCACCCTGGAAATAATTTTAATAAAAGAAAAAGTTCATATTTATCTAGCCGTGGCTATGTTCCATAGGAAGATTATGGCAACCAAAGTGCAAAGACAAAATGAGTGTGGCATATGACACAATTGACAATATCCCTTAAAGCCTACTCTTCATTGCAAACTGGAATGCCACATAGATGGCATATGATCTTTATTTTATTTATTTATTTATTTTTTATTCTAGGAGAGAGAGAGACAGACAGCGTGAACAGGGGAGGGTCAGAGAGAGAGGGAGTCACAGACTGAAACAGGCTCCAGGCTCCGAGCTGGCAGTCAGCACAGAGCCCGACGCAGGGCTCGAACCCACGAACCGCGAGATCATGACCTAAGCGAAAGTCGGATGCTTAACCGACTAAGCCACCCAGGCGCCCCGATGGCATATGATCTTTAGAAGTAGGGCTCCAATGGACAAGGGGACAGGAGGGTCAAGCATCAGAGTGAATCAACTAAAGTTATGTTCCTTCTAAACTCACTTTATTGAAAACTTTTATCGTGAATGGATGTTGAACTTCATCAAATGCTTTTCCTTCCTCTTTGAGATGGCCATATGTTTGCCCTCTTTTTTTTAAATCTCTTTTTTGTGAGCGTGATATATCACATTGATTGATTTGTGGGTATTGCATCCCTGGAACAAATCCCACTTGATAGTGCTGAATGATCCTTTTAATGTATTGTCAAATTTGGTTTGCTGATATTCTGATGAGAACTTTTGTGTCAGTATTTATCAAGGATACTGATCTGTAATTTTGTTGTTGTTATGCCTTTAGTTTTGGTATCAGAATAATGCTGGCCCCATAAGGTGAATTTTAAACCATTCCTTCTTTTATTTTTTTTGAATAATTTGAGAAGGATAGGTATTAACTCATCTATAAGTGTCTGGTAGAATTTATCTGTGAAGCCATCTGGTCCTGAACTTTTGTTTGTTGGGAGTCCTTTAATTATCATTTCAATTTTAGTAGTAGTAATGAGTCTATTGAGATTTTCTATGGTTTTCTGATTCAGTCTTGGGACAGTATATATTTCTAAGACTTCCATGTCTTCCAGGTTGTCCTTTCATTTTTTTAGTGCATAATTTTTTGTGGTAGTCTGATAATCCTTGTATTTCTGTGGTATAACTTGTATCTTCTTTTCCATTTATGATTTTTGCATTCTCTCTTTTTCTTGATAGTTTTTCTTACAGTTCTTAATTTTTGTCAATCTTATAGGTGTTATATGGTTTCAGTTACTATTTCCCTGGCTACATGTAGGATGGGGAAATCATTTCATAAAAATCATTTGGTTGTCTTTTTCTGTGATTTGTCTGTACTCTTGTCCTTTGATCATTTTCTTTTAGTAGATTAGTCATTACAGATGACATTGAAGATGTTCATAGAGTCAAATATATATATTTCTCTGATTAAATTTGTGGGTTTTTTTTTAACATTTTATGTATTTCTGAGAGAGAGAGAGGCAGGCAGTGTGAGCAGAGAAGGGTAAGAGAAAGAGAGGGAGATACAGAATCTGAAGAAGGCTCCAGGCTCTGAGCTAGCTGTCAGCACAGAGCCCGATGCAGGGCTCAAACCCACAAATCGTGAGATCATGACCTGAGCCAAAGTCAGACGCTTAACCGGCTGAGCCACCCAGGTGCCCCTAAATGTGGGTTTTGTATGTAAGATGTTGTTTCTAATACTGTTTACTAAGATATAAAATTTTAATAATTTGATTCTTTTGAATCTAACTTTTTAACTTAATATATATAAGTTGTTAAAAATCTTTTTTGGTCACATAGCTGATTATGATGGCATTACATTTTTTTATATAAATGGGAAAGTTGACTTTGACTAACAATACTTGGTGTTATCAAAGCAAATCATTATTTCATTTAAATAATGTTAATCTTTCATCCTTTTTATCCCACCCTCCACTATATTACTTTTCTTATCATAGAAGTCTGGAGTTACATCATATTTTTTTCTAATTCAGGCTCTAGCCCAAATCTAAGAGTCAATAAGAGTCCTCTAAATTATATCCTCCACTTCACTAAGGTTCTTAAATTAACATACATCAGAATTATCCAAATGCTTATTAGAACACAAATTGCTGAGCTATATACACAGTTTGCAATTTAGTAGATATAGCAAAGGGTCAAATAATTTCCATGTCCAATAAATTTTCAAATGATGGTGAGGCTGTTTTCCTAGAGACCACACTTTGAGAACCATTAGCTTGGGAAAATAGTCTTTAACTTCACAGTCACCCAGAGAGCTGTTAAAGATTTGGGAGTTTAAGTTCTACCTCAGATTAATTAAATTAGCTTCCAATTTAGATAATGTTTCCTTGGCTCTATCCTAAGGACAAAGTCCACAGTCAGCTCTTTTTATATGTGGGTATGGGGAGTGGCCTGATTATCTCAGCTTTTTGGAAGATAGTTTTGTAATTAGTTATTCTGGACATAATTGCATTTTTTACTCCTGTTCTTTATAGTTGTTATTTCTTTTTTTAATATAATTTATTGTCAAATTGCCTAACATACAGTCTGTAAAGTGTTCTCTTGGTTTTGGGGTAGATTCCCATGGTTCATTGCTTACATACAATACCCAGTGCTCATCCCAACAAGTGCCCTCTTCAATGCCCATCTCCTGTTTCTCCCTCTCCCCCAACCCGCATCCACCTTAGGTTGTTCTCCGCATTTAAGAGTCTTTTATGGTTTGCCTCCCTCCCTTTCTGTAACTATTTTTTCCCCTTCCTTTTCCCCATGGTCTTCTGTTAAGTTTCTCAAGAGCACATGTGAGGAAAAACATATGATATCTGTCCTTCTCTGACTTATTTCACTCAGCATAATACCTTCCACTTCCACATTGCTGCAAATGGCATTATTTCATTCTTTCTCACTGTTCAGTAGTATCTCATTGTATATATAAACCACATCTTCTTTATCCATTCGTCAGCTGATGGGCATTTAGACTCTTTCCATAATTTGGCTATCATTGAAAGCACTGCTATAAACATTGGGGTACATGGTGCCCCTATGAATCAGCACTCTTGTGTTCCTTGGATAAATTCCTAGTAGTGCTATTGCTAGGTCATAAGGTAGTCTTATTTTTCATTTTTTGAGGAATCTCCATACTGTTTTCCAGGGCAGTTGTACCAGTTTGCATTCCCACCAACAGTTCATGCTCATGGAATGGAAGAATAATTATTGTTAAAATGTCACTACTACCCAAAGCAATCTACACATTCAATGTAATCCCAATCAAAATTGCACCAGCATTCTTCTCAAAGCTAGAACAGTCCTAAAATTTGTATGGAACCACAAAAGACCTCAAATAGCCAAAGTAGTATTGAAGAAGAAAACCAAAGCAGGAGGCATTACAATCCCAGACTTCAGCCTCTACTGCAAACCCATAATCCTCAAGACAGTGTGGTATTGGTACAAAAACAGACATATAGACCAATGGAATAGAATAGAGAACCCAGAATTGGACCCACAGATGTATGACCAACTAACCATTGACAAAACAGAAAGAGTGGCTAATGCAAAAAAGACAGTCTCTTTAGCAAATGGTACTGGGAGAACTGGACAGCAATATGCAGAAGAATGAAACTAGACCACTTTCTTACACCATACACAAAATATAATTATTACTTAATACAGAGATTCTTAGCAGCTTCATTTGGAAGAATAGTTCACACCTTTTTTTGATACCCTACCTGTTTTAGAGTATATAGTGTTTTGCTCTAGTTTCAGAATTCATAAGTCCATCTTTTTTTTTTTAATGTCTCTTTAGTATTTATGTTAAAGACTTGGAGAAGGAATAATAAAAATACATAATTATAGTTTCATGAGTAGGTATGTTATTAGTAGCTCTTTATAGATAAGTAAATTAAATTTCCAAGAAAGCAAACAAAATGTTCATAATCTCACAGTGAGTGTGATTATGCGTCCCAGTTACTTACACAGACAGTGTGGCTCCAGGTGGGCACACTGAATTGTTATAGTAAATCCAGATTTACTCTTAGGGTGTGTTGGTTCATAACTTCCTTGGGAGCTTCCCAAGTATAATCTGAAACTGGCCCCCAAATATAGAGGGCAAGGAGAGACCACAGAGAGGCAGTCCACTCTAGGTTGGTAGATGGTGGTTTTAATAAACAAATGGAGCTTATATATGAGGCATGTCTTAGTTGTAAGCAAGATGAGTGGATCCACTTGCCAGTTCTTAAAGATTTATGTAGAGGCTTTAATGAATTCAGTCAATTCTTCAGGTGTTCTCAATACTACATCACTATCTCAAAGTAGCCTCTGAGAGTGAGAAAGGCAAGTAGAACCTACATTCCCAGGACAGGGAAACAGATGAGGAACTTCCAAGTACCCAGTTCAGCTCACAGGTTATTCAGGTCAAGATTCTTTTTTTTTTTTTTTAATTTCTGAGACAGAGAGAGAGAGAGAGAGAGAGAGATTGAGAGAGAGGCAGCATGAGCAGGGGAGGGTCAGAGAGAGAGGGAGACACAGACTCCAAAGCGGGCTCTGGACTCTGAGCTGGCTGTCAGCACAGAGCCCAATGTGGGGCTTGAGCCCATGAACCATGAGATCATGACCTGAGCTGAAGTCAGACGCTTAACAGACTGAGCCCCCCAGGTGCCCCTATCCAGGTCAAGATTCTTAATGTCTTCTTCAAAACCTTCTCCAGTGAAATGAACTGTCACAGTGATCTATTTCTCACTCTTGCGTGAAGTTACTTACTGGGTAGCAGGAAAATAAACAGGAGAACCACCTCCTTGATTCTGAGCAGGGAGGTCCTTCTTGGTGGGTTCACTGAATGGGGCCAAGAAAGAGACAAGTGTACTTAACATGTATACTGATGAATTTAAGAGACAGAGAAGCCCACCTATATCTTCCAGAAATTTCTCAGCTTTTCTGTTCTGCTGATGATACCTTCTTGAGATACCTAGCATAATTACAGAGTTAAATTTCTTTTTGTCTTTCCCACTGTTTTGTGGTATACTGAGACAGAATAAGGTAAAATTGTGCTCAGTTCCTCAACCTGGAAAGAAGGACATCTGAATTTCTGGTTTTAATTCTACAACAAATAGTTCTGTGACCTTGAAATAAATAACTGTATCTTATTTGGATTAAATTTTTTCTTCTGAAAACATAAGAATTTGAAATAGGTAATTTAAAAAATTATTTCTAACATAATAAAATGGAATGATATAGCTCCGAGTATGACAAGTGAAATCTTTTATCAACAATGAACTGTTCCCATAACATGAGTCTCAGATTACTTATGTGTCTCATTATACTGATTTGTTATGATTATGCAATAATTTCTCAGTACCCAAAAGAACAATCTGTTTATTTGGTTTTTACAAAAACATTACAGAAAGTAGAAATCACTCCAAACCCAAACCAAAATGGGATGCTGGGGAAGGAAAGAGAGAGTGGGTCAGAAAGAGAAAGAATGAATGAGAATATGAATCTCTGATCTTGAGGTGCTGTTAGCCAAACAACTGAGAAAAGAAATAATTCCAATGAACTGTATTTCAATTTTACTGAAATTTATTAATGCATATATAAAGTGTTTTCTGGTGCATAGTTAGAATTGCTATATCTATGTCATACATTATTAGGGTGACTGCTATTACCAGAATACATTATATTATGAACCTTTCTCCTGTTTCCAGGGAGATGAACTGACGGTGGCATACAGATGTCTCCAATGGCAGGCATGTTTCTTTTTGTTTAAAATACTTTATGAAACAATCCCCAGTTAAGAGAGCACTTCTAAGCATATTCACCTGTGAAGACATACACTTAGCAGATCTGAACTTGACTATAGCTATAGATATATGGATATATAGAGAGAAGGTGTTCATTTCATTAATGGCTGAATAGTTGAGGAACTTACAGAAAATTTTCAAATAAAAATGCCTTAATCACTTCCAGGATACATGCATTCTCAAGTATTTATGCCATATACTTCAGTGTCTAAGGACAGCTATTTAAAAAATTCTGCATATGCTTTCTGTAATTTGCACAGTAGGGAATATATTTTGTACAGTGGCAAAAAATTTTCCCTTGAAAGTTACCTGCTTATTTTAAAAGCCTTTTCCTTAAGATAAGTAACAAACTGATGTAGTAAGTGATTTGGAGATTACATCAGAATTAAAATTTAGAATAGTAGTAGTCAACATTAATTCCTATTGTTGTGTATTCATTTGTTTAAGCGGCTAAAACTTTGTATCTATGGCTTCACTGTTCAATTTTACTAAATAACAGTTGTATAAATAAGGTCATGAGGTCCTGGTTTGGGTCCCTAAAAAGTAGACTTTGAGACATATTTACATGCAATAAGTTTATTGGGTGAAAGTTCTTAGAAACAACACCTGTGAAGGAGTGGAAGAGGCAATGAGAGAAGATGAACTGTAATATGGCAGCAACAAAACCTTGGCCAAGTCCACATGGAGGTCTGAAGCTGGCATGGCCCTTCAGAGCTATGAATCACGGCAAGGGGGCCATGACTTTCTGCCCTGCATGGACCAGTCACTGGATGTGGTCTACCTTGCAGAGGGGATGCACCCTTAGGTGAAGCAGCTAACTTCTGCAAAAGGCGACTTATGAATATTTTGTTTAGGACTAAGTACTAAGACAGGTGTAGCATAAGAGAGCCAGAGTCTTATACTCTTTTTCACAAATTATAGCAGTCATGGGAGAAATATTATAGATAGTAGGAGTATTAGATGGTAATGGTGAATTTACATTGAGTAATTACACTTAAGTATGAAAATGTATTCTAAAATTATGTGTATGTAGAATATGCCTTTCCTAGGGAACTCAAAGTATAAGTCATCAAATTTGTTTGAATCAAGATGTTTCTTGTAATGGGATAACTAAGAATAAGTATGCAATCTGAGTAGAGAACATAAGTGAGTGTAAGGAATGAATATGAATATATGTAGATCTTTTCACTGCACGTTTGCAGAGGACATCTTTTATCCTGTGTACCCTATGAATGTTTATAAAGACTTTGTTGTAGTTGTTAGCTTGACCTAGTATTAATTTGAGTAAAGCAGCATATATGCATATATCCAGAATCCAACCCTGTCTTTCAAGTCTATACTCTGGGACAAAACCTATGATCTCTTGACAGGATTATTGGAGTAGCCTTTTACATAGTCCCCCATTCTTCCTCCTTATGTAGTCTGGTTTCAGCACATCAGCCTGTATTGTATTATTAAAATGTAAGATGATGCAACTACTTTGCTTAAAAGCCTCTCCTGGCTTCTGATCTTACTCAGTAAAAGCAAAAGTCCTTACAATAGCCTCCAGGGTCCTACATGTTGTGACTGTTGACTTCTCTTCCTACTCTGTCATTACTTGCTTTGCTCTGAGCACACTGGTGTTTTTGTTATTTCCTGAACATGCTGCATCTCAGCAAATTTGTACTTGCTATTTTCTCTGTCTGGAACGTCCTTTCTCTAGATAATTGCATGGCTTGATACCTCACTTCCTTTAAACACTTACTCAAAAATTTCCCCAGTGATTCTTCCTGGATATCCTACCTAAAACTTCAACAATCTTTTCCTGCCCTATCATGTTTGACCCTTTCCTTTCTCTACTTAATACTTAACATTATTTATCAGTACATATTTTACTTAGTCTTCTTGATTATTGCCTGTCCTACTGAAATAAAAATCCCATGAAGGCTGAGATTTTTTTGCCTTTTTCTTTTATACCTATGGCCACAGTGTCAAAAACTAATGCTTGGCACTTAATAGACACTGAGTAAATTTTTAGGTTTACATGACAAATGTGAATATACAGTTAGTACTTTTATACCATTGGTCCCCAGTCTCAAGTTGCTATAAGACATAGCTAACACCAGAAGGAAGAAGGAAAGCATTTCTATGAGGTCCACCTTTTCTGCTTCTCCAGAAAGCAAGGATTTTCAGAACAGTGAGAAAACTTAATTAGTGTTGATTATGCTCTGGGCCTTCCTACATGAGTCAACAAGAAAGCTGAAAGGAGAGATAGCTCTCTCGAATCATGTAGACTCATTGTGCCCAACTGTTAATCTGAGAGATAACACTGTTTTCCCGTGGGTGTCAACAAAAAGATACTTAGGGCTAGTGAGAAGAATAAAAATGTCATGCTGGTTATTAAGAAACTATATCCTGTTCTTTTATTTCCAAACTAACCATTACCTCATTCCAGTTTAAAATGGGACAAGAAACTCCAACATCAATTTGAGAGATTAGCTCTAGGTTAAACCCAAAGTCAGCTTTCTATAAACTACTCTCTGTATTCAATATCTAAAAAATGTTTCAATGTCATTTGTGGCATGAATATAACAGAAATTAATACGAGGTTGTAAGAGAGATGCTTTAGGATGTCAACTTGTTTTGAAAAGTATGTGGAAATTTGGTTTTTGGTTTGCATTAAAAATTACTTTTTGTAACACCGTTGAATGTCAAATGCAAAGCTTGCATCTTGCATGTGACGTCTGTCATTTTTATAAATCTCACATGATCTGTGCTGTCAGGTGTCAGCTCTTTCCCTAGTATGCTTCTAGAACTAGCACAGCATCAAAAAGGTTGTGTCTCACTACTGGTAGTTACCTGAGGCATAGTAGGAAATTGAGAACTAAGAGCATGGCTATTGACTGTATAAGGCTCATGTGAGCTCTACCTTCTCTGTGTATTATCTGTAATCATCACAGTTACAATCATCTCAGGACTCTAACAATGAGGAATTCCAAAACAAATGTCTGAGCACCACAGGCATTAACCTGTCTGTGGCCTCTTTCTTCAAGATCACTTTGGATGCTGTTCCAAAACTATCCAATATAGTGCCCCCCCTCCATGTCTGTGCTGACAGGAAAGTATAGGAGATGACTTACAGCACAGTTCTTCTCAGTCCTGAATACTAAAGATGGAGCATGCTGCTTATCCTTTTTACTTTTAGCAAAGCCTCAGAAAACCCAGAATAGCTTATGGCCCATTAGAATGCAGGTGGTATAGGATGCTAAGCACCTCATAACTGTGGCTAAGTACCCAGGAGCAAAATCATGACTTATACATTTTTCCAGTCTTCCTTGGCTACAGTATTTTGAAGTATGGGGGTCTTGACAGAAATTGGATTTGGATAAGCACAGATGCTAACACAGTATTCAGATATCCCCAAATGTTCAGTCGCACGGCCAGTCCTTCTCTCAGGAAGGGTATATAAAAAGACCAATAAGCCAGTTTTATTTTTATATATGGATTTATTAGAGATGGAATTTATTAAAAATGGGCTTTCAGTGCCCAAGGGTACTACTGATTCAGGGTGGTCCACTGTCTCTCTGCCATTGCCTGTGAGCATGTCCTATTCTGTGGACACTGCTCTGGCATCCTAATAGTCTGTATAGATTGAGGGCTGTCAGTGCCTGAAAAGGAGAATGGAGCCTACCACGCCCAAGTACTGGCTGCTTGAGGCCTTCTAAGCCTTAGAGCATTGCAGGAAGACATTTGCCACTCAGAAGCTACAGAGGGTGGATGCTTTCCATTTTTCATCTACTCCACCACCAGAAGAGTTATCACCTCTATGGAATGCCAGTGTGTCCCAAAAGAAAGTAAGCATTTCATCAAATCTTCTGGCTCTTTGTCCACATGAAGCCAGAATCTTACTCTTTTAAATGATTCATTTGCATGTTGTTTTTTTTGTGAATGTTTTGCCATTAAATAGACAAAGTCTAATGTAGCAAAATAAGCTCATCTTAAGTATTTGAACCTTAAACGAGAGAGGTCTGGAAGCCCTCTGCCCCTTACTGGATGGAGTATCTATCTCTTCTCCAGCAAATCCCAGATTGTGTGAGTGGAGCCACAAAACCTTGCCCCATCTTTCTTTCTTAATTAAGCCTGTGCATGTCAAAACAGAAGTTTGTAGCACACCTCCCTTTCTCTGTAGCCACTGTAGTCAAGTGGAGGATAAGTAAGTATCTCATTGGCATGGGTCAGTGAGGCATGGAATACCTGGCATCACAGACTGTACAGAGGGTTCTACACATTCTATGCACTTTGGTCTGAAAGAGAAGAATAACATTGACAGGACAGGCTTCAGTGAGGATTAGAAGGGATTAAAGCAAAGCCTGGCTGGGAGGGCCTGCTAGCCATGTGACTCTCTGGAGATATTATGAGCTTCTCAGATAAAAGGGTGAGGTGCTCATAGTATTTTTCTGAGAACACCAACATTGTTTCTCTCATAGGCTATTTGACTGTATCTCCACATTACAGACTCCATGCAAATGGAGTGGGAGAATTATACTGTTGTTTGCAGAAAGGAGTAAGGAATATTTTTTCTAATATGAAGAGATTAGAAATTGTTGCCATTCAGCCTTCCCAAGATTTGTTATTCAGCAAGCCCAACATTTGTCTCCATGCTTTTATGGGAGAGCTCAAATATAGCCTAACTTCTTTGTTGAACATCTTACTGTAGCTGCTGATAAAATCTACTGTAAAAGAACACAGAGATGATCTCATGAAAATGGAAAGAAATTATTCCTTGTAACACAGAGCAGATAAGACAGAGGCATATATTACACTTTGTTCTGCATTTGGATTGCTAGCCTATCAAAAGTTCAAAGCTAAAAGTTGTATCTGTATCCATGTAACTTGGGACTGTTCCTTGCATTGAGGCATCATTTGACAAGGAGATAACAACCTGCATTAAGAAAGTGAGAGCATCTCTTGGAAGACTGGCAGGAATGGTAATGGAGCAATGTGCCATGCAGATGAAAATCAACACTTCAAAGTGAGAGTGGTATTGAATTCTCTTTAGAGACATGGTGGAATTTTTTATCCTTTTTTCCAAGAACAAATAGTTTTACTTTATCCAAAAGTCAAAGTATCTTATAGAAAGTACAAGACTATTGTAAATTCCATTGAGCAGGCCCTTTCTCCTTTCTGGCCACATGCCATACTCATTCCTGGCTCCTGGCCTTTGTTGATGCTATTTCCTTTCCTGAAATTCTTTACTCTCCCTTATTCCCATGCAAATATCATCCACGCTTCATAATATGAGCCAGACACATAATATCTTCTGTGTCTAATCACTAAATTAAACTTTTACACATAGTATTCACTGTAATCCTGATCACAACTAACTCTATAAGGTAAACACTACTATCTTATAAATTTATAAATAATTAAATTGATGCCATAGAAATCCAGTAAGTTGTCCAAAGTCATTCCATTAGTGAATGGAGAAATTCAAATTTGAATCTAGGTTCTCTGTACCTGCCACATTGCTTCCTATATTAACCCACATATCTTTACATTTTCATGAAGTTGTCACCATCAATTCCTGTCCACAGCCATAAACCGCTTTTAATTACATTCTACACATTGTTTGAAACATTCATTTCAACCTTTGACTTTATACTATTCTAGATAGTTATCTAAGGTGCTTATTAAATGAAAATTTTCTCCATAAGTTTATATCTTTTTTAACAGCATTATATATTTTTCAATCTGCCAGTGTATTCCTAGTACTTTACTGGCTTATTAGTAAATACACAGTAATACCTAGTAATTGAACTGAGTCAATTAATATAGATGAAATTAAATGATAAAATGTTAAAAGTAACACTGTATTCATCATTCTGAAACCCATTTTTGCTAAATATTACTAAATTATGGCCAAAGAAACTTTTATCACACCTATGTGATCACCCCTTAAAAGTGTAAAGATGATCAGAATACTGTAGAAATTCAGCTCTCTTGTGCAGGCAGGACAAGTGAGTACATTTCTGAACAACAATTCAATAGTGAAGAGGTCAGAGGGCTGTCAAGTAAGACACTAAACTGATGTGCTGAAAACAAGCCAGAAGCAATACAAAAATCAATAAAGACATCTGAGAAATAGCTGGGGTTGACCAGACCTTCTGGGCAGGATGTGATCTAGTTTATCCAGAAACCAACCACTACAAGCCCAAACAGAATAGATGTAAGTGGCATTCGGCTTCCTTTTCTGAGGCTCTGAGAGACATAACAAGATAAACATATATATATAATTGACACTTCTAAGTGTGCTGGTCATCAGTGAGCCTGTGTAAGCTAATTCTGAGCCTCCTGGGGAGAATGCTTGGAATAGAACTAGAAGGAGTTAAATATCTATTACAGGGGATGCCCCATAGTCTAGTGATTAAGAAGATGGGCTCTCAGATGAGGTGGTCTGTTTGACCATCACTTACAGACGTGAGAATCTGCTCAAGTTGTCCAACCATGCTGTGCTCCAGTCCTTATTGCAAATTGTAGCACACAGTAAACAGAAACCATATCAAAGTAGCTGTTTTAAAAAGGTGATGATATAAATACATATACATTTCTTAGCACAGTGGTTGGTCATGATAAATATGTACTCAATAATGAAGATAATACAGTGATAGAAAAGGATGAATGTGGCAGGTGTAGGCAGTTATAAGGTATAAAACCACTCATTCAATAAATACCAAGAATCTGTTCAAGTACTAGGTACAGACTCTAAACAAAATCAATCTGAACCCTACCTATATGGAGCTTAAAATCCAATGAAGCAGTTAGACCATAAACAAGTAAACATCGAACTGTATAGTTCTCAATTATGAAAAGGTGATAAAATGGAAAATTGGGGGCCTGAGAGAATAATGGGAGAGGAGCTATTTTATTTTAGTATTTTGTTAATTGGAGTAGAGTTGACATACAATGTTATATTACTTTCAGGTGTACAACAATGATTTGACAAACCTGTGTATGCTATGCTTACCACAAGTGTATCTACCATCTGTCACCATACAACACTATTAAAATACCTCTAATTCAATGTCTGTGTTGTATCTTTATCCCCGTGACTTATTCATTCCATAACTAGAAACCTGTACCTTTTATTCCCCTTCACCCATTTTGCCCATCCTCTCATCCTCTACCCCTCTGGCAACCATCATCTTGTTCTCTTTATTTATGGGTCTGTTTGGGGGTTTTGTTCAGTTATTTATTTGTTTTGTTTTTTAGATTCTACATATAAGTTATATCATAGGGTATTTGTCTCTGTCTGTCTTAGCATAATACCAAAGAGGACCTATTTTAAAGTGGATGTCAGGGACAGCTTTGTTGGGTGAGTAACATCTACACTGAAACTTTAAAGATCAAGAGAATGCATCAATAACAAAAGATGGAGTGGAAAAGACATCCAGGTGCAAGGCATCCCTTTGCTTAAAGTCCTAAGGACGGGAAAGTCTTGACTTCATCTACCAGATGAGAGAAGCCTAAAATGATAGAGCAAAAATGGAGAAGGAGGGAATGGCTCAGAGACAGGATGGAGGTGGGATAATAGGTGTAAGTTAGTTCAGGGCTTCATAGGATATAGTGAGGAGCTTGGATTTAATTGTAAGGACAATGGGAGGTTATTGAAAAAAAAATCCAATTTAGGTTGTTTGCTTCATAGTATTCCTGGAGCAAGGATGAAAGAAAGACCAGTTAGGAAGACATCCTAGTAGCCCAAACCAGAGATGATAGTGGGTTGTGGCTTGGGCATGGGTGAAAGCAGTGGGTAAAAAGGCAGGTAGATAGAATTGAGATGTATTATAGAGGCAGCACCTATATGGTATACATGCAAAACACATTTATTTTTTATATAAACAAGGTTATAGGTTGATGATCCTAGTAAAATGCATGCTAGTTTTAAACAGTATAATATGAAGATAGCTTTAAGGTCACTTTTGATCTGAGGCCCATTGTATTTAAAGATTTCACTGATTCTAAGATGTGCATTTTAAAAAACCTCTCTGAAATCAGGAGTATAATTGAAGACAGATTAAAGGCAATGCATATTTGTCATTTACTTAAACAGCATGAAAAATTCCCAGGTTTTAAATTTATGATATTTGTCTATGTGTTATTTTAAATGTATCCAACAAAAGCATCTTTCAAAGAATTCTTCAGGCTCAAGCTAAACAGGACCCTAAAACTATGAAATTCAGAGCTTTTGACATCAAAGCACACTACAGGACACAACAAGAAAAGTTGTATACTAAGTGTTTTTGCTATAAATTAAGTCCTATCAGCTCAGAAAGTGGGATAGGTCTGACAAAAAAATGTAGCGGAGCCTGTAAACTCAAGGTTGTTATTTATTCCTCTTAGAAAATTATTCAGGAAGGAGCATATTTTTAAAGCATTTAGGAGAATTGGGCAGCCAAATCCCCTTGTGATATTTGGAAATTTCACCCACAAAGGTTTGACGACATTCATAATAATACCATAATTATTTTCTGTCTGACTACAACCCATATTTTTAACTTTTAGCCTTATTTTGTGCTACGATAACATTACCCATGCACTTGTTAGGGGAAAACTTACTAGTTTTATTAATGTAAATCTTGTTCTTTGCCAGACCATCAGGTGGCATAGCCTTTAGGAGTTCATGTGGAGTTTTCTAGAACTGTGGCTTGGGAGCTATTGTTCACAAATCCTGCTTAAGGATTGAGTCTCCTCTGCCAGCAGAGCACTGGGTTACTGCTGAGTCACTACAGCTGACAGACCCATCTGGCTTGTAGCCATGACAGATAAAGAGCTCATTTTGAACAAATGGACCATGTGATCCAGGTGGCAATGAGCTGGAGTGGCAATCCAGAGCCAGCTATACACAAAGACTGAATAAGCAGCTGTCTCTTTATTGATATTCCAAATAACCTTAAAACCTACTCTTCAATCTTGCCTCTCCAGCAGCTTGATACTTTCTCATTTGATACCACCATATTTGGTTATATGACAACATCACTAACTCCTTAGAATGATGTTACTGAAGTCTCCACTAAAATGCATGTTTCTTAGAAAGAATTGTCTATAGGTTTCTAGCTTGTCCCTACACCATACTATGAGCCCCATAGAAAAAATATGTTTCCAGCATCCTTGGGTTGTCTATAAGGCACTCTTCTGAATTCATCTAAAGTGGTTTGCTCTCTCCTTTGGTACTTCTTTTTGAATCTCCTGATTTCAATTTAGGTCTTCCTTCTAGATCTGAGATTGACATAGCAACTGTAGAGTAGTCTTTAACATCTAGAAATAATCATAGTGATTTATTTTATCATATAATAAATACTTTGGCCACAGTCTGGCCAAGAGGAGATAGGGCAGTGTTTAGGTATAAATTGGTGACTGTGGTTGAGAAAGGAAAGTTGTTTAAAATGAGATGTTCAGGGCCTCAGAATCAGTGAATAAGGAAAGTGGTGGACAAGAAAAGTGGACTGGAACAGTTAGGAGTTTAAATATTGGCTCAAAATGGTTGACTGTAAGGGGCCACATGGGTTAGCTTTACTTTTATTACCATTTAGCTAATCATTAGAACTATAGGATTATTAGGGCACTTGAGTGGCTCAGTTGGTTAAGTGCCTAACTTTGGCTCAGTTCATGATCGTGATCATGGTTCGTGGTTTTGAGCCCTGCATTCGGCTCTGTGCTAACAGCTCAGAACCTGGAACCTGCTTCTCCCTCTCTCTCTGCCCCACCTCCATTCAAGTTCTATCTATCTGACTCTCTCTAAAATAAATAAACATTACAAAAAAAATTAAAAAGGAACTACAGGATTATTTGAGTTTTATAAATAGTAGATACAATCAAAAAAAATCTTTGCCAGTGTATTCCAAAGTGTCCTAATCAGAACATCAATTCCATGAGAAGTTTTATGAAAATAGGGTTCTATGGACTAATAACACCAAGAAATGCTGTACCTTCAGTCCGCATCTTGGAGACTGACTTCACACATTAAAATATTGGAGGCTTTGAGATACCTAGATTTAAAAAAATTACTTGTTTAACCTCTAATTTTCCTAATAAAAGATTAGCTTTGAGGAACATAGCTTAAAATTTTGTTTTTACAATTTAAGGAAGCAAAAAAAAAAAACTGTTATGAATATTCAAGTAACAAGCAAGAATATAAACCAGGGCTTCCAAAATTTTGAGCTCTCAACTCTAATAAATCTATTATATTTATTTATAGATTATATTACGATGTTCTGGTATATATGTTATATATACTTAAAATAGACCTCCAGAAGTTGAGAAAAATTAAAACATTTAAAATAAGTGTATTTTTTGGCAGTTTAAAAACATTTATCTCTTGCCAAAATATTTTAATTAATGACACTTTTTAGTGAACAATATGATAAATATTTTTTAAATGTTTATTTATTTTTGATAGAGAGTACAAGCAGGGAGGGGCAGAGTGAGAGGGGACAGAGGATCCAAAGCAGACTCTGCACTAACAGCAGCGAGCCAGATGCAGAGCTCTAATTCATGAGCCATGAGATCATGACCTGAGCCAAAGTCACATGCTCAACCAACTGAGCCACTCAGGCCCCCCCAAATAGTTTTTTATTATTGAAATTCTTGATTTACATCCTTATTTAAAATGTGTGCTATAATGAATCTAAGGAGTGGTTCTAAGTTGAATTTATTTCCATATTGCTTTTAAATGACTGTTATATATAAAAAAGTTACCTCAAAGATTAAAAACAAAAACAAATGGAGGATGGCATTGAATTACATTAACTAATACCTGGAAGAGATAATATACATACATATAACTAGGAACATCATTAACAGTGGTGGCCATGAACCCATATTCTGAATAACTTTTTGATTATTTAGATCGTTGGGGCTTCTTGTCAGATTTGATAATGTCCTCCTATCCTTTTCTATGGTATTTGGAGAGCCTGTCCCAACAATATAATTGAATTGTACATGGTTCCTTAATGGGACTCTTATAAACTTCCCAGACATTTTAACAGGGTTAGTTTAGTTAGAATAACACAATATGTCTACTTAACTAGATACAGTAAACTGTAAAACACCATGATGTGCTAAAAGCAAGTATCTAGTACATTGACTTTCTATATAATGACATTCTTCCTCTTCACTTAGAAATAATCTTTCCTCTCCACTTGACCCTGCTAAATTCAAAGACCATTGGTAACAAGACAGTGGGAAGATTTATGATTCTTTTGCCTACATATGTTGTCCATGATAGATATGCAGTTAAAAGATCTTGATTTTTTATCTAAACTCTTAAAATTATTTGTGGACATGACAGACACATCTCAAATTAACCCTCAATGACACATACCCTTGTATAGTCCCCTTGTCTTGGGTGTGTATGGGCGGGGGGGTGGGAAGCCAGTGACTTCTAACCAAGTCAATAAAGCAAAAGTGATGGGATGTCACTCTCATTATTAGGTTTCATTGTAGAAGACTATTTTAGCTGATTGGAGAGAGACTTTTCTTAGCATTGCTGGGTTGATGAAGTAAAATGCTGTGCTGAGAGGGCCATATGGTAAGGGACTCTGTGTGCTTTCCAGAAGCTGAGAACAACTTCTGGCTAATAGCCAGCAAGAAAACAGGGACATAAGTCCTTACAACACAGGGAGATGAAATTTGTAAATAATCTGCAGACCTTGGAAACATATCTTTCCCCAGTCAAGCCTTCATATGAGAACCACGCCCTGGTGGACATCTTGATGGCAGCCTTACAGGGAATCCAGTTAAGCTGGCTTTCCACTTTAAAGAGGTGACCTCTTCTCTTGTGTGGAATCACCACTACAAAGAATATACAATTTAACTTAGGTTTCATTCCACCAAATTTGTAGTTCCTAACAGTTTTACTTTTTAAGCTTGAATAATAAAAACAATGATAGCTAAGAATTTATGACTCTAAATGAGCTTTTTAACAAACTACAGGTGACTCCACCCCACCCTGATAGGGACACCTGTTTATTAAGAACCACTCAGTCAGTGGAGCCCTATTATTATTTCCAACACTAACACTTTGTGATTTTTGTGGTTTAAATTTATTTTAACCCATGTGATACCAAAGCAAACATGTTCTAGAGTACTCAGCTCCCCAGTCACACTACCAGTTTTCATACTATGTGCTCTCTAGAAAGGATCAGACACTTTCTGTTTATGAGTAGGTGATTTTTATCATGATCATAGATAGACCACATTTGTTACAGGCTATTTAAGTTTTAGCCTAAACTGTAGTTGGGTAATAAAGGAATACTCTCCTTTTCTGAGGTATCCTAGGGAAGTGAGTGGGGAAGACTGGATTTGTGGCTTCTCTGAAATCATAGCTTTAAAGTAGTGTTCAATTCCCTCTACACACACAGCTGGTTTTTAGGATTTCCCTACTAGTCAGAATGTTTTCCTGCTGTTTGAAGAATCTTCCAACCTCTACTTACTTTAGGAATCTGCATGAAATCAGCTGATCATTATACATGCAGAGACACCTCTATGTTTTTTTTTTAAGTTTATTTATGTATTTTGAGAGAGAGAGAGAGGAGGGAGCACACGAGCAGGGGAGGGGCAGAGACAGGGAGAGAAAGAATCCCAAGCAGACTCCATGCTGTCAGCATGGAGCCAGATATGGGGCTCGATCTAACAAACTGTGAGATCATGACCTGAGCTGAAATCAAGAGTCAGACATGTAACCAACCGAGCCATCCCAGTACCCCAACTCTAAGTTTTTCTACTGAGCTGCCTGGTGGTGCCTAAACAATGTCTTTCATACCTTGGGTGGTTTAAGAGTTAGAGTTTGCCTCCTTTAATCATATATGTTACTTAAAGTGTACTATTATGCATAAGTTAGTCCACAGTGATTCAAGAATGGAGAAGAACTAGAAAATGAAATCAACCAGGAAGCCATATACCTAGTAAATTTCTGGGATTTTTAAAATCTGCACTTTAAAATAAATCGATTGGTAAATTGAGAGGTAATTTGTCATACCATCTTTAATTTAATTACTGGTGCAACCAACACCAGTTATGTGCTCTTGAGCAAGCAACTTCATATCTCTGAACCTTAGTTTACTCATAACATGGAGATTTATGACTATAACAAAATGGAGAAACTTTTTCTCAGTAGCTAGTGAGAAGAGGTGTTCATAGATTACTGTGAAGTAGAAGAGAGTCCATTAATGGGGCCTACATTTCCAGTGGAAAAAAGAATATGACTTTGTATAATTAGGAGAGTGATAGAGAAGAGGGATAGAAATGAATAATATACTGGATCAGACAGATCATGTGGAAAAAAAAAGGCTGCATGTGAAGGAGTCTAACTCTAATGTCTCTTTGAGGATACCTTGGTTAAAATCGGTATTGCTCAGTACTCTCAGTATAAGTGGCTTTTTATTTTTTTTTCTGGAAAATTGAAACTGATGCTAGGTTCTACAATAAAATTTATGAAAAAAGAAAACATGTGCAAGAAAAACTAACCTCTGATTTATATAGTATCTACATCTTAAGACTGTGTGAGAATTAATCCAGATAGGGTAAGTGAAGTACCTAGTACAATGCTGGACATGCGTGTTTTCAATAAGCAGGGGTTATCGAGCTTGGTACTTCATCACCTTGTATTGTGGGAAGATCACAAACCCCATGCAATGATAGTTAAATTTATCTTTTAAACATATAGTAATGCAGAAGTGCTATTGCTAGGTAATAACAATAATTAAAAATTGAAAGCCAGAAATAATATATTCAGCAACACATATTTAAGTGAGAAGTGTAGTAGCCCTTTGAGAATGAAATGAAAAATTAAAGGAAAGGAATGTTTAATAAAGAAAGATCAGGCAATCCTCAAGAATATATAGGAAGGAGCAAAATCTCATTAACAATCAAGTAGGACACTGTGGATTGTCAGTGAATAAAATTTTAATAATTTGCATCATAATACATAAAGTTGAGTTACTGGTTTCTAAGAGTTCCCTAGCTACTGAATGATTTACTATTTATCACATCAACACTTTCTAAAGAAAACTTCCCAATGATAAAATGTCACAGTTGGTTAAAAAAATGTCCCCATCTGGCATCATAGTTGGATCTCATTTTAGTGCCAAGCCCTGGACATGAAAAAGAAGAGATTGCTAAATTGTCTGAAAATGATAAAAACTTAGTTAAAGGGAATAGTCACCAGGAAGGCAAAATTTTAAAACTCTAATACAGTGCTGGTAGGAGTAAAATTTTTCAAGTGCTTTGGAAAAACTTTTTAGAAGCATCTGTTCAAGTTAACTATATGTGGATCCTATGACCTAGCAACTCTACTCTTAATTTTATGCCCAACAGAAATGCATACACATGTGTTCCAAAAGACTTGCATAAAAATATTTTTAAGAGTCCATTAATAAAAATCTGGAAAGCATCTAAGTGTCTATTAACAGAATAGATAAGAAAATTATATATTTATATAACAAAATACTATATAGCAATGAAAATGTATGAACTGTTGCTATGAAGCAAGAGTGAGTGATTTTACAAGCCTAATATGGAGGAAAAAATGATGACATAATTCAATTAGTATGAATGTCCAAAACCTCAAATGCAATGTATAATTCAAAAAACATAGTTATTATCTCCCAACAAATAAGAGCCCTGGACCTCATGGCTTCCCTGGGGAATTCTACCAGACATTTAAAACAGAATTAATCCCAATTCTTCTCAAGCCATTCCAAAAAATAGAAATCGAAGGAAAACTCCCAGACTCATTTTATGAAGCCAGCATCACTCTGATTCCCAAGCCTGACAGAGATCCAGCAAAAAAAGAGAACTACAGGCCAATATCCTTGATGAATATGGATGCAAAAATTCTCAACAAGATCCTTGCAAATCGAATCCAGCAGCATATCAAAAGAATCATCCACCAAGATCAAGTGGGATTCACTCCTGGGTTACAGGGCTGGTTCAACATTCCCAAATCAATCAGTGTGATACATCATATCAATAAAAGAAAAGATAAAAACCATATGATCCTGTCAATAGATGCAGAAAAAGCATTTGACAAAATACAGCATCTCTTCTTAATAAAGACTCTAGAGAAAGTCGGGATAGAAGGAACCTACTTAAACATCATCAAAGCCATCTATGAGAAGCCTTCAGCGAACATCATCCTCAATGGGGAAAAACTGAGAGCTTTCCCCCTGAGATCAGGAACACGGCAGGGATGTCCACTCTCACCACTGTTGTTTAACATAGTGCTGGAAGTCCTAGCATCAGCCATCAGACAACAAAAGGAAATCAAAGGCATCAGAATTGGCAAAGAGGAAGTCAAACTTTCACTGTTCCCAGATGACATGATACTCTACATAGAAAACCCGACAGACTCCACCAGAAGCCTATTAGAACTGATCCAAGAATTCAGCCAAGTTGCAGGGTACAAAATCAACGTACAGAAATTGGTTGCATTTTTATTTTTTTTTTATTTTTTATTTTTTTTAATGTTTTATTTATTTCTAGGAGAGAGAGAGACATCATGAGCAGGGTAGGGTCAGAGAGAGAGGGAGTCACTGACTCTGAAACAGGCTCCAGGCTCTGAGCTGGCAGTCAGCACAGAGCCCGACGCGGGGCTCGAACCCACTAACCGCGAGATCATGACCTGAGCGAAAGTCGGACGCTTAACCGACTAAGCCACCCAGGCGCCCCTGGTTGCATTTTTATACACCAACGATGAAGCAACAGAAAGAGAAATCAAGAAACTGATCCCATTCACAATTGCACAAAAAAACATGAAATACCTCGGAATAAACCTAACCAAGGATACAAGAGATCTGTATGATGAAAATTATTCAAAACTTATGAAGGAAATTGAAGAAGACACAAAGAAATGGAAAAACATTCCATGCTCATGGGTAGGAAGAATAAATATAGTTAAGATGTCATTACTACTTAAAGCACTCTACACATTCAATGTAATTCCAATCAAAATTGCACCAGCATACTTCTCAAAACTAGAACAAACTATCCAAAAATTTGTATGGAACCACGAAAGACCCCGAATAGCCAAAGTAATCCTGAAAAATAAAACCAAAACGGGAGGGATCACCATCCCAGACTTTATCCTCTACTACAAAGCTCTCATCATCAAGGCAGTACGGTATTGGCACAAAAACAGACACATAGACCAATGGAACAGAATTGAGAACTCAGAAGTGGACCCAAAAGTATACAGCCAACTGATCTTTGACAAAGCAGGAAAGACTATCCAATGGAAAAAAGACAGCCTTTTTAACAGACGGTGTTGGGAGAACTGGATAGCAACATGCAGAAGAATGAAACTAGATCATTTTCTCACACCATGCACAAAAATAAACTCAAAATGGATAAAGGACCTGAACGTGAGACAGGAAACTATCAACACCCTAGAGGAGAAAGCAGGAAACAACCTCCTTGACCTCCACCACAGCAACTTCTTACTTGACACATCCCCAAAAGCAAGGGAATCAAGAGCAAAAATAAACTGTTGGGACCTCATCAAGATTAAAAACTTCTGCACAGCCAAGGAAACAACCCAGAAAATTAATAGGCAACCAACGGAATGGGAAAAGATAGTTGCAAATGACATATCAGGTAAAGGGTTGATATCCAGAATCTACAAGGAACTCACCAAACTACACGCCCGAAAAACAAACAACCCAGTGAAGAAATGGGCAGAAGAGATGAACAGACACTTCTCCAAAGAGGACATCCAGATGGCCAACAGACACATGAAACGATGCTCAGCATCGCTCCTCATCAGGGAAATACAAATCAAAACCACATTGAGATACCACCTCACGCCAGTCAGAGTGGCTAAAATGAGCCAATCAGAGAACTCTAGATGCTGGCAAGGATGTGGAGAAATGGGCACCCTCCTACACTGTTGGTGGGAATGTAAACTGGTGCAGCCCCTCTGGAAAACAGTGTGGAGGTTCCTCAGGAAACTAAAAATAGAACTCCCCTATGACCCAGCGATAGCACTGCTAGGAATTTACCCAAGGGATACAGAAATGCTGAGGCATAGGAGCACATGTACCCCAATGTTCATAGCAGCACTCTCCACAATAGCTAAAACATGGAAAGAGCCTAAGTGTCCATCAACCGATGAATGGATCAAGAAGATGTGGTTTATCTATACCATGGAATACTACATGGCAATGAGAAACAATGAAATCTGGCCATGTGTAGCAACATGGATGGACCTTGAGGGTGTTATGCTGAGCGAAATAAGTCAGGCAGAGAAGGACAAATATCATATGTGTGCACGTATAGGAGGATTAGGAGGAACTTAACAGAAGACCAAGGGGAAGAAGAAGGGCGGAAACGGTGGGGGAAAGGGAGAGAGGCAAACCATGAGAGACTCTTGAATGCTGACAAAAACTGAGGACTGATGGATGTGGGGAGGAGGGGTGGGCATGGAGGAGGACACTTGTGGGGATGAGCACTGGGTGTTATGTGGAAACTAATTTGACAATAAACTATTTGTAAAAAAAAAAACATAGTTATTGAGAGGAGAAAGGGGTGTTGTAGTAATTAGGAAAATATATTTGTAATTTATGACCTAAGCAGAGGTTCTGTATGTGAACTTACCTTTTTATTCATTGAGCTATATATTTATAATTTGTGTTTTTTTCTATATGTGTACTATACTTTCATAAAAATGTTTTTGAAAGACAGAATGGGAGAAAAAATTAACATATAATAGTAATTATAAAACATATCTATTTCAGGCTATGTGTCAGTCACTTTTCAAGTGCTTTACATATTGTAAAAATATGTACTATTTAATCTCCAGAATAACAAACTAAGATAGTAATCATCTCCATTTATAAAGGAGAGACCAGAGATGCAAAGAAATATAGTATTTTCCCCAGTTTCTCGCGGTTAGTAAAACAGAGGTGGAATTTAACCTGAGACATTTGGCACTTAAGCCCATGTTCCTAACCCTACACTGTAAGGCTTCAAATAGTTGTCAAGTATATACAGTGACCCAGAAACTCTGCTAAGTATTTTCGCATATATCACAGTTGACTAGACATAGGTATTTATGTTGCTTTATATTCAGCAGATTTGCGTCTTATGTCATGGTCAAGCTCTAAGTCTAAACATAAAACAAGTACTGCATAGAATCAAAATTATTCTTAAAAATAACTTGAAAAGTCCTTACATGAGCATTGAGTAAGTCCAATGCTGCTGGTTCTGTCTCCAACCAATGGAGCACTGTTTCTTCAGTTGGGCAGGAAAGTATTGGGCTTGTTTTTAAGGGACTTTCTTGTACACAAAATGGCTATTTCATGACTAAGTAGATTTACATCAGCATGGAGAGATCTCTCACCATGAAAAGGGTGTAAGTACTGAGACTAGCTAAAGGAATAAGAGACTCAGTCCTCTGTCTTATGTTCAACCTGAGATATATGCAGAACCACTCACATTATTTTCATTTTTTATTCTTTTTTTTCCTCCTTTGAGATCACATGGTTGAATTAGAATAACACACATGTGTAAGAAGCCCCTCTCACTATTCCAAAGAGGAGAGTTGTAACACATGGAACTGGGGCTTTAAAACCATTGGGAGAGCTCTGGAGCAAAGATCAGGGAAGCCACTGCCAAAAGGGATAACTACAGGCTGAGAGTTGCTCTGAATCTCTGGAATTTGGGGAGGTGGGGTACAAGGATAGTCATCTTATTCACCTGATGTATCAAAGAGGGGGTGATTTTCAGGAATTAGTCCCCCTAAAAATAGTTGCAAGTCTTGGTCATATTTTTCTGAAATGCTGTTATAGGTGGAATTGTGTCCCTTTAACCCCCGACCCTGTTTATGTGTTGAAGTCCTGGCTGCCACTACCTCAGAATGTGACTGTATGTGGAGATAAGACCTTTGAAGAGGTAATTAAGTTAAAATGGCTTTAAGGAACCTGAGTGGCTCAGTCAGTTAAGCATCTGACTCTTGATTTCAGCGCAGGTGGTGATTCTTGATTTCGGCACAGGTCATGATCTCATGGTTCATGGGATCGATCCCCCTGTCAGGCTCTGCACTGATGGTGTGGAGCCTGCTTGAGATTCTCTCTTTCCCTCTCTCTCTCTCAAATAAACATTAAAAAAATAAAAATAATAAAATGGGGTCATTAGGTGGGGTATAATCCAATATAATTTGTGTCCTATAAGGAGAGGTTAAAACACCAGACACATGCGTGTTTAGACAACCATGTTAACTAACACACAGTAGGAATGTGGCCATCTGTAAGTCAAGGATAGCAGCCTCACAATAAATTAAACTTGCTTACACCATGAGCTCACATTCTAGCCTCCTGAATTAGAAAGGGAAAAAAGAAATGTGTTGTTTAAGCCACTCACACTATAGTATTTTGTGATGGCAGCCCAAGCAAGCTAGTACGGCATCAAAATGGGCAATTCAGTGACTGCTACCAGCAAACATTGGCTTCTCCTTTTTCTTCTGCCTTCCAGAGCAAATGCTTCTTATTGAAATATTATTATCCAGAATTACATGGGGAAGGGGAGTTCTAGGACCAGTGATGTTGAGTTGATATCAAATAATTCATTACCGTTGATCCCCTAAAAATCTAGAACTGTAGAATACCCAAACATTGGAAGTCTGAAAATCTAGTACCCTAGACAAAATATACATACCTGGATCTTTTCTTTTCTTTTCTTTTCTTTTTTCATAATAAAAGTGTGTAAATACTAATTCTGTTATTTCTAAAGTTAAATTGAAAACATGGTAGAAAATAAAAGAGGGTAGGTAGGAGTGGTTGTCATATGGCTGCAATCAGAAAAGAAGAAGCATCTTTAAGACAGCATTCAGTGAAGAGTCTTAAAGAACTTACAAACTCTGGAAAGTAGTATACTAGCTGCAATTGTGGTCAAAACTCACTTGGTTAAAGTATTTATGGTCAACGATACAATATAAACAGTCTTGAAAATAGAACAACTTATTTAGAAAAGGTTGTAAATATGTCTATGTATGTTCATATGCTGTGTGCCATTTACAAAACTGTTAATGCAAAGCAGATATGTGTGATATATGTATACAGACCCCTGTAAGTAGGGTTCTTCAGATAAACATAACTAACATCATGTGTGTTTATATATAGTAAAAGGTTTATTATAAGGTATTGGTTCACATGATTATGGAAACTGATACATCCCAGATCTGCAGTGGGAGTTTGGAGACACAGGAGACCCAATGCTTCACATGAAGTCTGAAGGCAATCTTCTAAAAAAAGCAAACAAAACAAAACAAAAACAAACAAAAAAACCTTGCTTGTGGAAAATAGTCTCTTTGTTATAATCAGGTATTCAACTGATTGAATGAGGCCCACCCACTCACACAGTGAATGCAATCTGCTTTACTCAGAGTTCACCAATTTGAATATTAATCTCATCCAAAAACACTCTCCAAGTTGACCAATGCATTTAACCATCACAACCTCTCACATTTAAATTCAAATAGTCTAATGTATGTTTGGGACATTAACTTTTAATTCCTATTCACAAAAGAACTGATCTTTACTTGGACATGTTCGACTAAAAATTTATGTTTGTCTTATCCCTTTTGTTCTCATTCTAGTTTTGTTCCATCTTTCTGCCTCTGTTGTGAGCATTGAAATCTCATGGCCTTGTATGTTATACTATAGCATTGCAAAGAATTTGTCCACAATTATGAGGGTGACACATTCTTTATAATCTCCATCAACTATTTATTTTTAAATTTCTTGGCCAATCCTGCTCCTGTAATATTGTCACAGCCCTATGACATGCTAGAGATTAAAGAAATGCTTGATCACTCTGTAAAAATGCATTTTGCAGTTTCCTGTCACTGGGGCATGCCTTTTCTTCCTGCCTCTGTATGGTGGTCATGAGATGGATTAACTATTTTAGTATGTCTTGCTTCTAGAGGAAAGAGAACAGCTTCTCTAAGATGCCTTGTGACTACACAGTCACCCTTCTCTGCTATTTTTATTCTCCAAGGCACCAGGGGTTTTGCTGTAGTATGGGGAACTCAGTTGTGGTTCTAATAAGAGCAGTCATGTCCACCTCAACTAATTTCCTTTACGGGGTGGATTTAGTAGCTTAGCAAATCAGGGACATGTACTACTATATGTATTATGATATCCCCATGACCAGAGTGAAAAATGGGGACTAAACATGAGCACAATTGCAGTTGATTGAAAAACCATGATCAAAGAATATTGATTAAAGAATTTATTTCATCCCAAAAATGGTTGAGTATGTATGGCTTGTTATGAAGCTACTTAATCATCTTCAGTCTTGTGATTGTTTTGCCCATGAATGGAGGAGAGCTATTTAGGATGCTGTTTAGTGGGAGATACTACATATAAAAGATAATAATTTAACAGTGTTTTGGGGTACAGTGATAACGTCATGTGTATGTAGGGGTACTATAGTGGCACAGTGGGAGGTACCTTGTCCGCATGGACAGGGTGGATAGAGAGAAATGAGAGTCAGGTAAAATTTACTGAAGTAAGTGAATCCCAGGTTGACCCAGTTTCTGAATTTCAGAAACTTCTTGCAGGTACTGTCAACCAAGTGCCTCTTTTGGGGAGATTACAGAAGAGAATCATTTATGTAAAATCAAAACAACAACAAAAAACCCCAAACCCCAAATGACCTTGTCCCATCTCCTCCCCAAATCTAGGATGCTATGAACATACAAACACTGGAATACAGACAATGATAATTGTCACTGGTAGTATCTGTGAATAAGATTGGAAGTAGGCTTTTACTTTCTAAAAAATTAGCCTTTTTCTCTTCAGTAAGTATATGACTTCTATAACATAAAAAGTGAATCTACTTTTCAATTTTAAAAAGAGGTAATCTATAACCACATATTAGATTAAAGAGAGAGCCACTCTCCATCTTGATAAAAATTAAGCCATAAGTTGCTTAAGATCTCTTATTTCGTTTGGGTTTATGCATCTCTGTGGGAGAGTAAGGGTTTGCCAACAGATATTTCTCATCATTTTATCCACAGACAATTGGTCTGATTTTTCTAATCATTTTCAGCAACCAGTGAAATTTGTGATACTTTAAAACTACAGCACTAGCTATGGAACTTCTGGTGACATTTTTGAACCAAATGTTATTATTTTTAATTGACCAGATACCAGCCCCTCCCCTCATCTTTTTCTAAGCCAGGGTGCTGTTTTGTATCTTCCAATGACACTTGATCAATTTTGGACTTTCATTTGTTTCTTTCTGCTACAAATACAAGTATTCCTGAAAACTATAATATAGCACAATGATTTAATTCAAAGAAAGTTGTCATTTTCAATAGTATTTTGTAACATCTTGCTTAAATTTCTCCTCTTCAATAATACTGATCATTTTTGCTTAGGTTTGTTATATTAGTGCTAAGAAAGAAAATAGATTTGTCAGACATAGGGGTAATAGTTGATGACAACATGCAATTGAATATTATTCTTTTGAGATCTAGAGATAGCACGGTACTTTTAGGCACTGTTGCTATTGACACAACTTCTTCACTTTAGAAAAGCAAAGTACCTGTTCTTTTTTTCCTCCTCTCATCCCCCATTTCATTCCACACATCCATAATTTACTCTTCACATATTTATGGAGTTCAAAGCCTTTCTAAAAGTAAAATCCCTTGAGTATAATGACCTCCTTATGTCCAGTTTGGAAGTCTGGTTCCCCAGAAATGTTGGATAGAATTTCCTACACCAAATGCATGCTATTATTTTAGTGAGGTAATGGGCAATCTCTGCCATATTTCTCAGGGAATAAACCAGAAATCCCAAGATAGTGATGGACAAATAAAGGTGAGAATCCTACGTTTCCATCTATAGTGTCCTTAATAGTATTCATCAAAAAAGATATGCCCAAGTCCTAATCCTCAATACCTTGAAATCTTCATGGCTTTGTAGCAGGCTCTAAATCTAGTGGCTGATACACTTTTAAGGGGAAAAGACACAGACACACAAGAGAGAACTGCATGCAAATTTGGAGGGGTCATGCAGCCCCAAGCCAAAATCATCACTCAAGATACCAGAAGCTAAAAGAAGTAAAAGTTTTACCCCTAGAGTTTCTGATGGGAGTATGGCTTTTCAACACCTTAATTTTTAAATTCTAGCCACCAGAATTGTGAGAGATTCTGTTTAGGTTGTTTTAGCCACCAAAGGTGTGGTAATTTATTACAACAGCCCTAGGAAACTAATAGAAGTTTTGATGTCAGGAAAGTAAGGTGTTGTTATAATACATGATTAAAAATGTAGAAAGTGCTTTTGAATTGGATAATGGGAGAAGTTGAAAGAATTTTGACATGCATGGTAGAAAAATCCCAGATGGCATTAAGAATATGATTAGGAGAAATATGAAATTATAAGTGATTTGGTTGAGGTTCAAAAGGAAGTAAAGAGTACAGTAAGGAAAGCTTCCATGGTTTTAAAGAACACATATATTGTCATGAACAAAATGCTAATAGGAATATAAATATTAAAGGTACTTTTGGTAATGTCTCAAGGAATTGAGGAATATGTCACTGGAAACTGGAAGAGAAGTGATTCTTATAAAGTACCACAGAACTTGGCTGAGTTGTATTCTGCTGGGTGGCAAGCAGAACTTTAAGTGATTGATGAATTTGGATATTTAGCTGAGGAGATTTCCTAAGTGTTGAAGATGTAACCTAATTTCTCCTTGCCATTTACAGTGAAATGCAAAAGGAAAGAGAATTGAATTGGGAACTGCTGAGCAAAAAGGAGGCAGTATTTGGTGATTTGTGAGGTCCTCAGTATAGCCAGATTGCAAATGTTGTTAAAACTATAAAAGTATAAGATTGATTATTTAGAAACAATTTCTAGACAGGAGTATGGCCGGAAAACCTTTTGCTGAAGAGAGTAGGTGTGTGACATATGGGTCCAGCTGACCACATCGGATGCCAGCAATTGAGATGAGGTTTTCCAGGAAAGATCTGTGTAGGACCATCTTATCTAATGGTGGCTGCTCTTGGTGGATATTGTGGGCCTACAAGGTTTTTGAGAATGTTTCATCTCCAGAAATACTGCAAGGCTGACTGAAGTGGAAAAGAGATAGGAATTCAGTGAAGATGGGGACAGAGATTGGGATTAAGCTACCACACACTAAGGAACCCCAGGAGCCACCTGAAACTAGAAGCAAGGACAGATTATCCCTTTGAGTCTTCAGTGGAAGGGTAGCCCTGATGACACCTTGATTTTAGGCTTCTTCTGCCAGATTCAAAGAGAATAAATTTATGTTGTTTTAGGCTAACAAATGTGTGGTAATTTGTTATGATAGTTCTAGGAATCTAATATATTATCTATTTGCCTATTTCTGGTTCTGCTAATGTAAATAAGGGGATCTCTTTCACTTAAGCTCAGACTCTGAGTAGCTGTAATGCAGTCCCAGGGACACTGACTCTAATCTTGGGTATTCAAAGAGAATAAATCTCCTTTTCTGTTAACTGTTTCTGTGAGCAACTTGCAGAGCATTATAAATTGTAACAAAGCCTCATAGGTGTCTCAATCTTACCACCTCAGCAATAATTAAAGTCATCTTAAGTGTTTTGAAACACATTCAAAAATTTACAGTCATGGTAGGGGGCAGGAGGATGCGTTAAATAAACAGATGATGAGAATTAAGGAAGGCACTTGCTGTGATGAGCACCGGGAAATGTATGGAAGTGTTGAATCATTGTATTGTACACCTGAAAGTAATAGTATGCTGTATTGTTAACTAACTAGAATTTAAATAAAAACTTAAAAAAATTTACAATCATGAGAATGCCTGGGTGGCTCAGTCGATTAAGTGTCCAACTTCGGCTCAGGTCATGATCTCACAGTTCATGGGTTTGAGCCCCATATCGGGCTCTGTGCTGACAGCTCAGAGACTGGAGCCTGCTTCAGATTCTGTGTGTGTCTCTCCCTCTGCTCCTCCCCTGTTTATGCTCTGTCTCTTTCTCTCCTTCCCAAAAATAAATAATAAAACATTTTAAAAATTGTTTTAATTTACAATCTGGATGATAAATAAAAGACTACAGGTTCTTGTACATACTCTACCAGACTCTAAGTGTCACTCTAAGTGACAATGAAATGATATATGACTCATTTGCTTCCAATTTCAAAACGTCTTAAACTTCGGTAGTGTCAGATGAAAGAGGAGGACAAAGGGCTGAGAATATCAGAGAAGGGTAGTGAATCTTTGGAGTATCTTGTATGGATGTTGTTAGATTAATTCTCTTTAAAATACTGTAAACTCATGCATGAGTAGATAATCATTCTTTTAACTATTTGAGTGAATGTATTGAAATAAAAAGTACTTAATAATAGTTCACCTTCTAGATTTCATCGTGTCTTATGCCCATAACTATAGCAATATTAATGATTTACAATAATATATAACTTCATAATTTTACAAAAGCTTTATTAATTATATATCTAGGTATCTAGAAAAATTGATTCTTACAGCAACTCTGTGTAGTACATAGGGGAAGTGGTTAATATCCCAATTTACAAATAAGGAAGTTGAGACACAGGTTTCTAAGCTCACAGAGCAAGTATCAGAACATTGACCAGAAATCAGACCTCCTGATTTCAGCCACTAATCCTTTGACCATTAAGTTAGAAACATTGACCAGATTGGGGCGCCTGGGTGGCTTAGTCGGTTAAGCCTCCGACTTTCGCTTGGGTCATGATCTCGCGGTTCGTGGGTTCGGGCCCCGCGTCGGGCTCTGTGCTGACTGCCGGCTCAGAGCCTGGAGCCTGTTTCAGTCTGTGACTCCCTCTCTCTGACCCTCTCCTGCTCTCGCTGTCTCTCTCTCCTAGAAATAAATAAAACATTTAAAAAAATTATTAAAAAAAAAAAAAAAAAAGAAACATTGACCAGACTATATGGATCTAACAAGTTATAGATTTATAGATTTTATTCCATTTCTGTATTATCATTTGAAATTTTACACATATGAAAACAATGTGCAAACCTCTTGATTTAATGGCTTGCTGCTCTGAACATATGCTCTCATATTTTTCAGCTTGATAATGAAGTGAAGCAAAAGATGGAGATAAGCTACATTTTAATTTCTTTGTTTCATTGTGAAAAATGGCATGCTATTATTAATATGGGTGGTTTAAGGAAAAAATGCTTGTGTTGGGCATAGGATGGTGATTTTTTTTACGATATCAGAAGATTGAATAGATTTTTTTTATGTTATCTAGGACCTATGGGTGGAATGAGGTTGACCCCAAAGGGCAATTCATTATCTCTGGAAGGCCAAGGAAACTTCTAGGAAATACTTTTAAAATATTTATATACTGAGTTCCCCTAAATCCCTAAGAAAGGAAAATGATTCATGATTCAGTGCAATGAAAGACCAATGTGTTTTATGCTAGTAATTTGGCAGGTTTACAAAGGTAACCATTAAGGGTTTTTTTTTTTTTTTCTTTGAACAGAATGAATATGGACACATTTTGAGGGAAAATTCAAAGACGTCCTTTAAAATTAATTATTCCGTTTTAAAAAAAACCATTAAGGAACTAATGGTTTAGCTGACTTGATACCTGGAAAATAATCTCTCTCTAATAGAAATTTGCTTCAAATGCAGAATGCTTCCCAGAAAATTGCTAAAAATATAATAAATTAAGCATACGAGAGTCATAACTATTTTCTCTTTGCTACTGTTGATGATGGTACAATAACATATTTCCAGAATAACAGCTATTCAGGATATTTGCAACATTGGTGAGTTGAATATACTTGTCTTTGGGAAATGTATACTCATGAGCCTGAGGGAAGTGGTTAGTCATGCGATGTGATATGTTTCTATATACATATGTTAATGCACATAAAAACAAAATGAAAACACCCACAGCATTTGAAAGTTTAAACTGAAAATAAAAACTTGCAAGTCAAGAAATGCAAGTGTTAATATTTTTGTATCAACCTTGACCGACATAAATGATGTTGCAGAAGGGGCTTTTCTGAGATGACTCTCATAAACACAGACACATCAAGTGTCTGTGTACATGCTGATGTTCTCTGAAGGGGCAGGGACTGTGGATGTTGGTGGGTCTGGAAGTGTAGGAGGTACTCTAGGAATGAATGGGGATCTCAAGGATGTGATTTTATTGAATCCTAATATGGCCTTTCTGTTTATGATGAATGACTCTTTAATATTTTCTGACTGAATTTATTTGCTCTGTAAAGTCAAAATTTGAGTGTATCAGTTAATTGGATTATAAGGCCTTGATAGTAGGAAAAAGAGAAACATACTGTTTGAGTTTATGTTTTGAGTTGTTTTTAAAAGATAATATTTGGCCAGACAAACTTTGGTTTGGTAGTGAATGCATGGTTTTACTTTGCAAATGGATTCAAAGTTCCCAACTCAAAGTCATTAGTAACCACTACTTTATTATGGTTCCCATGTGAATATGGCAGTAGAAAACATAAAAGCCTTGTTTAAACTATCTGAACCAGAGGATTAAAAAAAGGTATAAAAATTCCTATCTCTAACTTGTCTGCTTACCCCACCACTAGCAACTGAGGCAGGCATCTATGGTGTCATTGACCTGTCACTGCTATTTTTCTTAACCTCTGACGCCTATGGGTTCCCTGGTCTATTCATCTTTTGGAAGGGATTGGAATACTGCCTAGAGTCTGTTTCTTCTTGCTGTTTCTGTTCATAGATTCAAAAACTTCTCTTCAGGGCATAGCCTTGCCATTTCCCTTTGTTCAAGTTTGGTGAGCTCAATCATACACATAACTCCCAGGGCAGCTTTGCACAGTGGTGGAGGTGGGAAATTGGTGGAAATGTGTTTGACAGAAAAAAATAATAGCTTCTCAGTGTAGCTCACTGGTAGAAGATATTGGGTTGGCTGTCATAGGAGCCAAAGCTCTTGAGGGGAAGGGAGTATCAAACGGTGCTACTAAGTGGCCCATGAGCTCCTGGGAAAATTGACCCTCATCATGAGGGAGATGACAGGGCACAGTCAAAAGATCCTTATGTTCTCCTGGTGTTCTTCTTCAACCTCAACTTGTTTTGATGTAACTGAAAAAATGACATGCTTAGTTGCATGTACTCCCGTCAAGATGATGTACTCTCCACACAATGCCAGACACTAGCACCCCCTTAGAAAACGCCAGTATGGGGGCGCCTGGGTGGCTCAGCAGGTTAAGCAACTGGCTTCAGCTCAGGTCATGATCTCACAGTTCATGGGTTCGAGCCCCGCATCAGGCTCTGTGCTGACAGCTAGCTCAGAGCCTGGAGCCTGTTTCAGATTCTGTGTCCCCCTTCTCTCTCTGACCCTCCCCTGCTCACACTGTCTCTCTCTCTCCTCTGTCTCTCTGAAGTAAATGAAACATTAAAAATTAAAAAAAAAAAAAACAACACCAGTATGAAGTTCATTGTGCCTATATCTGAATTTCTTCAGTCAGATAGAAGCCCAAGACCCCCAAGTCATCTCACCACATGGATACTCATTCTCAAGCAGCTTGGAATATTCTGTAATTAGGATGCATCTCCCACCTTTGTCAACCCCCAAACCATTCTTCTATACCCTCTGGAATACATAGTCATCAGAAAAACCTCCTTCATACTTAAGTTCTTCTCAGAGAATTCCCTTCTTTCTCTAATTAATATCTGGCTTTCCCTTGAGGACACTTAAAAAGTCTTCTCAAGTAGCAGTGGCACCTCATACTACTGGGCCCAGTCATAATAAAATTGTCTTTCCTGATTCTGGTCACTACCAGACCTTTATTCCTTCTTTTCAAAAACCTGTGATTCTTTTTGAAGTTGATATCAGATTACTCACTATCCCAACATATTGGGATATCTAACTAGCCCTAAGACTATTTTTCTTTATCTCTTGAAGATTTTATCACAAAATTCATTCCATTACTACTTCTGTCACAATTTTTTATTTTAATATCCATGTAGACAATCCCGATAATATCCTGACTTTTTAGTTCCTTATTCTCTTCTTTAGCTAGAGTCTTGTCCTCTGTATACTTTATATCAGCTACCCACTATCAACTCTTCATATTTTTCTAACATATTCCTTCTATTTATTTTCCCACACAATTCGTTAACCCATCTACAGCTAGACCTATGCAAGAGGCACTGGGTTCCAAGCTTTCTGCCCACCTCAGGGCATGGCTCCTATAAGCTCTTCTGTCTTGTACTACCTATTTCCCCCTCCTGTTCATTCCCATCAGTAGATAGAGTGGCTACAATATAAACTGAAAATAATCTGACTTTGTTATTTCTGTCAACAACACCACGTACCTAAGAACTATCCTGGCTCTTCCCTACACCTTTTCTATGCCCAATCAGTTATGCCTCTTCCATCTATTGTTTCTTACTGTCATTTGTTTCTAGCCCTACTGCAATCTCACTGGACAATTTGAATAGACTCCTATTACCTTTCCCTTCCTTGGTTCTCCAGCCCAGGAAAGAGCATTGGGTTAAATCAACACATGTTAAATATATTCAGATTTCAAGAACTATATCTTATAAATTCCTTTTTGAGGTTCAGTATCTGAAAGGACAACTTCTATTACGTTGTTTCAAAAATTCCCTAAGAATTCTTACTGCTTATTGAAGAAAATTAGGATTTCTTACTATGATAATGAAAGTGCACAATAATATTTTCTGATTTATAAATTTTGATGGCCTTGCTGAATTATTGACCATTTCCTCGGTATGTACTGTGGACTTTCTCCATTCCCTTTCTATATAGCTAGCAAATTCTATCCTTCTTTTTTTAAAAGAAAAAAATAAGATAATTATAAACAGTAATATAATAAATATCCATATTCTCTCCACTCAGAGTAAAAACAGGTAACAATGTAGCATCTTTTACTACAGACTTTTTATTTGTCAAAAGAAAAAAATCATTTTAAAGAGAGTAAAAGAGTCGTTAATCACCACCTATAGTCTTATTTCTCATTCTTCTGTATTATCCCCTACCATAGGTCACATCATTATCTTCATTGACCTATATTTGCCCATGTACTCTTTTGTTTTTTATCTATAAAAAAATGTATGGTTGAATGCTTTCTCAATTTTCTCTTCTCTGTAGCAGAATCAAAGGGTGGCCATGCCTGTGAACTTACCTGTCGTATAGACCTAGAATTCTCTACCCATGCCTTAAGACCCTGATCTAGTACCATCTCTCCATGATCCATCTTGGTATGCAGAACTCCAATGCCAATGTATTTGGAAATCTATTTTATGCCATGTACCATGAAATTTTTTGTGTTTGTGTGTCTGTCCGTGTGTGTATAAAATTTAAGTGTAAACATGCTTTTTAAGATTAGTGCTATCTTTTGTCATTTTGACACTATTTTTAGGCATCTACACCTGCAAATTGCCTAGCAGAACACATACATGTATGCACTCACCACCTTCTTTACACACACTCACATGGATATATATAATATATATTTCTCTCTGTTCACTTCTCCTACTCCAAGTATATAAGAATAAAGGAAAGAACAGTAGAACAGTTGACTAAGGAATGTGTAATGCTTCAAATTCAGTAGGTGCTCATTATCTAAGTGATGTGCTATACCACTAATTCTTCAGTCCTTTATTACACACAGCACTAGTAAAAAGTAATAAAGGGCTCTTAGCTACTTGAAGTGTTCCCATAACCTATAGGAGATTCATTTGTCTTGGTGGCAGCTAGGAAAGGAGCAAAGAACAATTTGTCTTTTTTCGACTCATATTTCCACTTAAATGTAGAGAGATAAAAAGCAAGAGACAGCTTGTACTAATTAGGAGGAGAAAATTTAAGAGAATATTGCTCTTGGCAGTGTTCAAAATACCAAGGTCAAACATGTATATTCTGTAACTCCTTGCTTCTCTACAGAATAGTGCATTGGGTGAGAGGATTTCATGGAGGAATCTTTTTGGATTCTACAACCAGGGCCTAGCAGCAAAGAGTCAAGAGTTTGCATGTCAATTTCTTAAATGATCACTGGGAAAACATAAGATTCTGTTTATTTATTAAACATAGTTCTTGAGAACATTACTCTAAGCCAGAAAGATTAATATATCTAGGTCTACTACTTCTTTGGGGTGCCACTATGTTACTTAAAAGTAAATTAGACAAAAGTTCAAGGACTCCTTCTCCTTCCACTCTCACTCTTTTATACATCATATAATTTAACAATATCATGACTTTTGACTGACTTATGGCTCATTTGTCTGGGATAACCAGTTACTAATCTAGTTACTTGCCTCCACAGAAGACCATATCTCCTGAAAAAAAAGAAATAAAATAGATGGTTTGTAAAGACTCAACAATTCCTTCTTTTTTAACCTGAAAACCCAAGTATTCCCATAAAACTGCTCATCAGTGCTATCTACTTCTTAGGAAAGAATCAATTAACCAATTTTCTGAAATGTTCTACAAGATCAATAACACAATCCTAGCAAAATTATCTTAACTAATTAAAGATAAATTGTACCTTTCAAAATAAATAAATAAAACATATTTTGGAATGTGGTTTCTATGATTTATACTGTACCCAGTCATTGAATTTCTAATTTATACATTTTGATAGCCCATCATGGATCTCTTAGGGTCTCACTTCTAATTATCAAGGTCCCTGTGGAAATCATTAAACCCTAAGCGTAATTAATCACATGTTTTCTTTCCATTTTAAATTATTAATAAAATCTGTTAGTCTTCTTTGTTCAAAGGAGGCTTCAGTTCAATTTCCTTGTTGTTGTTTCTATTTGGCATTGTAAAATAATTGCAATGTGCCTAGGTATGATTTTGCCTCACCAAGACAAGTTCCTTTTATCATTAATACCATTAGGTGGGCATCCCAACATGTGAAGCAGGCATTTAGTAGCTGCACAAAGAGCAAAAATTCCCATAACAGCTACATACTGTGTTTCTTTTTTTCTTTCTTACAAATAGTTTATTGTCCAGTTGGTTTCCACATAACACCCAGTGCTCATCCCCACAAGTGCCCTCCTCCATGCCCACCCCTCCTCCCCCCCACATCCACCAGTCCTCAGTTTTTGTCAGCATTCAAGAGTCTCTCATGGTTTGCCTCTCTCCCTTTCCCCCACCGTTTCTGCCCTTCTTCTCCCCCTTGGTCCTCTGTTAAGTTCCTCCTAATCCTCCTTTACGTGCAAACATATGATATTTGTCCTTCTCTGCCTGACTTATTTCACTCAGCATAACACCCTCAAGGTCCTTCCATGTTGCTACAAATGGCCAGATTTCATTGTTTCTCATTGCCATGTAGTATTCCATGGTATAGATAAACCTCATCTTCTTGATCCATACATATTGTGTTTCTTAAGAACTACATTTTATTCTACCAAAGTGTAAGCTCCATGGGGGTAACAAATGCTCAGTAAATATCAAATAAGTGATATTTCTGACTTTATTTAAATTACCCAAATTCTAAAGTAAGTACTATAAACATCTGGTCTTTACTGGTTTATACAAATAAACTATATATCCCTCTTATTTTATACACTAACCTACAGCATTGATCTTAAACTTCTATTTGAAGGATGACTTAAAACTGTGTTTTAGATTCTGTTATAATTCATCCACTTAAATTCCATGTGAGAGATTGGATTTTAGATATAAACCAGGAATAAAAGAACACCTTGCTAGGTGAATGCCATTCCTTTCTCTTTCTTCAGTTAGAAAACTTAAGTAAATCCCATTTCAGTGGGCCAACAAGAAAAAGAGATTAGCTCATAACTGAGAGTTATAGCTTTTCTTCACCTCTATATTATACTTGGATTCTTCCATTTGAGATACCTTGGAGTGTTTCCATTTTTTAAAGCTTTTTATTCAGGTCTTTAGATCTCTATATCTGGAGTGTTGTCTAACAGACTGTCATTTGGCTTTTCTTAAAGGAAGCAACTTTGGAGAACACCGCAGACTTTAGCTTTTCATGCTATATTTAGAAGATAATTTGCTGCACCTTCTTGGATCGATTTTGCCATCTCAGTTACTTTGTGAGAGATAATTGACATTCTTTGTGCTATGACAACTGTATGTGATGGATTAGTTCTAGTGGTTGACACTGGTTAGCTTCATATCAGTCACAGAATTTCATGAGCAACCAGATTCAAATTCTATGCAAGACACAAGAGATTTCCAAGAATACAGCCAGACTGAACTTTAGTAAAAGAGCAAACATGCTGTCTTTGAAGAAATCTTCAATTTTTTGAAGTCATGAAAAAGATGACAACTCAGTAGACTATTAGTAAAACAGTATCTAATGGTCAGCATATATTATAATTAAAGATTTTCAGGGTATGACTATAGCTAAATATTATGGTTCTTTTATATCAAAGCATTAGAGCCTTAAAAATAATACAGTTAGAATAAATTTTTACAAATTAATCAAAAGTATAATTTACCCTATGAAAAATTAAAATTACTTAAAAAGGATGTGGTAAGAAATGCTTTGTGCTTAGTTATATTTAAAGGAATGCATGATGGGAATATATTCTGGAGGCAATTTCCTCTTGTTTTCTTGAAGATTAGTGAAATATTGATACAAGTATTAAGGTCTATTAAAACATTGAATGGTAGAAGGAATGTCCATAAGAGTTAATGTCTTTTGATAACTTCTATGAGTTATATTTTCTTTTGTGATCATTTACCCAGCTATTTATCTACCTGCATTCTCTACTCCTAAAGTTTATTTTTCTTCAGTATTCAAAGTTTAGATGTAATTTAAAGACTTAGTCTCTATAACCTTAAAAATAAATGTTATTCATTTTCACCTAAGTAGTTTAATATCTTGGAGCTCCTCTATACTTATCTTGTATTGCTGCAGTTAACCTTACATTCTGAGCGAGAAGTGACAGTGCTGAGTAATATAATCTGTGTGTTGGTGGCAGGAGAGGAATGCCTCGAGTTGAAACTAATGTCAACAAAAGGCCGAAATACCCAACTGCAAAGGGTATTTTGCAATGACAATTTACATCATCCCAAAGTATCCATACAATATAGAGATAGTTTACTAATACACATATTTATTATTTAAAGTGGATCAGTGGAACTTAACTCATTGGTCAAATTGTTACTGTGTTTCTGTTTCACTTTGAAGTTCACCAGATGATTCATATTTACAGAGCCTCAGAACCATGTCTCTATACATCTTTTTCTGCAAAACTGTATACATTCAGACTTCATGGGTCTTGATTCCTATGAGTTTATCTTTGGCCACCAACCATATTGCTCCTTATTGAATCATTTCTACATAACTGAACCAAATCACTTTAAAAGATTTTCCTTGCAAATATTTTTATAGTACTTTTGACTCTGCTCCTTTTAAACATCTTTGCTCCCTCACTTCTTTCTCTCTCTTTCTCCTTCCTGCCTACCTCTTTTCCTCCCACCCTCCCTCTTTCCTTTCCTCCTTTCTTTCATTAGCTCCTCGTTATCCAGTTAACCTATCCTAATTTGAGGCTTTTTAGTGCCAAGATGTTTTCCTGAGAACTGAATTCTCATTTGCAACAGTGTTTTTTAATGTTTATTTTTGAGAAAGAAAGAGAGGAACAGAGAATCTGAAGCAAGCGCTGAGCTGACAGTAGCAAGCCTGACAAGGGACTTGAACTCATGAACCAAGAGATCATGACCTGAGCTGAAGTTGGAAGCTCATCCTACTGAGCCACCCAGGCCCCCCTCCAACAGTCTTAAACCTGTATGGAGTACCTTTTTTGTGTTCCAGTAAACTAGAGATAGCAACATTATTCACTCAAAATTATGGGCCATGTAAGTGAGCCCATGGTAGCTAAATGATGCTAAACATTCATAGGGCTCATTTGCTGAACATTCCTTCCTTGGGAAATGGCAGATTTGCTCAATTTTATGAAATAGTCACTATGGTAAATTGTCCCATGCTCAAAAACATGTCAATTTTAGTCATCTCAGGTTTTAATAAATAGAGGAATATTGCTCTATTAGTCTATGTAAATACAAGTTTTAGGATGGTTATTTTTACAATCGTTAGTAATTAACCAGTGGAGACTTTGGTAAAACAGTACACACTTCAGATATAACAGGAATACATTCCGAGCATCTAAAGTACAATATGGAGGAGCGCCTGGGTGGCTTAGTCAGTTAAGGGTCCGACTTTTGCTTAGGTCATGATCTCGCGGTTCGTGGGTTTGAGCCCTGCGTCGGGCTCTGTGCTGACTGCCAGCTCAGAGCCTGGAGCCTGTTTCAGAGTCTGTATCTCCTCTCTCTCTGACCCTCCCCTGCTCACGCTGTCTCTCTGTCTCTCCTAGAAATAAAAAAAAAAAAAAACATTAAAAAAATTTAAAGTACAATATGGTGATTATGGTTTGTAATGCTGGATTGTATACCTAAAATTTGCTGAGAGTAGATCTTAAGTGTTCTCACTACATACTGTACACACAGAGGTAACTGTGAGGTAATGTATATGTTAATTAGCCAGATGGTGGTCCTCATTTCACAGTACAGACGTATATCAAATTATCAGGTTGTACATCTTTTTTTTTAATTTTTTATTTTTTATAAAATTTTTTAAATATTTTTATTTATTTCTAGGAGAGAGAGAGAGATAGAGACAGTGTGAGCAGGAGAGGATTAGAGAGAGAGGGAAACACAGAATCTGAAACAGGCTCCAGGCTCTGAGCTGGCAGTCAGCACAGAGCCCGATGCGGGGCTCGAACCCACGAACCGTGAGATCATGACCTAAGCGAAAGTCGGACGCTTAACCGACTAAGCCACCCAGGTGCCCCTCAGGTTGTACATCTTAAGTATACTTTTTTAAAGAAAGGAGGTAGTGCATGAACAGGGGAGAGGGGCTGAGGGAGACAGAAAGAGAATAGTAAGGGGCTTCATACTCAGCACTGAGCCTGACATAGGGCTCAATCCCAAGACCCTGGAATCATGACCAGAGCTGAAATCAAGAGTCAGATGCTCAACTGACTGAGCCATCCAGGTGCCTCAAGTATATAAAATTTTATTTGTCAGTTACACCTTAAGAAAGCTTGAAAAAAAATTACCGAACATTAGAGTAGCAGATATTGTGGTTGTAAATGGAGAAGTATGCTTGAAAGGAGCTACTGGGTGAAAAATAGGATAGAAAAGGATAACTCTGAATTAAGAAGCCATTGTTGAGGGTGAGTATTCTTTATTGAACAGTGAGAGCTGGAGACAGCATTTGACTATGACCGGGGTACCCACAGAGAGAACAATATTAATAGTATAGATAGCTGCATATATACACACATGCATGCACACATCTCATACTCTTGTACACATGTACTGTGTGTCCATGTGTACATCAAGAAAGCATAGAGGATAAAGAGTAAAGAATTATCAGTAGCTAAGGAAAATACTTTCAGCCTCAGCTTGTACTACCAGTCAGAATAGCCAGGATTTCTTTAAGAATTAACTCAGATGACCTACTTATCATCATGCTAATGACCATAGAATTTAGATTTCTCTCTAACATGCTTGCCCCCAGATTCCTAACCTGGAAAATTAGGTAAATTCACATATCCCAAATTCAAGCTGGATATGAAGTGAAATCACCAGTTTACCCTAGAGATGAGAGAATTCAAAGTTTACACTTCAGACCTATCTTGCCTGTGCCAAGATACCTTACCCAGAAAATAAAGCAGATTTATGTGTATGAAATACAAACTGAACTTGCAATGAAATCAGCAAATGCAAAGGGAAATGATAGTGATTACATATATTTCCTTAATTACTGTGATAATGATATGAAGGAAACTCACCAATAGCTATGGTGGTCCTGGAAAGAAAGTTTATGTTGGACATGATTGTTGATGGTTCATTAGAGAAATAGAATTGGCAGATAACATAACATTTTTGCATTCTTTTGCACATTTTTGCCCATTTTGCTGAATAGTGCTTAGATTTTCTGGATTAGTAAAACAATCTCAACCCAATTGTGGACCCCCTTAAATTATTTATTGGTGTAATTCAAGGTCAATTTACAGATCAAAAATTTAAAAAATGAGTTTACCTAATTTAGGTATTTTTATTTGAAGACAACTAGCATAAGAAACTCTTCTAAGCTGGCATGGGATAAGCAAAGTTTGTTATTTTTAATTAGGGCTTTTGAACTGTTACATACTGTAAGCAAAAATGTATTATTTATTTTTTTAAGATTGCAAATACTTTTATTTAAGATCAGCAAGAGTAGTCTCAGACCTGTTACTGTGGTTTAAATCTTAGAATAAATAGGAAAAGACATTTGGGACATTTAAAAGGCCAGAAATAGGTACTCAATTCCAGAGATACTACATAGACTAATATTTTCTATCCTTTTTCTATCTGCTATTCATTCTTGAAATTAATGTATACTATTTTTGTATGTAAAAGCAAGGAGGCACAAAGTGGGTTTTTCTGCTGGATGCTCGTTATTTGTTCAGTATTTCTAATGGACTTGGAACTTCCCAACCCAGGAACTCTGCCTGTCATAAAACACCCATGGTGACTTGATGACTTGTTACTATTTGTTCTTTCTGCTTTATGCAGGCATCATTCTCTCAGACATTTATCATCACTGTAATGTAAATAAGAATCCTTTAAAAGCTAAAGCTCCAATGGTTTCATTCGAATAGAAATCTCTGAGTAATAACCTCACCTGGGTTGTAGAAGTTGACTCAGTATGAAAAGCCAGTTTCTACTGCTCAGCCCTGGTGACCTGCCTATGTTCTAACTGAAGCATTCAATTACTAATACTCTTCCTATTTTCTAACCTTTGCCCATTGTGAGCCCCTCAATATGAAAAAAAGTTCAGCGTTCCAAAGAGGAAATAATGAGTCCAAGATGTATGCATCAAGTACAATATAGTTGTCTCGCCAGCTCTACCCTGTATGAAAAGAAAAAAAAGAATTCCCTGCTGTGCCCTTCTGTCTGAGAAAACAGTTTGCTGACATCTTTTAGTCTTTTCTCCATGGAAGCTTATTTCCTTTTTCCCCCTTCACAGCATTTCTAAGATCCACATCCTCAGAAAAAGAAAGGGAGGAACAGAAGGACAAGCATGAAATTCTTTTAAACTGCATCTTAAAATCTATAATAGCAGTAGGATAATAAGGCAGAGGCTCCATGGCCTCCGATCAAGGTTCAGTTTCAAAGGACGACCATATACTCCTGAGACTTTTGTTGCAATCAGGAGTATCTTACCCATCAGTCCGAGGACATCAAACTGTAGCCCTTTCTTTGATCTCAGTAATAGACGACTGGGAGGCAGCTTCAGTAGGAGCTGAATGCCATAGTTTGCAAACATGTACCTGTGTTGAGGAGCAAGAGATATAGATCATGATTAAATGCATTGAACAAAATAAGTGGGTGTCATACATTTTTTCAAATCTCATTCTTCTAATGTTGTCCATCTCAGTGAATGGAGACCCAATAGTAACCTGGAAACAGATAGTAACCTCCCTCTCTCATGTTCTCTGACATTCAAACTTCAATTAACTCATCCATTCACTTCTCACCACCCCATTCTCTAACTTATGCTGTCACCAGATCTTGCCTGAACTCCTAAAACTGTCCTGAGAATGATCTTTCTAGCTTCAGTTTCATTTTCTCTAAAGTATAGTCTACACTGTAGACAGAATGATCTTTCTGAAATGCAGAAATTCTAACAATCTTCAATGTGATTACTGTCCTCAAAAGCCCAGATTCCTTAACATCGCTTTGCAGTATCTGTTCCTACTAATATCCCCATATTTATCTCTCATCCTTTATCTGTATTGAACTTCCTGCTGCTTTTATCTGTACTCAACTAAATGTTCTTCAGGCTCTCCCACCTCTACCCCTATGTTTTAATGTATGATTTCTTTTCCTGTAACATAATCTTGCCTTACTAGCTTCTTAGCACTTACCTTTTAGGTCTCAGACTTGCCTGGTCCTTGGACTTCGTTAGGCTCCTCTACTATTATGCCTTTAGCCCTCTCTCATTACCCCCATTTACATTGCTGAAATCACTGCAGGTATATCTTCCTTGTGAGAATGGAAGCTCCATGATGGCTCTGAGGACAAGGAAATCATCTCAACTTTTTTACTATCATATGCCCATGACTCTATAATGTTTGATAAATGAAAGGATGAATTAACTTTTCTACACCATCTGAAACCCTTTCTTCCTCTTTTCCTCCTTTTTCCTTCTGTCCCTCCTTCCTCCCATGAACACACAGTTATGAACCTGCAAAAATCCAGGTACAGTTCTCCAGCTTGAGGATGCAATGGTGATGACATGAAAGGCAAAATTAGCAGACTCTTGGAGCTCACATATTAGTGGAGAGACTAATAAATGTATAATATAGCATCAGGTAGTAATAATGTGGTACAAACTGGAAATAAAGCAGAGCAAGTCATAAAGAGTGGCCAGATTCAGGTGTGAGAAGGGTGGTAGGGATAGGCTGTTCTAGACCTGGAGGTCAGAGCAGACTTTCTGAGTAGATGTCAAGAAAAAAAATGCACTAGAGAGAAGTGAACAGGCAAGAAGGACTTTATTCAAGACTACTGGACTGGGGTTAAGATTATTTTTTTTTTAATGTTTTATTTATTTCTAGGAGAGAGAGAGAGACAGCATGAGCAGGGGAGGGTCAGAGAGAGAGGGAGTCACAGATTGAAACAGGCTCCAGGCTCTGAGCTGGCAGTCAGCACAGAGCCCGACGCGGGGCTCGAACCCACGAGCCGCGAGATCATGACCTAAGCGAAAGTCGGACGCTTAACCGACTAGGCCACCCAGGCGCCCCTGGGGTTAAGATTATTAAAACAGAAGAAAGAGACTGAACCCAACTCTGCTGACACAAAAAACAGAATTCCTAAACATTGGGGGTAACCTAGTGGAAAAGTACTAGAGGAGGTTAGAGTTCATGGTCAAGTGATTTTGCCATCTGTGTTTACTTTTTTCCCTTATGGAAGATAGGCTCCTATTCTCCCAGAAACTGGAAAATATTGGTGTTATCTTCCTTGATGATTACATATCAAAAGAATGGCCTCCAGTTTCTTGAGAAAGAAAGCCTTGGGTAGTAAAACTGACAAGGGGCTGGAAGAAGATTTATGTCTCAGATTCAACAGAGAAAGTTTCCTAAAGAAAATCCTCTAAGAAAAGGGATGTCAAGGACCTAAATTCAGGAAGAAACCAATTTAAAGAAGGCTGTGTTGGGTCGCCTGGGTGGCTTAGTCGGTTAAGCGTCCGACTTTCGATTAGGTCATGATCTCGCGGTTCGTGGGTTTGGGCCCCGCGTCGGGCTCTGTGCTGACTGCCAGCTCAGAGCCTGTTTCAGTCTGTGATTCCCTCTCTCTGGCCCTTCCCTGCTCATGCTCGCGCGCGCTCTCTCTCTCTCTCTCTCTCTTTCTCTCCTAGAAATAAAAAAAAAAAAGAAAACAATAAAAAAATAAAGAAGGCTGTGTTGGTCAAGGTGACATTTGTGCTGAGACCTAGAGGAAATGAGAAAAGGAATCTTGAACAGATTCTGAGCATGAGCACTGTCAGCAGAGGCAAGAGCAAGTGCAGAAGCAGCCATGAAGCATCAAGCTTGAAGTTGGAAAATGACAGTAGGGTTCTTATGGAACAAGCAAAGAAGGAGACACATAGGATGTGAGACCAGATAGCTTGGCCAAAGTCAGACCACAGAAGAATTCGAAGTGGAAAAGCTTAAAGTTTATTGTGAAGACCCTGAGAAGCCACTGGAGGGTTTAAAAGAGAGAGTTTCATGATCATGTAAGAGGGGCTCTTAGGGTGCTGTATGAGAAATGAATTCAGAGGCTGGGGGAGGGAGGTGGTGTGTGGAAGCAGGGAGAATAGTTAAGAGGCTGATAACAGTAATCTGGGCATAAATCTGGGAAAGAGTGGTAATAATAGTGGATGCAGGGAGGCTTAACGTACAGGGAGACGTATATTTCTTGCTGAGGAAATAGAAGATAAAAATAAAAGGGAAGGGAGACTCAAGTTTTTTTGTCTTGAGTGACAAGGTGAATATTGGTGCCACCATGGGTTGGAGAAATTTGGGTGGAAGAGTAGGTTTGGAGGCTTGTGGGGAATATAAAATAAAGAGCTCAGCGTGGGTAAACTAAGTTTGAGTTGCTAAGTATGTCACCTGACCAGTTGTATATATTACCCTGTATGTACACCTTGTTGTATATATGACCTTGAGCTCTCTGTAGCTCAGGGGACACATCAGAGAGGGAAAGAGTTACTTGGGAGTCATTGAAGTATAAGTAGGACTTAGAGACAAACCAGATTTCCTCTAGGGTATGAAGGTAAGAAGAAAAAGAGAACATTCATGTTTCAAATTTACCCTCAAGTGATAAGGCTTTAATTACTGACATGCCAATATGTTTTTTTAATCCATTTAGATTAGAAGGTCCTCTTTTCTTCAGTAAGTATTTCTTCTGATGTACCCAGGGCTGAATTATAGACTAAGCAAATGCTGTAAGGAAACAGCAAAGCAAATGGTTTGTTTTTTCAGGATGACATAACAAAGTACCATAGACTGGGTGGCTTCAAACAACAGCAGTTTATTTCTCACATTTTTGGAGGCTGAAGTCTGAGATCAGGGTGCCAGCATGGTCAGGTTCTTGTGAGAGCCCTCTTCCCAGATGCAGATTGCCAACCTATCATTGTATCTTCACATGGTGGAGAGCAGAGAGAGGAAACAAGCTCTCCTGTGACTCTTGTAAGGGCACTGATCTCATTCATGAGGGCCCCATCCTCACCCCTCTACTAATAACCTCCTGAAGACCCCACTTCTTGATATTATCACGTTAGAGGATATGGTTTCAACATAAGGATTTTGGGGGAATACAAACGTTCAGTCTGTAACATTAAGGGTGCTGAATATGTTTTAAAGAATGTATTTGATATTTCAAGAATTTATATGGAATGCAAATAATTAGAAACATTTCTCAACCTTATTTTACAATTTAGTATTTTTTAGAATATGTGTAAACATGGGGTAGAAGACACTATAATTTTCAGTCTTAATACTGCCTTGAGCAGACTCTGAACTTGATATTGGCCTCCATAAGAAAAAAATTTCAATTTATCATGTTCGTTTTTTTTACTTATATGTATTTTTAAAGTTTGTATTTAAATTCCAATGATTTAACATATAGCATAATTAATTTCAGGTGTACAATATAGTGAGTGATTCAACACTTCCATATAATACCTGGTTCTCATCACAAGTGCACTCCTTAATCTCCATCACCTGTTTAACCCATTACCTCACTCACCTCCCCTCTGAAAACCACCAGTTTGTTTTCTATAGTTAAAAGTCTGTTTCTTGATTTGTCTCCTCTTTTTTCCCTGTGCTTGTTTGTTTTGTTTCCTAAATTCCACGTATGAGTGAAATCATACAGTATTTGTCTTTCTCTGACTTATTTAATATAGCATAATACACACTAGCTCCATCTATGTCATTAGAAATGTCAAGATTTCATTCTTTTTAATGGCTGAGTGATATTCGTGTGTGTGTGTGTATCACTTCTTTGTCTATTCATCAGTCAATGGACACTTGGACTGTTTTCTATAATTTGGCTATTTTAGATAATGCTGCTATAAACATCAGGGTGCATGTATCCCTTTGAATTAGTATTTTTGCATTGTGTGGCTAAATACCTAGTAGTGCCATGGCTGGATAATAGGGTAGTTCTATTTTTAACTTTTTAAAGGAAACTCTATACAGTTTTTAAATGCATTTTAAATTTCAGCATTAAATAAAGTAAAAGTGTATATGCATAAATGTAAAATGACACTGCATTAACAAGTGGAGCTTTTATTTCTTTATTAACTTTACTCAGTGGTAGATGAAACTCAAGAAACTTTAAAAATCCAGTAAACATGAATGAGCTTCACAAAAGCAGCATTTCCAGGCAGTACTCTAATATTTTGTCCCCATATATTTTATTTTTATGTTTTTTTTCCTACATAGTTATTGAGAAATTGTCAACTATAAGGTCAGACAGGGACATTGAATGTCCGTTATATATCTGGCTTGGTTCTATGTGCTGGGGTCATAATAGCCATTTATAAAATGGATAAAAGTATTTGCTCTTAATGCAGCAAATATTCAGTAAACAAAATGAATAAGTGAAATTTGTATTCTAAATGGTAATAAATACTACAGAGAAACACAAAACAGTGTTGAGGAAATAGGGAGGGCTGGATTATGGATAGATTTGCACTTGTAAGTAGAATGATCAGGAATGGCCTCAATCAAAATATTTGAGCAAAAGTATGAAAAGTAAGGGAGCAAGTCATGTAGATGTCTCTAAAAAGAGCATTTCAGGTGGAGGGGGCAGAGAAAGCAAAAGTTATGAGGCTGAAACATGTCTGGCATGTTAGAAGACTAGCAAGTGAAGGAGGAGGAGAGCAGTAGGAAGTGAGGTTGGAGAAATAGTGAAGACAAGATCATGAAAAGCCTTTAAACCACTGGGGTGATTTGGCATTAAATTGATGGAAAACCATTCAAGTCTTTTAATCAGAGGAGTAACATGAGCTGACTCAAAATTTGAAAGGATCCCTTTCATTGCCATGTAAAGAACAGACAGTGAGAACAAGGGACAAGAGTGAAAGTGAGGAGAACTCTAGAAGGCTTTTGAAATAAACCAATTGAAGTGATGACTAGCAGTGACAGTGCACCATGGGGTTAACAGTGGAAGTAGTGACCAGAAATGTTTTGGAAGCATAGCTTGTAGGACTTGCTAAAGCACTGTAGGTTTTAAGAGAAAGGAACCAAGAATGATGTCAAGGTTTGGCCAATAAAATTGGACAAATGGTATTATCATTTAATGAAATAATAAACATTATAAGAGAGACAGTTTTGGTGATGAAGATCAGGAATTTGTTTGAGAACACTTTAAATTTGATGTGCCTACAAGAGGTGAGGGTGGAGTTATCAAGAATCTGGTGTTCAGGATTCAGATTTAGGGACACCTGTTTGGAATCCATCTAACTCTCTCTGGTATTTAAATAAAGAAGTATAGGTAGACACTTGGTCTGAGGACTGAAAACAGGAGTAACCAGCATTGCAGAGTGAAAGCAGTGGTAAGAGGAAGAAATTCAGGAGAGTGGTGTTACGGAATTCAAGTGAAGGAAGCATTCAAAGGAGTGATCAACTATTTTCAATAAAGCCAATGAGAGTAGTGACATGAGGACTAAGCATGGAGCATTGCACTTAGCAACATGGAGGCTATTGGTGAACTGAGCAACTTGAGAGGGATGGTGGGGCAGAGACCTTGGTTAAAAGGGAATTGGAGAACAGGATGTTGGCGTTAGTGAACATAGATAGCTCCTTTAAAGAATTTTATTAAAAAGGTGAGAAAATGAAAGAGGTCTTGACTAGAAGAACTGAAGTCGGTAGGGGTTTTTTGTTTATTACTGTCTTTAGATAAGAAAAATGCATGTCAATGGGTACACATGGATTATCAAAGAGAGATGGATATATTGGTGTTACAGGAGAGAGCAGACAGAAGGAAGAATTGCTAGAGTCATCTACTTGAGTGGAGAAGTGGAGATGTACTTAGTTAGGACATGAGACCAAGAGTCTCTCTCCTCTCTGCCCCTCTTTCTTCCCCCTCCCTTGTTTTTAGAATTAGGATATGAAAAAAAGGAGATTTAAAACCTACCAGGAGCTTAGCTTCTTCAGCAGGAAAATGATAGCAATGAATTTAGTATTTTACGTCCCTAAAAGTATTAAAGTCTTATCAATTTGTAATATACTAATGATTTTATCTCCTATTAACTATTTACTAATTCAAATATGACTACTCTTTTTGTAAGCTTGATTCAAATATATAATACTTCACTTATTTTTTAATGTAAAACATATTATTTATTTTCAGAATATTTGGGGTAAATATTTCTGATATTCCATCATGATATGGTCTACATGTGATTTTAAGAACATGAATATTAAGGAATGCTTTACATAGGATTTAAAACCTTTTTCTTATCAAACCATTAATTTTTCTAAATAAAATGAACTCTACAAAATTGTGATAATTACAAAACTGAACCATGCATAAAAAATAACTATGCATAGAACTTTGTAAAAAAAAAATTCTTAAATGTTTTTATTCCATTATCTTCTTTAACTCTCCAGGAAAATGGAGCTAAGGTGCATAATATTGGAATCCAAGTTCTTTTACAAACCAGAGTGAATGTATGAATTGTTCATTATATGCTAAAATCTAAAATAGATGAATTTTTTATCATCCTTACCATCCTTTAACTGTTCTAAATGGTCCCTCTGGAGATTTTTCTTTCTCTCTTCTCCTCTCCCCCTCCTCTTTCTCTTCCCCATCTCACTCCTCACCTCCCCCCCATCCTTTACCCTTTTTCTTGTCCACAATGAGCTGTGAATTTTACTATGTCTCTTAAAAACAATTTTACTTTATATGAATTTTTTTACCTGAAGACGTCCTTGATACTATAATCACCCGCAAAGAAATTCAGTCTCATAGTTTATGTGTAACAATTTAGCACTACCCTTACAGTGTCTCAAGCACACCTGATGTGTGACACTAATGGGTTCTCAGAAAAATGGCTGGACAATCAGCAAGTCCTTGACTCTGCTAAGTAACACTCAGTACATTGAGGTTTATTGGCTCTTTCAAGCCTAAAGCCTGAAGAACTTCAATTTGTTTTTGGCAACCCAGCATACAAATGCCAAATCACTAGTGAGGCCATTCCTCCAGACTGGACTAGACATTGGGATTGGTTCTTAAAAACATGTGCTGTGGCATTTAGTTATGTCCTGTGATCTTCTATCACAAACTAAATCAAACCAAAGCAAACAAAAATTCTCTCAAAAAACCTTGTTTCGACCCAGCGGTCACTCTTTTTCCCCTTTAAAGCTAAGCTTCTTCTCCCACACACTCTGCTGAAACTGTTTTCCTCACAGTTGATTGCTGAATTGCCCAACCCAGGGAGTCTTCTTCTATCCTTTTCTTTTTTTCTTTTTTAAAAATTATTTTAAGTAGGCTCCATACCCAGTATGGGGCTTCAACTCATTACTCTAAGATTAAGAGTTGCTTGCTCTACTGACTGAGCAGGCCAGGTGACCCTATCATTTTCTTTTTTTGTACACCCAGGCATTTAATTCTGTTGGTCCAAACATGTCTAACCAAAATTTATCCTCTTTGCTCACATGACATTATGCTCTCTTTGTTTTATTCCTTTATTTACTTTTTTATTTTTAGGGTACTCTAATTCTGCCTTTCCTTAAGTAGTGATATTAATTATTCCTGACTCAGAATTCTTCCTGACTTGTCAGAAGAGTGATCTTAGAAGTACTGATCACAGGTCAGAGATATGAGAGCTAAAACTTTAATCAACTGGTATTTTCATATATCTAGAATTTTGGTTATAATAGGACAAATATGAACATAATTGAGAAGAGAATAAAGCAATAAATAGATCAGAGGAATCTAAGCATGTGGTATGGTCACATTATGGGTTTATAGGCTAACATGATGTAAAATTAATAATATGCTTGACAGTAAGTTGTTTGGAGTGTTGAATCCCCATACTCTCAAATTTTAGAATTCATGATATAAAAACTATTAAATATTGGCCAGAGTATATCCTTGGTGAATTGAGATGATAAATTTCCCCAAAATAGATAGGTCTTACTCAACCCTGAAGATACATAGAATTAAGAATAGGAATGTTTAAAATCAAATGTACTATATAATTATTTTTATGTTAAAAATCTGTAATATTTAGTATTTTATGTTACACAATTTAAGAAAAATTTATCATATATGAGCTACAGTCTGGCCTTAAAATTGCTATTTAAAATGGATAATTGTTTTAACTTGTGATTTTACGTTGAAATTCATGACATAAATTGGGTTTGGGTAATTCACGATACATTCTAAATCAAAATCAGAAAGCCCAAAGCTACGTTTTCCAGACTCCCTTGCAGCTATGGTTATACACATAAATGAGATACACTTGAATAAGACTTGGATTGATAACGGAATAACCTGAGGTCAAAGGGCATCCATTGTGTGGGAGCAGGTGGGAGCAGAAGCAGCATGGTTCTGGAGCAAATAGACATAAAGATGTGGCTTCTCATTTCAGCAGAGAGCAGCGTCCTTGTTTGGCATCTTCCTAATGTTGTGGTTTCCCTCAAGAGTCAACACTGGGCAACACCTTCATGGTTCCACATCAACCATCTACAGAAGCAGGAGCAGCAGCAGACTATTTTTTTTTTTACTCTCCTGTGTCTTTAGGCAGCTGTTCTCTGCATCTGAGAGGCCTTTCCTTTGTCTGCCTGAATCACATAAACTTGGCTTCCCAAACTCAGTCAACACATAGTTTATGATGGAAGATTTCCCTAACACCCCCAATTCTCACACCCTATTGTCTAGGCTATAAGGTCACTTTCCCATGTGTTGTCTTTTATACCTTGTTTATACCCAACTTACTAAGTGGCACACTCCCTTATACTCACTGGTTTATTTCCTAGTTCCCAACCATATAGTAAGAACCTTGTGGACAGAAAATCTGTTTTAGCTTTCATTTTAACCAAGTATGATATTTGGCACATAGTAGGCGCTCAATACAGGAATTAATGAAGTAATGAGTAAATGGATATCTGAGTGCCTGTGAAAGGTTTGAAATGGCAATTTGGCCTTTCCATTAAAGTAATTATTTCTAAACACATATGTGAAAATATTCCCAAAAGGAGAAACCTAATCACTCTGTAATTCAAATGAAGTAGCAATCTAATCCACTTTTGTACAGAGCTTTTGTGAATATCAGGCCCATGAAGCACCATTGAATTCACTAATTCTTTCTTTCCTGATAAGATCCCATTAACTTAACTGAAAAAAGGGGCTTGCTGCCAGGCTCTGTTTTGGTGTGAGGCAAACATTTTACCACGAAAAATTTTAAGAGGGTAGAGCAAAATTAAAATCATGAGGCTGATTGGTTTCTTTAGGAGATTTTACCTCTTGTAATTGTCCTGTCTTGTTTATTCAGTTATGACAAAAAGAGAGAATATGGGTTCATGGTTGGAAGAATTTTTTTAAATGTTATATTTACAATATAGATATTTTAGAATTGTAGCACACTGATAACAGAGCTTTTCATTCATAGTACTTTTACATTTGATTTTGGCAATTATAAACTTTTTGTATCAACGGTATTGTCACAGGGGAAGCATAAAATCATAAAAAAAGGAAAATTTGGTAGTTGTATCTGCTGATAACACCTGGTAAGTTAAATATAATGGGCTTTCAAATTCTGAATTAATTTAGTGTGTTTATGTATTTCAAACATCTAACTGCACAGGTAAAGATAACTGGTAACCTTTTTTTTTTCTGATGAAGTAAATAGAATGTTTACACATGCCAAATTAGAGATTATTATTTTTTTTAAATATATTTTTATTTATTTCTAGGAGAGAGAGAGAGACAGCATGAGCAGGGGAGGGTCAGAGAGAGAGGGAGTCACAGACTGAAACAGGCTCCAGGCTCCGAGCTGGCAGTCAGCACAGAGCCCGACTCGGGGCTCGAACCCACAAACTGCGAGATCATGACCCAAGCGAAAGTCGGACGCTTAACCGACTAAGCCACCCAGGCGCCCCCAAATTAAAGATTATTAATGAAGAAAAGCATGAAATCATTAAGATAGTATTGTAATGCTATGTCATCTATATAGTAGGGTTAAGGAAACTTTTAACCTAATATAGTTACTGTCATACAATGAAAATCTTATTTTCAATTAAACGAATTTTTTGTTTTCTATGTTTGTCAACCAACTTTCATTGGATATATGTGCCCCACCAACAAAATACAGGAGTACAACCTGTCATGCCATGTCCCTTAGTTATAGCTGTGAACCTTCCAGCAGTGCTCTTATTCTGACTGGTGTATATTGCTTCTAACATTGTTTTTAGCACCACTCATTCAACAAAGATGTATTTTTTGTGACTATTTGTACTTAGCACTATTGCAGGTACTAAGGAGCCAGTGGCAATAAAACCATAGACATGACACTGGTATTGGCCTTCTTCAAATTTATAGGTGGTAGCTGGAAAAGGGATATATAAGTAATTTTAAACAAAGAAAAGATACTAATAAGTGCTGTGAGAGAGATTAACAGTAGACATGACTTTTCACAAGCTCTCAGCTAACAGTGACTTTGCACACAGCTGGGCCTCCCAAGATTGTTTCCCAAGTTCCCCATGATGTTGATAGTGTCCCCTGCATGGCTACTAGATGTGTTAAATAACCCTTATCTCCATGCTGGGCATGCTTTTCTGGGAAGGGGAGTACCTGGCCATCTTGCATCTGGCTTTCTTGCTTTCCAGCACCTAAGTGTTCTCCAGTTGCCTTCTCTCTTACAGGACTTTACATTTATTACAAGAATACTTAGTACCTTAGTCAGGAGTATTTGCATTTTAATGACTTTAATGCTCTGGGCTTTCCTGAGAACACATGTGAGTAACTCTTATGAAATAGAAAGAATCACTTATGGTTATGGTAGCTTCACTTAAGTGGAGAAAGTAGCTCTGCACCAAAGCAGTGAATATGCCACTTATATTATATGGGCAAAAATTAAGAATTAGGTAAATAATTTAGATTTGGGATGATTTGTAGAACTTTGTTAACAGCATCGTATGGCCATTTAGCTAGGACTCAGAGGCATGGTAGTGTTTTGGTTTTATCTCAGGAAAATGGGTTCAAGTCTAGGTGCTGCTAATCACCATGGTTCTTGTATGACATTGTGCAAGTTATGTTTCTGATATTTGGGTGTATCACTGATACACATGAATAGTAACAACTGCTCTGCCTGACTTTCGGTAAACTATGAAGTTTAAATGGAAGTGTGCCACAGAATTATATATTGATATGTTTCCCTAAATTTATAATTAAAAAAAAGAATTAAACTAATATTTACGAGGACCATATGTATGCCAGGAATAACTTGATGTAAGCAAAGTTGTTTTTAAGTTACAGGTGAGGAAACTAATAGAAGGATTTACCCAAAGTCACATTGGTAATAAGCATTACTGAAATGAGAAGTTATTTGATACTATGTCCTATTCTTAAATAGAAAAATTTACAACATGACATATTTCATGTCATTAGAAGATTGGTATTCAAACTTGGTATTCAAACTCTAAAAAACCTTCAGAATGATTTGGTTCTTGCTTTTATCCACCAAAAAGGGCCTATTTGCACCTGACTGGCTTCTTTAAAAATCTAGAGTTCCTAGATTAACATGAATGAGTAAATGATGTATCAGTGAGTGAATGCCCCTCATATAGGCTATTGTAAGTTGGTGACATTACTTGAGAGCTAGCCAAACTGTTGCTCTCAAAAGGAAGAGCACATAGACTCCCATAGTAATTTTCTAAAATAATTGAAAAATACCCAATGGTTTAGAAATGTTGGTTAGCAAGGAATATAGGAATGCTGATGCATAGGAGCACATGGACCCCAATGTTCATAGCAGCACTCTCAACAATAGCCAAAACATGGAAACAGCCTAAGTGTCCATCAACGGATGAATGGATCAAGAAGATGTGGTTTATCTATACCATGGAATACTACATGGCAATGAGAAAGAATGAAATCTGGCCATGTGTAGCAACATGGATGGACCTTGAGGGTGTTATGCTGAGTGAAATAAGTCAGGCAAAGAAGGACAAATACCATATGTTTGCACATATAGGAGGATTAGGAGGAACTTAACAGAGGAGCAAGAGGGAGAAGAAGGGGGGAAATAATGAGAGAGGGGGAGAGAGACAAACCATGAGAGACTCTTGAATGCTGAGAACAAACTGAGGACTGATGGGTGGGGGGGAGGGGGGAGATGGGCATGGAGGAGGGCACTTGTGGGGATGAGCACTGGGTGTTATATGGAAACCAACTTGACAATAAACTATTTGTAAAAAAAAAAAAAAGAAGTATACTTGATTAAAAAACTAAAGCCATAAAAAAAAAGAGAGAAATGTTGGTTAGCTTATTCAGTATTGTCTCCAAGGAAACTCTTCTCTCTCTCTCTCTCTCTCTTTTTGTACCCCTGTAGCCTGAGAATTAGTGTGTAGGAGGGATCCTGTGGAAGGGTCTGTTAAATTATGTTAAATATTCATTTGCTCATTTTAGCATCTGGATAAAGACTTCTTTACACTTTGGAAAATATATACTCAAAGAAAACTTTAATTGACTTGGTGAACTGTCTTTATCCCAAAGAGAAGGATAAATAAACTGGAACTATATATTTTCTTATATTGTAAAAACATAAAAATACCATAAAGGAAAATCAGAGTTCTGATGGGTCGGTAGAACTGCTGAGATAGTTGTTATATTTTTCAAACACTTTAGCATAGCAGTATTGATTTTCTATACATACGTATGCAGAAATATACAGGTGTTTACAATCTTGGTATAGTTTGTAATGAATTTTAAAGGTGTTACAAACAACAGCAACCCATGAATGATTAGCATTTCAAATTCAAGGGGGATAGAAGGAATGATGAAACAGCAAATTATACTTTTTAATAAGGGCATTGTTCTGCTGAAAGAGATTATTGCATTCACTGACAGCCAATTCTGTAGTGATGAATTATTGTTTAAAAGCCTTTCCTTATGATATTTTTGGGAAGCAGTTAACAAATAACTGCTCAGCTAATTTTTATGTATGCATTTATAAATCTTTGCTTTAGCTAAATTTCACACCAGATTAACAGATATTTTTGATAATATATGTATCTTCCTCACCTTCTCTTTCATTTAAATTTTCCATGATAAAATAATTTTCCCAACAATGAAAATGGAACATAATGTGAAATAAAATGGCATGGTTGAGGGTACAATTTTGGGTTTCATACCTCTTGGCCTTTTTAACAAGAGGGACTAATCACCACCTTGATTCCATTGTTATCCTGTCTTCAAATAATGAAACATTTGTCATGGTCCCTCAAATTGTCATAAATACAGGCCAAATTTCTATCTTACTTAGAAGTTCTTTCTGAGGTCTTTAACAATTAAGGAAATTCTTCTATTCCTATACATTTTTTTAACCCAAGGTAGATTAAGCATAAGGGAAAACTAGCTTGCTTATTTTTATTTTTTTTTAATTTTTTAATGTTTTATTTATTTCTAGAGAGAGAGAGAGACAGTGTGAGCAGGGGAGGGTCAGAGAGAGAGGGAGTCACAGACTGAAACAGGCTCCAGGCTCTGAGCTGGCAGTCAGCACAGAGCCCGACGCGGGGCTCGAACCCACGAACCGCGAGATCATGACCCAAGCGAAAGTCGGACGCTTAACCGACTAAGCCACCCAGGCGCCCCAGCTTGCTTATTTTTAATCTGGAACAAATTAAAAGCTTACATAGCATTAGGTTTTATGTTTTAAAATTTTTACTCTTATTTTAATTGTTCTGGACATCTTAGGATTCTGGAGTATATTATCAATAATCATATGGTTTTCTGGATGGTCAATAGTTTTCAGATTAGTCACTCACAGAAGCTGTTTATTTTTGCATAAAACATCTAATGACAAATAGGTGACATCAGAGATGATCTACTTACTGAAAATTTAAGGTGCACAGAAAGGATGCCTTCCAAACAAAACATTTTCCTTCAAAGATGTGAAATATAAACATTGGATGTTTTATGTTTTGCTTTTTCTTAAAGGCTCCAATAAGAAACTCCAAATGAAGAGCAGATATCCAGCTAGTGGGTTCAGGGATCTAGCCTTCCCAGAAGCAACAGCAGGAGAGATCAGTAGAAAGGGAGGAAAGCTAGTTAGAAACTAAACTGATTGACCTTAAAATTTACCTCCAGCTGCAACTAAAATTCGTGGCTGGAGCTTTCATCCTTGCCTTCACATTAAGTTGTTTCAATTTAATTTTTCAGAATACTTCTCTTGTAATGAATTTCTCTTACTCACCTTGGGGTGATATCCATCTTGAGTTAACAACAAGACATTAGTAATTATGCTTTTAGTGAGTTTTTTTTTTAATCATGTAGTTTTACACAATAACAGCTAATGTTAGGCATGGATACTTGGAAAAGTTTACAACTTTTGGTCCTCATTTATCTCACTAATCAATACCTTTATATTCATATATATTACAAATTTCCTCTACTTGCAAAGGGAGTTCCTAGAACAGGGACTATTCTGTAGTGGTAGTATTTTTTTTTTAATTTTTTATTTATTTCTAGGAGAGAGAGAGAGACAGCGTGAGCAGGGGAGGGTCAGAGAGAGAGGGAGTCACAGACTGAAACAGGCTCCAGGCTCTGAGCTGGCAGTCAGCACAGAGCCCGACGCGGGGCTCGAACCGACGAACCGCGAGATCATGACCTAAGCGAAAGTCGGACGCTTAACCGACTAAGCCACCCAGGCGCCCCTGTAGCGTTAGTATTTTAATAGTCTATTGAGGATTAAGAAAAAATGAAAGGCAGAGTAGTCTTTTATTATCTGTATGTTGTCCAATTTTTCTCAATATTTTTATCCATTTTATTCATTAAATGTCAGTAAATGATTGTCTGCCTAAAAAGGCATGAGTAACTACAAAAAAAAATGTTTTTGGAGATTCAGGCCTTGTATGAAGATCATTTGTTTATTCCTTCGCTAAGATTTCTTAATATGGGTCCTAGAGAAAGGAGTTTGTACTCATCATTGTGTGAAATGTTGTTCACCTAGAAATATATTGGACTGAAGTGTAAAATTATGTTCTGTGGTCACCCGAGCTTCTCTTTTTTTCTGGACTATGCATTCAGGAGAGCTGTTCTCCTTTCTCCCCCATAGAACCTTTACCAAAATCCACAACTGGTATGGGGATTATAGATTCCTTCTTTCAATTCAATCAAGCCTCTCCCCTTTCAGAAAGCTATATGAGAGATTCATCTATTTAAATAAATTCACTGACAGAAGACTGCCTGAGGCCAGCTGGTTAGCCCAGATAGGAACAGCAGATCACTGTAGACAACAGGAATAACAGCAGTTCAGAGATTTTTTTGTTTCTTTGGGAGCATATCTTTCATTCTGTCAGTGCAAAACTTGTTTGGACAAAGTTAAGCAAGGAAGATTTTGTTCTGATTATTGCAATATGGGAAAAAAAACTGAACTCAGTTGCCTAAAACAAAGGATATGAATGTTTATAAGCATTGGAGTTGTCTGAACTGTTAGGGAAGAATATCAATCTATAGTATGTGTCCAGCACATCAGATTATTCATGATGTAGGAAATATTTTTTTCTTTATTATTAGATCATCTGTGTTGACTGACTGGTGCCCATCTAAGTTAGGTTCCTGCCCTCCCATAGAAACTGGGAAATAGGGTATCTATCTTCCTTGATTATATTTCTCAGAGTTGCTTCTCAGGTCTTAAGAAACACATTCCTGGATTATAAAACTAGTAAGAAGATTTTTAAATGATTTATATCTGAAAGGGGAAGAGAAAGAATTTACAGTTATATTTTTTCTAAAGCAAATGATCTAAGAAAAGGAATGCCAGCGGCCTAAGGTTAGGAAGAAGCTTGTTTAAAGTTTTGTTAAGCTTAGGGACATGTTAAGGCTGTCTTGATCAATAGTAAACATGATTTGCGTTCATACTAAACCATCCATAAAGTCTCCTTGATTTCCAAACAACCAGTTTGAAAATATATATTGCTTTGGAGTAAGTTTGAACTGATGTGCATCTCTATGGTTGATCTATAAAATATTTTAAGCAAATAAATAGTTACAGTTAAATGAGAGAATTTCTAAATTTCTAGAAAAACTTTAAAGTACATTTTAAATATTCTTACATTGCACCCAATATTACATCACCATTGGTTTAAAAATGAAAAATCTAGGGGCGCTTGGGTTGGTTCAGTCAATCAAGCAACTGACTTCGGCTCAAGTTATGATCTCACAGTTTGTGAGTTTAAGCCCCTCGTCAGGCTCTGTGCTGACAACTCAGAGCCTGGAGCATGCTTGGGGTTCTATGAATCCCTTTCCCTCCGCCCCTCCCCGACCCTGTGTGTGTGTGTGTATGTGTGTGTGTGTGTGTGTGTGTATGTGTGTGTGTGTGTGCGTGCGCGTGCGCACCCGTGCTCTCTCCCCCTCTCTCAATAAATAAACATTTATTCTCAATAAATAAATATTCTCAATAAATAAACATTTATAACAATTTTAAAAAACATAAGTCTTTTGTATCCATTAAAACCAATCACCTAGTGGCAGATTATATTCAAAGTACTGAATCAGAAAAATATGCAGCCAAGAAATCTCTATCCAGTAAGGCAGTCATGCAAAATAGAAGGAGAGGTACAGAGTTTCCCATACAAACAAAAACTAAAGGAGTTCATGACCAGTAAATCAGTCCTACAAGAAATTTTAAGGTGGACTCTGGAGAAAAGACCAAACAGGAAAGACTGAAAACAACAAAGACTAGAAAGGACCAGAGAACATTACCAGAAACCCCTACTTTGCAGGCAAACAATGGCACTAAATTCATATCTTTCAGTACTCACTCTAAATGACAATGGACTAAATGCTCCAATCAGAAGATCTAGGATATCAGAATGTATTAAAAAAACAAGATCCATCAATATGCTGCTTACAAGAGACCTACTTTAGACCTAAAGACACCTTCAGATTCAAAGAAAGGGGATGGAGAACAATCTATCATGCTAGAATTTTCTCCAGTTCTGTGGGCTGCCTTTTCACTCTGTTGAATAGTGCCTTTCATGTGTAAAATATAAAATATTAAAATTATCATTAAGTCCAATATATCTATATTTTCCTTTTGTTGACTCTGCTTTTAGAATCTTACCCAATAAATCACCGCCAATCCAATATTGTGAAAATTGTGCCTTAGGTTTATTTCTAAAACTTTTATTATTTTAATTCTTAAATTTAAGTCTTTAATCCATTTGAGTTAATTTTTTGTATACAGTGTTAGCTAAGGATCCAATTTTAGTCTTTTGCATGCGGATATCCACTTTTCCCAGCACCATTTATTGCACAGACTATCCTTTTCCCATTGAATGGTTTTAGCAACTTAAATGATAATGTATGTGAGAGTTTATTTCTAGGCTCTCTAGTCTATGCTATTGGTCTATATATTTGTTGTCTTTGTACCAGTACCACAATGTTTTGATTATTTTAGGTTTGTAGCAGTTTGAAATCCTCAAGTGTGAGTCCTCCAACTTATGTTTTTCAAGATTGTTTTTGGCTGTTGAGGATCCCTTGAGATTACATATGAACTTTAGAAAGAGTTTTTATATCCTTCCAAAAATTTCATTGGAATTTTGATAGGGATGACACATTCTGTAGATCACTTTGGGTGGTATTGACATCTTAAAAAAATTTTTTTAATGCTTGTTCATTTTTGAGAGACAGAGAATGAGTGGGGGAGGGGCACAAAGAAAGGGAGACACAGAATCCAAAGCAGGCTCCAGCCTCTGAGCTGTCAGCATAGAGCCTGACACAAGGCTCAAACCCACTGACCATGAGATTGTGACTTGAGCTGAAGTCAGATGCTTTTAACCAACTGAGCCACCCAAGTGCCCCTAGTATTGACATCTTAACAATATTAAATCTTCCATGAGCATGGGATTCTTTCCATTTATTTACATTTTCTTTAATTTCTTTCAGCAATGTCTTGTAGTTTTCTTTGACCTCCTTGGTTAATTTATCAGTATCTTATTTTATTTGATTGCATTGCAAATTGAATTATTTTCTTAATTTCCTTTTTAATTGTTCATAGTATATAGAAATGCAATTGGTTGTTGTGTGTTTTATTTGTAACCCACTTTGCTGAATTATTTTATTTTTAATTTTTTTGTGGAATCTTTAGAATTTTCTATATTCTTGGTAGTATTACCTGTGAGCATTAAATAGGATGATCTCTGCATAATTTTCATATATGGCTTTTATTATGTTGAGACAGTTTATTTCTACTCCTAATTTGTTGAAGTTTTTTTAAATCATGAAATAATTTTAAATTTTGTCAAAATCTTTGTTGCCATCGATTGAGATAGTCATGTGGGTTTTTTTTCCTTCATTCTGTTAATGTAGTATATTACATTGCCAAGTTTTTATAAGTTAAATCATCTTCACCTTCCAGCAATAAATCTCACTTGATCTTGGTATAAAATCTTTTTACAGTGCTGCTGAATCCAGTTTGCTGGTATTTTGTTGAGGATTTTTTTTCAATGCTCAAAAGGGATATTGGTCTATAGTTTCTTCAAGTGTCTTTGATTTTGGTGTTAGGGTAATGCTGGCCTCAAAGAATGAGTTAAGAACTAGTCCTTGCTCTTCAGTTTTTTGTAAATTTTGCGAAGTATTGCAGTTAATCTTCTTTAAATTTTGGATAGAATTAGCCAATGAAGTCATCAGGCCCAGAGCTTCACTTTATTGGGAGATGTGGGATAATTAATTCAATATCCTTACTAGCTTTAGATTTATTCAGATATTCTATTTCTTTATGATTTAGTCTTGGTAGGTTTTGTGTTTGTAGCAATTTTTTCCATTTCATCTAGGTTATCCAACTTGTTGACATAAAACTGTTTATAGTCTTTTCTAAAATACTTCTCCATTTCTGTAGAATTAAGTGTAATGTCCTCACTCTTATTTTTGATTTTTAGTAATTTGAGTCTTCTCCATTTCTTTCTCATTCTATCTACCTCAAATTCTGTTATGGTTGTTCATCTAGATACCTGTAATTCTTGTAAGCTATTCCCAGTTTGATTACGTTCAAATTTTAAGTGCCTCATATGTGCCAACCAATATAGAAGACATGGAGTTTTATTTGTAAAACCATGAAGACTGTCTCTATCACTTTGTTTCATTTTCACAGTGACCCAATGGGGAACAGTATTATTATTTCCACTATATGTATTAGAAAACTGAGATACAGAGAAGCTGGTCCAAGGTCACGAAACCTGTAAGAAGTAAACCATGTTTAAATCTGGATAGTCTTCCTGCAAGCAACACACTTAGCCACTATGCCAAACTAGTAAATATAAAAATCATTAATTATTCTGTTTTTTATTTTAGCTATTCTGACAGGTGTGAGTTGATATTTCAGTGTAGTTTTTATTTGTATTTACCTGAAGATTAGTGATTTTGAGCATCTTTTTATGTGTCTGTTGGTCATATGTATGTCTTCTTTGTAGAAATAATCTGTTCAAATCTTGGGCTCATTTTTTAATTGGGTTATTGTTTTTTTTTTGATGTTGAGTTGTGTAAGTTCTTTATATATTTTTGGTATAAACCCCTTATCATAGATGTCATTTGCAAATATCTTCTCCCATATCATTTGCAAGTATCTTCAAATATCTTTGGTGGGTTGTCCTTTTGTTTATGGTCTTCTTTGCGATGCAGAAGCTTTTTTTTTGGTGTAGTTCCAATAGTTTATTTTTGCTTTTGTTTCCCTTGCCTTAGGAGACATATCTAGAAAAATGTTTTTATGGCTAATGACAAAAAGATGCCTTGCTATGTTTTCTTCTAGGAATTTTGTGATTTTAGGTCTCAGATTTAGGTCCTTAATCCATTTTGAGTTTATTTTTTGTATATGGTGTAAGAAAGTTGTCGAGTTTCATTGTTTTACATATAGCTGTCCAAATCTACCAGCACCATTTGTTGAAGAGACTGTCTTGTTCCCATTGTATATTCTCTCCTCTTTTGTCATAGATTAATTGACCATATAATCATGGACTTATTTCTGGGTTTGCTATTCTGTTCCATTGATCTATGGGTCAATATTTTTTATGCCAGTACCATAGTGTTTTGATTACTATAGCTTTGTAGTATATATTGAAGTCTGTAATTGTGATACCTCCACTTTTATTGTTCTTTCTGAAGATTGCTTTGGCTTTTGGGAATCTTTTGTGGTTCCATACAAATCAGTATTTGATAAATCCTATGAAAGGGAGGAAAAGGTTGGTATGAGAGAGAATACAAGTGTGATTCTATTTTAGAATGGGTGGATACACAAAGCCACTCTGAGTGAGGATATCACACTTTAGTTAAAGTTTAAGCTTGAATAAGAGCCATAATGTAAAAGACTGAGACCCCAGTAATCCCTTAGAATAATTAATCAACTTAGCTGTACCTCTCCAGCCACCCATGTTTGTCCTTCTCCTTCCTGTTTTCATGACTGTACCCTTTCCCATGTTATCTTTTCCACTTAAGGATCATTTTTTGGCTTAATGTAAATTTGCCTTCTTATTGCTCTGAAGTCTTACGACATGAAATAATCATGTGCAAGTTGTCTGATAGTCCCTTGTCTTGTATTAATCGGTGTATATGTTTCTATTCAATGAGCTATACAAACATTTGTCAGTTACATGATCCCTCCACCTATTCTGAGAGGTTCTTTACCTCTGTGCATCATGTCATGTAATACCAAGTGAATATCACTGTGCTAGGTACTAAAGTTGCTAAAACCAGGGCTGGACCTCTGAGCTGAGAGTGGTTAGTCATTTTTTTTCAGGTGTTTATCTTTGTTCCCCAAACCATATCATAGGTCTCTAAAAGATAGAGACCATACATGTGTTTTATTGTTTTGAAACCACCTCTCCCCAGCACATGTAAATGCACATTCATAGGGTATTTATTATTAAAAATATATTTTTCCTTTTCTTTGAGTAAAAAACAGTCTCAAGTGATTCCTCAGTGGTAATAGAATTTTCCAGGATGTGAGAAGTCAGAGAATATGATGAGTTTTTACAACTCTATTTCTACCCCAGGATAACAGTAATGCTTGTTCCAAACTGGTTGAGTATACAACTTTAAAATGTACAGTTCTGACCATGAGAATACAGATGCAGAACATAGGGTGTATGTGGTGAGTGGTGGCAGATGAGGCTGAGGATGGTGGCAGGTGTCTTTCTTTGCCATGTTAAATACTTTGAACATTGTCCTATAGATAACAGGAAGCCATTGCACAGTTATATATAAAGCAGTAACTTGGTCAGATATATGTGCTGAAAGATCACTGTCTCTGATCTGGCGGTGACAGATATAGATTTAAAATGGAAGTTCCTGTAGTCATAAATTGAGAGAAAGGCTGCTGTAGTAGTCAAAAGGAGAAATAAATAGGGGACTGTGAGAAAATGTATGGGACCAATAACTCAGATTTTTACAATATTTAACTAACTAGAACTAGTGATCAACTACCTATAAGTGATGAAAGAAAGGAGGGTGAAACAAACATTAGATTCTTATGTGAATTCCTGAGTGTGTTGTGCTACATTTATCATGATCATAAATACAGAAGAAGCAAATTTAGAATGGGGATGGAGGAAATATTATATATTTAGTTTTAAACATGTTAAGACTGGGTTATGTATAGCACATAGCAAAAATGTCTTTAAATAGTAGGATGCAAAAATCTAGTTTTGGGAAGTTGGATGGACTAGAAATGAAGCTCTCAGAGTCATCACTACATAAGTGATGATAAAATTCCTTGCAAGGAATGAGAAAGCTGAAGGCAAAAAGTGAGGAATGAGACAGGCAGAGGGAAGCCAAGGAGAGAACTCTGGGGATGAACAATGGTTAAAGTGTGAGTATTTTAATCAGTCAATGAGCATTTCCATGAGCAAACAGCATTTTAACATAATACTAGACATAATAAGGGTGGAGGAGAAATAATAAAGTAATAAAAGATATAGCTGTGATCATGAACTGTCTTGGTATATACTTTTATAAGAAAAGAAGTGTTATCATGGAAGCCAAGAGAGTGACAATATTAAGAAGGACTGTGAGCACTTTACAATGTTAAAGAGAGATGAGGATAGAAAAGCATCACTGGAATACATCTTAGGTGTTTGTGGGGAAAGCTTAGTTCTAATAACTTTTAGAAGGTGCAGGAAGTGTTCAGTAAAGAGATCAAAGCTGCTGATCAGAGCTGTCATAGGGCAGTTCTATCTTTAACTTTTAACTTTTTGAGGAACTTCCATGCTGTTTTCCAGAGTGGCTGTACCAGTTTGCATTCCCACCAACAGTGTAAGAGGGTTCCTCTTTATCCACATCCTCACCACCCTGTGTTGTTTCTTGTGTTATTTTTAGCTATTCTGACAGGTCTGTGAGGTGGTTTCTCATCATGGTTTTGATTTGTATTTCCCTGATGATGAGTGATGTTGAGCATATTTTCATACGTCTATTAGCCATGTGGATGTCTTCTTTAGAAAAATGTCTATTCATGTCTTCAGCCCATTTTTTAACTGGATTATTTGTTTTTTGGGGTGTTGAGTTTGATAAGCTTTTTATAGACTTTGGATACTATCCCTTTATCAGTTGTGTAATTTGTAAATATCTTCTCCCATTCTTAAGGTTGCCTTTTAGTTTTGTTGCTTGTTTACTCCACTGTGCAGAAGGTTTTTTTATCTTGATGAAGTCCCAATAGTTTATTTTTGCTTTTGTTTTCCTTGGCTCTGGAGATGTGTCTAATAAGAATTTGCTGCAACCGATGTCAAAGAGGTTACTGCCTGTGTTCTCCTGTAGGATTTTGATGATTTTTAGGTCTCACATTTAGGTTTTCCATCCATTTTGAATTTATTTTTGTGGATGATGTAAGAAAATAGTTTGGTTTCATTTAGCTTTCCAGTTTTCCCAACACCATTTGTTGAAGACACTTTTTCCATTGGATGTTCTTTCCTATGTTGTCAGAGGAAATGATGCCAAAGATGAGTTGAGCATATAATTATAGGTTCATTTCTGGGTTTTCTATTGAGCTCTACTGATCTGTGTGTCTGTTTTTGTGCCAATACCATACTGTCTTGATCACTCCAGCTTTGTAATATAACTTGAAGTCTGGAATTATGATATCTCCAGATTTTCTTTTCTTTTTCAAGATTGCTTTGGCTATTTGGGGTCTTTTGTAGTTCCATATAAATTTTAGGATTGTTTGTTCTAGCTCTGTGTAAAATGCTGGTGGTGCATTAAATGTGTAGATTGCTTTGGGGCTCTTGAGTGGCTCAGTTGGTTAAGAATCTGACTTTTGAGTTCGGCTCAGTTTATGCTCTCATGGTTTTTAAGTTTGATGCCCACATTGGGCTTTGTGCTGATAACATGAAGGGGATTCTCTCTTTCTCTCTGCCCCACCCTGGCTCACTTGCTTGCTCATTCTCTAAATAAGTAAGTAAGTAAGTAAGTAAGTAAGTAAATACACTTAAAAAGATAAATGTGGAGATTGCTTTGGGTAGTATAGACAGCTTAACAATGTCTGTTCTTCCAATTCATCAGCATGGGATGTTTTTCCATTTCTTTGTGTCATCTTCAATTTCTTTTAAATATTTTTTAGTATTCAGAGTACAGGTCTTTCACCTTTTGGTTAGGTTTGTTCCTAGATATATTATGGGTTTTGGTGCAATTCTAAATGAGATCAATTCTTGATTTCTCTTTATGCTGCTTCATTATTGGTATATAGAAATGCAGTAAATTTCTGTACACTGATTTTGTATCCTGCAACTTTACTGAATTCATGTATCAGTTCTAACAATTTGGGCTTGGAGTCTTCAGGTTTTCTACATAGAATATCATGTCATCTTCAATTAGTGAAAGTTTGACTCCTTTCCTGATGATTTGGATGACTTTTATTTCTTTTTGTTGTCTGATTGCTGAACTAGGACTTATGGTACTATGTTAAATAACAATGATGAGAGTGGACATCCTTGTCTTCTTTCTGACCAGAAAGGGAAAGATCTCAGTTGTTTCCCATTCAGGTTGATATTAGCTGTGGGTCTTTTTAAAGTGGTCTTTATGATGTTAAAGTATGTTCCCCTATCCCTACTTCATTGGGAGTTTTTGTCAAGAATGGATGCTGTACTTTGTCAAGTGCTTTTTCTGCATCTAGTGAGAGGATCATATGGTTCTTATCCTTTATTTTGTTAATGTGGTATATAACATTGATATGCAAATATTGAAGCAACCTTGCAGCCCAGGAATAAATCCCACTTGATCGTGGTGAACGATTCTTTTAATGTACTGTTGGATTCAATTTGCTAGTATTTCATTGAGAATTTTTGAATCCATATTCATCAGGGTTATCAGACTATAATTCTCTTTTTTAGTGGAGTCTTTGTCTGTTTTTGGAACCAAAGTAATCCTGGATTCATAGAACGAGTTTGTAAGTTTTCCTTCCATTTTTATTTTTTGGAATAGCTTGAGAAGAATAGGTATTAACTCTCCTTTAAATGTTTGGTAGAATTCCCTGGGAATCCATCTGGTCCTGGACTTTTGTTTCTTGGGAGACTTATTTTTTAGTTTATTTATTTATCTTTTGAAAGACAGATACAGACAGACAGCATAGTGGAGGAGCAGAGAGAGAGGAAGAGAGAATCCAAAGTAGGCTAACACCAGCAGTGCAGAGCCCAATACAGGGGTCAAACCCATGATCCATGAGATCATAACCTGAGCCAAAATCAATGGCTGATGCTTAACTGACTAAGCCCCCCTACTCCACTCCCAGGTGCCCCATGTTTGAAAGTTTTTCATTATTGATTCAATTTCTTTGCTGGTTATTGGTCAAATATTCTATTTCTACCTGTTTCAGTTTTGGTAGATTATATATTTCTAGGAATTTATCAGTTTCTTCCAGACTGCCCAATTTGTTGGCATATACTTTTTCATAATATTCTCTTATAATTATTTTAATTTCTGTGGTGTTGGTTGTGATCTCTCCTCTCTCATTTGTAATTTTGTTTATTTTGATCCTTTCTCTTTTTAATAAGTCTGGCTAGGGGGTTATCAATTTTATTAATTCTTTCAAAGAACCAGCTCCAGGTTTCATTGATCTGTTCTATTATTTTCTTGCTTGTTTCTATATCATTTAGTTTTGCTCTAATATTTATTATTTCCATTCTTCTGCTGGCTCTAGGCTTAATTTGTTGCTCTTTTTCTAGTTCCTTAAGGTATAAGGTTAGGTTGCATATTTGAGATTTTTTTTCCTACTTGAGTAGGCCTGTATTGCTTATGGCCTCTTTTGCTGGATGAGAATGGAAAAGTCTTGAGACTCTTACATGTCATAGTAATGTGAGGCATCTTCCTCATTAAGGCATGCTGTCCTGATTATTTGCTGTTTAAACCAACTTCTTTCCTTTGGGGAGTTTAAATGGAAAACATCAAGATATAAGATCATTTGTTTTTAAATTTTGGGTGTTTGGATTTTTTGGGGTTTTTTGTTTGTTTTTGGGTTTTGTTTTGTATTTTTGGTTTTGTTGGTCTTGTTGTTTTGCCTTTAGAGTCTAAGAAAAGGCAAAAGGAATCTTTCTGAAGACATTTCTATCAGAGTAAAGAGGCACAGGATAGGGAAAAAACAGACCTGAGAGAGGAGAAAGAAAACTTTCCATTTGATATGGCAGATCAGTCAGTAAAGTATGTGATTTATCCTATGGAAGGAGTACTATGGAAAGAATTAAGAAGATTGGGAAAAGAGTCCTTATGCTGGGAAAAATCACATCAGTGCTAGGGACCTGAGAAAGGAAGAGAACCTAGAGAAAAACAAATCTGGTCTCTTGCTAAAATGTCATTTGAGGAAATGAGGCTTTGGAACTAAAAAATGGAAAATTTCTGCATATTGTATACATCATTGCTTTGAACGAAATAGAGATCAAATGTCTGAGAAAGCATATAATACATTTTTAGTCTGTCTTATATAAATAACAGTAAGGCTATTAAGATTAATAATTATAACACACTAAATTTAAGTACACATCAGCAAACTAGATCAAAATCTCTGCACTAAATTTGATGTCTTTCTAACCTACATGGCTAGAGACCAACTTTACTTAAACTTTAGCTCCATAATTGAAACATAATTTTTTGTCTCTCGTCTACAGTAACCATATATGAGAGATATGGGTTCTCAGAGTACAGTCCTCACAGAATTTGAATGTTACTCTTTAAAAAAAAATCCCACAAAAATTATTAATTTAAGAGAGCCATGAGAATAATGATTTTTCTTACACTAAATATTCTCAAACAGAAGCTGCTGCTTGAAGGAATGCTATAGAGGTTATTAATCAAACATTAGCTAGAAGTTAGACTAATTGACTTCTTAGATTCTTCCTACTCTTTAACTCTACGTTTCTTTGAAACAGGTAGAGTTAAAACAGAAAAGGAGGCAAATTATCTTACCCTCTATCCTATAATAAAACTATGGCATATCAAAAATGCATAGATTCAGACCCAATCTTTTTCTGATACTTTATTTATAATGATTAGAGAAAATATAAGTACACATTTGGTTCTATTTATTTCTGAAAATTAGTTAATTTCACTCTTTTGGAAAAATTTCTAAGTTGATTCCATTAAATCTGTTTTTATCAAATAGTTTTGAGACTTACTGACAAACATTGGTGTTTTGGAAGTCAAACATTAGTTAAATATCATTTGCTGAATTAAATGTGATATAAAAATGCAAAAAATTATAATTTATAAAACTCACTTTTTGTATTTAATGTTTGCATTTTAATGTTTTACAGGAATATTTGCATTAGGTATTTACTTTCTTAAGATAAAGTATAATACCTATTCTATTATTAAGGTGTACTTTTAGAAAGTCTTTGAATCTATCTGTCTGATGTCTTTCATCTCTGTATTCTTGTAAGAAAAAAAATCATTGGGAAACATTAAAATATTCAAAAAGCACACATGCTGGAAAACATTAAGCTAAAAACTGTTGATGAAATATAAAAATACAAAGACTGACAGCATGATGTATTCAAACTTGGAGTAAAATGACTAGTGCACTTATGGGTAATGTTTAGAGATAGTTAATATTTTGTTTGGGGTAAAGAATGAGATGATAGTGAAATTAGAAAGATATTCATCTTGGCCAGTAAGGAATTAAAACCATGCATAAGTATAATGAATGCTATTGAACATTATATGGGTTAGCGTTGAAATAATATATTGAACACAAATATTAGAAGTTTTCTTCTTAATGTCACTAATAATTTTCTCTCATTCTGTTACGTACATGCCTATAACACACACCAGAAACACACAGAAATAAAACTACATACTTTGAGTACACACCCATGCCAACAAATGAACAGAAGTAAAAGAGAGAGACTCTGTGTGTGTGTGTGTGTGTGTGTGTGTGTGTGTGTAAGAGAGAGATGGTTAGCTGTATACTTTCTACACTCCCCTAATTTTGGCAGAAGATATTGAAGAAAAAGAATAAATAGAAAACTTAGGATAAATAGAAAGTATAAAAGGGGCATTAGTAGCCCAGGTAATAGAAGTGCTAGATTGCCTAGGGGTTGATAGACAAACTCACTTGAAAGAAGTTGTTGTCTGAAATAGACAAGATAAATGGAGGAGAAGCTGATCATTGAATTGGGCTTCTGGCAAGTATATGCACATCTTGTGTCCTATCACCCTAGAACAGCTAAAATAATGTCATATCCACTATTTCACCATAGTAGCTAAATTTACTTCCTTGAGGGAAAGCTTCCTCTTTACTTAAAAGGAGGCAAAATTATCCTACCAGCAATAAATGTTACAAATTTAGTATAGATCTATGACAAACTCAGAATTGAAGTGGAAATAACCTTATATGGATTGCTTTTAAAACAACTACCAAAAGGCCTAACTCATGTTTTGTTACTGTAGAAATGAATTTATTAACTGGATCAAATTTGTGAGGCAAAATAGCTGGAACAGCTTCCCACTACCTTAGAGGAAGGAATAGAATTAGAAATGGAAAGAGATTATGAAATTTGTCTACCTGGAAATCTTTTAGGAAATCACATCCACTGGCAATCCCTTTAGGGGAAATCTACTTGTAAGGCAAGGGAGAGAAAAACAAATCAGGGATTCATGTTTATCTTTATAAAGCCTTTGGCTAACAGGAATCACTCACTTTCTTTCCCCTCCCTACCCCTAGCTTCACTGAGATATAACTGACAAACAAAAATGAAAAAAATGTATAATTTAAGGTATACAATATGATATTTTGGTATACATACACATTGTGAAATAATAACCACAGTCAAGGTAATTAGCATATCTATCACCTAACATAGTTACCATGTCCGCCCTCCTTTCCTCCCATCCTTCCTTTCTTTTTCAGTGGTAAAAAACACTTAAGATCTACCTTTCAGCACATTTCAAGGATACAATCCTGTGTCATTGGCTGTTGTCACACTGCTGTACATTATGTCTCCAGAACTGTTTTATCTTATGTAACTGAAACCTTGTCAAAAAGCCAGAATATAAAATATCTAAAGGAAGTAGGATTTCGGGCTGACTTGAGTGAGACACAGTAATATAGTCTCACCTACACAGTGTCCTCCCAAATCACATGGACATTGGCATGAGGCAGTCTAATTTGTTGAGGATAAGATCAGAGAATGCATGTGAAGCTCTTAAGTGCAGAGTATGTTGGCCACATAGTAAATGTTTGGTATGAACTGGAGATGACAGTGATGATAGAGATAATGGTGATGGTGTTACACATAAAGGGAGGTTCTGCCAGCCAAGGGACTAAGGCTAATGAATTGCATCACTGACTCTTCTGCTTGACCCAGGGCAGGACTCACCTGTGGACTAAACGCTTGTATAACTTGTGTATGACCCAAGTGATGGTTGCTCACCTTCACATGAGTGACATATTAGCAAATGCCCAGGAAGTGCAAAATAAAATGTATATGGGAGAAATAGAATGAGATTTTCTGTTGGGTAATAACCCTCCTAAGTTTGTTGGGTTTCCTCATTTCTAGCATTATACTCAATTACAACATTTAATGTCTCATTTTTGGATGGTCCTTTAAACACCTAATCAAATCCCCTTTTCTCATTTTTAAGTCACTTTCTTTATTGACTCTGAAGGATCCCCAAGAATCACTGGACAACCCACTTGATCAAATAGCCATTCCAATACTTGTAGTCATTCATGAGGTGACCCCTTGACAATCTATTCAGGATAAATGACTTGTTTCCTTCTAATGTTTCTGTATAGATTTTATTTTATAAAAAAATCTTTGATCAATTTTTCTGGTTCTTCCCTTTATCTCTAGTTTTCTTAAAAATGTTCTTCCCACTGTAAGTTACCTTTTATCTGTAGCATCCAACACAATGCCATGCACATAGAAGATCCTTCACAAAAAAATAGTTGAAGGAAGGTAGGCAGAAAAGCATGAAGGAGGAAGGAAGAAAGGTGACAGCAGAGTGTAGGTGTTTGCTTGTGTTGTGTAGTTTAAAGGATTTTGAGAGGGGCCTCTTTTAAAATACTCCTCTAAAATATCTGAAATTCCATCACTGAAATTTATTTCTAAATATTATACATTTCCATTTTCAAATACACCTAGAATGAGTCCCTAACACCTTAGTGAGAATTAGTTCATGGGGACATTGTCTTTCCTCATATAAAAAGTTATAATAGTGTCAGAATATCTGTTCATCTAACAACTATGATCTTGATGTCTTTCCTAAATATGGGAATGATGTCAGCATAAAAGTGAAGTCACCCTGATTGACATGTGACTAATTCTAGGCATAGAGAGCTGGTGTAGCAATGATTAGAAACTTCTGCAGGAAAAGAAAAATCCATTAGCTTGAATGCTTCACAGATGGGAGTCCTTTTGGCTATATTTTAAGACAATGGAAAATGAGCTTTTCCACGTTGGGATGCATCTCCAGAAAGCCAAACCCCTACTTTAACCAGCTTTCCACTTCTGGCAGTTCATTCATCCTCCTGTGTTCCATCCGCAGTGTCTCTGCACCTGTAAGCCAGCATTCCTACTTTATTGTTTTTTGTAAATGTTTAATGTCCTCGAAGCAGCCTCCAGTCATGCTGAGTGCCTGCATAGCTGTCCAAATTATCTCCGGAGGTACCAGTTATGGTTTGGGTTAGTGCCCCTGCTTCCCAAGTAGCCTAGAATGTGAGTGGTCTTCCCAATTCTATTTTTCCCACCAGCCCTGGCCCTGTTACTTGAGTATGATTTTGAAGAACATGCATCTTAGGGGAATACATAAATTTGGTTATAGTAGAAATTTTCTTAAATATTACCAGGGTGTTAGTCGGGGAGTCTGGGATGCTGTTTGGAGTAGGGTACACATAAAGTAGCTTTTCTCAAAATTTCAATGAGTTGGAATCAAGCCAAGATCTTGTTAAAATGCAGATTCTGATTCGGTAGCTCTGGATGGGATCCAAGATCTTGCCTCTCTAACAAGCTCCAGGTGATGCTTGCTGCTGGTCCACGGATGACACTTTAAGAAGCAAGTGCCAGAAGGACAGGTAGCAATTTGAAGAGGCATCATCTAGGACTGGGACAGGATGAAACATATTATTTTAGGGGACTGTTATATGTTTTTATGACCCACAAATCAGGATCATTACTAAAAGCTTTAGTTTAAAACTAATAAAAAAAAGTTTGTCCAATGTCTATATTCCTTTTGTTTTTCTCACAGTGCACTTAGAAAGCCATGTTTATCAACTGGTTGTTAAAATATTAATACTCAGACAGAGATTCATTCTTTTATCTTGTGTTAGAAACAACTTAAGCAATAACCTCCAGATGTCTCCTGGGCTAATGAAAGAGTCAGGAAAGATAACTAGGTCCAGTCACTTTTATTGACTAAACAAAGTGAGTTCTCCAACTTACTTTTAGCACTTGACATTTCACTTTTACTTGTCTGGTTTCACAATTACTATGATGTGTTTTCAGTGACCTTCAGCACTATGAAAGGATGCCAAGATATATTGTTAACTTTGGGCTAGCATTTTAAAAACAAAGTAGGATGTATAGAAGCATAAAAATAAGTTCCTTCTGTAAACAAAACATTTTGAAGCTATTTGGCATACACATAGCTAGATGGTGCATGGATATATGATTGCACTAAAAGAGATCCACTCTTGATGACAGGCAAAATAATAATTTTTAAAAAATAGGTTTTAGTTATTTGTTGTGTTGTTTTACATATGTTATCTTATCCAGCTTTCATGAAAACTCTGATTTATAATTAGCCTCATTTCACAGAGGAAGGAACCAAGACTTGGAGAAGGGAACTAACTCAATGTCACACAGAGTGAGTGACACGCCAAGATTAAAATCTAGATTTGTTTGAGTCCAAAATCTCTGATCTTTATCACTAAGCTTTCAATCCAGTTGGAGCCACTAAAATTTAGGTGGAAATTATGTCTGATTTATATGTTATGACAAACAAAAAGAGCATGAAGTTCCCTTTGGCATGTGGCCCTTCCTCTCTGGCAGTTACCTAAAGTCGTGTTTGGAAGTAAGTGATGTGTAAATTTCAAATAAATAAAAATTTTAAATGCCTTCTGCTCAACCCAAAGACATCTTTAGTACATTCCTTTTTTTTTTTTTTTTTTTTGGAAGAGTGAGTGCCATTAGCCCATAATGCCCGGCTCAAGGATCAATGTACTGTGTGTCCTTGAGGGTCTCTGTCCTGTGATTATAGAAAAGAACCTGAAAAAATAAGATCCCCAGGGTCTGAGATTCACAATAACTATAGTCTGTTCTACTACAATCTATTTCTCTGATTTGAACTGCCTCATGTACTACTGGTAAATTAGGTTAATGCTATGACTATAATGTGGAGTTATGTCAGTTCACGCACAATTACGCCCAGCCTGTTAGTGTTTGGAAGCAATCAGGAGCAAGGTTCTCAAAATTAAAAAGGCCACCTTTGCAATACGTAAATACATTCATTTAGAGGCAGAAATGCCTGTTTACTTCAAGAACTGATAGGCTTTCCACAGTGTTCAGCTGTCTGGGAAAGTGCAGATAAAGCAGATGTGGAGACATTTCACCCTTAAAATAATGTGGCAAAGAAGAATTCTGATGAAAAGTCTATCAAAAGTGAATGCCTTCCATATTCTGAATCCAGAAGCAGGAAGCACAGATATAACATTACAAAGGAAGTTTTGGCAATGATGTTAGTAGAGATTTTTTTTACTAGGCTCTTTTATTAGCGTTGTTAACTATCTTTTGTTAGAGCTCTGGTCACAAAGTTCTACTTTAGCCCCATTGCTGTTTTTCCATAGGTCCTATTACTTTTAGTACTCAATTTTGCAGAATATGAGATTGTTCATGATGATCCTGTGTTATCTATAGCTAGGTTATAGCAAAGAATGAGCCATTCTCAGAACTACATCATTTTTCTTTCTTCAGAAGTTATCTGAAATTCATTGTGTACGTGACCTACAGTTGCTTTTCTATGCAGCAGTCAATGGTTTATCCATTTCTTTGGACATGTGGGCTAAGCCTAGGAAAAATACTTTGAAGAATGACATAATAGGGGACATACGGAATTAAAAAACTTGTGATCTTTCACAAAGAACATTCCTGACGCAATTACTTTGACATAAAATAGGTACATTTGTATTGGGTGACTCCAGAAGGCATTACTAAGACCAAATACATATAAGTATTAAAAAGGCAGATCCATGTAAGAAGGGATATGCACAAGAAAAAAAAATACTTTAAAAATTAGGACTGTCCGTGAATGGACTGAGCAAACTTGGAAGCTTAATGAGTTCCTTATTAATGGATATATTCTAATAGAGATTGGATATACCTCAGTCATAAAGATGAAGGCAGTGGCAAATACACTGAAATGTTGGATGAGACAACAACAAAACGTTATTTTCTAAAATAATCATAGCTATCATTTCTTGAATGTTAAACAGGTACCAGACCCTGCACTAAATTTTTACACACATTTTCTACAAAAGGAGTTGATGTTATCCTCAGTTTACAGATGAGGAAAAGGTTGACTGGTTAGCCTGGAGTGATAAGTATCAGAGCCAGTATTGAAATTAGTATCAGTAAGACTTCAGCTCTACTGTGGTGCTTCTTAAGTTAAAGGATATATGATCCTATGCCCTATGGAATTAAGATGATCCTGGAATGTTGTATCTCATCATACGCAACCACTCCAGATTTTGAAACGAGATATGAATGTTCTATATTGGCTCGTCCATTATAAGAAATGTATTTAGTACACATAGTATGGCTGATACTTTATTTCAAAAGATGTGAAAAATAAGAAAAATACTGAACAAATCAGTGATATGAGAGAAACTAGGCAATGGCTTTAAAATTCCTCAGAGCTCAAATAAGAATAAATATTCTGTTGAGTAAAGGAAAGAATTTGATATTTTGTACTAGCTCTTTAAAAATATCCTTGAATCATTTTTAAGATTTCATATTCTAAATAAAGTTGTACTGACCTATAATTATTAATTATACTATTAATGGGCTCATATTCCCATTCCTTCGAATGTCATTATCTTATCCTTTACTTTGGCTTCTGACCATGACACAGATTATAAAGAATCTTAAATTCCTACATTCTCATACATAATAATGGATTTTCTTTCATTGTTAAACTTTGCACTTGCCCCTGTGTGTTATTTAAAGTTTACCTGCCCATCCCTGGTACTGTGTTGTGGTCAATGTGTGACACGTAAGGGCTCTGGTAGCCTCAGGAAAAAATAGTGAGCCGTAAGATTAGCTTTGAATAAAAATGACCATTGATGTTGACCTTATTGCCTGAGGACTTTAATTGATTTTACTACAGTTTGTTCAAAGAATGTGAAGTGTATAAACGATCCAGGAACTTCTTGGGGTAGGTAAATATTGTGTCACATATACATCAGTTTTGATCCTGAACATCAATATTTATGATGAAAAAGGAGCTAAGTGGAATTGGAATTTTTCCTAGAACATCTGAATCGAGCACACAGATTAATCAAATTTACTGCATCATTTGGTTTAAAGCAGTTACATTACCTATTCATATTAACAAAAATGGACAAGATACATTTATAATTGATATGTAAAAATGAATAGCCTTCACATTCAGGATTCTGAAAGTTTTCACTCATAATCATTTAAAAAATCAATCTAAGATACTGAAGCTGTTGAGAAATAGTGATGTTCATCAACTAGCCCATGTGTTCACCTATATTCTCCAGCCTCCTTGCAGTTAGACAAAGCCAAGTATATCTTGTTCTAATCATTGGGTTTAGAAGGGAAGTGATTTTGTCATTTCTGGGCTGAGGCAATGAAATACCCATGTTAGGTTTCTCATCTCCTGTCCCCTGGTATAGGGACCAAGGCATGTCTTCTAGTCTGCTGTTATCAAATTTTAATGTGCATATAGATTACCTGGGAATCTTGTTAAAATGCAAATTCTGACTTGAATCTGTGACTGCTTTTCTAACAAAGCTTCTAATGATACTAATGATGCTAATCTACAGACCACACTTGGAGTAGCAAGTTTCTAAATGAAACACCTTCAAGATAATATAATCTTTCCCTGCCACGGTCCCTGAATGATGGTGTGGAGTACACTGAGCACATAGTGTGAATGTGAAATAAATGTTATATTGGACAAATTTCTCTAGAAATGGACTTTGATACTTTAGAAGCCAACTATAGATATGCAAGTAGAAATTAAATGATTCTGGTTCATGGGTTCATAAAATCTAACAAACATACCACACTAATACAAGATGTCCATAACAGGGGAAAATGTATGTGTGGCAGGGTGAGGGATATATGGGCAATCTACTTTCCTTGATTTTCCTATGAATCTAAAAATTCTCTTTTTAAAAATGTGAACAAATCTAAAACACCTTTTCCATCTTTTTTCCACTCCAAAGACTGAATAAGGAAATAAGCGAAAGTCAAATGCTAATTTGATAATGAAGTGAAGAAAAAGAAACAAATTTAATATTATGGTTTTCTCAGTAAGGCAGAAAATTTAACTTAAAGAGTAAGATTCAAATTCTGAAAATTAGATTCATTATTTCTCTTAGCTCAATATGTGCCTCATATATGAAATAAGAGATTTGTACAATGATCTGTTTATAAAGGTAACTTTCCTCAAAACATTACAAAAATTAAGCAAAAATAAAAGATAAAATTTCAGTTAGAGTTAAGGTAGATGATTTTTTTTGTATACGAAGAAAATAGAACTATAGGAATAATTTGCTAATACTTTCAGAATTCTGAGAAATTATATTTCAAAAGTTAATAGCTTTATACTTGTAGTAGCAGTATAAATTCAGTGTATTATGAAATATGAAAAAGACTTATTTTCTGAAAATTATTTAAAAGTAATAGAGTTATAAAAAAGTTATTAAAATGTAGAAAAATATACATTGTAAAGTAAAAGATTCTTCTATACTCATATAAACTCCCGTTCCCATACTGCTTTCCAGTTTTGAAGATTATATTTTTAACAGTAAATAATACACTTTTTATCTGCATTGATTATTTATCAAAATTAGGGCTGAGGAATTAGATTTACATGCCCTGTCTTTCCCTTCCTCCTCAGTTCGTCATTTATATTATTATTTTATTTCTGATTGAATATCAGGAATTTCACCTAGGTCATTCTATCCATGAGGGTTCAGGTCTCATTTATGTATGAACAAATAAATTTGTATACGTTACCTTTTTAAACTTCAAACTGAAGAGGGAATGTAAAGCATTTAAGTTAGTTAAAATACTTTACAGACTGTTTTAAATATCCAGGTGTAGGTATAGTAATTATCTCAGCATTGGAATGTAGAATCTGAGATTTAGAAACCTTAAGAAACTTTTGGTGTGACACAGTTCGATAAGTGGTAGAGCAGGATAAACACCAAAGTCTGTCCACTTCTGAACAGAATGCTCTTAACTACATCATGTTCTTAACCATTTACTTCAAGAATATGCCTTCTAAATACTTTGCCTTGCTTCACTTCTCAACCAGTTTGGTAAGTAAAGTGTTCATAATCTTTGAATCTTCTTTCTACTCCAACTGTATGGTTTTCACTCATACTTATTGTGGTTAAGAATTAGTTACTGTAGAGGCATCTAAGTGGCTCAGTCGGTTGAGTGTCCAACTTTAGCTCAGGTCATGATCTCACATTTAGTGGGTTTGAGCCATGAATAAAGCTCTGTGCTGACAGTTCAGAGCCTGGAGTTGCTTTGGATTCTGTGTCTCCCCTTACCTCTCCCCCTTCCCTGCTCAAACTCTCTCTCTCTCTCTCTCTTTCTCTCCCTAAAATAAATAAACATTTAAAAACTTAAAAACATACTTATTAATACTACTGTAGACCAATCTTGATGCCACGGAACTGCATAGCTCCTTGAAAAACACCACCACTGTAGGATTTCTTTTTCCTGATGAAACACGTACATAGTTGAAGTGTGTCATAGTTTTTATAGGTTATATTTATAGCACTAATATAGCAACAAAATAAGTATTCTTGTCTCTACTTAACTCCTAGTTATGAAATTATTAATAGTTTCTCTCAAAATGAAGGGTCAGCAAGGGATTATACATTAAACTTTATAAAAGGGACACGTTAAATGAATGGTCAAATTTTGGACATATGGAAGAGTAGACCTTTTTGATATCTTTCTATTAAAAAAAATCTCTCCTTGATACTTTTTTCCATATGACTGAAATTTCAATGTGTGTTTCCATTTCAAGATGGAAGATTGATGAAATGACGGTAATAATATATGAAATAAAGTTCTGGCAATAGAAGTTGGGGGCATGACATTAGTGAGTTGGGGACTCTGATTCCTATAAAAATGACAGCAAAGCCCCACTAAATTGTTTTTCACCTTAAAAATATATGTGGATATTGTCTTCTTCTTGGTAATATAGCTATAGTTGTTTTAATATAAATATACATTAAAAAATTAACATTTATTTTTGAGAGACAGAGGCAGAGCATGAGGCAAGGAGGGGCAGAGAGAGAAGGAGACACAGAATCTGAAGCAGGATCTGGCCTCTCAGCCCAGAGCCTGACATAGGACTCGAACCCATGAACCGTGAGCCACCCAGGTGCTCCTGTATAAATATACATTCTAAATACTTAACATCAGATAGAGCAGACATTCCAAAAGTTTCTCATCCCAGAGCACCACAGGTGTGTTCCAGATTGAGAAATGGAGAACTAAGGTTACCAAGGTCAAGAACAGTTATTTCACATACAATTAATGTTCAATACAGGTTTGCTAAATATTTTTTTGAAATAGTCCATTTATTTGCTTGTGCCTTGGGACTATGTAGCCTGGCTTTCCTTTCCCTTTAATGTTCTTCAAGAGTTCTTTGGCAATAGGCCCTTCTTTCTCCATGTTCTTTGTTAGTGTTGCTTTTGTCATTTACTTGCTGGCCATCTCATGTTCAAGGGCCTGTTCTTCTACTGTATGGTGGGGGGGGGGAGGGGGGGGACAGCTGTTATCCTACACCTGCTCCTTTTGTCCCTGCTGGAGCTACATTCTCCATTCTTGTCTAGTTCCTTATGGGTAACTATGCCCTCCACTGGTTTGTTGCTCATCAGCTGCTGGAACTCTGGGCTAGCTGTCTATTCTCCAGTAGCATCATGATGTTCTTGGTGGATGCTTTGTCCTTCACTGTATTATCCCCACACTTTAACCAACACAGAGGAATAGACAATATAATGGAGTGTGATGATGGTGGGGAAATTCCTGGAAGAGATTACAATCTAGCAAAAAGAACACTCTGTAAACTGGAAACTAAATACAACTTTTCATCTGGTCTGAAGGGAATAAATGAAATCGATCAAACAAAGGGTTCCCTCATTAGAGCATTTATGTTTCTCTCTGGTTCTATCTGGGGCTCTACCTACCTAGTCTTCTGTGCCAAAATAAGAAAAAAAAGCATGAGAAGAGTGGCAGTATTTTATATTTTCTCCCAATCTACTCTTTTGTGTGGCTTAATAGAAGACAACTAGATTCTCATATTTACTTCTATTTTCAACATTTTGTAATACCCTACCTCATATGGTCTCTGGACAATTCAGCTGTACAGTCATAAGACAATAAGAAGTGAAAATGTCAAATTATGTATTACTAATATTATGGAAATATATTGGAACTTGGGGATCCATCAAGGTTCCCTTGATTGCATTTTGAGGACTGCTGATAGAGAGTATTTAAAGCTACCTGACACAGAGTGAATCTAAATGAAATGATTAGCTATTATTATTAACTTATTTCTAAAGTTAATAGGAATATCTTAGCTAATACCAGTTCATGTTTTCAGTCCCCCCCTCTATCAGCTGTATCAATTCTCATATTTCCTTTACCTCCCTGGTTTCCTTGTTTTAACTTCTTTCTCTAGCTCTACTTTTTAGTCTATCTTTTCAAGATGACAGACTTTCTCTTGAGCTATTCTTGTTTAGACTTTTTGTTTTCCTTTGAATACAGCTGCTATTAACTCTTACAAATAGGTGTAGAAGACCCTGGACTTTCTACTCCATTATCCTACCCTGGATATCCAGATAAACTACCTTTTACCTTCCAGCTAGGGAAGGAAACCCTGACCATGAAATAGGTCTGAACGAGCCACCAATATCAAAGAATCAAAGCACAGAGTAGGAGCTACAGGAAACCCATTACTACATCTATGAATGGTACCCGTATGAAGACAAGTACTTTGCCTAGGGCTGGTACACTGATTCTATGGTCTGATGCACAGGCTGAGATAGGACCAGGTAATTATAAAATGGAGGCGCAAATGACGAAAAAAGAAAGTAGGTAAGAAGAAATAAAAATCTTAAATATATGCTAATTTATATTATAAACTACATTATATTTAAATTACATTATATATAATGTAATATATATTACAGTAATTATTTGTGACCTAGAATTAGGCAAAGATTTCTTAGACATAATACCAAATGCATGATCCTTAAAATTTAAAACCATGAATTGGACTTTGTAAGAAATAAAACAACAAAACACTGTTGCTCTGCAAAAGATCTTGTAAAGAAGGTGAAAAGGCAAAGAGGATACAAAGTTTCAAAGAACTAGGAGAAAATACTTGTAAGTCACATATCAGGCAAATTGTTTGCATACAGAATGTATAATGAGCCCTATGAACTGAATAGTAAGAAACCAAACAATCCGATTAGAAAATGGGTAAAATAATTAAACAGACACTTTGCCAAAGATGAAATATGGATGGCAAATAAACCCACGGAAAGATAGTTTAACATTTCTTGCCTTTAGGGAAATGAATATGAAAATCACCATATGTGATTACTCCACACCTATAAGAATGGACAAAATTTTAAAAATATATTGATAATAGCAAATGCTGATAAGAATGCAGAAAAACAATCTCTCATAAATTGCTAGTTTAAGTGTAAACTACTACAGCCACTATGGAAAAGAGTTTCTTAAAAAGTTTAACATGTATTTACCACATGACTTGGCATGTTCCTCCCTTTCTCTTTCCCTCCCTCCCTCATTCCTTTCTCCAACTTGCCTTTCTTCTCCCCTCTTTTCCCTTCCTTCCTAATCAAGATTTGTCCATTAGTTTTGGTTAATATAGCCTAGGAGATAGTCATTAAGTAACTCTAATACATACTTATTTTAATTTTTTTAATGTTTTATTTATTTCTGAGAAAGAGAGAGACCATGTGAACAGGGGAGGGTCAGAGAGAGAGAGGGAGATACAGAATCTGAAACAGTCTCCAGGCTTTGAGTTAGCTGTTAGCACAGAACCCAGTAAGGGGCTCGAACCACGAACTGCTAGATAATGACCTGAGCCAAAGTCGGTTGCTCAACCAAATGAGCCACCCAGGTGCCCCAACATACTTATTTTAAGTAGGTGTCTATTCCCCATGTATTAGAAAGATGTTAGCTTCAAGTAAAAGAATTACTTATTCACATAAATATAAGTCTAAATAGCAGAAAAAGTTTAGGATCAGCAGAAATTCAATGGTTTTAGCTCCATTTCTTTGTGGTCCTTTGGTTGTACTTATCTGTTTCCCTATGACTTTATAACCATACACCATGGTAGTGAGAGGAAAAGAGAGAGTTGCTTAAACAAACTCTCACAACAGTGAGAAAATATTCTTTCTAGTAGAACCCAGGAAACCTCTTATTGGGTATCAGTGTTTTGGAATGAGTCACATATTGATTCTCAAGCAATGCCTGTGTAGAGGAAAATTTCCAAGTCTATGCATCCTTAAACCAAATACTTTAGCAAGACCCAGGAGATTATCTTGACTACCTTAGGTTAATCAGAGCTTACCTATGGAAGTGGGGAGGTCTGTTCCCCAAGCTGCATATTACAAAGAATGGGCAAACTTGAAGTAGATGTAGACGTGTAAATCACAATGTCAGCTGTACAATATGCAAATCTTTTCTTGTGCACATTTTTGCAAGAGCAAAGCATTTAAACCAATCATGTAAGCTATATTTTAGAAGATGACAAAAACACTTAAGCTTGTCCTGCAAGCTGATATAACATTAGTTCTTTTAAAATACTATATTTGTTTATATCAGGCCAAGAAACGTCACATTAGAGAACAAATGTGAAACATTCGCCTATTTGAGAATTCTGTAGTATCTATGCTATTCACCTAGATAGCACTTAATGTTTTGGACAATTGAGATGTCATCTTTATGGTAATACATATAACATAATTTTCTTCAGTGAGAGCAATATTCTGGCTGAGATATCCATCTGCAGTCATTATTAAATGATGAGGAAAAAAAAGATTGCTTTGTAATAATAAGACTCATTGCCATATTCATTGGTTTCTTTTTCCTCGAGTCATAATAAATGTGCTTAGAGACATACATGGGGCCAGATTTTGCCTAGATTTTACTTCTGGCATAAAGTTTGACTAAAGGCTTTTTCTATTTCATTGACTAACCTTAGTGACCCAGGCCTTCCTTGCTTTGTGATTCAATGTCAAGGCATAGATTTCCCATTGGGTAAGATAACAAATCAAACAAAAGTAGACTTGAGACAACAAGCTGGGTGAACAAACCTGTTTTCTCTTACAGTACCTTCCAGAAGATTAACTACCTGCCTTATCTTTTCAGTCTGTCTACTCTCCCCTGGATTTTGGCCAGTTTGAGTCTTTTAATATTCTGTTTGTCATGGTGGCTGGGAATTAGTCACAAAAGCCCAGCTCTCTAAAGATCCTTGCAGTGATTTTGCACACACACACACACACACACACACACACACACACAGTAAATTTAGAGCGAGACTTTCTATAAGAATACATTTAAAGCAGAAGTCTTGGTGATCTTGGAGTTTCTCCAAGGGAATCGTGGAAATGAAATGAGATCTTTCTCCTTGTGACTACCAACATTTTCAGCATGGTCGCCTCACCTCCTTGTTACCATCTGTTCCTCACCTCATTTCCTGATTGTCTCATTTTCTGCTTTGTCATTATTTCTTCAATCTTTCAAACCTAAAAAAAGCAAGACCATAAATCTAAGTGAACAACATTATTAACAAATTCTGGTATTACTTCCCATATTACTGATTCATCCTATCAATATTTATTGGGTATTTCTATATGCAAGGATCTAGTAAGGTGTTTTAAAAGATACAGAAATGAGAGGTGCCTGGGTGACTCGGTTAAGCATTCAACTTCAGCTCAGGTCATGATCTCACGGTTTGAGGGTTTGAGCCCTGCATCAGGCTCTGTGCTGACAGCTAGCTCAGAGCCTGGATCCTGTTTCAGATTCTGTGTCTCCCTTTCTGTCACCCTCCCCTGCTTGAGCTGTCTCTCTCTCTCTCAGAAATAAGTAAAAACATTTATAAAAAATTTCTTTTGAAAAGACACAGAAATGAGACATAAAACCTCACAAAGTTTTGCTAGGGGTGGCTTATTTCAGGCTTAAAAAAATGCCACGTGAAAAGAGAAGATAAAGCATCATGACCAGTCAGAGGAGTGAGAGTGAACCCATAAGTGGAGAGAAAATGATACCAGAAGTGATCCTATATGTTTTGGGGTCAGTGTGAGGAGACAGCCTCTTGCTTCCAAATATTTTTTCCCATCTTCTGTGTGATGCTTAATGTCTGTTTTGCCACATAGTGATCACTCTTTCATTATAGGTTTACTGAACTATTCATTAAGACTTATATCATTTCTACCTCCAGGCAAACAACTGGATAAGTATTATTTTAGCTCTCCTGTTTTATTCCTTCCCTCTGGCTATCACCAAATAAAGAAAACCTTGACACTGCACTGCTCTAATATTACCTTCTCTGCTTTAGAAATATCTTCAGTGGCATAGCTGTTCCATTCCTTATGCTCTCCACTGCATTCTACATGTTCCTCTATTATAGATTGTAGGGCATTTTACTGTAATTACCTACTTGTACATTTATCTTCCTCATATGTGGGGAATCCTTAAGGACAGGGACTGGATCCTAAGCATGTCTATTTTCTCAGCATTTTTACACTGCCTGAAAATTATAGGTACTCAGTAAATGTTGGTTAAATGAATGGGTTAGTAAACCAGTTAACAAATGAGCCTAACCCATGGTCTATACTTACTGGAATCCATGACCTGGAACTTCATGATAGGGAGATAATACTTTTTAAGCACTCCTTACCAGTTGTGCGGAGCTGGCTGGGAGGGGCTCCCCAGCGCTGTCACTCTGAGGGGAGCCATAAGAAAAAAAGGAGCATCATCCAGTATCTGCAGAACTCCTCAAATTTGAGAGCACACTCTGTTTTCATTTTCTTTGCAAAGACAGTGTGCCGCCCACTCAACACTCCCCACTTATGTTAATTTATTGGTGCTTCAGAACCTTTTTGTCCTGAGACCTGCCTACACATAAATTTATTATGACAGAATCTGAAACATACACGAAAGTGAAGAGAATATTACAATGAATCTCTATAAACCTATCACCTAGATTTAATAATTAGTGAGATTTTGCCCCCCAAAAGGCATAAACGATTGTCTTTCTGAAATATCACACCTCAAAAGAAGACAAGTGTAAGAGAGACTTCACATCATTCCAACTTTACATTTAGCATAATTTCCTTGTGTAGTTTCAGTACCTTAACTTATTCAGAATTTTCTAAACTGGTATCTGGATACCGATAATGTGTACAGATTCACCTCAAAATCTTAAGATCCTCAGTCTAGCATAGATTGAAATAGGCTCAGGACCATTTGAAAGTCTAGGCTTTCCCAAGGGCAGAAATGGTTCCTGAGCTCTAAAGTGCTGGGAAATCACATAGTGACTCTATTAAACTTTCACTACTGGAGAGTGATTTGGGAGAGATTTGTATACTCAGAATTTCAGTTTAAGACAAACTTGGGCAGAATCCCTAGCATTTTATTACAGGGTACGGATGTTTGGTTGTAGGATGTACCACAAAAAATGTCTTCATAGTTGTATAGATCCAACCTGTATTACCTAAGAGTTCCCTTGAGACCGCTGTGAAACAAGCTAGTACCGCTTCTGTGGCTTCACCCAAGGACACCAGGGAAAGGTATTACTGTGGCCTATGCAAAGTGTATTAGCTCTTCTCTGCAACTCTCTGGGCTTGGCATCTTGTTTTTACCTCCCCAGTATGTTATAAATCTGGGCTTCTTTTCTCTTTATTATTCTAAGTTCCAAATCAGCCTCTTATTAGATTAAATAAAAGTACACAAAAGGATTTTAAAATAATAAAATAATCTGTCTTGGAACTAAAAAGCACAGTAGCGAGAAAGAAAAAGAGTGGTCAATAGCATACATCCTTATTCACCTAATGTGAGGTTTCTGTTTACAAGCGAGTGAAAAGGAAAAAAATGCCATATTTGACACAGAATAGGAAACAGAAAACAAAACAAGTCACAGACAATATGTTCTATTTTAATGTACTAAAACTTTATTTATAATCAGGAATAAATGATTTTTGACCTCAATTTTAAAAGAAAAATGAACTAGGAGGTAAAATCCTTCTATCACGTGCCATAAAATGTTAGTCCACTGCAGTTCTTGAAAAGGTGATCACTGATAAAAATTTGATACGTATTCTTCCATACCTAGTCTCTCTTTTTATGTGTGCATGCACATGCGTGCACACACACACACACACACATGCATATGCACATGTTTTAATCTGAACTTTGTACATATTTGAGAAAAAGAAATACAGTGAAAAAGAGTACAAAATTATAGACACAAAATTAGGTATAATGATAAGAAATTTTAGAATCAGAAAAACAAATGCAACAAATTTTTAAAAAATTAGATCTCACAAATAACATGAAAATTATAGTCTCAGAAGAAAATGTTTTATTAACTACCTGACACACCTCTGTAATACTTATTCCTACATTTTTTCTTGGGAAATAAACAGGCAAATTTATTGTGAAGTAAGTACAAATAGTTTTGATCTCATGGACCTGATACATTAGAATATTAGAGCTTTCACTAAAAAAAAAAAAAAAAAAAGGTATTTATTCATGGCCTTTGAAATTTATACCAGAAAGCCAATCAGCAAACTACATCTGTGCCCAGCTTATCTTTTTATTTTTTCTTAATTGCAGTATAGGTGACACACAATATTACATTAGTTTCAGGTGTACAACATAGTGATTTGGCAAGTTTATATGTTATGCTGTGCTCATAAGTGTAGCTACCATCTGTCACCATACACTGCTATCACACTACCATTGACTCTGTTCTCTATGCTGTGCCTTTTATTCCCATGATTTATTCACTCCATAATTAGAAGCCTCTATCTCCCATTTAGCTTCACTTATTTTGCTCATTTCCCACACCACCCCCCTCTGGAAGCCATCAGTTTTGCTCTCTGTATTTATGGGTCTGTTTCTGCTTTTAATTAGTTTGCTTGCTTTGTTTTTTTTAGATTCCAGGTATAAGTGAAATCATACAGTATTTTTATTTCTCTATCTGATTTATTTCACTTAGCATAATATACTCTGGGTCTACCCATGCTGCGACAAATGACAAGATCTCATTCTTTTTAATAGCTAAGTAATATTCTGTCTTCTTTATCATTCATCTATCAATGGACACTTGAATTGTTTCCATATCTTAGCTATTGTAAATAATACAACAATACATAGGGGTATATACATATGTCTTTAAATCGGCGTTTTCATTTTCTTTGGGTGAATATCTAGTAGTGGAATTACTGGATCATATGGTACATCTGCTTTTAATTTTTTGAGAGACCTCCATTCTGTTTTATACAATGGCTGTACCAATTTACATCCCCACTAATAGTACACGAGGATTCATTTCCTCCATGTTTTTGCCAATATTTATTTCTTGTCCTTTATATTCTAGCCATTCTGACTTACATAATGTGATATTACCCAGTGATTTTGATTTACATCTCCCTGATGAGTAGATGTTGAACATCTTTTCATGTGTCTGTTAGCCATCTGTATGTCTTCTTTGGAAAAAATATACATTCAGGTCCTCTGCCCATTTAAAAATATCTGATTATTTGGAATTTTTTGGTGTTGAGTTCTGTAAATTCTTTATATATTTTTAGATATTAACTCCTTATTGGATATGTAACTTGAAATATCTTCCAATTCAGTAGGCTGCCTTTATATTTTGTTGATGGCTTCCTCCACAGTGCAAAAGCTTTTATTTTGATATAGTCTCAATAGTTTATTTTACTGTTTGTTTTCTTTTCTTTAGGAGACATATCTAGAAAAACGTTGCTATGGCCAAGGTCAAAGAAATTACCCCCTATATTCTCTTCTCTGAGTTTTGTGGTTTCAGGCTGCACATTTGGGTCTTTAATCCATTTTGAGTTTATTTTTGTAGATCATTTAAGAAAGTGATCCAGTTTTCCTAGTCCCATTTATTGAGGACACTCTTTTCCCCATTGTATATTTCTGCTTCATTTATCATAGATTGATTGATTATATCAAGTGTGGATTTATTTTGGGAGCATATATTCTGTTCCATTGATTTATATGTCTGTTTTTGTGCCAGTACCATACTGTTTTGATTACTGTCACTTTGTAATCTAGAATTGCAATACCTCCAGCTTTATTGTTTTCTCGGGATTGCTTTGGCATTTGGGGTCTTTGTGGTTCCATACCAGATTTAGAGTTATTCATTGTATTTCTGTGAAAAATGCTATTGGTATTGTGAAAGAGATTTCATTGAATCTGCAATTGCTTTGTGAAGTATTGGCATTTTAATGATGTTGATTCTTCTAATCCATGAGCATGTGATACTTTTCCATTTGTTTGTGTCATCATTGTTTCTCCATTTTATAGAACTCTGATGGCTTCTTCATATGGTAACAGTTATTAAAATTATTTTCCATGGAGACAATTAAAGATAATTCAGTCTTCAGCAGGTTCAATTGAAAAAACAATGCAATTCTAATTGATAGCTTTAAAAAATTTATTTTAGCTTTGTAAAATTTGTCATAATTGAAAATTAAGCACTATAGTCAAGTTAGAAAAAAATGTCATGTTTTTCTTTTATAACATGCTATAAAATTTGAAAGAATTTTCTACAAACTAGATTCTGGCTCCATGAGTTGCAAATTTTGTTTCTCCATCATTATTCCCATACTTCCAGAACAGGTGCCACAGAACAACTCATATCATAGGATGACTTCTGTCCCTGTACCACTGTGTTTCAACTGTGAAGGCTTTTCCTACACCAGACTACTATCAGTAATTAGGTTATGCATGGAAGCAACTATACACCACATAAATATATTCCATTAAACCCAAATCAAATGCATCTCCAACTTGAATTCCAAGTAGCCAAGTTCCTAAAATGTCCTTATCAATTCCAGGTATAATGGAAGTTTGAGTGGAAAGAGAAAACAGTAAAATGATCACAGACTATCTTCTTTAAAAAAAAAAAATCTTATGACTGTCTCCTTCTAGACCCTTGAGTTTCATACAAGTGTGTGGTTGTGAAGCTTATGCCTCATTAATTCTATAGTAAGTCTCTCTCTGCATACAAATCATCAATATGGGATGGCTAGGGAAGGTAGGTAGGTAAGTAGGTAGGTAGAAAGATAGGTATTAATATAGAAATAGTGATGTAGATAGATAAGTATATATAGTAATTTTTGGCTAAAAATCAAACTAGCCTCCAAATTAACAGAGAAAAAGAGAGTCATTTATAATCATGACAAGTGAGATACTAAACAATACTATGTATACCAAACAATATAATTACTCATAAACATTGGAAAAACATTTTTATTCTTTGTAATATGTACTGTGTCTATGTGACTATAACATTAATGGATTTATGCCAAAAGATGTTGAAGATATAGAAAGAAAAAGGAAGTAAATATAAATCACCAATAATTGTATAACAGATAATTATAGTTTACTTAAGGATATATCTCTATTTAAATTTATATATGTACATGCATACACACACCCCTGTGGTCATGCTGTATAGGTACGTGTACTCTCATTTTTTTTTTTTTTTTTTTGCTGGAAGCTTCATTGTGATCCTTTTCCAAAGCCACTCTTTTTAAAAGATAAAAAGAATTCTAATGAGTGCATAGTGTCCAACCTCATAGATGTGCCGTGATCTGTTTAGACATTTAAATGATTTCCAATTTTTCAAAATATTCAAAATCATGTTGATAATTTATTCAGTTAAAATGTGCTAGAACTGCTGTGAGCTAGGTACTCTTTTAGACACTGAAATTTATGTACATGGAATTTTGTCCACATTTTGATTATTTTTATTGGGTAAATTAATAGAAATAAAAGTATCAGCCAAAGGTCATGTGGAAATCTTAGGGACTTGATATCTCTCCAGTAATGTAATAGTTGATGCTTTCATAGTGATGTATAAGCAACTCTCCTTACTTTGACAATTTTATAAAGTAAAAATATAATGTTAAGTTGATACTCATTCCTTGTGATGGAGAGAGTAGTAAGGTAAGGATTGGAAAAGAATAGAATGAAAGTTGGAAAAATGAGATTTTGTGAAGGATTTTACTTCAGGTCAGTCTTTTTGTTTCTTTAAATGTCTATTTACTTTTGAAATATAGAGACAGAGCCTGAGGAGGGCAGGGGCAGAGAGAGAGGGAGACAGAATCCGAAGCAGGTCCCAGGCTCTGAGCTGTCAGTACAGAGCCTGACGTGGGGCTTGAACCAATGAACCATGAGATCATGACCTGAGTGGAAGTCAGATGCTTAACTGACTGAGCCACCCAAGTGCTCCTGAGATCATAGTTTTATCTGCTTAACCAAAAGTATGAGTGCTTTTCTTGAGTTAACTTTTGTTTCTTTAATTTTCTTAGATTTTTTATCACCTTTTTTAAAATTGCAGTATAGTTGATGCAAAATGCTACATCAGTTTTAGATGGTAAACAGTGATTCACCAAGCCTGTATGTTATACAATGCTCACCACAAGTATAGCTACCATTTGTAACCATGCAAGATGCTGTTACAATGCCATTGACTATATTCCATATGCTGTACCTTTTATCCTTGTGACTTACTCATTCCATAACTGAAAGCCTGTTATCTCCCACACCTCTTCACCCATTTTTCCCATTCCCCTACCCCTATGGTTATTCCCCCCTCTCTTCATGTTTCTCTCAGCATGAAGTATACTGTTTGTTAATAACTGTGTATAATCCTGATATTATTTAGAAGGAATTTTTAAATTCAGAAAGTTTCTCCTTGTCTACTTCACCAAGGTGTTTCTAGGTTCCATTCCAGAGTATTGTTCAACAGTTAAAAATAGAAACCTTTCCAGAGCCTAAGTGTCCATCAACAGATGAATGGATCAAGAAGATGTGGTTTATCTTTACCATGGAATACTACATGGCAATGAGAAACAATGAAATCTGGCCATGTGTAGCAACATGGATGGACCTTGAGGGTGTTATGCTGAGGGAAATAAGTCAGGCAGAGAAGGACAAATATCATATGTGTGCACGTATAGGAGGATTAGGAGGAACTTAACAGAGGACCAAGGGGGAGAAGAAGGGCGGAAATGGTGGGGGAAAGGGGGAGAGGCAAACCATGAGAGACTCTTGAATGCTGACAAAAACTGAGGACTGGTGGATGTGGGGGGGAGGAGGGATGGGCATGGAGGAGGACACTTGTGGGGATGAGCACTGGGTGTTATGTGGAAACTAATTTGACAATAAACTATTTGTAAAAAAAATAAATAAATAAATAAATAAAAAAAATAGAAACCTTTCCAAATGAGATAGAAGATGAAAGTAACTTGGTGCTTAAAAACACAAAGGCAAGTTTGTCATTAAACCAAATTGGATTAGAAGACTACACCTTCTTTCCTTACTTTTTTTTTCTCTTAGTATTGGGAGAGAAACTTGGGAAGCAACACATAGAGAATAAAGATTATATGAAAGCCCCTCCTTTAGGAAAGGCTTGAAAGAAAATTTCCTTGACATTTTTCTCTCTCTCTCTCCCAGTATTTTGAGTTACTCCAGGGCTCTGAACTGGGATCAAGGCCTAGGGATTCATTTGTGGGTATAATCATGTTTGTCAGAAGTCTGTCTTATATCATTCTCTTCAATGAACTGGTGTGTGAATTTATTTATTCAAAGCATTCCTTTTTAAAACAATTTTTGTACACTAAGCTGCCAACCTCTCAAAATACAACCAGAGAAACTGATTAAACAAAGCCACCCCTGTAGATGTACTGCAGTAAGGGAGAATACAACTTTCCAAAAATTTTACTAGTGAGATCTCAAAATGGAAAATTACAGAAGACTATTTTTGGAACTTAGGACCTGTGATGAATCACTTTAAGATGGATCTGGTACTAGAAAACATGACATACTGTGACCTAATAGCTTTGGATTAGTGGACAAAGGGAAGTGAGAGTGTTGAAGTCAGTCTTGATGTGTAAGTTGTGTCTGGTCAGTTCACAGTCTTCATGTCCAGAACAGTTACTGCAGCTAGGTTAATTTTTGCTCAGTCTCAATATTGTTTAACACAGGATTGGGAAATTGTGCCTGGTCTCAGTATTGCTTAACTCAGGTACGAGAAATTAGGCTGGTTTTAGTTCACACTGGTCAATGTTTAAAATGCTCCACCAACTTACTTTCCAGTACCATCATCTCTTTTTCCTTCCAACCTCTAATCTTACTTCATTCTCAAGATTTTTTCTACTCCTCTTTATCTTTATAACCATTTATACCCTCTTCCCTCAAAAACACAAAAACAATTTAGGACAGAAAAAACTCTTATGACTGAGAAGACTATATTTCATCTCAGGAAGACTTAATAGTCTTACAAACTATAAAAATAATTAAATTTCCCTCTGACTATACTTGTTACTCTGTTAGTCTTTTCCTACATCCTTTCCCCCCTCCTTCCCTGCTTGTATTCATTGTGATATTCTTTACATGTGAATTCCACTGCACTCCACCTGCCCCACACCACCCACAGAACAAATGAATGGAAACCAGGCAAGAGGGGAGAGTAAAACATAAATTGAAAACATTGAAGCCATGAATAGTGAGCACTCATGGAAGCTTTTTTTAAAGAATGTGTTTTTTCATGATGGATTCCCATTTCCCAGTTTTCTATCTTGGTTTTTCTTGCATATGATACATGAAAGTAATTAGGAAGGCTTTCTTGTTATAAAAGGAGAAGAAAGAACCAAAATACAAACTAATCCCTAAAAGAGCCACACAGAGATGATACTGAAACAGATTGCATTATCATTGTCGTGGTGTTTTTTTATACATTTTCCAGGAAGGTGTGGATGGAAAACAGGAAAGCAGAAAGCTATTGCTTTATCCTTGTTTCTTATATCCTCCTCCCCTCTTTCCTTTTTAAAATTTTGAAAACTTTTTAATCTTTAGAATAATTGAAAGTATGAGGTGATGGGCACCTATATGGTCATTTCTGTAGGATGTAAACACTTTTGTAGGATACCTAACTCTAGTAGTATTTAACCCAAAATACTTGCACATATATTTCCTAAGAATAATCACATCTTCCTACATGACCACTATACATCTGTCACCATTGTCATTATATTAATGATTGGTGGGGTTCATTACAGAATTAGGCTTGTTTCTGTATTGCACATGCAAGATATCCCACTAAAGAAGGGTTTGTCTCTTTATACTTAGTTTTAAAATAAAATAAAAAATTTCTTCACTCAATGAATATTTTGAAATAATCTAATCTCTGGAAATAAGGTTTGAGAATATTTTCCAGGTAATTTTGATACCCCTGTCTAGTTTTGAAAAGTCAAAGCCATATTTTTCTCTCCATTCTTTTTTCCCCATCTTTATTGAGGTATGATTGACAAATAAATATATATACTTAAGGCATACAATGAGGTGATTTGACATATGCATACACTGTGAAATAATTACCACAATCAAGCTAAAAACATGGGATGATATCAAACTAAAAAGTTTCTGCACAGCAAAGGAAACTATCAACAAAATGAAAAATCAGCCAATGGAATGGAAGAAAATGTTTTCAATGAATTATTTTTCTAGTTGTAATTCTTAGGTGGTACCAGGGATCACCTGGGTAAAGCTCAGGGATCACCAATGTGATGACTGTACATAGAAAAGAAGTTGAAAGATCCCTAGAGGATGCTAATAGTAAGAGGTTGAGAAGATGGGAAGTAATATACCATGGCTACTGAATAGGAATTGTTAGTGAAGTACAGGGACATCAAGAAATACTCATTTCCCAGGAGGCAAGTGAATAAAACTGTAAAAGAGTTAGTGAAAAGCAGCATCACATTGTTGAAAGGTCAAATAAAATGAGGGATGAGAATTGACTTTGGCAGATTGGAGTTTTCAGTGACCTTGACATGCAAGATTATATTCAAGTGGTGGGAGTCAAAGCTAGAATGGCTTTAGTTTCAAAGGAAATAATAGGGAAGGAACTATAGACCAACTATGTGGGCAACTCTTTTGAGGAGGTGTTTTGTAAAGGGAGAATAGATTTAAAACATGACTGGATTACAAGGGGGCATGTGTCAAGAGTGAGGGATGTTAGGTGGGAGAAACTGTAGCATATTTACATGTCGACAGGTATGATTAGGAGAAAAGGAAAATATAAGGGAGAGGAGCCAGTTACTGTAGGAATTTCCTTGACCAAGTTAGAAGACTTGGATCTAGTACTCATTGGACATAAGATAATTTTTAGGTAGACTTTTTATTTTCAAGTAATTGGTTCTACAGTCTGCGAGTATTTTAAAATTTATCTTCGGAGTCATGAATTCATTCTCTGAAATGCAAAAGTGCATCTTAATTAGTTTATCCATAAGAGCAGGAAAGAAGCAGAGTATATGTATTCCTCTTACTCTATATATTCTCATTAGATTGAAGACAAAGTCTGTGGTTGAGGGTAGGCATTAGGAGAGGGTGTAAAAGATTTGTGAAAGAAGAAGATACAAACTCCTCTTTTAAGAAGGTGAATCGATGAATTGGATTCAGGAGTGTTGGAATAGACATGTGTTGTGTTCTGGATGGTATTTTTATCTATGACATCTCTCCACAAAAGAGTAATTCTCTGTATAGAGAATACAGAAACTGCAGCAATGTGAGAAAATGGATGAGAAGAATTTTGTTCTTGCAGAAAGGAGTGGGGTTGGGATGATCTGAGGGGAAATAGGCATGCTTAGCATTCCCATTCTCCTCTGTGGTCTTGGAGAAAAAATGTTTCATCAAAAATTCAGGATATAGGGGCGCCTGGGTGGCTTAGTCGGTTAAGCGTCCGACTTTAGCTTAGGTCATAATCTCGCAGTTCGTGGGTTCGAGCCCCGCGTCGGGCTCTGTGCTGACTGCCAGCTCAGAGTCTGGAGCCTGTTTCGGTCTGTGTCTCCCTCTCTCTCTGACCCTCCCCTGCTCACTCTCTCTCTCTTTCCTAGAAATAAATAAAACATTAAAAAAAAATTCAGGATATAAGTTTTGTGAGATAGGAACAAGAGACATGTGTGGGAGAATGTCAGTTGAATCTTAGTTATTTTCAGCCCCTGGATGCTATGTTTGAAGATGAATTCTCTTGTAAGGGTCCTTAGGATTTCTGTACTTCCAGCTCTCTATGGTGAATCTAGAATCTTTGCAACTGGAGATTGCATCTTTCCCTCCTTTTAAGCTCTTGATAGGACTTAATAAAGACTTGTTAATTTTGTGATTAAAGGTGTATAAAGCAAGAATAAGATTGCTATAACTTCAACATAAATGTGAGGTCAAATTAATGTAAAAACAGTAGAAGGTCTGTGATCCTGTCAATATTCAGCATAGATGCTATTTCTCCTAAGTTTTGTTTATTTTCTCAGGTGAGTTTGATACCCTTCCCATTTTCTTCTTCCAAGTGAAAGTTCCCATTCTATAATCTGTCCAACTGTTTGTATATCAAAATGGCTCAGAATGGTATCTTGCATATTTGAAAATCAAAAATTGAGTAATGAGCTGATTTTGAGACTGAATGTGTATAAGGTTTCTTATCAAATTCGGCCAATAATGACCTTAACCTCTTAGAGATGGATATGATAGTCTTGGCCCAAAGCAGAGCTGACCAAAAGACAATTCTTTTTAAAACTATACTAAGTATTCTTTTCTACAGAAACTTCTGTTAATTAACCTACATTATTTGGGTAGATTTGTTTGTGCTAGTAGACTTTGCCATTTCAGTGACTTTACACAATAGAAATTTGTTTCTTGCTTACTCACTAGCCCTGGGAGGAAGTTCACATCAGATTTGTTGTATTTCAAATGATCATTCAAGGATGGATATATTTTTCCCAGTGTGTTTCTGTTGCCGTGAGGGCCTTATAATCATGAATATCTCATTGGAAGAAATGGAGAGTCCTGAGGAGCCCTTGAGAGGCTCTATGTGCCAGACACATTACAGTCACATTTAATCATAATCTGAGTTGGCGAGAACTCAGAAACATTGGCATAACCTGGAAAACATAAGTTGGTAGTATTTAAGAAAAAAGAGGAGGAGGATTTTGGTGAATTGTTTGAAGTCTCTGCCATACCAATGAAGGTGAAAAGGACATTAGTGAGGATTTTGTTTATCAAGTCAGTTGTGAGAGAATTTCTTGAGATTTCTGACTTTTAAAATATAAATGTTTAGGGTACCTGGGTGGTTCAGTTGGTTAAGCATCTGATTCCAGCTCAGGTCATGAACTCACAGTTGGTGGGTTCAAGCACCACATTCGTCTCTGTGCTGACAGCTCAGAGCCTGGAGCCTGCTTTGTATTCTGTATCTCCCTCTCTCTAACCGACCCCCCCCCCCAGTTCTGTGTGTGTGTCTATCAAAAATAAACATTAAAAAAATATATATAAATTTTTAACAGAGATTTATTCTTATGGCTTTAAGGAGGAAATTAGGGAGTGTGGCTTTTGCTGGAAAATTTGTACTTTGGCTCACTTATATATCTTGGATTTAGTGGAAGAGGAGATAGCTTATAGGATATCAAGAATGAAGACCCAAACTGGTGACAGAGAGGTCTCTAAGTTGTTTTGTTTTTTTTTAATTTTTTTTAAAATGTTTTTAATTTATTTCTAGGAGAGAGAGAGAGACAGCATGAGCAGGGGAGGGTCAGAGAGAGAGGGAGACACAGACTCTGAAACAGGCTCCAGGCTCTGAGCTGGCAGTCAGCACAGAGCCCGACATGGGGCTCGAACCCACGAACCATGAGATCATGACCTGAGCGAAAGTCGGACGCTTAACCGACTAAGCCACCCAGGCGCCCCTCTAAGTTATTTTTTTTTTTTAACTGAGGTATAGACATATAACAATATATTAGTTTCAGATGGACAACATAATTCACAGTGTTTATATACATTGTGAAATGGTCACTACAATAAATCCAGTTAATGTCCATTATCACACAGTTAAAATTTTTGTCTCTAATCACAACTTTTAGTATCTATTCTGTGAAGCAACTTTTACACATACCATACAGTGTTATTAACTATAGTCCATGCTATATGTTACATCCTATATAGTACATGCTATATGTTATTAACTGGAAGTTTGTACTTTTGACCCCCCTTTACCCATTTTGCTCACCCTCATGCCCTACCAACCCACCAAGCTGTTCTCTGTATCTATGAACTAATTTTGTTTTTGTTTTTATATCCCACATGTAAGTGGGATGATAAAATATTCATCATTCTCTGATGTATTTCACTTAGTATAATGAGTCAAGGTCCATCTATGTTGTCGAAAACAGTGAAATTTCCTTATTTTTTGAGCTGAATAATATTCCATTAGATATATGCAATATTTTCTTTATTTTTACATTGTGTCTTACATTTTGTTAATAATTTTCTTTGTTGTGAAGTATTTTTACTTTGATGTGATACTTCTTTCCCACTCCCTCCTCCACCTGCCATTTTTGCTGCCTTTGCTTTTGGTGCCAAATCCAAAATACCATCACCAACACTGACTTCAGGGAGCTTATTGCCTATGTTTTCCTCCAACTTTACAATTTCAGGCTTCAATTTTTTAATCTATTTTGAGTTAATTTTTTGTGTATGGTGTAAGAGAGTGGTTCAGTTTACTTCTCTTACATGTGGCTATCCAATTTTTCCAACACCATTTTTTAAAATGTTTTATTTATTTCTGAGAGAGAGAGAGGGAGATACAGAATCCAAAGCAGACTCCAGGCTCTGAGCTAGCTGTCAGCACAGAGCCAGATACGGGGCTTGAACCCACCAACTGTGAGATCATGACCTGAGCCAAAGTTGGATGCTTAACCGACTAAGCCACCCAGGTGTCCCTCCAACACCATTTTTTGAAGAGGCTGTCTTTTCCTTGTTTTATGTTCTTGATTCTGATGTCATAAAGTAATTGTATATGTGTTTCTGGGCTCTAAATTCTGTTCCACTGATCTGTGTGTCTGTTGTTATGCCAGTACTATACTGGTTTGATTACTGTAGCTCTATAGTATAGAGTAGGCTCTGTAGGGAGCATGATACCTCCAGCTTTGTTCTCTTTTCTCCAGATTTCTTTTGGCAATGGGGAGCCTTTTATGGGTCCATACAAATTTTAGGATTATTTCTTCTATTTCTGTGAAAATTGTGTTTGGAATTTTGATAGGAATTGTACTGCATCTATAGATTGTTTCAGGTAGTATGAACATTTTAACAATATTAATACTTCCAATCCATTTGCATGGGGTATCTTTTTATTTATTTCTGTCTTCAATTTCTCTCATCACTGTCTTATAATTTTTAATGTACAGGGCTTTAATCTTTTTGGATAAATTTATTCCTAGGCATTTTATCTTTTTTGATACAATGGTAAATGGGATTAAGCAAATTTCTCTGGTACCTCATTAGTATATAGCAACACACAGATTTTTTTTTTGATGTTTTATTTATTTCTGAGAGAGAGAGAGAGTGAGCAGGGGAGGATCAGAGAGAGAGGGAGACACAGAATGTGAAACAGGCTCCAGGCTCTGAGCTAGCTGTCCGCACAGAGCCCGACCTGGGGCTCAAACCCACAAACTGTGAGATCATGACATGAGCTGAAGTCAGATGCTTAACCAACTGAGCCACCCAGGCGTCCCTTTTTATAATTTTTTTTGATGTTTTGTTTAGCAACACACAGATTTTTGTTTATTGATTTTGTATACTAAAACTTTACTGAATTTGTTGATTAATTCTAGCAGTTTTTTAATGCAGTCTTGAGTTTTCTATATATAATAACATACAATCTGCAAATAACCAACAGTTGTATTTCTTCGATTCTTATTTAGATGGCTTTTATTTCTTTTTCTTGCATAGTTTCTCTGACTGAAACTTCTAATACTGTGTTGAAGAAAATGGTGCAAGGGTGGTCATACTTTTTCCCAATCATAGAGGAAAAGCTGTCAGCTTTCCACCACTGAGTATGATGTTACCCGTGGGCTTCTCATATATGGCCTTTATTATGCTGATATGTTTCCTTGATACCCACTTTGTTGAGAGTTTTTATAAATGGTTATTGAATTTTATCCAATATTTTTTCTATATGTTGATATGATTTTAATCCTTCATTTGGTTAATGTGTATCACATTGATTTATAAATGTTAAACCATTTTTTTCAACCCTATTGATCATGGTGTATGATCCTTTTAATGTATTTTTGAATTCAGTTTGCTAATATTTTGTTGAGGAATTTTGCATCTGTGTCTATCAGGGATACTAATCTGTAATTTTCTTTGCTTGTGGCATTCTTATATGGTTTCAGTATCAGGGTAATACTGATCTTTTAAAATGAGTTTGATGGCTGAATAATATTCCACTGTGTGTGCATGTGTTTATGTGTGTACACATCACATCTTTATCCATTCATCAGTCAATGTACATTTGGGCTCTCTCCATAGTTTGGATAATGCTGCGATAAACATTGGGGTGCATTCATCCCTTTGAATCACTGTGTATTGTATGTAAGTGATGAATCACTGAATTATTCTCCTGAAACCAATATTACACTGTATGTTAACTAAAATTTAAATTAAAAAAAGGAGTATGAAAGTTCTTCCTCCTTTTCTATGTTTTAGAAGAATTTGAGAAGGACTGGCAGTATTTATTCTTTAAATGTTTGGTAGAATTCATTAGTGAACCTTTCTGGTCCTGGACTTTCATTTGTTCAGAGTTTTGAATTTTGAATCTGATTACTGATTCAGTCTCCTTGCTAGTAATTGATGTGCTCAGATTTTCTATTTATTCATAATTAAGCCTGGTAGGTTGTATATTATAGGAATTTATTATTTTCTTCTAGGTTGTCCAACTGTAGGCATATAATTATTCATAACAGTCTACTATGAGCAGGTCTCCTCTTTCATTTTTGAGTATGCAATGTCCTTCTTTGACTCTGTGTGTGTGTGTGTGTGTGTGTGTGTGTGTGTGTGTGTGTGTGATGTATGTATAGGGACCCCAGCTTTCTTCTGGTTTCCATATGCATGAAATGCATTTTTCCATACCCTGACTTTCAGTCTCTTATAAACAGCCTGTAAATGAGTATTTAAATAAAATCCATGAAGCCACTCTGTCTTTTGGTGGAGAATTAGTCCATTTACATTTAAAGTAATTACTAATAGACATGTTCTTATTGCCATTTTGTTGTTCTCTGGATGATTTGTAATTCTTTTATTCCTTTCTTGTTTCCTTCCATTATGACTCTGTAGTGGTACACTTTGTTTCCTTTATCTTTTGTAAATTTACTACAGGTTTTTGCTTTGTGGTTATTATGAGGCTTGTATATATATAACAATTTATATTTATAACTATTTTAAATTGATAGAAACTTCAGTTTAAATACACTCCAATGTTTTACACTTTTACCTTTCCCTTTCCAGATTTTATGGTCTTGATGTCAAATTTTACATCATTTTACATTTTTATCTTTTGTATTCCTTAACTGCTTATTTTGTTGTATTTTTAATACTATTGTCCTTTAATCTCCATACTAACTTTATATGACTGATTCATCTACCACATTTACAATATTATTATGGATTTTTAAAAAAGATGTTTAAGTAATCTCAATTCAACATGTGGCTCAAACTCATGACTCTGAGATCAAGAGTTGCATGCTCTCTGACTGAGCCAGCCAGGTACCCCTGGATTTTACCAAAGATTTGCCTTTACCCATGAGATTTGTACTTCTACATTTTCCCATTACTTATTAGTGCCCTTTTATTTCAGCTCAGGGAAGTCCCTTTACCGTTTCTTGTAAGGCTGGTTTGACATGATGAAGTCCTTTAGCTACTATTTGTCTGGAAAACTCTCTCTCTTCTTCAATTCTGAATGACAACTTGCCAGATAGACTATTCTTGGTTGAAGGATTTTTCTTCCAAGACTTTGAATAAATATATTATCTCACTTCCTCTGGCCTGAAAGTTTGTGCTAAAAAATGTGATGGCTTTTTGGAGGTTCCTGGTATACAATAAGTTGCTCTTTCTTTCTGCTTTTAAGATTTTCTATTCCTCTTTAACTTTGATGTTTTAATTATAATATGTCTTGGTGTGGGTCTGTTTGGATTCATCATCTTTGGCACTCTCTGAGATTCCTAGGTCTGGAAGTCTGTTTCCTTCTACAGGTTAGGAAATATTCAGGCACTAATTCTTCAAATAAGTTTTCTGCCTATAATATGAATATCCATCCACCTGATGTTGTCTCATAAGCCTCTTAAACTAGCTTTATTTTTTTTAAGTCTTTGTTCTTTTTCCTGTTCTGATTGGGTGAGTTCCATGACCTTGGTTTTGATTTCATTAATGCTTTCTTCTGCTTTATCTAGTCCATTGTTGAATCCTTTTACTATTTTTTTCAGTACAGTTATTGGATTCTTCATTATATTTTCTCTTTGTTGAATCCTTAGTGTGTTCATGCATTCTCTTGAGTTCAGTAAGCATTTTTATGAGGGTTATATTTTTATCTTCTTATCAGGTTAATCATTTATATGTTTCATTAAGGACTTTTTATGAGGTTTTATCCTTTTCCATTTGAAATATATTCCTGTTTCTTCATATTCCTGGATCTGTGTTGGTTTCTATGCATTGGATGCCATCTCTCCCAATCTTGAAGGGGTGGTCTTGTATAGGAGATGCACCTTAACACTCTGTTCTGCCCTTCTCTAGGTCTTGGTGGTTTCTCAAACCTTTGTGATTGTCTAAGCAGCCTATTGTATCTCTAGTCGTTCCTAGTATTTGAAACTATGCCTGTTATGGTTCCTGGGATAGGGGTGGGAAATCTTAGCACTAGATTCAGGCTCTTTGAAAGCAAAATCCTTCAGCAGCAGCTTTTAAAGTATACAAATGTATATAGTTCTGCAGGACCATAAGTATGATCTTGCCACAACAGCCAATGTAGAAATGTCACCTGAGTGTCAGTCACAAAAATTGGAGCAGCAGAGAAGTATATAAGCTCCTTTCTTGGAGTTGCTGGAAACCTGATTTGAGGCAGAGGGGGAGTTCGAAGATGGAGTGCACTGATCTCTATCCCTGTTATACCTACCTCTTCAGGTCCCTATATCTGTACTGGACAAAATGTATGCTCCTTAAGCCAAAGCTCCAGAACAAGCAAATAGGCCTCTTTCATAAAAGAATGTGGTGTTCAAGTCATCTGTTGCGTCCTGTAGATGGTAGCCAGACAAGAACTCACTTTCAGATTGTTACTTAAGCTAGGTGATCAAGAGGTGTCTCCTGGGCAGCAGCCACAAAATAAAAAGGTACAAGACTTCTTTTTAAAAATTTTTTTAAATGTTTTTATTTATTTCTAGGAGAGAGAGAGAGAGAGAGTGAGCAGGGGAGGGTCAGAGAGAGAGGGAGTCACAGACTGAAACAGGCTCCAGGCTCTGAGCTGGCAGTCAGCACAGAGCCCGACGCGGGGCTGGAACCCACTAACCGCGAGATCATGACCCAAGCGAAAGTCGGACGCTTAACCGACTAAGCCACCCAGGCGCCCCAAAGGTACAAGACTTCTGTCTGAGTTTCTATCTGGGAGACCCTGGCGCTTTGGAACATGGCAGAGAGAGAAAGAGAGTACAAAGATAATGTCTGCCCTCTGAGGTCTCTGGAAAGGATTACAGTCAGCCCTGAGATGTGTGTTTAATTAGAAGTCTGCCCCTCAGGTTGCAGCTATGAAGATAAGCTAACAGGCCTATTTTCACAGAAAGACTAGGCTCCTGGGTCTGTTGCCTCTTGCTGTGTCCTGGGGGTGGTAGTTGGTTAAGAATTCTTTCTCCATTGTTTAATATTAGGTGATAGATGCACTTATGAAAATATATACCAGGTAACACAGTGATTAACTTTGCCTAGAGTTTCATTTCTGAGGAGGAAATTGATAAGCTAAGTTGTTCTACAGCATCAAGCTTTAACTCTGCTGATGATATGCTAGCTGGCTAGAGAATACAAAATTAAAGAACACTTATCTTCTCTCTGAAGATTGACAATCTTGAATTAATAGCTTGATAAGGAATCACATAGGTAGTGAGTGAGGTAGCAAGGCTGGTAACCAGTTTGCTGAACTGTTAAAATATCAAAGTTTTTTTTTTTAATTTCTAGGAGAGAGAGAGAGAGAGACAGCGTGAGCAGGGGAGGGTCAGAGAGAGAGGGAGTCACAGACTGAAGCAGGCTCCAGGCTCTGAGCTGGCAGTCAGCACAGAGCCCAACGCGGGGCTCGAACCCACGAACTGCGAGATCATGACCTAAGTGAAAGTCGGACGCTTAACCGGCTAAGCCACCCAGGAGCCCCAAATATCAAAGTTTTCTATACCAGGTAGTAAATAACATGTGCTCCAAGAACCCCTCTATTTGCTCTACCCTGCCTGCCCTCAGTACCACCTCTACCTCTGTCGGCCCCAGAATTTCCTGTTTTCTAGGAACTAAAGGATCAGTGCCCTTATGCACTCAATAGTTTACATATAATCTCAAGGGATGCACTTTGCCAAGAGAAAAAAGTTACAAGCCTTGAAATAGTATTGAGTATTTAGTAAACTGCAATAAAAAGGCAAGAACACGAAATACAAGTTGGGGAATAGAAAGAAATAGAATTGATTGATAAGGATAATGAAGATAAAACAGATTTTAAGCAGATCTACTTTTAAAAACATTAATTTGGGGGCATATGGGTCACTCAGTCAGTTAAGCATCCGATTCTTGATTTCGGCTGAGCTCATGATCTCATGGTTGGAGAGATCAAACCCCTTCCTGGGCTCTGGGTGCACTGACAGCTTGGAGCCTGCTTGACATGCTCTTTCTCCCTCTCTCTCTGCCCTTCTCCTTCTTTCATGTTCTCTCTCTCCCTCAAAATAATTTAAAAAAATTTTTTGACCAGCCTTAGTACATAAGTACTGACCAAGAAAGTTTGCATCTACATTTGCAAGAATAAATATAGACTTGAATGCAGGAATTTACAGGATATATTATGCTAATAATTACCCTACTCTGCGATTGGTGATTTCAGTATCAGAAAGACTGAAAATCACTGGGGGGAAAATAAAACTTGGTTGACCTAGAGTAATATTTTTTTTCTCATTTCACTCAGAACATTTTACCAAATAGTGACTAAATACTGATAAATAAAAGTATTCATCAGTGTGAACAGGCATGGGATCACTCCGAAGTTTTGGATTTTAAAGGGCCAGTAAGAAAGGTTTACTTGTATGGAAGTACTGATAGAATTGGTTCTCCATACTTTAATAATTCCTTGTTTCCAAGAGAAAAATAATATATTCTTCATTAATGGGAATCCAGGTTAAATGATAAACACCCAAAAAACAGTACCTGAGCAAATCAATCAATATTTTATTTTTACATCACAGTTTACTGTTCTTCCTAACTGGCGGTCAGTCACTGCATTATAAATACTGTCAATCATGATATAATTCTGATCACTGTGTGTTTCATCTTAAGAGTAAATGAGATTACTCAATTATGTCCATCAAATATTAATTTTCATATTCTTTCACCAGCAAGCACCAACAATCAAACAAAATTAAAGCTCAACAATCAATGGGATAAGTATATATAACAAAGATTCTCAAATTTATCCCCTGTAAGACATGGGAATAAGATTTTCATATTCTCATATTCCTAAAGGTCTGTATTTTGGGGAGCATTAAACATTAGGGTATTACAATTAAGCACAAAATCAATTGATATTTAATACTGTTTAAAAATCTTTAATAATATGAATCATCTCATTTGAAATAAGCTTTGCCATTTTGATGGTTCGTCCTCTCCATCTCTTTTCCTGTGACTGATGGTGTCAGCCTCCCAATGTCAGCAGCTGAGGGAGACTCAGGTATTCATTCCACTTCGCTCTGAACTAGTAAGCGCTCTGGAGGAAGAACAGATTCCAATTTCTGCCAGCGCTCTGGAGGCCACAGGATATGTGTAGCATGGGCATGCAGAAGTCCTAGGGAAACCTGAACCCATGAGAGATGCAAAGAAAATCAGAAAAAAATTACTTTGATCCAGGGCTGATATTTCCTAGATGATGAATAAAAATAATAGGAAACATTCTGATGGTACTTTTCTAAGTTTAATGTATGGAAGTATTGATAGAATGCCATTAATCCTCACAAATCATTTGGGATAGGTATTACCCCTGTTCTGCATATGAGAAAACAAAATTAAAGTTGGTTAAGGAACTTGCCAAAAGCCCTATAGTTTCTAACTGGTGGAGGCTGGCTTCAGAGCTGAGCCATCCAACTCCAGAGTCTGCATGCAACCTTGAACACACTGCTCCCTAACCAGCTTGTTTACACCCAGGAAACAAACATAAATCTGGTTTGCATTGTCAGAATTTCCTATATAGGTATCAGTATTTCAGAGAGACTGGACTTCGTGGAAAAGTCAGAGACATGAAAAATTTTTTTTCCACCTACGGGCTGAGTAGCAGAAATTAGATGTGAGACTAAGTAAAGTCCTTTCTTGGAAACTACATGGAACTAGTGCTCACAGAGGGAGGTGGAAAACCAAGGGAAAGCCAGCAATGGAGGATAGGAAGCAGGGAAAAAGAATCCCCTATAAAGATCATGACAGAGGGCAAAGAACCCCTTAGATTAAAAAAGAGGTAACTACAGGGAAGTCTTCCTGGAGGACTGAAGGCTGAGCACTAAAAGACATTTTAAGTTTCCCTGGGGGTATCAGCTGCAGTGAGCAGAAGAATGGGGCAAACCTGTTTAAAATGTAGATCCAGGTTCTATTCTCAGAGATTACCGTTCAACAAGGTGGAGGCAGGGTTTAGAAATCTGTGCCTTTTGTTATGGATGCTATTTTTGTTATTAATAGATAACATTTTAATAGCACTTAAAAGTTTACAAAATACTTATATTCAGCACATTATCTACTTAGTGCTAGCTGTAAATCAGATACTATGGGTTGACTTTTTATTTTCAAATGTTTTTCCTATAAATTGGAGTTCCATAGAGATTAATATACAAAACTGCTTTCATTGAAGTTCTGTTTCCTGGCATCTGCATTCAAGAAATCACATTGCACAGAGACTCAAAGAACTGGATGTCAAGTGAGAGATTCTAAAAAGGTAACTAGAAACACATGTTTTTGAAAAAGAAGGGGGAAAAAACCTTCACAACAACTTAGAATACAAACAAAATAAGCCCAAAGTCTATCAAGAAGTCCCAGGGGCCCAATAAAGGAATATTACTTTGAAAAATCAAACCTACAGGAAACTTGAAAATGTGGTGGATAAAAAAGCTCTATTCACCCAAATTCACCAGTTATTTACATTCCTTATGTGTTTCTTTGTTTTTGAACCATTTGAAAGTTGCTGACATTATAAATTTATTCCTACTTTTCCACGTGTCTCCTTAGAACTAAGACTCTTTTCTACATAAACCTAATACATTCTATGTAAGATATTAATGAAACAATATTACTTACAAAAATCCAAATTTTTCAACTGCCCCATTAATGTCTTTTATAGCTATTTTTTAAGTTCTTAATCATGGGTCCAAAATTACATCATAATTGTAATTATTTTTGTTCATGGCTTTTGCCTTGTAAAATATCCTACATTTAGAATTGCTCAATTTTTCCCTTCCTGAATAGTTTTAAGTTAAATGTTCTTGGCAAGAACACAATGTACTTGATAGTGTATTCTTCCCATTCTGTCATGTCAGAAGGCATAGATATCTTCTTGTCCCATTGTTGTGATGTAAATGAAGTTTCATCATTTGATTAATGTGAAATTGACCAGATTCCTCCACTATAAAAAAATTGTTTTCCTTTTGTTGTTAATAACTAATCTGTGGGATGATATTTTGAAATATATAAGTATCCTGCATCAAAATTTCATCTAATCAATTCACGGTCTCTGAAAGAAGGTGGATTTTAAATCATCTGATAGTTTTAACATCCATGGATGACCCTCCCTGAATCAGTTATTACATCAATGATGACACTGGTGAGTTTCCTGATTTATTATTCCTTTCATATTAAATAGCTTTTATTTTTCTCTAAAGTACTTCCCTTTCCAGCCCCAAATTCTTCTTTTACTATCAAAGATTGTTTCTTTCAAAATATGTTATAAGTTTCTGGTTTAATGTTCCGATGTCCACAGTGGGGAGGTTCTTGATCAATGATGGACAGATCTCCATCAGTCTCTGGGCACTTCCTCACCTTTTGGTACCACTAGATGCTATAGACTTGCTCCTACTTTATAGTGGTTGGGCCTAACACTGGACATCTCATTAAAGAGGCTTGGTTTTACCGAGGAATACTATTTAGAAACCAAAGCCTGCTATTATAGGTACTTATTGCGCTGAGGGTGTCAATATTCAAAGCCATTTCATAAAATAAACATAAAAAAATCCAAAACCCCAGGGCTTTCCCTCACCTTCCCTCAACCCATATTTCTATTTCCTTTCTTCCAGAGTGAGCAGATTTCCAACAACAACAAATTTAGTATTCAAGGTTTCTTTGCAATTATTTTAATCCTTAAAATACATCGCATGTTAAGGATATATTTATTCTAATTTGTCTTTCTCTCCATTGTGTAGTTGTGTTAAATATTGTTAGACTTATCTGTTTCTATTTAATTTTAGTGTGCTTTTGTTATCCTTTTGGTCTTAGTTTTATTTTTGAATATATAAACATATGCATGGCTCAGAAGTCAAAATTATTCCTAAAAGGTGAGGTAGGCAGAATGCTCCCCCAACACACACTCTGTAAAAATGTCCGTATCCTAATGCCCAGAAGGTGTGACTATGCAATGCTACAGAACAAAGAGGAATTACAGATGGACTTAAGGCTAGTGATCAGCTGACCTTAAGATAATGACACTATCCTGTAACCTCCAATACACCCAAATGTAATAACAAGAATCCTTAAATATAGATAAGCTAGGCAGAAGGGTCAGATTTAGACAGAGATGTTATACTGCTTGATTTTGAAGATGGAGAATAGGGCCATGAGCCAAGGAATGCAGGTGGCCTCTAGAAGCTAGCAAGGAAACAGATTATCCCCTAAAGCTGTCAGAATAAATGCAGCCCTGCTGAGACCTTGATTTTAGTCCAGTGAGATCCATATTGGACTCATGACCTACAGAACTGTGAAATAAATTTGTTGTTTTAAGCTACTATATTTGTGGTAATCTAGTATACTAGCAATGGGAAACTAATAATAAAAACAATATACACAGTGAAAGTACATTTCCATCCACCACTGCATCTTTATATATGAACTATTTTCATTAGTTTGTTTCTTTTTTGGAAAAAAGACATTTTTATTTCCCCCCCTTTTTTTTACTCATACCAAAGGTAGAACACTTCATTCCCTTTTGTAACATCCTAGAAACCAGTTGCTAACCTCTCATAGAAAGGGAACATGTGGTTTTCACAACCCCTCCCCTCAGTGATTCTGATTAACCTCATTAGGAACCTAGGATCTGAATTTTCCACTTAGCATCACACCCAGAAAAAGTGAACCAATTTTAAAGAATCCTTTGATATATTCTGGAACATGCTAAGTAACCATTCCAAATACGTTAACTGCCAGGAGCCTAGTTCTAAATGGTCTGTTACAGTAAAGTTTTTGTCTATTTTTCTTCTTGTCTGGGCTCCCTGGAGCTATAGGACAGCTGGCCTCTATCCTCTCCACAATTACCCTTCTTAGATTTGATAGCTGCTACTCCGTTGTTCCTCAACCATTTATTTGCTGTTCCAAGTTGTATAACTTTTTTTTCAAATGGTTGAACTGGTCTTTTTACTTTGCAGAACCCTTGCCAATATATTTGCTTGCTTTCTTGTTGATTCGATTTTTTAAAATCTAGATTCATTTTACTGAAACCTGGAATTCTTTTATTCTGAACATTTATTTGGTATATTACTCTCTTTCTGAAAAAAAAATTTCATTTTTATAATTAGGAATGTGAAAATTTTCATAGATGCAGAATATTAGTATTGTTTAAAAGTATTGTTTGGAATGAAAAATTTAAGTGTTTCTTTAAGAAAGACTAAGGTATGAAAACAGCCCGTGTACTCTCTTAGCAGTCCTGTCACAGATCTTTATTTTTACTGATCTGCATACAGACATGCAAAGAGTGTAGTGAATACAGGACAGAAAAATCCAGAAATTAAAAATTAAAAGCTATACTTCAGCTAAACCAGCTTTGGTTTTCATACATACTATACTAGGCCGGGTCCTCCAGAGAAACAAAACTAATAGGGTATGTGTGTATATAGAGAAATAAATAAATTTATTTTAAGGATTTAACTCCTGTAATTGTGGAGATTTGGTGCTTTCAAAATCTAATGGGGAAGGCCAGAAGGCAGAATACTCAGGAAGAAGTGCAGTTTAAGCTCAAAGACCATAGTCTCTGGGCAAATCCCTTATTGCTTAGGGAAGTCAGCCTTTTGTTCTATGCAGGCCTTCAGCTGATTGAATGAAGCCCACCCACCTATTGGAGAACAATCAGTGTAAAAACTTCCTTGGGCCAAAAAGTGCAAATGAGGAAATACCAACCACTGTTTGATCTCAAACTTTACTAAGGTAAAAGGTTAGGGGTTGAGGAACCCAGCTCCTCCTGGGTCCAGCAAGCTCCTGAGATGTAAATCTTTAATGAACACTGTGATTAGACTGGTCAAACATGTTCTTCAAGCAACTGTTAAGCAACCCCCACCTCTAAAACTCTCACTTCTGTACACCGGCTTCACCCCTCTCCCTGTATAAACCCTGTGCTATGGCTTGGTTGGGCACTCTTCTGAGGACTTTTCAGGTGCTTGGGAGGGGCCAGCTCGACAGACTAAAATAAACCTGAATAACCAACTCCTTTTGTGTTTTGTAGGCTTTGTTCTAGGTGATTCTCCTTTGGAAAGGGAGGTCTAACATTTTGGACGCCCCAAGGAGATCTGACAGGAAAGCCTTTCGGTTGGACCTTGGAGCCAGGCTGTGGCCTTGAAGATTGGTCCAGATTTATTTTTTTCCACCACCTCCAGAGGTAAGTTTTTGCAGGTCACGACCAGTTTTGGAAAGGTTGGATTAGAGGAGGCTGAGGAGCCTGGAACCTCACCAACCCTCTCTGCCAAGACGTTGGCCTTGGCCTTTGGTGGTCTATGTTGATACAACTTGTGTCTGTCAGTTACATCATGTCTTTGTCTCAACATTTCGTTTTCGTCTGCTTTCTCGTGCTGTGTTTGACATTGTTCCTTTGATCAAAATGGGCAGTTCAGGGTCAAGCCACTAGAATGTTTCTTGGTTAACTTCAAAGACATATTGAACCGCCCAGAGATCGGAAGACCCCCAAAATCAGACCACCAGAGACCAGAGTCAAAGCCAAGCAGCAAGGGTTGTTTATTTGCAGGTTCGAACCCGGACCTCCGCGCACTCGTTGCCGGTGACGCTAAGAGGCCCTGAACAAAGCCTTTGCAGCCTTTTTATAGACAGAAGTAAACAAGTCATGGGGAGGGACAGGAGATTTCCATGGTTACAAGTTTGCCATTGGTTAACATTAAAATGTGAACATATACCGCATCTGATTGGTTCCCGCCATCAGGTTTTTGGCGGGATCCAATTATAATATTTGGGGTACCTTTGAATTCAGCCTATCATAGAGCGAGTTTGAAGTCTTGTTTGGCGACTAACAGGTTAACATCTCTCTCTCCAGGCCCTTCCCTCAGCAAGGTATGGGGTAGCCGCTGGCCTTTTCGGATTGGCTTCTGCCAAGGTGGGGTGATGGGGTGACAGGGGGAACATGAAGCTAGTCACTTGGGCAATCCGGTGGTGGGAAAGCAAGCCTTAAGCATTGTTACAGAAGCAGAAAGAGCTGGTTAGGTATTAGCTTCCCGTAGCGCAGGCATTTGTTCAGAAGCGGAAAAGCTGGTTAAGTTTTAGGTTTAGTTTATCTAGGACTGGGGCTACGTGCGGCCCGAGGTTTCTCTTAATGGAGGACTTAATTTTTGGCTCTTCAATATATACGTCTGAAAGGGCCGACAAATATGGCGTTAAATTCTCAAAGGGTAAACTGCGAACCCTCTGCGAATGGAAATGGCCAGTTTTTGGAAATGGATGGCCTCCAGAGAGTTTCTTTGATCCCTCCTTGTGTGGAGCCATTTATTTGGCGAGTAGTTACAGGTAACCCAGGACACCCGGACCAGTTTCCCTGCATCGACATCTGAGGACAAGCATGTGAACAGCCGCCCACTTGGCTGCGACATTGTTCCCTTAAAACTGGCTGCAGGATTTTAATAACAGTGAAGAAACCCACGGCTCCTAAAAAACCGGAGGTAAAACCTATCCTTTCCCCCCTCCAGTGGAAGATCTACTTGATCTCTCTAACCAGCGTCATCCTTATCCTCTATCCCCCACCTCTTCAGCTATCTCAGACTCCTCCTCTTCGCCCATGGTTTCTACACCTCCCCATACCCGCACTGGGCTCCCTTATGGCCCTCGCTTAGCCTTCCCTACACCCGCACCTCTCCTACCCCTTGGGGAGGCCACTGATGGGGAGAGATATATTTATGTCCCTTTGACTACAAGTGATTTATACAACTAGAAGCATCAAAACCCTCCCTTCTCTGAGAAACCGCAAGCCCTCATTTCTCTGCTAGAATCTGTTTTTCACATTCATTTGCCTACCTGTTGACAGTTGATGACTGTCAACAATTCTTATAGGTACTTTTTACTTCTGAAGAGCTGAGGGCATCTTCAACCATATCTGCCGTGCCATCTTAGGCACAGATGGGACAGTTCTCCAGGCAGCTCAATGTGCCTGCCCTTGGGACTCCCAAATTGGAACTACAATTCATCAGCAGGTAGATCACTCACCAATTACCACCAGTATCTCCTGGCCAGCCTGAGGGGAGCAGCTCATAAGCCTACCAACTTGTCAAAGGTAAGGGAGGTCCTACAGGACCTGAGGAATCCTCTGCCACCTTTTTGGAGCGACTTTTAGAGGAATACTGGAGCTATACTCCTATAGACCCGGATGTCCCTGAAAATCGAAAGGCAATTAACTTAGCTTTTGTTGCCCAGTCGGGCCCAGATATACTTAAGAAGAAGTTACAAAGGTTAGAAGGTTTTGATGGGAGAACAGGGACAAGCTTATGAGTGTAGCCATGAGAGTCTTCCATAATCGAGACCCCCTCCCCCCAGAGGAGAAATTAGCCAAAAGGGTAGGGAAAGCAACCATTGTGGCCCTATCAACCAAGGAATCATAACATCCTCAGAGGGAAAAGAAAGAGGGCCTTTTAGAAGACCCTCTTTAAGAAAAGATCAGTGCGCTTACTGCAGAGAGAAGGGACATTACAAGCTGGTGTGCCCTGCACGAGGAAGAAAGAAGGAGGCCCAAATTCTCCCCTTAGCAGAAGAGGACTGACAGGGCCTGGGCTCATGGCAGCTAAATCCCCAAGAGCCTATGGTCACTTTAAGAGTGGGGAAACCGATGTTAATTTCTTAGTTGACACAGGAGCAGCACACTCAAAAGGCCCTTAGTACCAATGACAAAAATGAAAACGCTTACACGCCCTTGAGTCTCATTCCCCCAGATCACATTGTCTACTCTGTACTAGATTGCAAGGACACTTTCTTCAGTATTCCCCTGGTCATATCAGTCAACCAATATTTGCTTTCGAATGGACAGATACAGATACCAGGACCACTGGACAGCTGACATGGACTCGACTGCCTCAAGGATTTAAAAATTCCCCTATCCTGTTTGGGGAAGCTCTGAGTAAGGACCCGCTGCCGGTAAGAGGCCACCTTCCAAAGGCCACTCTTTTACAGTATGTTGATGATCTACCTATTGCTGGACCAGATCAGGTTACATGCCAGGAGGCAACTGAGGGAGTTCTACAGATGTTACAGGATTTGGGCTACTGAGTCTCATGGAAGAAAGCCCAAATCTGCGAGGACCATGTCACCTAACTGGGGTGCACTCTACAAGAAGGTAAGAGGTCTCTTTCTGCCTCCTGGGTTCAAGCAATTCTCCAGATACCTCCACCCACCACTAAAAAGCAAGTCAGAGAGCTCCTTGGAACTGTGGGTTATTGTCATATCTGGATTCTCGGGTTTGCTGAAATGGCAAAACCATTGCATGAGGCCACTGCAGGGGGATCCACCCCCTTGATTTGGACTGAGGCCCAACAGGGAGCATTCGATAAGCTAAAGCAAGCATTAATTTCCACCCCAGCTCTGGCTTTGCCGGATATCTCAAAACTCTTCTTATATGTGGCTTAAAAAGACGGGGTGGCCAAGGCAGTCATCACCCAAACCCTTGGGCCATGGAAGAGACCCATTGCCTATTTATCCAAACACTTGGATCTAATGGCGTAAGGGTGGCCTGTCTGCCTGCGAACTGCTTCTGCAACTACCACCCTTGTAAAAGAGGCCGATAAATTTACCTATGGCCAAACTCTAACGGTTATCACACCTCATATGATAGAACCCCTGCTCCACAGCCCCCCAACAGATGGCTCTCGAATGCCAGACTACTTCAATACCAGGGCCAATTGTTGGACCAATCGAGGCTCAAGTTCCAATGGGTACAGGATTCAATCCTGCTACTCTCCTGCTGCAATCTAATGAGGGCCCACCAATTGATGACAGTCCTGAGATCCTAGAGACTTATAAGAATGGAGGGCCTGATTTGACTGATCAGGCACTCCCAGATGCAACTGAAACTTTCTTCACCGACCACAGACAGGAGCAGTTTCATTTCTCAAAGGTGACAATATGCCAGAGCTGCCATGGTAAATCACCAATTGCAGGTAATATGGGCCCAGCCATGACCCCAGCAGACCTCCACCCAAAAGGCAGCAAGTATGAAAGAGGTAATTCCTCTGAGGTCCTAGGAAACCAAGCCACAGATAGAGAGGCAAAGTGGGGAACATCGGACAGCTAGTCCTCCATCCTCAACCTACACTACCAGATAAGCCATCCTGTTCCCCTGAGGAAGAAGCCAAATACTCCGATAAAGATTGGGAAAGACACCACGATGGTTGGTGGCAACACCCAGATTGGTGCCTATTCATTCCAAGGACTCTAGGGAGGACCCTATTAACTCAACTTCATGAGGCTATCCACCTGGGTGAAAAGATATCTTGACTGGTGTCCCCCCATTTATATATTCCTGGGATAACTCCCAAGCTTTCAGACTTGGTGGAACAGTACCTGATTTATGCTAAAACAAATGCCACACAAATTACTGGGCCACCTGGAATTTGCTACTGAGGGACAAATCCCGGAGAACGCTGGGAACTAGACTTCACAGAAATAAGAAAAGAAAAGGAAATTATGTATACAAGTACTTGTTAGTATTTATAGATACTTTTTCTAGTTGGGTTGAGGCATTCCCACTAAAAGGAAAACTGCAAAAGTAGCCATAAAGAAGCTTTTACAAGAAATAATTCCCCAATTTGACTTGCCCTTATTTCTGGGGTTTGACGATGGCCCAGCTTTTATGGCAAAGATATCTAAACTGATTAGTAAAACCTTAGGAATAGAATGGAAATTACACTATGCCTACCATCCCCAAAGTTCAGGGTAAATAGAAAGGACAAATAGAACTTTAAAGGAGACTAACAAAATTATGGCTGGAGACTAGAATGAATTGGATTGATCTCCTATCTTTTGCCCTCCTCTGAACTAGATGTGCTCCTACACAACTTGGGCACATTCCATATGAGATAATATTCAGGCAGGCCCCACAGTACTCCCCAGGCTGTCTGTAGAGCTTCAGGAGGAATAGACAAGTCAAAAACTTCTCCTTTCCTTAAAAGCCCTACAGATGATCCAGGCTCAGCTCCATGCGGAGATCCGTAAGCAATGAGTGGGAACTGTTAACCCCCTAACTCATCCTCATAAAGTTGGGGATCTGGTCTTTATTCATAGATTCAACTAGGATTCATTAGAACCCCAAAATATAGGTCTGAGTTTACAGCTTCCTGTTGCAGAAAAAGTAAGATTATTTGGACCCTTTGAAAAAGATGGTTTATGCTTAATTGGTTCCTGAATTTACCATCTAAAAAAAATTTCTAGTGTAAATACCTCTCAATTGTTTACTAAGTCCTCTGTTGGAGACTAAGATTTCCTAGGAGGTAAAATTCTGCTAAGTACAATCTACACCTTCAATGCAATCCCAATCAAAATTGCACCAGCATTCTTCTCAAAACTAGAACAAACTATCCTAAAATTTGTGTGGAACCACAAAAGACCCCAAATAGCTAAAGTAATATTGAAGAAGAAAACCAAAACAAGAGGCATCACCATCTTGGATGTTAGCCTCTACTACAAAGCTGTCATCCTCAAGACAGGATGGTATTGGCACAAAAACACACACATAAACCAATGGAATAGAATTGAGAACTCGGAATTGGACCCACAAATGTATGGCCAACTAATATTTGACAAAGAGGGAAAGAGCATCCAATGGAAGAAAGACAGCCTCTTTAACAGATGGTGCTGGGAGAACTGGACAGCAACATGCAGAAGAATGAAACTAGATCATTTTCTCACCCCATACACAAACATAAACTCAAAATGGATAAAAGACCTGAATGTGAGACAGGAATATATTAAAACCCTAGAAGAGAAAGCAGGAAAAAACCTCCTTGACCTCCACTGCAGCAACTTCTTACTTGACACATCCCCAAAGGCAAGGAAGTCAAGAGCAAAAGTGAACTACTGGAATCTCATCAAGATAAAAACTTCTGCACAGAAAGGAAACAATCAAAAGACTAAAGCAACTGATGGAATGGGAAAAGATAGTTGCAAATGGCATATCAGATAAAGGGCTAGTATCCAATATCTATAAGGAACTCCTCAAACTCCACACCCGAAACACAAATAATCCAGTGAAGAAATGGGCAGAAGACATGAACAGACACATGAAACAATGCTCAGCATCCTTCATCATCAGGCAAATACAAATCAAAACCACACTGAGACACTACCACATGCTGGTTGGAGTGGCTAATATGAACAAATCAGGAGACTCTAGATGCTGGCGAGGAAGTGGAGAAATGGGCACCCTCCTACACTGTTGGTGGGAATGTAAGCTGGTACATCCCCTCTGGAAAACAGTATGGAGGTTCCTCAAAAAATTATCAATAGATCTCTCCTATGACCCAGCAGTAGCACTGCTAAGAATTTACCCAAGGGATACAGGAGTGCTGATGCATAGGGGCACATGGACCCCAATGTTCATAGCACTCTCAACAATAGTTAAAACACGGAAAGAACCTGTGTTCATCAACTGATGAATGGATCAAGAAGATGTGGTATATTTATACAATGGAATACTACATGGCAATGAGAAAGAATGAAATCTGGCCATGTGTAGCAACATGGATGGACCTTGAGGGTGTTATGCTGAGCAAAATAAGTCAGGCAGAGAAGGACAGGTACCATATGTTTGCACGTATAGGTGGATTAGGAGGAAGGACAATGTGGGAGAAGAAGGGAAAAAATAGTTGGGGAGAGGGAGAGAGGCATACCATGAGAGACTCTTGAATGCTGAGAACAAACTGAGGGCTGATGGGGGTGCGGGAGAGGAGAAGGGGGGTGATGGGCATGGAGGAGGGCACTTGTCGGGATGAGCACTGGGTGTTATATGTAAACCAACTTGACATAAATTATTTAAGGAAGGAAAAAGTTAGAAAATAAAAAATAAATTCTGCTAAGTATACTTAAGTCTAATGGAAAATAAGGAAAGCAACCCTGTTTATAGGAAAATGGGAGATATGTAAGAAAGATATAAGGAATGGAAATACATTTATGTTGAGGTTAAAAGAAAGTAAATTTGCCCTAAATAAGACTGGTTGTTTGTTTAGAGAGAAATGGCTTTGGGACAAAGTTTAAAGGCAAAGGAAAGGTGTAGATCTGTGAAGGGAAATCTTTCAAAAGGAATTTTATGTGTGCTCAGGATAGACTAAGGTTGAGATGAATGAAATTGGTAAAGTACACTGGTATAAGGCTAACTCTGCTTTTCTCTCTGGTCAAAAGACAAAGTTTTCTCGGATTATAGATCTGCTCTTGATAAGACAATGTAAACAAAGGTTTTCTCCTTTGTCTGCCAAGAAAACCAAAGCTTTAGGTTTCATCTTTATCAAGTCTTTGATTGCTTAGTTAAAACTTCTCAATGTTGAAGGAGCTAGGTTTTTCTAAAGACTATATTATGTTATACATTCACTTTTAGGATCTTTTATTGCCACTTTGAATAGAAAAAGTTTTAAGATTTTTAATTATCTGTAATTCTATTTAGGATATGCTTTATAACTTCCTAAGATATTTTAACAAACTTCCCAGGATTTGGTTAAAAAAAAAGTCTTTTGACCAATTAGGCTTTTTATTTAGGATGCTAAGTTACTTGTGAAACCACTATCATACAATGGTAAACCTTAGGTTGTATTGCATCGCTAGATGCTGCAACTGCCCAAATACATATGCAATTCCTAAAGTTTTCATGTTTTGGTATAAGGTAATCACTTAATATTCTGACCAGTTGAAATGCTATAGGTCAGAAAAATAACTGAATTTCTTTGTCAATTGCATCATAATGCACTCTCATCAGATCTTTAACAATGTCCGTCTTTGAGATTTTGTCATTTATAATTGTTCTTATTCTCTCACAAAACGTGTTTCTTCTTCAAAGAGAACACCTATCCTAGTGCCAGTCTTAACTGCGATAGGAATTGCCAGATCAGCCACCTTGGGCGCCTCAGCTTTAGGAATACAAGATGTGAATTTCAAATCTTTAAGCCAACAGGTGACCCAAGACCTGGGACTTCTGACCCAGTCTGTTGCCCATCTAGAAGGCCAAGTCGACTCCCTGGCTGAGATGGTGTTCCAAAACCGCAGGGTCTAGACTTACTCTTCATGAAAGAGGGAGGATTATGCACAGCTCTGGGAAAACAATGTTGTTATTATGCTAATAAATCAGGAATAATACGGGATACTCTGGCTACAGTCAACCGACATCTGTTAATTAAATATGACCTAAGAGAAGCAAACTGTGGTTGCTTTCAATCCTTATTCAATTGGTCCCCCTAGTTAAGGACTCTAATATCTGTTCTAATCGGGCCCTTAATCATCTTTTTACTTGCCCTGGCTATAGAACCTTGTGTTATTAATAAACTCATGGCTTACACCAGATCGAGGGTAGGGTCCCTAAAACTCTTAATACTGAGCCAAGGGACCTACCAGCCCATAGATGCTGAAACTCTGGTTTAGTTTTAAGATTAATCAGAGATAAATCAGTGGGGAATGTAAAAACTCCCTTAGGCCAAAAGGTGAGGGGCTTGCAAATGAGGAGATACCAACCACTGTTTGATCTCAAACTCTATTAAGGTAAAAGTTCAGGGGTTGAGCAACCTAACTCCTCCTGGTTCCAGCAAGTCCCTGAGATGTAAATCTTTGAAGAACATTGTGATTAGAACAAACATGTACTTCAAGCAACTGTTAAGTCAACCCCCACCTCTAATTGCAAAATTCTCGCTTCTGTACACAGGCTTTGCCCCTCTCCCTATATAAACGTCGAGCTATGGCTCAGTGGGGCTCTCTTCTGAGGAATTTTTGGGTGCTTGGGAGGGGCTGTCTGGGCAGACTAAAATAAACTTGAATAACCAGCTCCTTTGGTGTTTTATGGGCTTTGTTGTCAGTGATTTTCCTTTGGAAAGGGAAGTCTAACATCAGCTTACTCAAAGTCCTCTAATCTAAATGTAAATCTCATCCAAAACACCCTTACAGAAATAGCCAAAGAGCTGAGCACCATGGCCCAGCTAAGGTGACAAAGTTAACAATCACACCTAACAAATACAATCCTCCTCCCTGTAGCTTACTCAGTGTTAAACTCAGTTCTTACCACACACAGATCAGTGTTCTGAATGACTTATGCGTTCTGAAGCATTGAATCCTCACAATAACTCTGTAATGCAGGCTCTATGATGGTCTACATAGTAGAGGAACCCTAGGCACAGCAATAGGTTTTTTGAGCCAAGACTAAAGAGCATGCCCACTGGCTCTTGAACCTCTTTATCAAGATCCACCATATAATTTATTTTCCAAATGAGACACTTTGACTGTCAAAGGGGGGCACTTTTCAATTAAGTCAGGATAATAGTAAAATGGGGCTGTCATGGACAAATCAAGTCCGGGTCAACTTAATCATACTGCTTTTGATTTTTGTTAGGTCCCACATACTTTCCTGAAACACCTAGACTGATCATAATGGAAATGCTTGTTGTGAACTGAATTCTTGTTCTCAAAACTCATATATTGAAGCCCTAACTCACAGTACCTCAGAATATGAATATTTGGCAATAGTTTCCTCTTTAAAGATTCTATGTTTAAAAAAGGCCATTAAGGTGACCCTAATCCAATTTGGCTGGAATGTTTGGAGACATTAAGACAGACAGACAGTCAATAGGATTGCATGTGAGGGCACAGCAAAAAGTTGGCCATTTGCAAGACAATGATAGAAGCCTCAGAAGAAGCAAAACTTTTTGATCCTTGTCCTTGGATTTCTAGTCTTCAGAACTGTGAGAAATTTTCTGCTGTTCAAGCTATGCAGTCTATGATATTTGATTATGGCAGCCTTGGCAAACTAATCCAGACATGATACTGTGTTAGAAGCTGATCTGTAAGATGTGCCCATAATCACTCAAAATAGGGAAACAAACATGTTGAAGACAAAAAGGTTTTCTTTGTTATTAAAAATAGAGATGATTAGCATGCATAGACATACCTAGTTTTATTAAGCTTTGGGGGAACCCTGGGGTAAGTAAGTCTATCAGTGCCATTTTCCAATAAGATTTGATAGGAAAGTGAAATAACCTTACTGCTGAGGTGGAGAAAGTATTACTGGTCTGGATAAAAGATCAAACCAGCCACATTCTGTTAAGCAAAAAAACCCAATCCAGACCAAGGCCCTGGCTCTCCTAAATTCTATGAAGGCAGAGAGGAAAGGAAGCTGCAGAAAGTAAGTTAAGTTTGATTTGGCAGAAATTGCTTCACAAGGTTTAAGGATAGAAGCTATCTCCATAACAAAAAGAACAACGTAAAGAAGCAAGTTATCCAGAAGATCTAAGATAATTAAGGAAGGTAGCTATACTAGATTTTTAATGTAGATGAAATAGCCTTTTATTATAAGAAGATGCCAACTAGGGTTTTCATAGTTAGAGAGGAGAAGTCAGTGGCCCCAGAGAACAGGCTGTCTCTCTTATTAGGGGATAATGCAGCTAGTGACTTTAAGTTGAAGCCAATGTTCATTTACCATTCCAAAAATGCTAGAGCCCTTAAAGATTTTTCTAAATTTACTCTGTGTTCTATAAATGGAACAAAAAAGCCAGGATGACAACACATCTGTTTACAACATGGTTCACTGAATATTGTAAGCTCTCTAATGAGACCTACTGATTAAAAAAGAGACTCCTTTCAAAATATTATTGCTGACAATGCACCTGGTCATCAAAGAACCCTGATGGAGATGTACCATGAGATTAATGTTTTCATGTCTGTTAACACAACATCTATTCTGCAGCTCATGCATCAAGGACACATTTGGAATGTCGAGGCCTATTCTTTAATAAATACATTTCCTAAGAGGATAGCTGCCACAGCAGTGATATCACTGGATGGATATGAGCAAAGTCAACTGAAAACCTTCTGGAAAGGATTCATAATCTTAGGCATTATTAAGAACACTTACGATTCAGGGAAAGGGGCCAAAATATCAACATTCACAGGAATTTGGAAGAGGTTGATTCTAATCCATATGGATTAGATTTGAGGGGTTGGAGGATTGGATTTGAGGGGTTCAAGACTTCAGTGGAGAATGTAGCTACAGATGTGGTGGAAATAGCAAAAAAACTTTTGAAGTGGAGCATAAAAAAGTGACTGGATTGTTGCAATCTCATAAAACTTTAATGGATGAGGAAGTACTCATCATTTTATGAATGAGAACAAAACATGATTTCTTGAAATGGACTGCACACCTGATAGAGATTCTGTGAAGACTGTTGAAATGACAACAAAGTATTTAGAATATTACAGCTTAGTTGATAAAGCAGCAGCAGGGTTGGAAAGGAATGACTCCAGTTTTGAAAATGCTATCAAATAGCATCACATGCTACAGAGAAATGTTCATGAAAAATAGATTGATGTGACAACTTTCACTGTTATCTTTTAAGAAATTGCCACAGACACCCCAGTCTCCACTAACCACCACCCTGATGAATCAGCAGTCATCAACATTGAGTTAAGACCCTCTATCCACAAAAACAATAGGACTTTTTGAAAGCTCAGATAATGATGTCTTTTTTAGACAATATTTAATTAAGGTATGTAAACATTTTAGATATTATTACAAATTTAATGGATTATAGTATAAACATAACTTTTATATGCACTGAAAAACCAAAAACTTCAGTTACCATGGATAATCACTTTATTGCAATGATCTAGAACAGGACCTACAGTACTCCAAGGTATGACTAAAGTTTTTTCAATAGGTTTTATTACTTTGACCAACCAGCCTTTTACTGGGACTTTACCCTATACTCTTTCGTGTCCTCTTTTCAAGGATTCACAACATTTTTAGGCACAAGAAATCCACTTTTACAATAAATTTTAGACTAAAACAAAAACCATTAAATCATTTTAAATCCTTAGTAGATCATTGTATTTTTAGTGCCTTCAGAATGAGAAAATAGGTCCCTCCACATATATTAATGGGCCTATTACAATAACTCTGTTGCCCACCAATTTAGAATCAATGATCCAGAATAATCTATTTTGATTGTGCATCCTATCAGCAAATAATATTGGAGAACTGACCTCCATATTTATGTATTTTAAAACTGTATATATAATAAAAATTATTATAATTAGTATTAGCAGTCCATAAAACCAAATGTTAATTAATAAAGCTCAAACTGATATTTTTCAGTTCAAGAGTTCTAATTTTTTGTTTTAGCATCAAGGGATCATTATACATACTCCTTTTGTATTCCTGCTCCCCTCTCTAGAGATTTCTGCTCTCAGAAACACCAAAAATACTAGCTGAAAATTGATCAGTGCTATCAGTCAACTAGTTTGTTTTGTCCACACAATGCCAAAGAAGTAAATGGACTAAATTTGCACTGAATTGTCTGCCTTTGATTGAATTGGCTCCACGGAGAAGTTATATTGGCATGTGGTAGACATGGTCTTCATGAGCCCAAGGCACAGGTGTGTGTTACTTTGGTTCCCTCCACCCCTATTCATAGGCCTTAAGTCTATGGAGCAGTCTTCTGATTACTAACAAAAGGATCAGTAAGGACAGGCAAAAGCACAAGAGTCCACAGGTAGGATAGAAGGGAAATCACAGGAAATGAGGAAGAAGATGACTGTTGATGGGAGCAAAGACTTCTTAAAAAGCCACTCAGAATTAGAGACAGGGTCAGAAATCGACCAGGATGAGAAATGAGATGAAGCGTCAAAGTTCATTTGATTAAAATATTTTCTAAGAAGAAACATTTTATAGAATCACTATTAGCAACTAAAATCTTTGATGAATTTACTTAGCTGTATAAGAGAGGAAGGTTTCCACATAAACAAGGCAGTAGTCAGATGATATTCTACAATATTAAATTACCTACAATTTTGAAAGTTAAATCAAACTGGAACAATAGTAGAACTTAATAGAACACTGTTTAAAAGAAATGCCAATTTCCCAGAGCTTAAGGAAGTCAGTCAGCTTTTCACTCTGCCATCCAAAATCCTTTATACCCACATCTTTCCAAACTTACCTACATGATTTCTCAGTATGCATCTTCTATTCTGAGGGTCTCTCCATGGTACAGCCAACACCACAGGTCATGTCTACCTTCTAGCTTTTGATGGCTACTGTATTCTCAGTTTGTAATCCCCTTCCTCATATCCCTGGGACCTTCCTCTAAAACCCAGTATAGTCTACCTTTACCGTGGGTCCTTCCAGTCACCCAATTCTCAATCATTTATTCCTCTTTAAGGAACTGAGTCTTGGTGTTGGTCTACCCAACATCAGGTTCTTAGAAAAGAAAAGGACTTTTGAGGAAGATGGCATAGTAGGAGGAGCCTAAGATCACCTCCTCCCATAGATGCAACTAGATAACACCAACATCAGTGTAAATTATCCAGGAACAGGCCTGAAACTGGAAGAACAGCTAAATGTAGAGAAATGGGCAGGAAGAGAAAGGATATGGTTGGGAGGTAAATGGACTTGTACGGACTGTCACCAGGAGGGAGGGACACCTCAGGCATGGAGAGAGGAAAGAAAGAGACCCTCTCAGCAGGGACTCTAGGCATGGGGAACCCTTACAAAGAAGACACATTCTTCTTTTTTTTTTTTTAATGTGAATAATTTACTTGGTATATTTATTTATTATTATTATTATTATTTACAAATAGTTTATTGTCAAATTAGTTTCCACATAACACTCAGTGCTCATCCCCATAAGTGTCCTCCTCTATGCCCATTCCCCCTACCCCCCACATCCATCAGTCCTCAGTTTTTGTCAGCATTCAAGAGTCTCTCATGGTTGGCCTCTCTCCCTTTCCCCCACCATTTCCGCCCTCTTCTCCCCCTTGTTCCTCTGTCAAGTTCCTCCTAATCCTCCTATACGTGCAAACATATGATATTTGTCCTTCTCTGCCTGACTTATTTCGCTCAGCATAACACCCTCAAGGTCCACCCATGTTGCTACACGTGGCCAGATTTCATTCTTTCTCATTGCCATGTAGTATTCCATGGTATAGATAAACCACATCTTCTTGATCCATTCACCTGTTGATGGACACTTAGGCTCTTTCCATGTTTTAGCTATTGTGGAGAGTGCTGTTATGAACATTGGGGTACATGTGCCCCTATGCCTCAGCATTTCTGTATCCCTTGGGTAAATTCCTAGCAGTGCTATTGCTGGGTCCTAGGGGAGTTCTATTGTTAGTTCTTCTAACATTTGGCTTCAAAATCCAGAGAGGAAATTTCCTAAGTTCTTACAATAAGTGAGGTTTAACACCTGGAACTTTGAAAATCAGCAGGCTCTGCTCTGGGAGAGCAAGGAAGCCCAGAGGAAACTGAGTCCATGCCTTTAAAGAGAGAACACAACAAAGTGCCCTGCAGAGACATGGCATAGAAGCAGCAGTCTGAAAAATGGCTGGGGTACAAAGGAGGGATATTTGTTTACTAATCTAAGAGCACATGCTGGAAGGGGAGGGATTCTAGGGAGATTTCTCAGAAAAGAAAAATGCTGGCAGAAGCCATTTCCTTCCCCCACCCTCCAGCCTAGACATGTAGCCTATAGGAACTAGGGCCAACACTTGCTACCTAGCTTGCTAACAGTGTACCCACACACTTCCATCCTCATGTTTCTGCTACTCCACCCTCTCCAACCCTGCTACTCCACCCTCTCAGTTTGGGGCAGCTGTAGGTTCCTTCTTGCAGGATACAAACTGTGAGAGAAGAGAGCAAGAAAAGAAAGGAAAAGAACTACAGAAGCAACCATAAAACAAGTAACAAAATGGCAATAAGTTCATACCTATCAATAATTACTTTGAATATAAGTGGACTAAACACTCCAATCAAAAGACACAGGTTGATGGAATAGAAAAACAAAACAAAACAAGATCCATCCTCTATACACTGCCTATAGGAAACTCAGTTCAGACCTAAAGAAACATGCAAATTCAGGGATGCCTGGGTGGTTCAGTCAGTTGAGCAGTCAACTTTGGCTCAGGTCAGGATCTTACAGTTCATGAGTTCTGGCACCCACATTGGACTTTCTGCTATCAGCACAGAGTCTGCTTCAGATCCTCTGCCTCTCCCCACTTGTGTGCATACTGTCTCTCAAAAACAAACATTTAAAACAAAAAAGAAACACACAAATTCAAGGTGAAGGAATGGGAAAGCATTTATCATGCAAATGGAAGTGAAAAAAATGTGAGTAGCAATACTTACATCAAACAAAATAGGCTTTAAAACAGACTCTAATGAGACAAAGGAGGAGACTATATAATCATAAAGGGAGCAATCCAGTAAGAAGTTATAACAATTGTTAAGTATGCACCCCACATTAAAGCACCCAAATACATAAAGCAGCTAATAACAAACATAAAGCACCTAATCAATAGTAATAGAATAATAGGAAACTTTAACACCCCACTTACATCAATGGACAGATTATCTAAAAGGGAAACTAATAAAGAATCAGTGGCTTTGAATGACACACTTGACCAGATGGATCTAACAGATATATTCAGAATATTCCATCCTGAAAGAACAGGATTTGTTTTTCAGGAGACTGTTCCTTATGCACTTGAGTAGATCACATATTAAGCCACAAAACAAGTCTCGACAAATTAAAAAAGATTAAAGTCATATCAGGAGTCTTTTTATGACCAAAATGCTATGAAACTAGACATCAACCAAAAGAAAAAATCTATAAAGACTATAGATACATGGAGGTTAAATAATATGCTACTAAACAATGAATACATCAACCAAGGAATCAAAGAGGAAATGAAAACTACTTGGAGATGGGCGAAAATGAAAACACAATTGTCTAAAATCTTTGAATTGCAGTAAAAGCTGTTCCCACAGAGAAGTTTACACCAATTCAGACCTACCTCAAGAAGCAAGAAAAATCCCAGAAAACAACCTTACACCTGAAGAGGCTAGAAAAGAAGAACAAATTAAACCCCAAGCCAGCAGAAGTAAGAAAATAATAAAGATGAGAGCATATATAAAGCCAGGAGCTTGTTCTTTGAAAAGCTCAACCAAATTGGCAAACATTTAGCCAGACTCAAATAAAATCACAAATGAAAGAGGAGAAATAACAACAAAAATACACAAGATTATAAAAGAATATTATTAAAAATTATATGCCAACAAGTAGGACAATCTAGAAGAAATGGATACATTATTCAAAACATATAAACTCCAAAAACTGGAGCAGGAAGATATAAAAAATTTGAACATACATTACCAGTAATAAAATTGAATCAGTAATAATAATAATAATAATAATAATACCTCCCAGGAAAAAATCCAGGACCAGAGAGCTTCATGGGTGAATTCTACCAAACATTTAAAGAGTTAACACCTATTATTGTTAAACTATTCCAAATAATAGAGGAGGAAGGAAAGCTTCCACATTCATTCTAGGAGGCCAGCTTTCTCCCTGATACCAAAATCAGATAAGGACACTACAAATAAAAGACAACTATAGACAATCTCTCTGATGAACACAGATGCAAAAATCCTCAACAAAATACGAACAAACTGAATCCAACATACATTTAAAAAATCATTCACCACAATTGACTGGGATTTGTTTCTGGGATACAAGGGTCATTAATATTTGCAAGTAAGTCAACATGATTCATATGTCAGCAAGAGAAAGAATAAAAACTATATGATTTTCAAATAATTTTCTCTACTTATGAAAAGTAGAACATTCATTCATGATTAAAACCCTCAAAAAAGTAGGTGTACATGGAATGTATCTCAATATAATAAGGGCCATATATGCCATATATGAAAAACCCAGTGAACACCATACTCAGTGGTAAAAAACTCAGAACTTTTCCCTTAAGGTCAGGAATAAGGCAAGGATGTCAATGTTCACCATTTTTATTTATTTAACATAATACTGGAAGTAGTAGCCACAACAATCATACAAGAAAAAGAAATAAAAGGCATCCAAATGACTAAGGAAGAAGTCACTGTTCTGCAAATTGTCACTGTTTGCAGATGATATGAAACTAGATACAGGAAACCCAAAAGACTCCACCAAAAACTACTAGAACTGATAAAGAATTCAAAACCAATATACAAAAATCAGTAATCAGTTACATTCCAATACACTAATAATGAACCAGCAGAAAGAGAAATGAGGAAAACAATCCCATTTACAATTTTACCAAAAATAATAAAATACCTAGGAATAAGCTTAACCATAGAGATGAAAGACCTGTACTCTTAAAACTGTAACACACCAATGAAAGAAATTGAAAACAAAACAAAAAAGTGGAAAGATATTCCATGCTCATGGATTGAAAGAATAAATACTGTTAAAATGTCCATGCTATCCAAAGCAATCTACAGATTTAATACAGTCCCTATCAAAATACCAACATAATTTTTCCCCAAACGAGAACTAAAGACCTTGAATAGCCAAAGCAATCTTTAAAGAGACAGCAAAAACTGGAGGTGTTATAATCCCAGATTTCAAGATATACTATAATGGTCTAGTAATAAAAATAGTATGGTACTGGCACAAAAATAAATACACAGATCAACAGAAAAGAATAGACAGCCTAGAAATGAATCCATGATTATATGGTCAATTAATCTTTGACAAAGGAGGCAAGAACATGCAATAGGAAAAAGTCTCTTCAACAAATAGTGCTGAGAAAAGTGGACGTTAAATGCAAAAGATTGAAACTAGGTCACTTTCTTACACCAAAGAAAAAAACAGAATCAAAATGGATTAAAGACCTGAATGTGAGACCTAAGACCATAAAAATCCTGTGCTCTAAAGAGATCACTGGCTCTAATTTCTTTGGCATTGGCTGTAGCAACATTTTTCTAGATAGCTATATCTTCTGAGGCAAAGGAAACAAAAAGCAAATACAGACTATTGGGGTTACATTAAAATTAAAAGCTTCCCGGGGCGCCTGGGTGGCTTAGTCGGTTAAGCGTCCGACTTTTGCTTAGGTCATGATCTCGCAGTTGTGGGTTCAAGCCCCGCGTCGGGCTCTGTGCTGACTGCCAGCTCAGAGCCTGGAGCCTGTTTCAGTCTGTGACTCCCTCTCTCTCTGACCCTCCCCTGCTCACGCTGTCTCTCTCTCTCTCCTAAAAATAAATAAAACATTAAAAAAAATTTTAAATTAAAAGCTTCCGGGGCACCTGTGTGGCTCAGTCAGTTGAGCCTCTGACTTCAGCTCAGGTCATGATCTCGTGGTTTGTGGACTTAATCCCCACATCCAGCTCTGTGCTGACAACTCAGAGCCTACAGCCCACTTTGCATTCTGTGTCTCCTTCTCTCTGCTCTTTTCCCACTGTGCTTTCTCTCTCAAAAACAAACATTTTAAAAAATTTAAAAAAAAATTAAAAGTTTCTGCACAGCAAAGAAAACAATCAATAAAACCAAAAGACCATCTACTGACCTGGAGAAGATATTTACAAATGGCATAGAACATAAAGGGTTAGTATCCAGAGTATATAAAGAATTTATATGACTCAACACCCAAAAAACAAATTATCCAATTTTAAAAAATGGACAGAAGACATACCCATTTCTCCAAAGAACATAACAGATTGCTAACAGACACATGAACGTCACTAATCATCAGGGAAATGCAAATTAAAATCACAGTGAGATATCACCGCACACCTGTCAGAATTGAATCAAAACCACAAGAAACAAGTATTGGTGAGGATGTGGAGAAAAAATGAACTCTTGTGCACTGTTCGTGGGAATCTAAACTGGTGCAGCCACTGTAGAAAACAGTACTGATATTTCTTAAAAGATTAAAAGTAGAACTACCTATGATCCAAGAATTTCATTTCTGTGTATTACCCAAAGAATATGAAAACTCTAATTCAAAAAGATATGCACCCCTATGTTTACTGCAGTATTATTTACAATAGCCAAATTATGGAAGCAGCCCAAGTGTCCATTGATAGAGGAATTGATAAAGAAGATGTTATATTCCTACATACACTTATATAATGGAATATTACTCAGCCATGGAAAAGAATGGTATCTTGCCATTTGCAACCACATGGATGTATCTGAAAGTATAATGCTAGTGAAATAAATCAGAGAAAGACAAATACCATATCCTTTCACTCATATGTGGAATTTAAGAAACAAAGAAAAAAAAGAGGGAAACCAAAAAAACACTTCTTAAAAAAAAATTTCTGAGAGAGAAAGAGACAGTGTGAGTAGGGGAGGGTCAGAGAGAGAGGGAGTTACAGAATCTGAAGCAGTCTCCAGGTTCTGAGCTAGCTGTCAGCACAGAGCCTGATTTGGGGCTCAAACCCAGAAACCATGAGATCATGACCTGAGCCAAAGTCGGACTTAACCGACTGAGCCTGCCAGGTGCCCCCAAAACACTCAACTACAGAGAATAAACTGATGGTTATCAGAGGGGGGATGGGTGAAAAATGTGAAAGGGATTAAGAGTACACTTACTGCGATGAACACTGAGTAATGTACAGAATTGTTGAATCACTATATTGTACACCTGAAACTAATGTAATACTGTCTGTTAAGTACACTGGAATTAATTTTTTAAAAAATCTCTAGGTGTAGTGTTGACCATGTAATATATTATCCAAATTGGGAAACTTTAGAGTGAAGAAGGCTATTAATAATTATGCTGGGTCAGCAGGCATACATGTGGCTCCAGGACACATGGTCATCACTTTCTTTTGAGACAGGGAACACTTATTAACTACAATTATATTCCAAATGTTTCTCTTATTCCTCATATTAAACTTGTGCTATAGACATCATTTTCATTTTGCAGGAAAGAATACTTAGAAATAGTAAGCCCTATGCTGAAAGTTACAAGTCTAGTAAATGATAGAACCAGGATTTGAAATAGGTGTGGTTAAAAATTCATGCTTCTCCTCCCTGTAATGTCCTGCTTCTCTTGTGATATTATTTAATGATTATGTTTCCATGTCTATAGCAAGAGTTGGTCAACTTTTTCTATAATAGCCAGAGGGTAACTTATTTAGGCTTACAGACTATACAGTCTTTGTTGCAAATATTCACCTGTCATTGGTTTGTTGCACAGAGCAGCTACAGGCAATATGTAAGCGACTATAACATTTGTTCTAATAAAACTTTATTTACAAAAAAAGGCACCAAGCTGAATTTGGTCCAAAGGCCATAGTTTGCTAATTCCTGGTCTATAATCTAGACTCTATAATATTTCTGATAGAAATATTATATTCTACCTTTTCTATATTACAAATTAGCATAAAATCTTGGACAAGATCATGAAATACCTGTCAGCAATAGATATTTGTTGAATGCATGCTGAGTAAAGAAAGCTTAAATCTGGGAATGCTGTACTTTACGATCTGGGCATCAAGAAAATTCCCCAACCTACTTAGAGAGAGACATCCATTGTTTTTCAGAAAACAGTAGTAAGTGAAGTAAGCTTCATAGATGATGTGCCACAACAGACTGACCAAAAACTCAAAGAACTGTGGTATGGTTCTTTCATTCAGTCTCAAAAAGTTATTTTCAAGATACACTATGGAATTTAAAACACATACACATGTAATGTCTAGACTTAAATTTTACAACCTATTTACTACATTGTAAGAATTTTTTAAATATATAGGCAAAGTAAATTGGTTGGATTGTCTCTGGTGATCACCATTTACTTCCAAAATGAGTTAATAACATTAGGGAGGAGAGAAACTGATAACAACCCAGTCCCCTGGAACGAGTCCCACTGGCTATTTGGGTAACATATCACTGTTCTTGCTATTTGTCCTCTTGTACACATAAAAATTTTCCTGAATACAACAACAACATCAATCTTCTCACAGTGGGAATGAGGTGACAGTTCTCAGTGCTGCATTGACAGAGTTTGCCAACTCTTTCTGGATTTGGGTAACACAAAGAAAGATGTTATCTTAACTGCTACTGAGACCAGGGATGTGAGGGCACCTAGAGAGCAGGCAAGCACAGAGAAACACAGGACTTCACTCCCAGCCTCTGCTTTGGTACTGTGCACTCAACATGATGCTGCAAATGGAAAGCGTAGACCAGACTACCATACCCTAGTTATCAATCCCAAAGGAATAGGACACCATGCACCAGTTAGTTAATCCCATGGAGGGACTCTAGCCAGATGATAGCTTAAATTATCACAATAAAAATCAACAGGAGTAGAAGTCCATCACGTCACCTACTGTTTCTTGGTATCAGAGTCACCAAAGAAAACTCAATGCAGTCAGGCACTGGATGTAACAACCCTTTACTCACATAGAGAAGAAACAGAGTGAGATCAATAGTGGGTGTCCATAGTACTCTGCTCCATAGAAAGGGATGTCTTGACATGGCATATATTTGCCTTTTTGACCCATCATTTTTTGTGATTGTCAATACTAGACATCAACAGCAACATTACTAAAGGCATGTCTTTAAAACAACCTAAAAGACAAAGGCAGGGTTGGGGATGGGCGTGGTGGTGAAAAGAGCAGAAAATAATTCCTTTACCAGATAGCATAGAAGCAATATTTCTTGTAAATATACACAAAAACAAATATCACATTGTAAGATAAGCCATTACAGTTTTAAAATTGTTATGGATATTTTTAAAAACTGAAGGATAGAAATGACACTACCTTATTTATAAGCACGTATTCACAAATACAGATATGACAAGGGACATAAAGAAAGTAGTCAAGTGTCATAAAGAGAATAGTACTGGCCTATCATCCACGCACATTCCTAAGATTCTTATCCACACCATATTGAGCAAGTAAACATAAGTCCTCTAAACAAAACGTGTACAGACTGCTTCCTTTGTAAAATAATCACTGACTTGGATCTAGTCAAAGACAGGTAACAACAAAGCTGTGGTTGTTTAAGTGAATAAAGAACATGGGGGTCTGCCAAAGAATTGTGCAGAACACAAACAAAAGGAGGCTCTAGAAAAGACAAGAAATAGGTTAAAACTGAGGAGAAACAGCAAAGGCACAGAGGCAGTGGTAGCACACCTCCTTCACCCCCTCCTGCAGGGACTCTGGTAGCAATGCCAGTTATGAGAACATGTAACCATCCAGAAAACCCCAGCACTAGTCTCTTCCTCCTCCCTGAACTAACGAGAATAAGGGTTCTCATACCCAGGAATATTTCCCTGGGATGAGAAAGCCTTCCTTCCTGAAGATGTAACACTGGCCCACAATATCTCATCCGCAGTTTCAAAAGTCAAAGCGCTCCCCCTAAATTCATGCTTTTTGTAACTCTCTGGTAGCAAGACCTAACCTGACCGAACCAGTTATAAAATTCTAGTCTTTTTTAATTTCATGCTGTGTGCCTATTCATAATTTTTAAATGGTCATTTTAATTGAAAAATTTGTTTGAATATAGTTGGACACAGTGTTATATTAGTTTCAAGTGTACAACACAGTAGTGATTCAAGTTCTCTATATAGAATGCTATGTTCACAAGAGTAGCTATCATCTGTCACCGTACAATACTATTACAGTATTATTGACTATATTCCCTATGCTGAACCTGTTATTCCCATGACTTATTGATTCCATAACTGGAAACTTATATCTCCCACTCCCTTTCACTCATTTTGCTAACCCTCTACCCCGACTTGCCTCCCCTCTGGCAACTGTCAATTTGTTCTCTGTATTTATAGGGCTGATTCTGCTATTTGCTTGTATTCATTTATTTTGTTTTATTGAGTCTACATATGAGTGAATTCCTATGGTATTTGTCTTTCTCAGTCTGACATATTTCACTTAGTATAATACCCTATAGTTTCATCCAGTTTTTACAGATATCAAGTTCTCACTCATCCTTTTTATGGCTGCATAAAATTCCATTGTATATATACATATACATACACTACATCTTCTCTATCCATTTATCTACCAATGGACACTTAGGTTGCTTCTTTGTCTTGGCTATTTTAAATAATGCTGCAGTCCAGAAATAAACACACACACATATCATCAATTAATCTATGATAAAGAAGGAAAGAATATACAATGGGGATAAAACAGTCTCATCACCAAATGCTGCTGGGAAAATGGTACAGCTACATGCAAAAGAATAAAACTGGACCACTTTCTAACACCATACACAAAAATACAGTCAAAAAGGATTAAATATATAAATGTGAGACCTGAAATTATAAAAATCCTAGAAGAGAACACAAGTAGTAATTTCTTTGTCAGGGGATATATCAACATTTTTCTAGGTATGTCTACTAAGGCAAGAGAAAACAAAGCAAAAATAAACTGTTAGGATTACATCAAAATAAAAGGCTTTTGGACACTGAAGGAAACCATCAACAAAACTAAAAAGCAACCTACTGAATGGGAGATGATATTTTCACAGGATATATCCTAAAAGGTATTCATATCCAAAATATATAAAGGACTTGTACAACTCAACACACAAAAAGACAATCTGATTTTAAAATGGGCCAAGGAACTGAATAGACATATGTCAAAAAAAACAAAAACAAAACAAAACAAAAAACCATAGAGACAGCAAACAGACCCATCACTGATCATCAGGGAAATGCAAATCAAAACCACAATGAGATATTGCCTTACACCTGTCAGAATGACTAAACTCAAAAAGAGAAGAAACAGCAAGTGTTGGCGAGAATGTGGAGAAAAAGGAACTCTCATGCACTGTTGGTGGCAATGTAAATTGGTACAGCCACTGTGGAAAACAGCATGGAGGTGCCTCAAAAAATTCAAAATAGAAACACCATATGATCCAACAATTCCACTCCTGGGTATATACCCAAAGAAAATTAAAACACAAATTTGGAAAGATATATGCACCCTTATGCTTATTACAACTTTATAATAGCCTCCTTCATGTTTTTGCTGCTTAATTAATGTGTTTGATTATAGAAACTTCACCAGATTATTCTGGGAGTATTGTTATATATGGCATAGACATTGTTTATGGACACTGATATCACCTTTCCAACATCTGAAAAGTCTGAATTCTGAAACACATCTGCCTTTCAATGTTTGAGATACAATACGAATATCCTTAAATATCTCCAGACATGAATATTTGCCAAAGAGGATAAATTTAATCATAGTTATGGGCTTATTCCTGAGCAGGACAAGCACCCCACTAGATTCTGGAAACACACACAATGAAGATGATATCTGTTCTCTAGGATCTCATGATCTGGTGGGAAAGACTGACATTTCAAACCATACGTGACATGAGAGATATATAAAGGAGCAAGTGCCCCCAAGCAGAGACACTTAGGAAGGCTCAACTGAGTAGGTTCATTTGGGCTGGTTCTAAAAGATACTAAATTTCCCTCTTCTGAGGGAAGATTTTCACTTGACACTCCTTTGCCATATTTTTATCTAGAACATTCTCCAAGACCTCCTTACCCTCCACTGATTTTCAAGTTGAGACAACCCAACATTTTTCAAAGAAAAAGTAAAACCATATGCTTTACAAAAGATTCAAAATGAGATTCGTTTAAAGTCCTCATTCTAGGACAAGTGTTTTCCCTCATTACCAACAGTTTTAACTTTAATCATTTCAAAGCAATTTTCCTGTTCAAGATTTAGCTTTAATCAGAATGCATTTTCAGGTCACTTCATGGCCTCTTCATGATTCTCTGTAGATAACTACAGAATCATGCATAATCATTCTAGTTCCCCCAAGACCCCTTCAGTAAGTAGTTAGTTCAACATTTTATGCAAAAATAGATACAAAACAGGCCTCTAGGGGTATGTTCAGCTAATTTTCATGAATTAATTTCCCAGGATTAATGTTTATGCACCACTCTCTTCACCACATAATCAAATCACTGGAGTTGAAGTGGTCTAACTCCTTATTTTGCAGCTTGATTAAGCAGGTGATGAAATACTTGAATATCATTTGGATAGTTAGCAACTCATAGTATCCACAATAATCCATAGGAGAAGGGTGGCATTACTGATGTCTCATTGTTTATTCATGCTCTCTCTAGTAGCTGATGTCCCACATGCCATTTTTTTGTAGGAAGTAAAACAGTTCATATAAATACATGGGGGGAGAGTTGTGGAAGCATTTATTGTTGTTGACATTGTCTTAAGCCATATTTAGATAGATCAGTGGGTAGGCAGCTACAAAGATATACTTGTTCGCCCTGGGTAAGAGGATTTGGGACAAGAAGGTAACAGATCTTCATTCCCAGGCCTGCTGCTCTGGTGGATTGAGCCACTTCTCCACCATGATTACCTCTGTTCACTGGGTGGCTAGCATTCATCTCTCCCCATTTCCTCCTCCTCTTTTATTCCCTCTTTCAAAGAGAATGTGAGGAGCTTTACAAAATAGCCAGGAACAAAAGAAAGCAAATAAAAGTGACTGCTACTAGGGTGAAGGCAGTTGCTATGGAAAGCACTACACTTGGTTCTTGGCTACCTGAGAGCCAATGTGAAGAAGAGAACATGCAAACTCACACAGCTCTTATGGTACAAGAGGAAACTTTTTCTCTGATTAAATTTCTGCAAGCTTTCTCACATCAGGTCTGTGACAGGATATCATAACGGACAATGTCACTGTAGTAGTTTCCCCCAGGAAATCAGAACAGAATTCACCTTGCAGGCAATGGGGTGAATGTTGTTCTGCAAGGGACTAGGGCAACACAGTCTTGTATGTAATCTCAGGATCTAACTTATTCCAATGACAGGAACTTATAGTACCTAAGAGCCTGGATATTTAGCATGCCCTTTACATGATCTTTCCTAAATATTATGTCTTCAATTGTGTTTTTTCTTCTACAGATCTATTCTGGGCTTAGCCACTTGGATGCCCTCACGTGGGACTCTGAAGTGATGGAGGGAGTGAAGCAGAGACACAGAAACCATCAGAGTTACTGGCAGAGAGATAAATGCCAGAAAGTGTCCAGTGACACCAACTGCCAAACTCATAACCCTGATCCTGTGTAAACATAGGGGCACCTTATGATGCAAACTAGTTTTCATCCCATCCATTCAGTGGACTATACAATATCCTTCCAATAACATCTTTTCTGCTTACATGAGTTAGGATGAAATAAAGGAAGTCAGGGTGGCTTTGTGATTTTTGTATTCAATGCAACTGGTAAACTACCATGAAAATACTGGTGAAAGAATGCTGATAAGGATATTTGGAATTAAAGTCTAATTCCTAATTGCAAAGGTGAGGAAATCAAGGCTCAGAAAGGTTGCCTTCAGGTACCCAGTTAGTTAGGCTGGGATGCAAATCCTAGCCCTGGCTCCTAGTTCCAAGCCCTTTTCAACACACCTGTCAGTGAAATGAGGTGCAGGGCCCTGGAAATTGTAAAGTTTGGCAAGGGGCCCTGCATCAGTGCTTTCTAAACCTGCTTTTACCCCAGGGAGAAGTGAGGCCTTTCATTTTCTTCAGAAAAAAGCAAACATTGCCCATTAAGGTTTGTACACATCCATGCCACTCTGTTTGGGAACTGTTGCTGATACATAGCAGCAGGGCATGTTAAGAGCCACTGGGCTGTAAGGAACACTTGCTGGCAGTAACAAAGCTGGTGCTTATTGCAGCAATGCAGTTATGTCAATGTGCATAAAAGAGTTTGGAAAATGAAGAAATGTGGAAAGACTCTAAAGTATATTCCTATTACTCAATACAACAGATTTATAAAAGCCTACTGTATACAAAGCATAGGAGGATTTAAATCTACAAGATTCATGAGCCACAGACTCTGGCCTTGAGGAATTTGTAACTTAGAGGAAAAGACAGTCATCACAAGCTTGATCCATGGGATGTGTCTGGCAGAAATGGAGGTTGCAGAAGATGAGTCTAATCTGGAAATGTAGGCTAGTGAAGGATTAGGAAAGAGAGAGGTCTAAAATCTAACAGGGTGCTACATCTGACTGCAATCTAAGGAAAGAAAAGGCAAGAGTAAAGAGTAAGAACAGTCAGGAGATTTTTTACAAGAGTACTAATGACAGATATGATCATGTATAAAGGAAGAGGAAAGAAAGGCTACTTTGAGAATGAAATCCCAATTTCACAGCACAGTGGACACAGCCCTTCATAAATATACCTCTGCTTTCTCTCTTTGCACTCTATGTGTACCTGGGTCACTCTTAACACCTCTTTGGAAAGGCCTTGCTCTCTCACATCTCTGTGCCTTTGCACATACTACTTTTTCCTATCTTCTGAAAGGCTTTCTTCTGCTCTTTACCTAGATCACTCCTCTTCATCTAACTTGCATGTCGCTTCTCTGGGATGTGGCAGGCTTCCACCTTTTCCTTCCAGCTTTGACAACTGGTATTTAGTTAATGACAACTAATAATTATCATACTGTTCATTGATAATCTATTTTGTTATTTTTCTCTTACTAGGTTTGAGCTTTTTGAAGTGGTGCCATCTCGTGTTCTAAATCCATGACATGGGGGCGCCTGGGTGGCTTAGTCGGTTAAGCGTCCGACTTTCGCTTAGGTCGAGATCTCGCGGTTCGTGGGTTCGAGCCCCGCGTCGGGCTCTGTGCTGACTGCCAGCTCAGAGCCTGGAGCCTATTTCAGAGTCTGTGTCTCCCTCTCTCTCTGACCCTCCCCTGCTCACGCTGTCTCTCTCTCTCCTAGAAATAAATAAAAATATTAAAAAAAAATAAATCCATGACATGAAAATAGAAATAAGCAAAAAACAAAACAAAACAAAAAAAAAAAAAACCAACGTGGATTATAGAAGTAAAATGAGACACAACGTGGATTTAGATTGGGTACAGTTTGGCAACTGACTGGGGTGAGGGCTGAGAAAAGAAGGGAGCATGGAGAGGACTGCTTGCTCCCATGCAGGAAAAGATGGTAATTCTTTTAATAGCAGAGGGATCATGGTAGAAAGAGCAGATTTGAGAAACAGTGAGTTCCGTTTTGTATCGTTCAATCTGAGATTACTATTGGATGTCACAGGAACACATCCTGCATGCAACTGACAAGTCTCTGTGGGAGTTCAGCCAAGTGTGCAAAGCAGAATGTAGAGATCTAGGAATCATCATCAGGTTGTACTCATGGGAGTTAAAGTGCTCTCCTAGAGAAGAATTAGAAAGTAAAAGTGCTAAGGACAGACACCCAAGAGAATGCAGCAATTCAAAGATAATGCTAGAAAGCTATCATCTGATATGTAAATATAAACTTCCTTGAGCAGTAACACATGTGCCCCTAGACCAGAGCTTGTGAGTTCCGTCCTGCTGCTCAGCTGTAAAAAGGTGAGCATTACTATTAGGCATAAGAGAACAGACCAAAGACTAGGAGAGGAAATAGTCGCCTTTAAAAACTGCAGCTATCCATTCTTCTTCCTGAGCCTGGAGAACCTATAAAGATCCAGACAAAACCTATTAAAATTTCTATGTTCCAAATTGATATTTGCTCAGTTAAGTAATTCTAAATAGCATCTTTTTTCTTTACATTTATGTATCTATGCCTGGGAAAAGGTTGATAACTCAACAGTAGCCTAAGGAAAATTTCACAGAGACAAATTTATTTTTTCCAGTGAGAAGTTACAAATTATCTAGAGATTATCCACTGCTATGGATTATACATGACTTGACTCCACTGACTCAGATAATTGAATGCTGATGCTAATTAGCAAAGTTTTTTAATAAAACAATTTTGATAGTGCAGTAGGCTGGGATTTGCTGCTAAAACTCCTGATGCTTTATAAATCCATGGATAATATTAAATTGTCAGGACCTCAACCTGAAGAGTGAGGAGGGCTTAGGCCTTATGGCCACACTGCTGGGTAGAAACACTTACTGCCCTATGGAGAGAAAGAGAGGCTTGGCTGATGATGAACATTCAGCAGATTTGGCACTCTTGTCCTCAAGCATGCCGTGTGCCACTCTCCCACTGTAAGGGAACTGTCATCAGTCATTTCCTCTAACAAACTGGAGAGGAATAAGGCATGCGCATAGCACCAGAAGTAGATCCTGCCCTGCCATTGGATGAAATCTCTTCATGAAAATTCCTGGCCATATTTAGCTCACCGCACCTAGTACTCACTGACATTGGAAACTACAGTTACAATTAGGTTTTCATTTCCTTTAAGTGTTTTTCTTTTTCTGTTGGCTTTTCTGTGTCTTCCATAACCTGAAACGACAACTGCTTCATTACTTTCAAGAAATTAAAAAAAAGTTTTATGCTTATTTCTTTTTGAGAGGCTGGATGAGGAGTAGAATGAGGGAGACACAGGATCTGAAGCAGGCTCTGCATTAACAGCAGAGAGCCTGACATGGGGCTTGAACTCACGAACCATGAGATCATGACCTGGACTGAAGTCGGGCGCTCAGTCGACTGAGCCACCCAGGCACCCCAACTTTCAGGAAATTTTAACTCAAGGGGGTGAGGGTGGGGGACTGACCAACCCAAACTTATACTTTAGTCATAGAGTCAAAAGAGAGCCTCTCTGGGGCGCCCGGGTGGCTTAGTCGGTTAAGCGTCTGACTTTCGCTTAGGTCACGATCTCGCGGTTCATGGGTTTGAGCCCCGTGTCGGGCTCTCTGCTGACTGCCAGCTCAGAGCCTGAAGCCTGTTTCAGTCTGTGACTCCCTCTCTCTGACCCTCCCCTGCTCACGTTGTCTCTCTCTCTCTCCTAGAAATAAATAAAACATTAAAAAAAAAAAAAAGAGAGCCTCTCTAATCATCAATAACCCTGATAATTCAGCATCAAAAGCACACTGCCCCTGTTCCTGGAGTATCAGAATGTATATATGGTCCAAGGAAGACGAGTGGGAAACCATTTATAAGCAGCATGTAGAGAGAAGAAGCCTTGGGGTCCGAAAACCACATAGGGATCCAGACTCAGAAAATTAATAGCTATATCATTTTTGGTAAGTTGACTTCTTTCAGTCTTTTCTCATTGTCAAAATGGGAAAAATAATATCAGCTCTGCAAAGTTGCCATGAGAATTGAGGGAGTATAAAGTCTGCACTGTTCTAGCACAGAGCCCTGCTGCACAGTAAGTGCTAGGACAGCCCCATAGTAAGTCAGGGACAGATTATGCCTGAGGTATAATACATTAATAACAGGAGTTAAGAAAATGAGGTATTGAAAATAGCTACAATATATTATATCCCATTGTTAAACTGTTAATGGTGTCCAATTAGGAGTAATGCCTTTGAGAAAAATTCTATTTAGGTAGCTTGTGATATTCGTTTATAAGCATAAAAATGATTGTAAGAAATCTTGTCCCAATAAATTTTCTGCCTAGGAATTCTATCTCCAACAGCAATAAAACATGGCTCTTGTTAGGTTTCATTTTTGATGCAGAGCTGAACTTTGAAGGAGTTTTTCTACGTACCGAGATGAGCTCAATAAAAATGAAATCCTTTGGATTAAGGTAACATCCCTAAGAGACCTCTGCCTCTGATAAAGGCATTTGCAGTAATGAACAACAACAACAAAAAGAATGGAGGACTCTGTGTTGCTTTAAATTACACATCTGACAGGTGACAAAGAAATTGCTTTTAGGTAAATGAGCGTTATTTTCTTGATTTCTCCCAGCTCCACAATACCGGTTAAAAGGTCCATTGGAAGTATGAATTTTCTTAGCAAAATAAAGCATTATAAATGGTGCCAGTTCCTGACCACTGACTCATTCCTTAACCCCTGATGACATCTGTTTTCACTGTTCAACAGAATTGTGTTTTAAAAGATCACCAACATTTCCATGGGATGTCTTCAATCTCTATCTTCCTCTGCAATATTCAACTCTGCTGACCACCCCCTGCTAGAAAGTCACCCTAATGACTACCTTACTTCTCTTCTTAGTGCTCTGAACAAACTGTAAAGTTCTGTTCACTCATCATTGCCCACCTGTTTCGTAAATGTAGGTATTCCCTGAGATTATGTATTTTTTCTCCTCTCTTTATATGCTTTCCCTTGGTGAACTCATATATCACCATTTCAACTCACACTCTGCCAAAAATCCCTCATCATATCTCTATTTCTAACCTTACCCATTCTCTTAATCTCCAGGTCCAATTCTCTGTGGTCTGCTGGACATCCTCAGCCAGGTCCTCCTTATTACACAACCATGAAGTATGCAACATCCAGCTTTTCATCTATTCTGCCATGTGAGGATCTCACCCTGGTTTCTCAATTTGGGGATCTCCCTCATGCTCAGCTTTACCTGCAACTGTAGGCCAATAGTTAGACTTCTGTCTTTGCTTCACCATCTTCTTATCAAATTAGTTGCCAGATTCTTCTTTGTTTGAATACCTCTGCTCATTTCCATTCACACTGCCATCATCAAGGGACAGGTTCAGATTTCTTCTTCCCTGGATGAACTCAGTAACCTTTATGCCAAATTCCCTAATTCCAACCTTGTTTTGCTCAAACTGCTATACTCACTGGTACCAGATTTATTTTCTAAAGCTTGGCTTCAATCAGGTCATTCGCATGATTTAGACATTTCAATCGTTTCTCACTTCTTACTAACATAAAAGATAGGCAGCCTGGTATTCAAGAACCTTCACAGTATTATGTCCACTACCAATCTTTCTATTCTTTTTGCTCATGATTCTTTTACCATGTACCCTACACAAACTCCATACAAGTTCTCCAGGGTGACATGAATGCCTACCAAAGCCTGAGCACTACTGCTCTAAACTACAATCAAGCTGAAATGGCCATGATTATTATTTGGTTACTCTGTATTTATATCTTTACTACTGCTGCTCCACTTAAGAATACATCATCATCAACTGATGAATGGATCAAGAAGATGTGGTTTATCTATACAATGGAATACTACATGGCAATGAGAAAGAATGAAATCTGACCATTTGTAGCAACATGGATGAAACTCGAGGGTATTATGCTGAGTGAAATAAGTCAGGCAGAGAAGGACAGATACCATATGTTTGCACATATAGGTGGATCAGGAGGAAGCTAATAGAGGACCATAAGGGAGAAGGGGAAAAATAGTGGGGGAGAAGTAGGGAGGCATGCCATGAGAGACTCTTGAATGCTGAGAACAAACTGAGGGCTGATGGAGGTGGGGGAGAGGGGAAGGGGGGTGATGGGCATGGGGGAGGGCACTTGTTGGGATGAGCACTGGGTGTTATATGGAAACCAACTTGACAATAAAGTATTTAAGAAAAAAAAAAAAGAATACCTCATCATATCCACATCCCCATTCTACCCATCCCTTGACACCTAGTGACATTTTCCAAAAGCCTTAATAAAATGACTCTCTTCCATTCCAAATCTACATGTCTCTCATTACTTCATTACTTTATTTATAATTAGATATTATGCCCCATCTGTTCCAGTCTACTAGAAAGTCCTTTAAGGCAGAATCGTGTCTTTTATTCTTTAAATAACTCAATGTAACAGCGTATCTAAGACTAGATTAAGAAAGAGCTGCGAGGTGTGCATGGCTGACAAAGGAACCTGTTATTAATTTTTGGCATATATTTTATAATATTATTTAAAATTTAGATATTTTAAAGATTTTGTACTTTTTGATATAGTCAGTACATATATACAAAAATAATTCTACCTATTTATTTTATATAAACAACCAACTTGTGGCACATTGTATTTTTCAAAGATGACCACAAAAATACCTCCCAACCTAAATGCTCTTCTGCGATGTCATCTTTCCACCCCTCTGCCCCTTCAAGAGGTAAAGTCATTTTCTTCATCTGCTTGGGATAGGTCCTTTGACTGCTTTAATTAATTCTAGGCATAGGACTCAAGTGGCCTGGAAGCTTTTTCTTCTGAACTCTTGGAAACCAGCCATCCTGTCACAAGTATAACTCTGTGAGATCACCATGCTGTGAGAAGCTCAAGCCACACTGAGACACCTAGATCATGAAATGCCATTTGAAAAGAGAAAGGCCAAAGAACACTGAACACCAAATGTGTCAGTAAAAAAGCTCTGTTGGAATTGGATCTTTCAGCCCTGGCTATTCCACTTGATACCATGTGAGTCAGATACAACCCATCCAGCTGAGTCCTTCCCAATTTCCTAATACATACAATTGTGAGCAAAATAAAATGGCTGTTTCATATCACTAAATTTTGGTGTATCATGCTAAACAGAAATTTATAATAGGAACACTATTCATTGCCACTTATGAAATGTAGAGCTGTGGTCACCCAACAACAAAATGAAAATGATATGCTTATAAAGAAGACAGTTAATTTTACAAAGAAAACTACTATGTATGCTGTCTAAATGGTGCAGACTAAAACCCAGTACTGACCAATTTACTAACTTTAATTCTGTCCTTAGCAAAAACTCAATCTGTAAGAACATGTTAAAATATTTAGTCATATTTTTCAAAGCCAAGCCTCCATTACAGAAGTTACAGTAAAGAGTAAATTACACAGTAAACTGAAGACTATCTGAGAAACACAGGTTATAAGTAAAGGATAGGGAAAGATTGGAAAAATATATTTTGGTAAGTCTGTTATTAGTTTATATAAATTATGATGTTTCCTAATATTGAAATTCTATGTAGCCATTAAGAATAATGGCATAGCTATAATGATAATAAAAATGTACATAATACATTAAATGAAAAGAGTCAATTATAAAACTGGATGAACAGTACAATCTCATTTTGAGTTATTAAAGACAAGATATGTTATTGGTCCTCCCCTCTCACCCTCACCCCTACACCATACACACAAACACACCACACAATGTTCTTTTCCTACAGGAAAAAAAAAGTCTGAAAGGATGCAGATCAATACATTATTATCTTTAGGGGTGGCATTATAGGTTGTTTCTAATTTCCTTTAAGGCCGTGATTCTCCAAGTATGCTTCCCGACCAGCAGAATCAGCATCACTTGTGAACTTGTTAGAAATGCAAATTTGTAAGCCCCACAATGAGAAACAATGAAATCTGGCCATGTATAGCAACATGGATGGACCTTGAGGGTGTTATGCTGAGCGAAATAAGTCAGGCAGAGAAGGACAAATACCATATGTTTGCACGTATAGGAGGATTAGGAGGAACTTGATGGAGGAACAAGGGGGAGAAGAAGGGGGGAAATGGTGGGGGAAAGGGAGAGAAGCAAACCATGAGAGACTCTTGAATGATGACAAAAACTGAGGACTGATAGATGTGGGGGGAAAGGAGGATGGGCATGGAGGAGGGCACTTGTGGGGATGAGCACTGAGTGTTATGTGGAAACTAATTTGACAATAAACTCTTAGAAAAAAAATGAATTATCTTATTAAAAAAAAATTTGTAAGCCCCAACTTGGGCTTCCTAATCAGAAACTGTGGTGTAGGGTTCAGCATTCTGTGTTTCCACAGTGCTACCAGACAACTGGGACATAAGCTAAAGCTTGAGAACTACAGTCTTACTGTATTTTCTGATTTTTAAATAAGCAAATATATTTCCTGCATGGACTACTTTTTAAAAAGTTAGTTTCCTGGGCTTGAGTAGAAGATGACAGAGTGGGAGAATCCTAGGCTCACCACATCCCACTGATACACTCACTGATACATCAGTGTAAATAATCCAGGAAACAACCCAGACACTGGCAGAACAGACTTTCTACAGCTAAATTCAGAAGAGCCACATGGCAGAGGGTAGGTAAGGCTGAGATGCCAAATGGACTCATGAGACTATCCAAAGAAGGGAAGGATACCACAGGCATCGAGAAGGGAGGGGAACAGATCCCACACCAGGTACCTGAGATATGGTGGACCTGCAATGGGAAGATGAATCCCCATAACATCTAACTTTGAAGATGAGAGGGACTTAACCTTTTGAGTTATTACAATCAGTGGGGCTTATGACCTAGAATCTTAAAAATCAGTGGCTTGAATCTTGGAGAGCAGGAGGGCAATAGGAAACTGAGTCTCTGCCCTTAAAGACACAGCATAGCAAACAACCACTATGAAATACAGCATAGAAATATTAGTTTGAAAAACGCCTGGAGTATACAGGAGGGAGGCTTGTTTACTATTCTCAGAGCATGTGCTAGAGGTACAGGGATCTTTGGGAGACTTCTCCAAGAACAAAAGAGTTCGTGGGCATCATTTCCCTCTCCTGAGCCCCAGCCTAGATACATTAACACCTGTAGGAACCACTACAGCACAATTGCCAGCTGGTATGCTAACAGTGTACTCTGTGACTGCAGTCTCTTGTAGACTTTCCCCCTCCAACATGCCTTGGGTGGGTGTCCATCCAAAGCAGCAAAAGCCTGGTAGCAGTGTATAAGCAGCATGGACAGTGATCAGCACCATATCAAAGATACCCCTACCCCAGGGAGAGGGGAAGAAAACTATATATACAAGTTCAACTGTGGCATCAGTAGTGGACAGGAGGCAGACTGGTCTGATTGCAGGTCCCTCCCACCAACAAAAGCTTCTCGGGGACAACACAGGGAGAGTACCCTGAAGTTTGGAGCTAATGGAACTCTGGCAAACTGCTGGTTTGATTCAGCTCAAGCCCAAGGAAGCTCTAGAATGGCCCACTAAGCACAAGGGACCAAACATTGCCCACAACAACCAAATAGAGCTATTACAGATGACTGGACTGAAGGCAAATGCAGAGCAGCCATGTAAGTAGAGTGCATACAACACAACATGAGACATCCCTGAAGAGCCAGATTCTGCTTAACAGGGGACAATGCATGCAGGGCACTATAGGACATCTTCATAGTGCCATTACTTTCAAGAGAAGGAGATGTAACAGACTTTTTCCTAACACACAGAAACAGATACAGGTTGTTAGACAAAATGAGGATACAGAAGAATACATCCCAAATGAAATAACAGGACAAAATTTTAGGAAAAGAGCTAAACAAAATGGAGATAAGATTTGATATCAAGCATATTACTTAAGTAATGATCATAAAGATACTCATTGGACTTAAAGAAAGATGGCAGGACCTCAAAGTAACCCTTAACAAAGAGTTAGGAAACAGAATAAAGAGGAGTAAAGGATGGGTTCAAACTTAACTGACCATCAACATAAAACACACTGTATGCAGAAAATGTTATATATAATACCTAAGGTAACCAAAAGTAAAAAACTAGTAATATATATACAAAAACAAGGAGAAAGGAATCCAAGTATATCACTCAAAGAAGATAACAAACCATGAAAGAGAACAAGAAAGGATCAGCTAAGAACTATAAAACAACCACAAACCAAGTAACAAAATGGCAATAAATACATACTTATCAATAATTACTTTGAATGTTAATGGACTAAACACTCAAACCAAAGACATAGGGTAATGGAATGGATAAAAAACAAGACCTCTATATGCTGTCTACAAGAAACTAATTTCAGACCTAAAGACACATGCAGACTAAAAGTGAGGGGATGGAGAAATATTTATCATGTAAATGGATGTTCAAAGAAAGCCAGAGCAGAAATATTCATATCAAATACAATAGGCTATAAAACAAAGACTGTAACAAGAGGTAAAGACACTATATAATAATAAAAGGGACAATCCCACAAAAGTTATCAGAATTGTAAATACTTATGCAACCAATATGGGAGTACCCCAATGTATAAAAACAGTTAATAACATATATAAAGGAAGTAATTGGCAGTGATACAATAAAGTAGGGGACATTAACACTCCACTTACATCAATGGCCATATCATCCAAACAGAAAATCAACAAGGAAACAGTGACTTTGATGACACACTGGACCAGATGGATTTAACAGATATATTCTAAACATTTCATCCAAAAACAGCAAAATATACATTCTTTTCAAATGCACATGGAGCATTCTCCAGAAGAGATCACATATTAGGACACAAAACAAGTCTCAACAAATTAAAAAAAATTGAAGTCATACCATGCATCTTTTTAGACTACAACACTATGAAACTAGACCTGAATCACAAGAAAAACTCTGTAAAAAGCACAATTATCTGGAGGTTAAATAATATGCTAGTAAACAGTAAGTGAGTTAACCAAGAAATTAAAGAAGAAATAAAGAATTACATGGAAAAAGTGAAAATGAAACAATTGTACAAAATCTCTGAGATGCAGCAAAGAGGTAAAATTATAGCAATACAGGTTTGCCTCAAGAAGCAAGAAAAATCTCACAACCTAACCTTACACCTATTGAAGCTAGGAAAAGAAGAACAAACAAAACTCCAAACCAGCACAGGAAAAGAAATAATTAAGATTAGAGCAGGAATAAATTATACAGAAAAACAATAGAACAGATCAATAAAACCAGGAACTGGTTCTTTGAAAAGATCAATAGAATTGAGAAACATTTAGCTAGACTCATTTAAAAAAGAAAAGAAAAAAAAAAGGGAATGAGGACTCAAAATCACAAATGGAAGAAATAACAACTGACAAGGCTCCCCAAGGTCAATGCGTGAGCTGAATGTGGGGCTGGAACCCACAAACTGGGAGATCATGACTTGAATAGAAATCAAATACTAAACCAAATGAGCCACTCAGGAGCCCTGGAGGTTTTCATTTTATGGTTTGTAATTTTATATTCTGAACAGATATTTATTTATTTTCAGAAAGAGAGAGCGTGCGTGAACAAGATAGTGCATGCCCCACAAGTGGAGGTGGGGTGGGGGCAGAGACAGAGGAGCATAGAGAGAGAAAGAATCTTAAGCAGGCTTTATGCCCAGTGCTGGGCCAGATTTGGAACTCAATCCCACGACCCTGTGATCATGATCTGAGCTGAAATCAAGAGTCAGATGCTCAACCATGCCACCTAGGTGCCCATGAGCCGATCTTTAGATTATAAAGTAAGAGTTTGCCTCTTCTGGTTTTGTGTCTTCTCTCTGTTTTTTCTACAATTTTTCCCCTCAAAGTCAAAATAAACATCTTTAAAATTCTTATGGCAGGGGGAAATTTCTTATCAGTTTAGTCTGACCTATTGATGGAACAACCACATTTTCTTTAATGTTGTTATATCGTTCTTGCAATTTATTTTTAAAAATTCAGTTATTAAAAATGGGCTCTGCTGAATATAGTTTTCAATTTCAAATCTATGGATTGTTAATTAGAATAGTTGCATTTGATTTTAGGAGCTCAAGTCTTATTAAAGTAAATAATAAGATGATTATTTAAGATATTATTTTATTTTTTGGTATAGATGATTGCTAAGGGTATAAAAAGCTCTTTCTAGGAAGAGTTACAACTCAGAGCAATTTGAACCACTGTGAAAACAGCTAGAAGAAGAAAATTAAATATCACATATTCCTATGAAAGGAAAGAGGTTGTTTCTGATATGTTCAATGCAACTTATGTGATCTGTTAGTTGCTAGCAATATGGAAAGTCATTAGATTAGCAATATGGCATACAGGAACTAGCACAGTTTAAGGAGTAGGACAGAATAGGTTTCAACACTAGATCTGCCTCTTATTAGCTGTGTGAACTTAGATAAAACTTAACCTAAAACTAAAATATATTCTTTTGGAATTATGACAATTAGAAGATAGATACTGCATAATAACCATTAGATATTGTTATTGATTTTGTTATTGACAGCAGATTGAGACTTAAGAGAAAATGGGGCTGAGCAGCATTTCTCACAATGGAGTCCCTAACATCAGCAAGAAACTCCCAGGGTGCTTGTTTGAATCTCCATTTTAAACAATCCCTACTGATGACACTTCTTTACTCTTCAGCTTTAGATTAACTGGTTAAGTGCATAAAAATAACAATTTTTATGAGAAAATATAGGTCACATCAAAAAAGTTCCATTTGAGACAAAGAGGAATGAAAAACAGAGACACCCTATATAAAATATAGGATATGTACTAAATTGCCTACTTCTCAAGGACAGTTTTGTGGGCTTTAATGTTGAATGATATCCCAGCTTTAAAAGAACACAACAGAAGAAAATCACATCTCTGTAGCCACTCTAGTCTGAGACTAGATGAGCACCATCATCTTTTACCAGTGCTATTGCATTAGCCCCTGATTGGTTTCAAATGTCACCTTCTCAGAAAAGCCTTCTATGGCCACCATATTTAAAATAGCATCATCTGGTTTCTCACTCTCTGTTTTGCTAAACCTGTGCTGCTTTTCTCCATAGTACTTATCAATTATAATATGTATTTCATATGTAAATATTATATATTATGAAATTAATTTGTTCTATATCCACATATCAGGCTATAAAACCATGAAAACATGATTTGCTTTGTTAACTGCTGTATACCTAGCGCCTAGAAGACTGCCTAGAACACATGGAGACCTGAAAAATATTAACTGAATAAATAAATGAAAGGACTTAAGGAAGTCCATTCTTCCCTTTGGTTTATTAGAGAGGACTCCTGGAGAGAAAAGGAAAATAATCCTGAGAGGGACCAGAGAAGAAGATGCCTTGTGAAGATTGCACAAATCAAGCCAATGTCATGAGTTTGATGTGGGGAAGAATCTTACAGCAAGGGAGAAAAAAAGGAAGAATTTCTGAGCCTCTCGAACTCTTGGCAGAAATCAGTTTCTTGTAACAGAAAGTCAAACTAGTCCTTCTGGAATAATAGCAGTAGCAGTGATGCAGGAGAAGGTATAGAGGCTCTAGCAAATAGGAGTCATGTGCTGGTAATGGATGCTTCCCTTCTGAGGGACCATGGGTGGACCATCATCTCAATCAGATGCTAAGTTTCCTACTTAGAGTAAGTGTCCCTAATATAAAAGACTACTGATATCACAATTTCTGATGACTGACCCTGGAAGAAGACACACTGGTAAAAATATAAAACTACTTCCCTATAGACTTGTGAAGCCCTGGAATACACAAGGGTTAAGTTTTTTTCTTCTTTTTTTCCAGCTTAAGTTCTCACCTTTGCAAAAAGAAAAGATTACATACCAATGAATAACTAGCTAGAAAACAGGAATAGACTAGAATTTGTTTTTCTGGACAATGACTAATTTAAAAATAATTGGCTCCTGGCTGGGACAGAGCACAATCTCAAGGAGACCAGGAAGAAAGTATTAGGCAGCCTCACCTACTGGATGAAGATGTTGTAAAAGCAGATAAAATCAAATATGAAAGAAAAACAGATGTGATACAGAAAAAAAGAAACACAGTGGAAGATAGAGTTCAGTAAGTCCCCAGGAAAATTAAGGGAAAAAAAGGGAAATTAAGTCTACTATTTATATCCTTAACTGTCTGTGAATCAGAGCATACATTCTGACACAGAAGAGTAAATGTGATCTCTTGGATATTATTAAGGCTTTGCAAAAAGGTACTCACGATTGAACACATACTGATTAAAACAGACATGGTGAGTGTTTGGTGGTTCCTCAAAAAGCAAAAGATAGAATTACCTTGTGATCCAACTGTCATATTCCTAGCTTTGAATCCTAAGGAAGTGAAAATAGGTATGCATTCAAATAAATACTTGTTCAGGAATCTCATTAGTAGCACTATTTACAATAGCCAAAAGTGGAAACAACCTCAAATTCATCAGTGGGTGAACAGATAACCAAAATGTGATATATACATATAATGGAATATTATTCTGCTATAAAAAGGGAATGAACTACTGATACATGGATATGGATGAACATTAAAAGAGAGGCCAAAAAGCACTGTTGTAATTGAAAAAAAGCCAGACACAAAAAGTCATATTGTTTGGCTTCATTTATAGAAATATCCAGAATAGGTAAATCCAGAGAGACAGAAAGCAGATTCATCAGTGCCAGGGGCTAGAGGGAGGGAAAATGGGGAGACAGTGCTTAATGAGGATAGGGCTTCCTTTTGGGGTAACGAGAATATTTTGGAACTAGACAGAGGCACATCATCATAAATGTACAAAACGCCACAGAATTATTCACTTTAAAGTAAAGGCGCATGAATTTCATCTCAAAAAATAAAAGAATAAATACAGTCTCAAAGGTTAAAAAAAATCTTAAAAATGTTAAAGGACCGAAAAAGGAAGGCTGGAGAGGAAGCAGCAGTACATGACAGAAAGAGATATGATTATAGGAAAGCCTAAACCTGAGAGTAGCAGCATGACGTAGGGTACTTTACAGGGCCAACAGTGCAGAGACACACTGAAGTAGCAGAATTATGAAAAGAAGACACAGACAACCTAGTCAGACAGACCATGAATAACAATGCTTCACAAGTAAGGAAGCAAAACATAAGCAAGATGTATGATGTCTTGCACAAAGAACATATACTGTGGATACTTCAAAGGTTAATAAGGGGAGGTGACTGTCTCCAAAAGCTAGCACTGATAGAGCTGTGAGTTTCTGAAGGCCTTGTGCATTGATGAAGGTGAGTATAGGTGTCAGGATCATTTGGAGAAAGAAAGAACTTGTTTTTCAAAATTGAGAAGAGCAAAAAACTTCATCAACGCTTGCATTGTCCCTTACTGAATGACTGAAGGTGGGGGTGGGGGAAAGAAGGGTGAACAAGTACATGGAGAGAAGAGGGGCTCTATAAGTAACAACAATGGCAAGGAAAGCTGTGTACAAACTAGTGCCTGAGTGCCAGGCGAAGCAGTTTGGATCTTATTCATTAGGTAATGGGGAGCCACACAGATTGCTAAGTAGTGAATGACATAAGCTGTGTGCTTCGGGAAATAATCTGGCAGGCATGTGGAGGGTTGATAAGAGGATACAGGAGCAGTAAGAAGTTAACTCTAATCATCAGGTAAGAGAATATTACACCTGCATTAAGGTAATGACAATGGGATGAGAGAAAGGGGACAGATAAAACATCTATTAGAAAGGTGATTAGAAGTAGAGGACAAAGGGGATACTCTAAGAATTTGATATGGGAAGACTGGGAGAGTAACTAGGTCATTAACTAAAAGAAGTAGTAGCATAGGTAATTAGACAGAAAGTGGAAATGGCACTGGCATGAGTTCCATTTTACATGTATTATGTTTGAAATGCTAGAGAAACATGCATGGGAAGATGCCTAATAGACAGCGATAGAGCTTGAGGGAGATCAGAAGACTTGTAGACATCCAAAAAGGGTTAAGGGTTGAAATTTGATTGAAGTTTGTTATGCAGATGGTCAGTGAGCTCTTGGGGAAATGAAATCAGCCAGAAGCTAGTACAAGTTTGTTGCCAACTAGTTATGCCAAGTCAATTTCAATTTCTTTGTGACAAGGTTTCTAGACTATAAATCAGACAAGTGTTCTAGACATAGTATATCTTGATTTTAGCTAAATATTTCACAAGTATTTTGTGATTATGGCCAAAATGGAAACATGTCAGGGGCAACAACAAATAGAGATGGAATCATAATGGACTGATAATAATACCTGAAGTACACTGATTATGGCATTGGTGCCAGCTTAATCACAAACATGGGAGAGTCTAAAAAAGCATTAGCTTTATACTGAAATGCTATTACTTTAAAGAAATGGTATATTTATCTCATTTGGGTCCTTGAAAGCAAACTCCAAGAGAGTGTGTTCATTTAAAGTGCTATTTGATGGTTTAGAATTTAGACTAAAACTGACAACAGAGATAATTCTTAGAAAATTATCTCAAAAGAATAAGATAGAGTTCTTTGTAATATTTGGAAGGAAACTGCTAAACAAAGCAAGTTGTTATCTTTGTATGGTATTTTCACATAAATTTTCTACTTAATATACCATAGCTAATTGTACATGTCACTGCATGTTAATTTGTCAAAATACTCATTATAAAAAGTGCCTTTCAATATTTTAAGTCATTAGCTATTTCCATTTAAAGAATTCATTGTTCAGATTCCAAGAGAAGACCTGGGAATTAAACACAAGGGAAGATGCAGGGATGAAGTTCCTATCCCAACTCCACACAGTAGAGTCACTGGCTCTATGTACTGGCAGGAAAAGCCAATATATAATTGCAAAATACACTGCAAATGAAGTGTTAGAAAAGTGCCTAACAAAGGCAACATATTCTCTGCAAAGAGAAATCCATCATCCCTAACTGCTGCCCAATAAAATAAATAGGTTTAGTCATTATGTAGTCCTGAGATATTAATATTATGTCGCCTTATAAAACATAAACTAATATGGTCTCTTACTCATAGTATTTACAAAGTAGTTACCCCTAAATAGATAAATTGTATTATTTCATTGTAACGCAAACCTTTAAAATACAGAATTGTAATAGGATGGAGGGAAGAAGGGAGGGATAATCATTTCCCCAGTTTAGGCACCACTACAAGATACAATTTGTATGTAGTATATGGGAGAGACTGCTACTTGCTTAACCAACATTTTTTTAATCTCCTTGTTACAATAAGCCTGATTTTCTTCCTATGGCAGTATACCAGTAAAGATTGCACTTGTCAGCCTCCCTTGTTACCAAGGTTGGCCAGTGATATGAAAATGGAAGTTACTGGGTGGAACTTCCACAAAGGATCTTTAAGAGGGAACAGAGAAGGATGCCCCTTCCCCTTCATCCCACTGCCTTCCCCTTTCATTCTTTCTAGAATTCAGAAGTGGTGACTAGCATCTGAGGCTTAGCAGCCACAGAAACTGACATAGAAATTTCAGTTGCCTTTAAATGTTTTGGTCTAAGAATGGCAGGGCTGAAAGATAGAAGGTATTCTGGATTTTTTAAGAGTGGGAGAAAGCCAAATGGATGTTCTGTTATATACAGTTAAATTTAACCACAACTAATTCACACTATATCTAGCACTCAGTTCTTAACTTTCCACTACACTATTCTAGCCTTAAGATGCCGCCTAATTCAAAACTATTATGTTTGCAGTTCATTCAAAAGTTTTCACAAATATCAAAGCAGAGATACTCTCACTTGCCCAGAGAGTCTATGGCCTTGTGTCCATCTGAGCTACTTTGAGAAATATTTTGAATTTTTAAAGTAAATATTAATGACATATTGTTTTTATGAATTTCCAGGGAAAAGTGAGTGAGATGGTGTGATAGCTGTAAGCAATTTGTCAAATAGACTGGGGCGGTGGAAGGTGAGAGGATTTAAAAATCCTTATTCATGGTGGCCTTAATTGGGTCTGATACCAAGCTGCTAAAAATTGGTATCCACCAAAGAAATCATGTTTACCCATCCCCACAACCCTTCCACCCCACCACTGATTTTCCTGAACTCAGCTTTCCCAAGCATCTTGCATTTATATTCATAGATACCCTCAGCTGCAGAAAAGATTCTGCCCTAAACTCTGTGCCTGCCCCAACTGAATCTTGAAGTGCCCATTGTTTCTAATATGCCATTTAATGGGGCCCAAGCTATTAGGTCACATATTAAGATCTAGTGCTTCTAACTCCTAGGAACATCACTGGGCTCACTCTTTGTGATAGGAGGAATTCTGAGATGACCTCTATAATCCCCATTCTCTGAGTATGGCCTCCCTCTCCTCAAGTCCAGGTGGAGCCCATGACTTGATTCTAATCTAGGAAATGTAGAAACAGTGATGGGATGTCACTTCTAGGATTATTCTGAATTATGTTCTGTAAGACTCTGTCTTAGCATGCTAGAGTGTGGGGAATTTTCCCATTGGTCTTGAAGTAGCAAAAAGCCATACTGTAAACTGCCAACAGAGAGGGGCATGGGGTAGGGAACTGAAAGCTCATGAGGCCAAACAGCTGATACCTAGTAAGAAGCCAGAAACCTCAACTTTACCGCCACAAAGAAATGAATTCTGCCAACAACCTGAACTAGCTTGGAAATGGATTCTTCCCCAGTTTGATTACAGCCTTGAGAGGACTTGAACAGAAGATCTAACTAAATCGGTCATGATTCCTGATCCACAGAACTGGGAGATAAAAAATGTGGCTTGTTTTAAATCACGAAGCTTATAGTAATTTGTTAAGCATCATAGAAAACTCAACACTCTCCAGCCTCTTTTGCTTCCAGCTTGACCTGGGACCCAGCAGCCCAGGACTGATTTTCTCACTGTTCTCCTAATTGAAGCCCTTTCAATCTGAGAGTTCTAGTCCACAGCATTGAAGCTTCAACTTCACTTTTTAAAGAACCATTCCTCCCTCCATCCCTACACACTCACACCTCTCCACATACATGTTAACCTGTAGACCTGTTGAGCCTTGTAGACTCTATCTTAATTTGCTGAATCCCATATTTTAAATATGTAGGTTTTAATTAAGTACTGTAACTCACATACCCATCACCAAGATTGGCACAAAGATTGTGCAGTATTCAGACATTACCCATGGATGGGTCTCCTGGTCAATAACCACTGGTGAACCTGGATTTCTAGAAATATTTCATCCTGTCCCCTCAACTCCAATTCCTTGTATCACTACCTCTTAGCGTATCTTTCCCCTTATTGTAGACTCTTGGTGTTGACAGGTTTACTTTAACTCTAACTTGAGATTGCAGTATTTATTGGATACTAGACTTTCTTACTTGATAATTTCTTTCAACCTCTACTTCCTTCTACATTTATAAAACAAAACACCAAAGCAAAAACAAATGAAGGGCCACACATTAATTCTAACAATAAAGCAAATTCAGTATTAAACATTTAGTATGGCCAGCATATTAGTACTTCCATACACTGATATAGATCTATAATTTAATTTTATGTATGTTCAATTTTGGGGAAACAAGATGAGTTGTAATGTCAAATGAATATTTGCAAAATGTTTGCATCCATTTTATAGGCCTTGAAACATAGTTCTTAAAAAATCTGTTATTTTTTAACAGATCTAATTTATTATGAAGTATTATAATTAATAAATCTGTTTTATGACATATTACATTTCTGATAAACTTAAAGTCATCTCGAGGCTATCTTGAACAGGAAAGAAATGATCATTTATTACTAAATTCATGTGAGAAAGTTTCTATGCACTGTAATCTACTGCACTTTTTAGTTTACAGAAATTTCAGTTTATAAACTTTGTAGTTTTTATACATTTCAGTGAACACTAGGTATTTTCTGTAGTATATAATGTAGCATGTAGTATTTACTGCCCCCAATAGAGTATTACCATTATAAATAAATAAAAGCTACCAATTAGTTAGTGCTTACTAAAAGTAAGGTATTATTTAAAATGCTTTATGTACATCATCTCATTAAATTGGGGCTAAACGTGATGCCAGAGTAATGATTAATCCCATTTTATAGGTAAGAAACTAAAAGATTAAAGACACCAGATAAATTTCAAAGATAACACAAATGTAAATCAGGATTTGAACCCCGGTTCTTCTGACATCTTCTATTATGGTGCGCTGGTCTAATTCTGTTCCTTTATGTACACAAAATGCGTTGCTGTTAGATTCCTAAGTTTTAAAGTTTCATTGAAAGATAGCAGTTGGGATGAACTTAAAATTTGGATTACTTTTTGGCCCACATCTTATTTGGATTTAATACACACAAGCACATATATATATATATGGACATATATATATGTATGTATATATATTGTACATATAATCAGAAATTTTTGATTCAGCAATTACTTATAAATAAAAAGTGTCAAATATATAATAGATAACACTTTCAAAAAACAGACAATGCTAATATTAAATATTAAAACTAGAGTGACTGGGATTTCACTGAGTCTGTAAATTATGAATAACTGACATCTTAACAAAAGTGAATTTCCAAGAACATCATATATTTTTCTATTTACTTAGGTCTTATTTATTTCAATGGTGTTTTGTAGTTTCCAGAGTGTAAGTGTTGTACATATTTTACAAAATTTATCACTGAGTATTTCATGGTTTTGAGGCTATTGTAAGTAATCTTTAAAATTTTTAATTTCTAATTGTTTATTCCTCGTGTACAAAAACACAGCTCCCCTATGACCCAGCAATAGCACTGCTAGGAATTTACCCCAGGGATATAGAAATGCTGAGGCATAGGAGCACATGTACCCCAATGTTCATAGCAGCACTCTCCACAATAGCTAAAACATGGAAAGAGCCTAAGTGTCCATCAACAGATGAATGGATCAAGAAGATGTGGTTTATCTATACCATGCAATACTACATGGCAATGAGAAACAATGAAATCTGGCCATGTGTAGCAACATGGATGGACCTTGAGGGTGTTATGCTGAGCGAAATAAGTCAGGCAGAGAAGGACAAATATCATATGTTTGCACGTATAGGAGGATTAGGAGGAACTTGATGAGAGGAACAAGGGGGAGAAGAAGGGGGAAATGGTGGGGGAAAGGGAGAGAGGCAAACCATGAGAGACTCTTGAATGCTGACAAAAACTGAGGACTGATGGATGTGGGGGGGAGGGGGGGATGGGCATAGAGGAGGACACTTATGGGGATGAGCACTGAGTGTTATGTGGAAACTAATTTGACAATAAACTATTTGTAAAAAAAAAAACAGCTGATTTTTTAAATATTTTATTTTTTGAGAGACAGACAGGGAGCATACAAGGGAGTGAGGGGCACAGAGAAAGGGAAGGAGAAAGAAGTGGGCTCACCCAAAGTAGGGTTTAAGCTAACTAACTGTGAGATCATGACCTGCATGGAAGTCAGATGTTTAACAGACTGAGCCACCCAGGCATCATAAAGCTGATTTTTAGAAAATATTGACCTTATATTCTTCAACCATATTAATCTTGCATATTAGTTCTGGTAGTGTTTTTGTAAATATCTTAATATTTTACACACAATCATGTTATTTTAAAAACATATACTTTTTTACTTATGAATCTGTATGTCTTTTATTTTTGTAGACAAAATAGTTTGTAGTGTTTTATGATCTTGGACCTCTGGTACAACATTGAAAAAATTGGGAGATCAGATATCCATGCTTTGTTTTCTATCTCAAAAGGAGGCATTTTGATGCCTTATGATTATAAAATTCTTTATGATTTAGGAAAGCATTGGGATTAAATTTGTTACTGTAGGTTTTTATAGATACCTTTTATCAGAATAATGAAGTTCCCTTAAATTCCTAGTTTTCTCAAAATTTTTATCATGGATGTTGAATTTTGTCAAATGCTTTTTCTACATCACTTAAGATAATTGGTTTTGCTCCTTCATTATGTTAGTGTGATAATTACATTGACTTTTGAAAGTTAAACAACACTGCGTTTCTGAAATAATCCCCACTTGATCATGATGTATTATCTTTTTAAAAATATTCTGTTGGATTCAATCTAATATTTTGGTGAAGATTTCGTTTGTAGGAATATTGGTCTGTAGTTTTCTTTCCTTTTAAGGTCTCTGTCTAATTTTGATCTCAAGTAACTACTGCCTTCTGAAATGAGTTAGGAAGTGTTTCTCCTCCTCCTCCTTTTTATATATTGTTATATTTAGAAATAAATGTCCAGAATTCAGTAGAGTTTTACCAGCATAATTTCCACTTCACTTCCTCACACATCCATCCCTCAGAGATAATTCCTTTTACTTAGGTGTTTCAAAACCTCAGTGTGTAGCTCATTCAGATTTTAAAATAGATCAATATAAAATCAGTTGGGCTTGTAGAAATAATTTTGTAGAAGCATGAGTTATAAGAAGCAGTAGGGTGCAAAGATTCAAAATATTGTCAGAATACTGTATTCAGAAAATAACTTTGATGTTTTCAAATAAGTCTTTGTGTGATGAAGACTACTGCTCATATAATGACTAGGTTTCAAAATAAAACATGTAATCTTACTCTTTCAAAATCTTACTTAATTCTAATTATATAGTAAAGGACAGTTTTCTAATTGCTCTCAGAAGTTTTTACGATTTTAAGAGTCACCTCCTCAGATTCCTATAACTAGAAATTAGTTTTATTATTTCTAAGGAACAGAGTCAAAGTAACTTAAATGTGTGTAGTGGGGAAATCACCAATTTAATGTGTTAATAACAACCCTCAGATTACTGAATAAGAAAAACCAAGACTAAGCTACTTCAGGTTGATTAATTTCTCTTAGGAATATCACTCCATTCCTACATTTCTGTTTCTCTTACAGTATTATCACACCTATTAAATAGTGCACCTTTTCATCCAATGTGTAATTGTAAATTATTCTCAGAAACATAGCTCTCTTGTCTTAATTGCTGACAGACTTTATCCTGTTTGTTTTGCAGCCATTTCAGCATCATGGAGAACCACTTCTGTGGCAATGCTCCCTCACACTATCCCTACCAGAACTCAGGTGACAACATGGAACATTAGACCACACGGTTAGCCATTTATTAAGCTATTAACTTTGTCTGACCCAGTTTGTCAAGTTTTTTGTGTTTTAAATGTCAATTTCTATTCACTTGATTTCTTTCCACTTGGCTTTGCTAGACTAAGAATAAATTGCCTTTTTCAAGGAAAAGCAAAGGAAGTAAAACTATCAGGAAAAGTCAACTCAGAAGACTCTTGGGGAAAAAATTAAGTACTAGTGAGAATCATCTTTAAGTTAATTAACCAGTGTGGGAAGTAATTGAGATTCTTTCTTTATCCTCTTTGCCTAACACTATCCATCTGCCCTGCATTTTACACTTGGGTACTTACCACTGTTTACCCCGATTCCACAGAACATGCCAAATCTAGGAAAACTTTCAGTAAAGCATTTGCTTAGACCAGAGCCAATTTCTTCTACTTGAAAAAAAAACGTCAATGTACTTTGTAATCTAGTGTTAATAAGTCAGTAGTCACTTTTTATATATAATCAGTTCATTATTATTATTCCTTATATCTGTTTTGTGCAGTTCTTTAGCTGACATTTCTTCCTGAAATGTCTTTAGAGGAGAGTTCTTCCATTTTGTCATTTTGGTTAGCTTTCTGTCTCTTGTTAGTTTTAAAAACTTGTTATGCATTCTGCACCTGCGAGTACTGCTGTCCTAAAGAAGGCTCTTTGACTGTACAGGGCCTGTCCATTCAGGAAATGTTCTTTGAATGGTGTCTCTTGGTCTCTCTTGTTGAGGGTTTGGTTATTTTATTTCCCTACTCATAGTGGTATTTGGGACTCTCCACCATGTGTAGTTTGGCTTGTTTCTTGAGGTAGCCACTATAAGGTTTTCTCAGCAGACTCTGTCTCCTTTTCCTCTCAAACTCGTGTATTCTGTAAGGGTTCCTATGGCTTCAGGCCTTCTCCGTTTGAGAGATGGGGGCAAGTGAAATGTCCCTACTTCCTCGCCATCTTGCCTCCTTTAGTGTCATTATTATTATTTCCATCAGAAATAACAGAGAACTAAAAGGAGATAAAACTCGGGTCGACTGGGTGGCTTAGTCGGCTAAGCGTCCGACTTTCGCTTGGGTCATGATCTCGCGGTTCGTGGGTTCGAGCCCCGCGTCGGGATCTGTGCTGACTGCCAGCTCAGAGCCTGGAGCCTGTTTCAGTCTGTGACTCCCTCTCTCTCTGACCCTCCCCTGCTCACGCTGTCTCTCTCTCCTCTCTCCTAGAAATAAATTTAAAAAAACAAACAAAAAATAAATAAAAGGAGATAAAACTGGACACACACTTCCTGCTCTTTATTAGCATTCATCATGAGGAATTTAGTGATCAAGGAATTTATAACAACTGGCTAAGAAGACAGTTTAAAATGATCTGTGAATGTCTTTCATCCATGCTGATCCATTACCGAGGATAATCAAAAGTTGTCTAAAAAACCTCCAACATCAAATACATTATTTTCAAGAGTTGGCTGGGTTAGAGGAAAGAGACTGTTAAATAGCTTCTAGTAATGTTTCAGGTGAACAGAAAATAAATGTCTGATTGTATCTTGGAAAGAAGAAAAAAAGTACAATTTAAAACTTACTTCATGGTACTTTTATTATTTACTAAGAAACACTGTATCTGCTTTTTGTGAGCTGATTTGTCCCAACCCTAAAAGATATTCTCCTGATAAAAGGTTGCAAAATGTCTTGAAACAAATGTAAAGGGCTGAAGAGGGCAAAAATATTTTATTTCATAAATTTTCAATGTTATGCTAGTACAGTAATTTTTTTTAATCCCAATATTTCTGGAAAAAGAAACTTGTTGGTAGAAATGTTAAGGATAGGGGCACCTGGATGGCTCAATCGGTTGAGTGACTCTAGATTTCAGATCAGTCATGATTCCAGGATTGTGGGATCAAGCTCCACATCAGGCTCAGTGCTGAGCATGGAGCCTGCTTGAGATATATTCTCTCTCTCTCTCTTTTTCTCTTCCTCTGTCCCTCATCCTCCTTCCTCCTCCCTCTCTCTCTCTCTCTCTCAAAAAAGAAAAAGAAATGTTAAGAATAAAAAATATGTAATCTGCCAAACTTTTTGACTGATGAGATGTGATTTAAAATGAGAGGGAGTGGATCAAGATAACTCCCAAGTTTCTAGTATAAAATGGGGGTTCCAGTCATTGAAAATGGAAACTCTGGATAAGTAGTAAGCATTTAGAAATATGGAATTAAATCTCATGATAGATATCTGGAATGAAGGAAATATTTCAGAGTCATGAAAAAATGAGAAATAGAAGTTGCTGAAGATTTGAGTAAGATATTTTAGGAGACCACATGGAATGTAAAAGAAGATAGAAGAGGGAATCCTAATGGCCACAATATCTAAGTGTTTATTTGAAGGGGGAAGAAGCATCTAAATAGACTAGAGGGGCACCTGGGTGGCTCCGCTGGTTAAGCATCCAACTCTTGATTTTGGCTCAGGTCATGATCTCACAGTTCATGGGATTGAACTCCTTGTCGGACTCTGTGCTGACAGCACAGAACCTGAATGAGATTATTTCTCTCCTTCTCTCTCTGCCCCTCCTCTCTCTCTCAAAAATTAATAAACATTTAAAAAACAAAAAACAAATCAACTAGAAAGGCAGAGTCTAAAATTTAAAAGAAAATATAGATACACTCTCAAAGGGCAGGCACTCTATCCATATTGCTTGTCACTGTATGTATTCATGGCATCTAATTACACTACCTGAAACACAATAGGTAAACATTCGTTAAGTAAATGAACAATCAGCAGAGTGATGTCATGTCACAGTAAATGCATAGAGCAGGTCAAGAAGGAAATAATTTATGGTAATGACTACTGAACTTGGCAATTAGAAGATCATTAAAGATCTTATCAAGAACAACTTCTGCAGAGGGGCACCAGGCTGGCTCAGTCATAAGGCATGTCACTCTTGATCACAGGATTGAGTTTGAGCCCACATGAGTGTGATTACCTAAAAACAAAATCTTTAAAAAAAAAAAAAAGGAACAACTTCTGTGGAGTCTGGATGGTGAAACCCAAATTGGGATGCACTAAGGGGCAAATGCATAATGAAGCAGTGGAGATGTTGAAGACTGATTTTTTTTTCCAAAAAGAATGCTAGATAAGAGCAGGAATTAATAATAAATAGAAAAAAATTGAGAACTCTTTTCATAAATTGGTAGAGATCTGAGGAGATCTGAGCAGGTTTATGTAGCGGGAATAAAAAGCCAAAAGGAAGAAACTGAAAGGCAAAAAAAAAAAAAAAAAAAGGTGGGGAGAGAGTATGGGAAAGGTACACAGTTGGTGAAGTATTGTACCTGGGACGAGGGGATGAGTTCTAAATCAGAGATGAAGAAATCAGTCTAATACCAGAGGAAAGTCCTCTCTATCTACAGAGGGAGCAAATATGAGGGACAAGTGTAAAGAAGGAGTCAAGAATAACACATAGGTTTCTGATATAAGGTAGTATCTTACCTTTATTTCTACATAAATAGGTGAGGAGAAGAGCAAATGCAGGCATGCACATTAATATAGAAATAGAAGTCTGAGGGCTCTTATGCTTCAAATTTCTCAGTGAAGTAGCAATGACGCCATCTTTTTACAAGGGTTAGAGGTAAAGTAGAGGTTGTGAAAAGAATGGTAGATATTTGGGGCAAACTCTGGCACCACATTACGGAATTTAAACAGGCATACATGGAAATGGCTGCCACTGTCCAAGTAAAGAGGGGATGATAGATTTTGGTTAGTTGTACCAATCTGCTTTAGTGGTTTAGCTTTCTACAATGGCACTCAGCAGTCCTGGAATGGGAACTAAAAGGTGGATGGCAGGTTTAATCCAAGGCTAGAAGTTGGCAGAGAAGTATGATAGAATGGATAAGGACCAGGGAGGTGACTATGCTAAAATCAATGCACTTTGAAGTTAGCCTGTGTGGAAAGGGAGAAGGTTGGCAATATTTTAAGGGTACAAGTAGGGGGTAGTAGTGATTGAAGTGCCTCAAGAGTGTGAAGGGGGATAGAGGAGCAAAGGAATGCAGGAACCTCATGGCTAAGAGATTATGGTCCTGAATCCCTCCATCAGGGTGGGAGAGAAGGGACCCTAATCACAGTGGCAGTGAAAAAGCCAGAAGCAGCAAGAGCAAGAGGTCAGGCAGTAAGCACCTTAGGACAGTCAGGACACAGGTTAAAAATGCTAATATTTGTGTGGCACACTGGTTAAATAATGGGGCTCCCTGAAGGTATAGATTACTGGATCAAGGGATCACCTACTGCCTGACATACATCCTAGACACACATCACTAATTCCAATCCATTCTTTGCTGTACACCAGAACACGCTGATTTAGGAAAACTCTACTTTAGAAAACACTAAAGGAAAAAAAAATCAAATAACTAATGACATAGGTCAGAAAGTTACGGATGAGAGGCCCAAAACAAACATGTTAGGATCCAAATCCAGGCAAAAACGGGACTGGATATGAGAGAAAAAAAGCAAGGATAGCTCAACAGGTAAGTGGGTGAATATGAAGGTGACATTTTGAATCTGTAACTTCAGGAATGGTTATTTATTTCAAGGTGATAAGAAGTAAGGCTTACATCCACCAATTTTAATTACTCACATAACATAAAACCAAGTATTATGGGTAATTAATCAGGAAATTAAAAAAATAGGTAACCTAAAACTTTAGAGTTTTTAGAAATGACATAGTAATGCTCTGGAGGAAAAAAGAATCTAGCCTATTGTTTAAACAACAGAATTTTACTTCTAAAAATGTTTTTCTGTTTGGCAACTGCACAAACTAAGGAAATTCTTTTAAGTCTGGGATGCTTATAACTTCTGTGTGTCAGTAGGGTACAAGATGCTTTATTGTGCTTGAACATTTTTGAAGGAATGATCAAACATGCAGAATGTCATTTGCATTGTCAAATGACCTTCGTCTGTGATCTTCATAGAAAACAAACAGCTTTAAATGAGAAGAAGCTGTTAATTTGGCCATGTTACAATAACAAGAGTTCATCCCATGTTCAATCCTATAGTTCTGAATTATGGCACTCTTTTATGTAGTTACACTGTAAATCACTATTTATGGCATTTCTGCACTTCTAGCCAAAATATCCAGTAAATCAAATTGGAGATGAAATATTTTTGGCTTAAACCGATTCAATATGTTCTCACTTCTGACAGCTGTAAAACTCAAGAGTTATTTTACATCTCAGTGTTTGAAGTCTAAAAATCCCAATTTTGGATGACCAGATGCACTCCAACTAAAATCCTGGAAATCTCATGATGTCTGGGAAATTAGCTGAGAGGGTCATGAGCAGAACGTTGATGATGGAGGAAAGTTATAGGGGAATCACAGTAAGGAATCATTAACTAAGAACTCAAAATAAAGCAAGGATTATAAAAGCAAGGGATTATAAAAGACAAAATTTTAAGAGATACCTAAACTGGAATTAAGGTGTGCCTGTTAACAAGATGGTAAAACAGACCTATACTCTGTTTTAATCTAGAAAGTCAGCTAATGATAGAGTCAGAGCCCCCATTGAGTTTGGCAATTATTCTAACAAAACATTTCTGTAGAAGGCAGTCGCTCTTCTTCAAAACTGTTGTAACAATTAGTAAAAGAAATACAAAAAGAATTGAAGGGATAAGCCAAAGCAAGAATATAAACGGTAAGGGAACAGCCATTCACCACCACAGGGGAAAATTGTCATAATTGTCTGAGGTTTTCCAAGTCAAAATGGCTATGTCAGTACTATTATTTTAAAACCATTTAGTAAAGTCACAGAATCATTTATGCACATGTGCTAGAACAATTTAAAACTTGAAAAATAAGATGTAGTCTAGTCTTTGCTCTACCATTAATGGATGAGATGATTCTGGCTGGAACCACAAGTGTGGAGCTGAGCCTGTGCTTATGTGAGCTATCTTATACTCATTGGAATATGACTCTTGAAAATGCAGTATTTACGCTGAATATTTCTGAAATATTTCAAATGCAGTTTGCTTACTGGCTATGACTGCCACTTGAAAATAGCAAAGAAATATATTTGGATTCCTGCCACTCTATTTTTCCAGTAGAGGTGGAATTCAAAAGTGATTTTTCACTCACGGGCATGTGAACACAGATTTCTTTCCCTCTGTGATTGTAGATGGATAAAAACTGTAGAACCAAGTGACACTTTGGGATGGTTTAACCCTTGCTCTTTCTCTCAGCTGCTCCTGGCCCCTGGTCATCATCAAGATTAATACACAACATGCACAAATAGTGTTTGTTACACCAAATCAGCTTCAGTCTATGTGCTGCCCAAGCGAGCACTACCAAATCAGCTTCAGGAGGAATTCTCTTGCTTCTATTCCAAAGGAATCATGGCCCTACACCCATCCTATCCCTAGTACATTGCTTAGTGGCAGCATAGTATACGGGTCAAATACATGGATTTGAGAATCAGACAGACTCTGACCCATACAAGCTGAAAAGGATAGACAGCATCTCTTTCTATGTGTTTGACCTTGGGGAGACTTAACCTCCCTAGGTCTTAGATTTGTTAGAGTGGGTACACTGACTAAATAAAATTACACATTGTGAAGTACATGGGTAATATCTGGCAGGTATTAAGTGTTCAGGTAAGGCCAGCCATTTTCAAAATTATTGTTACTGGTATTATTACTGTTTATTGAAAAATTTCCTTGCAAATAGCTTATCCAATGGGGAAAAAATCCACAAAAATAACCATAAGAAGTAATAAGGATTGAAGAATCTAAGGTTTTTTTGCTTACTAATAAGCAATAAAAGTACTTAACAGGTATTCTCTTCTATCACTTGCTTTGAAGATTTCATTTATGAAGAATTATAGGATCATAGGTTATATTATTTTGAGGGGGATTAATGATCAGGAAATAAAGCTTTCTTGTTAATCAAGAAACCTGGTTAAAAAATGAGCTATCATTTGTTACAGAATGAACTTTGTTGCCTCAAAATTCACACATTAAAATCTTAACACCCAGTACCTCAGAATGTGACTTGGATATTGGGGCTTTAAAGAGATGCTTAACTTAAGATAAGGCTCTTAGGACGGGCCCAAATCCACCTGACTGGGGTCCATGTAAGAGGAAGAGAGTAGGACAGACAGACGCCAGGGGTACACGAGCATGCATGGATAACCATGTGATGAGAAGCAAGAGGTAGCCATCTGCAAACCAAGGAGAGAAGCTTCAGAGCAAATCACACTGCTGGCACCTTGATCTTGTACTTCTAGCCTCCTAAAGTATGAGAAATCCAATTTATGTTTAAGCCACCCAGCCTGGGTATTTTGTTAAAGCAGTCCTAGAAAACTAATATACTGTCTATGGGTGACCAACTGGCAAAACAGAGTATGACAAAACAATTCTAAAACATGTTGAATGTGCTGTGATTATTTAGAGAACATTTCAGTCTCTTATATTGCCTCAGTGTTATCTATATGACCATTAATTTTCATTTTACTAGCAAAGAAATGTTATTAGAGAATTCTGTATAACAGTTTAATTCAACAAATATTGATGAATTGTGACCATGTGAAGAAGCCTTTTGCTCACTGGTGAGGACTGTATGCTGTGGGAGAAGATAAAGATAAGCAAGAAAGTATTTCAAATACCTTACAATCCAAGGAGAGAGACAGAATGAATTAACGTGTTATAATAAAGGTGGAAACCAAGGGATTGGAGAGCATAGCTGTGTGAAGGACTGACTTTAACTTGGTAGACTGATAAAGATTTAGTGTGAAAACAGATTTGGGCTGGCATTTTCAAGATAAACAGGATTTTAATAGGTGAGGAGGAGAAAATTCCAGGATAAACGTAAATGCATAAATATTTTGTAAATATTTAATAGGAGAATAGGATGGGGATAGAGCAGTGGAGAGCCTGAAGGATTCTGAGTAGTGCAGCAGACTAAAAACAAGAGCAGTAGAAGCAATATCAGGAATTATATTACTAATAGTAGGACTCGTTAAGTAGCTAGTACTTATTTATGACCCATTATGTCTCAGGGTCCTAACAAGCACTTCATGTTCATGAATGCCTTTAATTCACAAAAATTAAAGATGTGTACCACCTGTTTTAAAAAATGAGAAACCAAGTGTAAGGAAGGGAAGGAACTTGCCAAAAGTCAGACAGGTAATAAGTGGTAAACTACTTAATTCACACAAATATTTTCTCTACAAAATGGGAACTAAGAAATGAAGACATCATGTAATACATCCTCTTCACATAGTTGGATTCATTTCTGTTTGTTTGGGAAATAGATGCCATACTTTGTTATCAACATGAAAATGTATTCAGACTTTTGTTTCTGTGGAAAATGTGAAGAGTTTAAAAGGCAAACTTAAAACATGTATCATTCCTTATGGCAGAAAATCAAGGCCTGTCTTTTCGGCCTTTCCTGTAATGACAAGGGAAGAGATCCTAAGTCAGCTAGCTTTTCCTATGAATTACCAAGTGGGATAGTTTTGAAGATAAACGGTAGGAGGATAAGGTAGGGCTGTGGAGCAGAGAAATGTGTGAGCAAAAGCAAGTTTTGGAAAACAAAAGCTCTTCATTTTTCGCTATTATGCTTCTCAGGCCATAAAAATCTGGAATCTGGTACAACCAGGGTGGGGAAAAAACAGGCTAGGAAACAGACAGCCATGGCCAATCTGTCAAAGTTCTCTCCAGTTCTGTCCCCTAATCACCAAGTCTTCATTAAAACAAAGATTCCATTAAAAGAAAAGGGTATTAACTACCTATAAGCTAAAAAGAAATACTCTGTTAGAAATAATAAAGAATAATAAAATGGCCAATACACTATAGTCTGAAACCTTGGTCACTGGACCACAAATGGGGATGTCAAAACACATTAGGGTAATGACTCTGAAGTATTCACCAATAAGGACAGAAACTATGCATGTGTGTAAAGATTCTTCTCCAAGCAGAGAAGATGGCTGGACATCATCACTGTCATACCCGCTAATGGAATAAACTAGCACCAGTCTGATACAAAGCCCAGATCCGAGCTTTTGATCCTACAGGTACCCGGCACAGGGCAATCCTACTCCCAAGCACACTTAAATCCATGTGTGTATGTGTGTCTGGTTTGTAGTTTTTTGAGATCAGTATCATTTGCATTGACCAAAAGCAAAAAAAGGTAACTGATGGCAATTTACTGGAGTGTTACCCCCTCTTTTTTTTAGTGTGTTAATGAATCTTGGCTGATTAGCAATTGAAACAGTACTAAAAAGCAACTGATGGAGAAAGACACAGTCCATATGTCTGGTGATATGTTTTAATAAAATGCTTTTTGTGAAAAAAATGAAGACACCCACATTATTGAGAGATACTAACTGGAACCTTTATTTTATAGCCTCTGGTTATGGTCATAGAGAGAAATGAGTTAGAAAGCAGAAGTAATTATAGAGACATCCCATGTAACCCTGAGCTAGCTACGATCTCAAATATCCCCACATCTGAGAACAGATATTTTGGGGTCTAACAACAAGGAATTTAAGAAGGAAACACTACTTAGAGAATATTTAGCAGACATATTTGCAAATGTTGAAAAGAAAGGGTTTACAAGTAATTTATATGAATAATAATACTCAAGTTTATGCCATACTTTGCAACCATAATTTGACCAATGTCTTTTCTAGTTATTTTCTGTTCTTTACCTAATTCTTACCAACAAATCCTCAAAATACTGTAGAACACTCAGAATAGTTAAGCCAATTTATAACTGTGTCAAAATATCATTTCCTATTTTAGGCATAAACACTGTTGTAAGATTTATTAACTGTACAACAGACTTCAAAGGATCAACATTTATTTGGTTTCAAATTTTAGTTGGTGTGGTTTGCAATGTGAAATAGAATTGGGCTTCAGTAGAGGAGAACTGTTAGCAAGACTCTGCTCCATATGCAACTCTTGCAAGCTGAGCTTAGATGGGGAAAATACTAGCATCAGAGTTAATGCTTTAATTTCTAAACTGGATCCCTTCCATGACATCTTTTGTAAACTCTTCCCATTGAGAAATGTTATTGTGATTTACTCAGGAACAATCTGGAACCAAGTGTCTATTTCTTATAGTGTTGGAAAGCAATAGTTGAATACAGTGGTATTACCTTTTTTTTTTTTTAAATCTTTTAATGTTATATATATATTTTTTTTAATGTTTTATTTATTTCTGCGTAGGGTTGAAACAGGCTCCAGGCTCTGAGCTGGCAGTTTTCATGACCTAAGCGAAAGTCGGACGCTTAACCGACTAAGCCACCCAGGCGCCCCTCTTTTAATGTTATTTTTGAGAGAGAGAGAAGAGAGAATGGCAAGGGAGGTGCAGAAAGAGAAAGAGAGAAAGAGAAAGAGAGAGAGAGAGAGAGAGAGAATCTGAAGCAGGCTCTAAGCTGTCAGCACAGAGCCCCATGTGGGGCTCGAACCCATGGACCATGAGATCATGACCTGTGCCAAAGTTAGGTGCTCCACCAACTGAGCCACCTAGGTACCCCTGGGGTTACATATTTGACAGTAATGTTGCATTCCTGGTGAGTGCTGGGTGGGTGAATCTTCAAGTCTGCTAAATATTGGGGAAAATGTCCTCAGCCTTGTTCTGCGTCAGAAAAGAGGATTTTAAAAATTAGATTCAGAAAACAAAATATATTTAGTCATTCCAATAGTTTTATAAATATGTTTTCATAAATATGGTCTTAAGGGTCTTTGTTTCTTTTTAAATAACTATCAAAATTCACAGAACTAAACTAAGCCTCTTCCCAACAAGAATCACCTGACTCCTCCTCTTCACCCAAGAATCATTAACATTAAGGGCATCATATACCTGTGAGTCGCTTATCAAGATTTGGCTGTGAGATGTTAAAACCTTCACGACCTTCACTAAAGTGAAAGCATTTCCAAGTACAATTCATTTAACTACACTATTATGCTGGATGACAGGTCTGAGACTGAGGGAGTATGAGAATAGTAAAGCTTCCAGTCCCCTGGGGTAGACAGATAAAATGAGGCAGAACCTGTCTAAACAACACATTTGTTATAACTAGTTGTGGTGTTTTTAAAGTCTTCGCTCTGGAAACTACAGTCATTGTACCAGAGTTCACCTTATCACTACTGCCATAAAAGCATTTCAGACACAGATCAGACTTCCTCATCTCTGTTAAACCAGAAGACACAGTATTTATAAACCACTGATTTCAGATTCACAGTTTTCATTAATATGTACTCAAGTTACTAAAGAAATTCTTGTTCTAAATATTTTGCTGTCCTACTTCTTTTAAGAAGTCAGTATTTTGCTAAATTTTGCCTTTTGTTACTATAAATACAAAACAATGTATTCTAGATCTAATATCAACTGCAAATATATGGCAGATTTCCCAATGTTCATAGCAGCACTCTCCACAATTAAAAATCAGTTTTGATGTACATGGTATTTGCCTCGTACACACTAATTCTTAAAAGAATATTCTTATTTTATAATATTTTTTAAATGCTATAAATTAATTTAGATCTTAAAAATTAGATTTAACCACTCAACAATAATATTGGCTGACCAGGTCTACTATGTTTAAGTATGAGGCCCAGTAAGAAATACAATGACCCTGAAATGATCACTGGCCAGTGGCGAAGGTGATGAAAAAACTGACCTTGTTACCCTGTGACAAGGGTGGTAGTAAAGCACAGGAAGTATTGTAAGACAACAGACTAACCATAGGCTTATTCTGACTGGGACAATCCATACCATTTCCAGTTCTAGAAGACTTCATAAAGTAGGTGATATTAAACTGAACCTTAAAGCGTAAATAGTAGTAGTAATAATAACAATAATTACTACTCCTACTGCTGCCCACATAGCACTTGCTATATGGCATGCATTGTTCTATGAGCCATACATATGCTAATTTAATTTTCACAAAAACTCTGTAAGGCAAGTACTATTATCCTCATTCTACAAATGAGAAAAACGGAGTTTCACAGTGATTAAATGACTTGCCCAAGAACACACAACCAAGGAGTAGTGGAGCTGAGATTTGGTGCAGATAGTTTAGCCTCAGAGTCTGCACTTAACTATTATAGCAGACTGTCCCTCATATAAAAGTTCATCAAGGAAGAAGGTTAACAGGCCAACCCAAACAGAGGGAATAATACATAGCATGAATTTAGGAGATAAATGATTATGCTGTCTTAGTTCACTGGGCTCCTTGAACATCCTCCTCACTATCTGAGTAGATATGTGAAACACATAGAACTCCCTTATTCTTCCCACCATATGCTTCCATTTCAGTTGTTCTGATAGGAAAGACAAAAAGGTAAGAAAGTGAATGAAGAAAGCATATAAAGCATGGAAATCCATTTTATATAGAAGTATTATTATATACAAAATAGAATATTAAAATGGAAGTCCTGGCTGAAGCACTAAGACAATAATTAACACATTCCAAAGGAGGTGTTAGACCATATGCTGAATTTCCAAAGGAGGATTCTGAGAACCAGTTACACAATTCTTAAATGCCACATCCACATCAATGTTCTGAAGTCAGAAATGAGAGGAGGATTTATTTGGATTGATAAGCTGTGGATTAAACTCTCAGGCATAAGAAATGTTTGCCTGGGGAGAAAGATTTCAGCAGGACCTTTTGGAGTCCTTACTATGTGTCCCCTGCAATTTGATGGGTATGTGGACTAATGTCTGATTTATGCATGAGAAACCTAAGTGCCAAGTGATTGGTTAATTCCACTTTTTGGTAGAACAAAGGGAAGAATGCTATATTGGGATTCAACTAATTCCTAGTGTACCTTGGGGTTCATAGGTATGTGCTTTCTTTGGATCAGACATGGGCATTTTGTAAGAGGGAATCAGAATGGGGTCATCTACGCTCACACTCAAAAAGAATACCTGAATAGTGTCAACAAATCTCAAAAACTAGAGGGGACCATTTGCTTTCTCAGCCAGAATAGGGATTCTTTGCCCCATTAAAACAACTAAAGAGGGGTGTGTCTACAAATAACCAATGAAAGTATTTAAAAGAAAGTCTGCTTTATATCATCAATTAATCTATGACAAAGAAGATAAGAATATGTAATGGAGGAAGGACAGCTGCTTCAGTAAATGGTCCTTTGGATAGCCAGATAGCCACATGCCAAACAATGACACTGAACCACTTTCTAACACCATACACAAAAATAAACTCAAAATGGAGTAAAGACCTAAATGTGAGACTTGAAACCATAAAAATCCTAGGAGAACAAGGTGGTAAATTCTCTGACATTGGATGTAGCAATATTTTTCTAGGTAGGCCTCCTAAGGCAAGGGAAAACAAAGCAAAAAAAAAAAAATTACTGGAACTACATCACAATAAAAATCTTTTGCACATCAAAGGAAACCATCAACAACCTGCTGAATAGGAGAAGATACTTGAAAATAACATATCTGATGAGAGGTTAATATCCAATATATATAAAGAAGTTATACATACAACTCAACACCAAAAACACTCCAAACAATCTGATTAAAAAACAGAAACTGAAGAGACATGTTTGCAAAGATGGCTAACAGACACATGAACATATGTTTAACACTAATCATCAGGAAAATGCAAATCAAAACCATAATGAAAGATCACCTTATACCTGTCAGAATGGCTGAAATAAAAAAGACAATAAACAAATGTTAGTGAGAATGTGGAGAAAAAACCTTATGCACTTAAGCACTGTTGATGGGAATATAAACTGGTATAGCCACTGTGGAAAAAACAATATGGAGGTTCCTCAAAAAATTAAAAATAGAAATACCATACGATCCAATAATTCCACCTCCTGGGTATTTACTCAAAGAAAATGAAAACACTGGGTCACCTGGGTGGTTCAGTCAGTTGAGCATCTGACTTCAGTTCAGGTCACGATCATGGTTTTTTAGTTCAAGTCCTGTGTCGGGCTCTGTGTCGACAGCTCAGTGTCTGGAGCCTGCTTCAAATTCTGTTTCCCTCTCTCTGCCCCTTCCCCACTCACACTCTGTCTCTCTCTGTCTCTCTGTCTCTCTGTCTCTCTGTCTCTCAAAAATAAATAAACATTAAGAAAAATGAAAACACTAATTTGAAAAGATACATATACTCCTATGTTTATTGCATTATTGTTCACAATAGCCAAGTTATGGAAGCAACCTAAGTATCCATCAATAGACGGATAGATAAGGAAGATGTGGTATGTATGTGTAGATATATCTACACACACACACACACACACACACTGAACTAAGCAATCATTAAAAAAAAAAAAAAAGCATGAGGTGTGCCTGTGTGGCTCAGTCAGTTAGGCATCTAACTTCAGCTCAGGTCATGATCTCATCGTTGGTAAGTTTGAGCCATGCATAGGGCTGTGTGATGCTAGCTCAGAGCCTGGAGCCTGTGTCTCCCTCCCTCTCTGCCCCTCCCCTGCACATGCTATGTCTCTCCCAAAAATAAACATTAAAAATGTTTAAAATAAGCATTAAAAAGATCATGCCATTTGTGACTACATGGATGGATGGATGGATGGTACTGTGCTAAGTGAAATAAATCAGATTGAGAAAGACAAATACCATATGATTTTTTTATATGTGTGATAAAAAAAAAACCCAAATGAATAAACCAACAAAAAGCAGAATCAGACCTATAACAACCAAGAACTGATGGTTGCCAGAGGAGAGGGGTTGGAGGAAGAGTGAAAAGAGGTGAAAGGGAGTGGGCAATACAGTCTTTCTAGTTATATAATGAATAAGTCAAGGGAATAACAGGCACAGGATAAGGAATATAGTCAATGATACTTAATAGGATTGTATGGTGATAGATGGTAGCTATACTTGTGAGCAGAGTATAATGTGTAAACTTGTCAAACCACTATGTTATACACCTGAAATAATGTAACATTGTGAATCAACTATACTCAAAAATTTTTAAAGTCAACTTATGTACATATTTTTGTAGCAGATAAATATTATCAATAAAAATATTTAAGCATTAAAGTGAAAAAAAAAGTTTAACATCTCAAATCCAGGGAGTAGCAATGCTGAAACCAATACTCTAGAATTTAAGAAAGAAAGTTCCTATCTCTTCCCACTCTGTTTCCATCCATCAAACACAGAGGAGTCAGAAGTTGATGTCAGCAAACAGGATGGAGGAGCTGAAGGCCAGGGGGGGAAAGAGACCAGAGGACAAGTATACTTTCTCCATGGCAAGCTTCCTGCCTCCAGGAGGTCTGAGCTTGGAGATCAAGGGGAAAAACTGTTGTTGTTGTTTTTTTTTAATGTTCATTTATTTATTTATTTTTGAGAGAGAGAGAAAGAGAGAGTGAGAGAGAGAGAGAGAGAGAGAGAGAGTGAGAGAGAGAGAGAGAGAGAGAGAGAGAGAACAAGTGAGGGAAGGGCAGAAAGAGAGACAGACCGAATCAAAAGGCTCCAGGCTGTCAGCACAGAGCCCAACGCAGGGCTCAAAGTCACAAACTATGAGATCATGACTTTCACCAAATTTGGACACTTAACTGACTGAGCCACCCAGTCACCCCAAGGGGACAACCTTTATATAAAGTTAAAATATTAAATATTACACAGCCTGAATATTTAAATGATTAAATTGAATCTGTGTTTTTGCTCAGTAAGTGCTATAGGACATTTTATTGTCCAAGAGTGTCCAGAAAAGTCATGGGGCCTGTCTGAACTTCTATCAAGCGGTAAGTAAAGAATCTGCTTCACAGAGTGGATTGGAAGGAATTTAAAGTAAGTTTAATCTATAATTTTATTCAACAAATTGCACTCAGTCAACAGCTACATAAATGACAATCTCTACACAGAGCATCTGCACATGTATAATTCTGCCCACTTCCGTTCAAAGTGTAAAAGCAGCAAAAGGAGCTTCAGAGGCCAAGATCTGGAGCGCTCATGCCCTGGTGTGTCCCAGCATCTTAATCTGTGAAACAGGAGTAATGACCCCACAGACAACACAGTGTTGTCCAAAGGATTAAATGGAACACTATGTGAAAGCTTCTAATACAGTGCTTCACCCACTGACACACTCTGTAAGTTACATTTGCCATGCTAGTTGTTGTTCTTATTGGTAACATTAAAAGTTTCTTTCTGATTCACCTTGACTACAAAGAACAACTGGGGTAGGAAGCTCATGACTACTTTGTTTGATCTAATCACATTTTTGCTACTTTCAGATAAAAAGACCCAAATAATGTCACCATAGCTCCTCCCATCCAAAGACAGTAGTAAGTCCGGCTTCAACAAACAAACAAGCAAACAAACAAGCAAAAATAAAAGTAACAACTGATGTTTATTGTGAGCCTGCTATGGCCATGCACTGTGCTCTGAGCTCTGAGCCCATGATCTCATTAATTCCTTACCACCCTCCAGGAAGTGGCTATTCATGTCATCCCCACCTTATTGATGAGAAGCTAGGACTTAGAGTTATTAAGGACTCTGTCTATGCTAACACAACTAGGATGTGGGCGAGCTAGGATAAACAGTTACTGTCAACATTTTGCAAACGGAGGATAATCATTTGGTTAGTCAAAAGTTGTCTCATTATGGTATCAAATATTTCATATGCCACATGTCATAGGGATTTCACTAAAGACCACTAGTAACTTTAACGCAAGTTGCATCTTGCTTACATCTTTTAGGAAGAAGCAATCCTTCCTTAGTCATGTTTCTGAAGTGTTTTAGAATGCAGTCAGCATTACGAAGTTAAATGAAATTAACTGTCTTTTAATTCCAAGTTACAGATTTTCATGTCAGAACACATAAAACCAAATAATAAACATACTGCAGCTGATAGGTTCACTATTTAATGGGTTTGAATAGAAAGAAGTGGCCATTTAAATGAACTTAAAGCACACTATCCAATCAGGTGAACTCTTCCAGACAGTCATGCTTTATCTCATGTCTTCTCTGACCTTCTCTTAGCCTCAATTTCCTGATATCTAAAATGAGGATTTGTTGTCAAAATCAAAGGAAATTATATATACACATATAAAAATGATCTCTTTTACTGCAAAAGGCTATAAAATGTTATCACCATATTTATTATGAGATATTACAAATATGTAAAATGTCATCAAAAATTTAAAGATAAATATTTAGCTGCCCAAATGCATATGGTACTTGACATATGGAGGGTGTACAACAAATGTTAAATAAATGTATATGTTCTGAGCTCCTTACTAACAGCAAGAATGTATCTAGCATTCAGAAATGAGGTGAACAGTGAACTCATACTACTGTCACTACCATAATGAATTCTACCTGCTGTGTCTAATTTGGGAAGGATGAGGGGGAGCTTGCAAACACACAAAATACATGTGATGGGTCTGAACCTGGAATTTAAATTCATGTCACAGTTATTCTAGTTTCCCCCGCCTTAACTGCATAGGCAAATACACAAATATAATCATAAAATAGTGACATTAAAAATAATACCTTCTAATAATTAAGTGAAGAATTTTTGACATGCTCAAATTTTATGGTGTTTATGTCATGAGTAGGAGATCGAGAAAACTGTTTTCTTGACTGATATCATAACAAGACAGGTAAGAGAGCCACAACTAGTTATATATCACGTTGTCCTCGTTCGATCTTTATTGAGCACCTGCTATGCACTAGGTAGTCATTAGTTGCTGGATAAAAAATGTGGTCATTTTGAGGAGTTCTTAGACTAGTTAGGAACACATAAAATTAACTAGCACTTTGAAAAGAGCAGGAGATCTTCTAGGAATGGGGAAGTAGTAGAGGCCATGAGAACCTACAAGACAGGCATTTTTTTAGCAGGGTTCCCTCTGAATAATGACATCAAAGCTGAAACTTAGATGGGGGATGCATAGGGAACTATACCAGGGGAACAGGTATAATGATGCTGAGAAGGCTGGAGAGCATGAAGAATTCAGTGGCTCAGGGAATGGAGTCGAGAGAGAAGGCTCAAGAGGTCACTGGGGACAGATCATAAAAGGTCTTATGAGCTAGGACCCTGCAGGAGAAATGTTAAGAATAATAATAATGCATAAAATATTTCCTTGTGTTGCAAGCATATTCATTTCTTTCCCTCTGACGATTATTATTAATGGCTAGTTGCTTTTGAAGAAGCTTCAAATTTTAATAAAAAAGGAATAAAGATCTAAAAAAAGCTATTCTAAGTCTTTTTCAAATTAACAATAAAGAGATCTTTAGAATGGTCTCTCCCTACTTCTGGCAGCCTACATTATGAGAGCTTGCAAAAGGCTAATGATTCATCTTCTCTGAGAAAGACTGGACACAGAATGCAGGAAGAAGATTTTTTCCTTTGGCCGTGTACCAGTTTACTTTCATAAGGGTTTTATACTTTGTCCATTAACACCAGAAACTCATGGAAAAATTAATGTCCTCCTAAGCTAAATAACTAACTTTTAGAAACATGTCAACAGGCTCAATTTGCTGACAGACGGTGATTTCCTAAGGGCAGGACAAGCACCTAGATACTCCTTGCCGACTAAATGATCTAGGCCCCTGATCTAAGAGTTGCTAAATGCAAAGGATGAACACTCAAGTACAGTGGAATCCAACTTTGATCAGTTAAGACTGGATTTGGCTGCAAGAAATGTAGATCCCCAAAAACAGTGGCTGAAACAAGATATAACTTACAGTTATGCTGTCTGGTGCTAAGTGTTACTACTCTAGAGGGTTATTACAGACTGGTCCACTTCTATCTCAATTTTCTACCATAGTAGCTGCTATTTCCTAGATGACTTCAGAGTCCAAGCTAGCTGCTAAAGTGCAGGCATCACCTTAGGGGTGTAAAATGTAAGATGGAGGAAAAAGGTGAAAAATGTCATGCTTTCTCCCTTTTAAGGCATCCTCCAAGAAGTGTACACAGTTCTGTTTAAACTTAATTAGCTAAAATTTACTCATGAGGCTCTGCCAAACTATAGAGAGAGGCCAAGGAATATAACTTTCAAGATAGATGGCAAAGTGTGCAGCTGAAAAAGTATGGTTTGTGACGCAAGAAGACAGGAAGATAAGATGGATGGATTTTGAAAGAAAAATCTCAATCTGCCACAAGTATACACATATGGATGAAAATGTGAACCTAGGCCGGAGGCAAGATGGCGGAGAAGTAAGGAGCTCCGTACTTGCACTCGCGCCCATACATCACACAGAGAAGATCTGAAGCCATTGGAAACCATACAAAACCTGAGAGACTGGGAGAAAAAAGGACGCAGAATCCACTGAGAAAGCCTTCTAACGTGAGTGCGAACCGGGGAAGGTAAAATCAGCCGGGATCGGAGCCTCCAGGGTGGGAGGCGATCCCCCTCTACCCTCTACGGGGAGTGAGAGGGGAAAAGGAGAGAGTCCGAGACAGAAAAATCTCCGCTCGGTGCATAGAAAGACCGTACTTGCCAAATATCTGTACACCAGGTCCCCTCGCGACAACTGGTCCTGGGGGAGGCTGAGCACACAAACTGCTTCTTTGTGCCGCTCCTGGAGGTGGGGTTTTAAAGCGGAGCGGGCGCGCCTGCCGCCATTGTAGCTCCAGGGCGGCTGGGATCCCTGAAAGAGACGCGCAGAAACCGGGCATCCGCACTCCTGGCTGGCTGGAACTCGAGAGGGAAGGCAAAAAGCTAAAAACTGGAAATTTGCCTGTGAGTTCGTGTTTCGGGTGACGAGCCATAGAGAGACCCGGTTTTCCTCACTCCAGCGGCAGCGCGCCTGCCGCCATTGTAGCTCCAGGGCGGCTGGGACCCCTCAAGGAGATGCGCTGACACCAGGCGTCTGCGCTCCTGGCTGGCTGGAACTCGAGAGGGAAGGCAAAGAGCTAAAAACTGGGAAATTGCCTGTGAGTTCGTGTTTCGGGTGACGAGCCATAGAGAGACCCGGTTTTCCTCACTCCAGCGGGCTCAGGCTACGCGGACGCTGCAGGCAAGCCCCCGCGCATGCGCACCAGAGCCGACCAGAGAAGAAAGCAGCGATCCTGACTCCGCCCCCAGAGCTCAGCAGGGAGCCTGGAATAGCCCGAGGGGGTTGTCTGGGAAGCTGTGTCTAAGGCAACTTCAGCGGGGCGCGGGCTGGGATTTGGAGATTGGAACTGGCCTGGGTTGAAGAGTGCAACCAACTTCGGCTGCGTCCCCGGAACGGGGAGTTGACACGCCAAAAAAAAAAAAGCGAGCTGCAGCGCGGGGTTCAAGAAGGGACTGGAGCACCGTCACTCTCCTTCCCACAATCGCCAAGGCAGAACCCCCGCCTGAGGCATCGGATCACGCCATGCCCATCCCTGCCTGAGAGGTGCCCTCCTCCCTTTTTTTTTTTTTTTTTTTTCTTTTTCCTTTTTTTTTTTTTTTTCTTCTTTCTTTTTTTTTTCCCCTTTCTTTTCTCTTTTTTTTCTTCTTTTTTCTCTTTTCTCGCTTTTTCCCCAAAACACTGACCTGATTAACTCTGGTCGCCAGCTTGCTTAAACAATCACAAGTCCATTCTGTAAATGTAAATTCTACACCTACCGACTTTTTCAGCTATTTCTCTCAGGAGTAATTAGACTATATAGTTTCTCTGGATAATTCCAGCATCCTTCTCTCACCTATCCAACCACATTCTACCCTTTACCTCTTTGAAAAAAGTTTCTTATCCCTTCTGCCTGTTCATTCTATTTCCAAATCTGCCTTGTCTCACCCTGCCTCTCTCTTTTTCTCTATGCTCTTCAACCAGCACTGCATACACACGGCTATTTAACTGTAGCTGGGAAATCCAGGTATATGCTTTAAACCGTTCTTTGTCCATCGGTTTTCTTCTTTTTTCCTTTTCTTTTCCCCTTTTTGACCCTTTTATGTATTTTATGCTCCCTATTCGCCCTCCCTCCTCCGTCTTTTCTATTAACTTTTTCGTTTTCCCTCTCACTTTGCATGTTAGTTGAATCAGCCTGTGCGTTTGTGTGCTCCTGCTCCCTGTGTGTCTGTCTGTCTGTTTTCTTTTCCAGGGCTACCTCAAGAAACAAGCTAGAGTACACAAGGTGAAGAGTCCCAAATATCACTACGAATAGGAAAATAAAATAACTAAGGTCCCAACAAGAGTGACCGAGGGATACCATTCAAAAACAATCTCTGAAAGGATAGGCCCTGGAAAGTCAAAGAGTTTCTTGGATATAGCAGTGCTCATAGAAACAGAGAGCATAACAGGTCTTTAAAACCAACAAGAGCCGGAAAGCTAACTAAAATGACAAAACGAAAGAGCTCTCCTCCAAAGAAACTCCAAGAAGAAATGACAGCTAATGAACTGCTCAAAACAGATATCAGCAGCATAAGTGACAAAGATTTTAGAATAATAATGGTGAAATTAATAGCAGGGCTTGAAAAAAAAATAGGCGACATCAAAGAAACTATGGCTACAGACAGAATGGAAAATAAAAATAGGCATGAAGAATTAAAAAATGCGATAAATGAGATCCATAATAAATTAGAGGCCTCCAATGCACGGCTTGAAGAGGCAGAAAGGAGAATAAGTGATTTAGAAGACACCATTATAGAAAAACAAGTAGCTGACAAAAAAAGAGACAAACTGATCCAGGAACAGGAAAGAAGAATTCGAGAGCTCAGCGACACAGTCAAACGCAACAATATCCGTATCATAGGAATCCCAGAAGAGGAAGAGAGAGGGAAAGGTGCTGAAGGAGTCCTGGAACAAATTATAGCAGAGAACTTCCCCGACCTGGGGAAGGAAGTCAATGTGGAAATACAAGAGGCTCAGAGGACTCCTCTCAGACGTAACTTGAATCGATCTTCTGCACTACATATCATCGTAAAAATGGCTAAATACAAGGAAAAAGAGAGAATTTTGAAAGCAGCTAGGGAGAAAAGGGCCCTCACATACAAAGGCAAACCCATCAGAGTGGTGACAGACCTATCTACTGAAACTTGGCAGGCCAGAAAGGAATGGCAGGAGATCTTCAATGTGATGAACAGTAAAAATAGGCAGCCAAGAATCCTCTATCCAGAAAGCCTGTCATTCAAAATAGAAGGAGAGATAAAAACCTTTCCATATAAACAGAAATTGAAAGAATTTGTCACCACTAACCCAGCCCTACAAGAAATCCTGAGGGGGATGCTCTGAAGGAAAGGTTGCAAGGAACAAAGATACCAGAGACACCACCACAAACATGAACCCTACAAAAGATACAAAGACTCTAAACCCACATATTTCAATAATAACACTGAATGTAAATGGGCTGAATGCTCCAATCAAAAGATACAGGGTAGCAGAATGGATTAAAAAACAAAATCCATCTATATGCTGTCTACAAGAAACTCATTTTAGACGGGAAGACACCTTCAGATTAAAAGTAAGGGGATGTAGAAATATATATCATGCTACAGGAAATCAAAAGAAAGCCGGAGTAGCGATACTTATATCAGACAAACTGGACTTTAAATTAAAGACAATCACAAGAGATGAAGAAGGGCACTACATAATAATTACAGGGTCCATCCATCAGGAAGAACTAACAATCATAAATGTCTACGCACCGAATATGGGAAGCACCTAAATATCTAAAACAATTAATCACAAACAGAAACAAGCTTCTAGATAAGAATGTGCTAATAGCAGGGGACTTTAATACTCCTCTTACAGCAATGGATAGGTCAACCAGACAGAAAATCAGTAAAGAAATAATGGACTTGAAAGATACATTGGACCAGATGGACCTGACGGATATATTTAGAACTTTACATCCTGAGGCCAGGGAATTTACTTTCTTCTCAAGTGCGCATGGCACATTCTCCAAGATAGATCACATACTGGGACATAAAGCAGCCCTCAAGAAATATAAAAGAATAGAGATCATTCCATGCACACTGTCAGATCACAATGCTTTGAAACTTGAAATCAATTACAGGAAGAAGTCTGGAAAACTTCCAAAAACATGGAGGTTAAAGAACACCCTTCTAAAGAATGAATGGGCCAATCAGGCAATTAGAGATGAAATTAAAAAATATATGGAAACAAATGAAAATGAAAACACAACAATTCAAAATCTATGGGATGCGGCAAAGGCAGTCCTAAGAGGAAAGTACATTGCTCTCCAGGCCTATTTCAAGAGATTAGAAAAAGCGCAAGTCCAAAATCTAACAGCTCACCTAAAGGAACTAGAGGCAGAGCAACAAGAACGCCCTAAACCCAGTAGAAGAAGAGAAATAGTAAAAATTAGAGCAGAAATAAACAACATCGAGACCAAAGAAACAATTGAACAGATCAATGAAACCAAGAGTTGGTTTTTTGAAAAAGTAAACAAAATTGACAAACCTCTAGCCAGACTTATCCAAAAGAAAAGAGAGAGCACCCAAATAGACAAAATTATGAATGAAAATGGACTTATTACAACCAACCCCTCAGAAATACAAGCAATTATCAGGGAACACTATGAAAAATTATATGCCAATAAATTGGACAACTTAGAAGAAATGGACAAATTCCTAAACACACACTCACTACCAAAATTCACACGGGAAGAAATAGAAAACCTGAACAGACCCATAACAAGTGAAGAAATTGAATCAGTGATCAAAAATCTCCCAACAAATAAGAGCCCTGGACCTGATGGCTTCCCTGGGGAATTCTACCAGACATTTAAAACAGAATTAATCCCAATTCTTCTCAAGTTATTCCAAAAAATAGAAAGCGAAGGAAAACTCCCGGACTCATTTTATGAAGACAGCATCACACTGATTCCCAAGCCAGACAGAGATCCAGCAAAAAAAGAGAACTACAGGCCAATATCCTTGATGAATACGGATGCAAAAATTCTCAACAAGATCCTTGCAAATCGAATCCAGCAGCATATAAAAAGAATCATCCACCAAGATCAAGTGGGATTCATTCCTGGGTTACAGGGCTGGTTCAACATTCGCAAATCAATCAATGTGATACATCATATTAATAAAAGAAAAGATAAAAACCATATGATCCTGTCAATAGATGCAGAAAAAGCATTTGACAAAATACAGCATCCCTTCTTAATAAAGACTCTCGAGAAAGTTGGGATAGAAGGAACCTACTTAAACATCATCAAAGCCATCTATGAGAAGCCTTCAGCTAACATCATCCTCAACGGGGAAAAACTCAGAGCTTTCCCCCTGAGATCAGGAACACGACAGGGATGCCCACTCTCACCACTGCTGTTTAACATAGTGCTGGAAGTCCTAGCATCAGCCATCAGACACCAAAAGGAAATCAAAGGCATCAGAATTGGCAAAGAGGAAGTCAAACTTTCACTCTTCGCAGATGACATGATACTCTACATAGAAAACCCGACAGACTCCACCAGAAGCCTACTAGAACTGATCCAAGAATTCAGCCAAGTTGCAGGGTACAAAATCAACGTACAGAAATCGGTTGCATTTTTATACACCAACAATGAAGCAACAGAAAGAGAAATCAAGAAACTGATCCCATTCACAATTGCACAAAAAACCATAAAATACCTCGGAATAAACCTAACCAAGGATACAAGAGATCTGTATGATGAAAACTATAGAAAACTTATGAAGGAAATTGAAGAAGACACAAAGAAGTGGAAAAACATTCCATGCTCATGGATAGGAAGAATAAATATAGTTAAGATGTCATTACTACCTAAGGCACTCTACACATTCAATGCAATTCCAATCAAAATTGCACCAGCATACTTCTCAAAACTAGAACAAACTATCCAAAAATTTGTATGGAACCACAAAAGACCCCGAATAGCCAAAGTAATCCTGAAAAATAAAACCAAAACGGGAGGGATCACCATCCCAGACTTTAGCCTCTACTACAAAGCTGTCATCATCAAGACAGTATGGTATTGGCACAAAAACAGACACATAGACCAATGGAACAGAATTGAGAACTCAGAAGTGGACCCAAAAGTATACAGCCAACTAATCTTTGACAAAGCAGGAAAGAATATCCGATGGAAAAAAGACAGCCTTTTTAACAGATGGTGTTGGGAGAACTGGACAGCAACATGCAGAAGAATGAAACTAGATCATTTTCTCACACCATGCACAAAAATAAACTCAAAATGGATAAAGGACCTGAACGTGAGACAGGAAACTATCAACACCCTAGAGGAGAAAGCAGGAAACAACCTCCTTGACCTCCACCGCAGCAACTTCTTACTTGACACATCCCCAAAAGCAAGGGAATTAAGAGCAAAAATAAACTGTTGGGACCTCCTCAAGATTAAAAGCTTCTGCACAGCCAAGGAAACAACCCAGAAAATTAATAGGCAACCAACGGAATGGGAAAAGATAGTTGCAAATGACATATCAGATAAAGGGTTGATATCCAGAATCTACAAGGAACTCACCAAACTACACGTCCGAAAAACAAACAACCCAGTGAAGAAATGGGCAGAAGATAGGAACAGACACTTCTCCAAAGAGGACATCCAGATGGCCAACAGACACATGAAACGATGCTCAGCATCGCTTCTCATCAGGGAAATACAAATCAAAATACACTGAGATACCACCTCACGCCAGTCAGAGTGGTTAAAATGAGCCAATCAGAGAACTCTAGATGCTGGCGAGGATGTGGAGAAACGGGCACCCTCCTGCACTGTTGGTGGGAATGTAAACTGGTACAGCCCCTCTGGAAAACAGTGTGGAGGTTCCTAAGGAAACTAACAATAGAACTCCCCTATGACCCAGCAATAGCACTGCTAGGAATTTACCCAAGGGATACAGAAATGTTGATGCATAGGAGCACATGTACCCCAATGTTCATAGCAGCACTCTCCACAATAGCTAAAACATGGAAAGAGCCTAAGTGTCCATCAACAGATGAATGGATCAAGAAGATGTGGTTTATCTATACCATGGAATACTACATGGCAATGAGAAACAATGAAATCTGGCCATGTGTAGCAACATGGATGGACCTTGAGGGTGTTATGCTGAGCGAAATAAGTCAGGCAGAGAAAGACAAATATCATATGTGTGCACGTATAGGAGGATTAGGAGGAACTTAACAGAGGACCAAGGGGGAGAAGAAGGGCGGAAATGGTGGGGAAAGGGAGAGAGGCAAACCATGAGAGACTCTTGAATGCTGACAAAAACTGAGGACTGGTGGATGTGGGGGGGAGGAGGGGTGGGCATGGAGGAGGGCACTTGTGGGGATGAGCACTGGGTGTTATGTGGAAACTAATTTGACAATAAACTATTTGTAAAAAATAAAAAAAAAAAAAGAAAATGTGAACCTATAACCATAATAGATATTGATTTATTTATAAATTTTATAATATTCTATTGCAATATTTTATGGAAATTATAAAATATGGACAAGGAATTTAAAGAATAAAATAAAAATAAATGTAAATAACATTTTATATATTAATCTTTCAAACCTTAGTGGACTGGAGATCCATTTTGGAAATCACTGCTCTAGGAGACAATCAGTAAAAATACTTACGATGCTATTTCTATGGATTGGCAAGAAAGCAGTCACAAAATCTACAGTCTATATTGATATGAGTGATTTTCTAGTTTGTTAAGGAAAAATATCTATTTCAACTAGGCAAGTTACTACTCAGACAGCTGGACTAATTCTGAGTATTGGCAAGAATAGAAGCTTTAATATGGCCTCAAGAATGATAACTTTAGCATATGCAAATGCCAGTACTTTACTACAGAGCAAAATGTAAAAAATGTAAATAATACAGAGTAGGTGTTAGTATATTAAGACTTTGAGGTTATGTTCTTGTATATTTCCTCTAAGCTGGGACATTTTTTTCCTAAAACTGTAATTATACCAACATTTCTGGAAAGTACAATGGCAATAAGTATACAAAAACATTAAAAATATTTGTATTTCGGGGCGCCTGGGTGGCTTAGTCGGTTGAGCGTCCGACTTTCGCTTAGGTCATGATCTCGCAGTTCATGGACTCGAGCCCCGCATCGGGCTCTGTGCTGACTGCCAGCTCGGAGCCTGGAGCCTGTTTCAGAGTCTGTGACTCTCTCTCTGACCCTCCCCTGCTCACGCTGTATCTCTCTCTCTCTCTCTCTCTCCTAGAAATAAATAAAACATTAAAAATTAAAAAAAATATATTTGTATTTCATGGGTAAACTTATAAGGATTAAACTTAGGGAAATGATCTGAGATGTGGTGATACATTTATAAGTTTATAAATAAAGGTGTTCATTGCAAAATAATTTATATTAAAATATAATTAAAAAACAGCTTATATAGCCAAAACAGTTAAGTGAATTACGATATAGTCATATGATGAAACACTGTGTAACTACTAAAATTTATAGTTTCAAAGACTGTCTTATATATAAAAAAACTTCTGTGATATAACAGTGAGGAAAGTGACATAAGAAATTAATTCACACACACACACATCTTTCTCCTTCTTGCACACAGGTGTTTCTATATAGATTACATAGATGAGAGCCTGAAAGGAAGCTTTTAGGCTTCAAATTGTAATGTTTTCTAGGGAGTTGTATTAGTGATTATTACTATTTTTTATACTCTTCCTTATTTTCCAAATTTCCTAGAACATACACATTATATTTATATAATCAGAACTCAATGGTACTGAAAATCAATCTTGAAAGTTATCTTGATAGAGAATGTAAGTATGTAGATTTTCAAAATTAATACATATTAAAACAAGTAATATAGGTATATATACTAGGCAAGAAAGAAACACAGAGTCCTCAGATCTCAGAAAGGGTATTCGGAAGGACATTCAAGTAGTTAGCTTTATTTCATGTGATAGGAAACATCTAAAGTATAATTTAAGACAGCAATTATTCAGATTATAGTGACAACACACTATCAAATGATATATTTGAATTTGGATATGCAGAATTCATATCTCTATTCATTAGAGATAACTTTTAGAGTGTTAAGTAAAAGTTAATCAAAATAAAGTGTGGTGTTTATTTAAACTGTTATATTAAACAACTGCCATTACCTTAAATTTCAAATCAACGTATACCTTCGCAGCTAAGATTCAGCTCCTAGAAAGTAATGGTTTTACTAAAAAACCTTCCAGGAGCAAACTTTAAGAGCAAAATTAAGTCTCTAATATTAAAAATTTCCAATAGATAAACACTACAAGGATTACCTGGTTTAAGTTTCCAAGTGCAAATTCAACCTGAAATGATATTGCCAAAAATCTCTGTTGTCTAAAAGGATTTTTTTTTTCCAACATCTACAAAGAATGTAGAGCATCTCCTCACTGATCTGGGCCTTCAGAAACACATCAATACATGCAGTATATAAGAACCAGCTGTAAGAGATTTTTCTGTCAATACAAAGCAAGGTCACAGCATTATAGGAAGACTCAGCACTGTTTATTTCACTTCCATAAAGGGATTCTTCAAGGACAAATTCTAAAAGAATGATTCTGAGGAGCATTGAAACCTCTAGAAAGTCAGACAAATTTGGGAAAACTTTGAATATCTTTTGGACTATTTTGGGGTATGTTGCAAACAGAAACAAAAAAATAATATATATTATATTGCATTTATCTTTATATATTTTAACTGTATGTCCTTAGTCCTTATTCTATAGCAATAGAAAGGAACATAAATACCAAGAAAATAATAAATTGATAACAATTATGGTAATTCATTAAAATTTACAATAACAAGAAAAACCTGGAACAACTAAATGCTGACCAAAATTTTAATCCAATTTAAAGAGGGTCTGCCCCATGCTAGATAATGTGCTGGTGGCTGACATCTACTGTTAATGCCTCCTAATACTGTACTTACTACACAGCATATTAATAGTAAGGAAAAGGGCCAGTCTAATGAGAGACCACATATGCATTTACTTCAGGCATCAAATTTAAAGAGACACCAAAAAAAAAACCCTCTTTAATCAAGAAAAACATTTTAATGAAATATTTTCAAAAATAAAATTGATGCCATGATGAAAGCTGCAAAATTTTAACCTAGATAAAATGTCAGAAAACATGTATCAAGGGTACCTGGGTGGCTCAGGAAAGCATCCAACCCTTGATTTTGGCTCAGTTCATGACTCATGGTTCATGAGTTTGAGCCTCCTGAGTGAGGCTCCATGCTGACAGTATGGAGCCTGCTTAGGATCCTCTCCCCCACTTTCTGTCCCTCCCTGGCTCATTTTAGAGCATAAGCATGCATGCACACTTTCTCAAAATAAATAAACCTAAAAAAATAATAAAGTTATTCCTATGTATGGTGACAGATGTTAACTAGGCTTATTGTGGTGCTTATTTTGCAATATATACAAATATCAAGTTAGTATATTATACACCTGAAGCTAATATAATATTCTATGTCATTTATAACTCAGTTTATAAAAAGAGAGAATTTTACATTATAGGGAAAAATGTTTTAGAATGAAAATAAGAAATCTTTTTGGTAGAATATCTTTTTCTTAAGTTTATTTATTTTTTGAGAGAGAGCGAGAGAGAGAGAGAGAGCGAGCAAGCAAGCGCAAGTTGAAGAGGGGCGAGGGGGTGGTGGTGCAGAATCCTAAGCAGGCTCTACCCTGTCAGCACAGAGCCTGACGTAGGGCTCGATCCCACAGACCGTGAGATTATGACCTTAGCCAAAGTCAGATGCTTTACTGACTCAGCCACCCAGGTGTCGTGAACATCTTTATTTTTAGTATTTTAGGATCTCTACATAGTTTCCTCTTGAGAACATCATGACAAAACACCAGCAAGCATATTTCCACTTTGTCCCTCACTAAGTCAATGAAAAAATTTTTTTGTGTGAGACACAGATCTTCAGAAGAAAGCCATTATGAAAAATAATGCATTGGTATTTACAAAGCAAATCTCATTATATGTGATAGATGGTTAGAACAGAAAAAAATTTTTAAATCATATGATACTCCTTTAGTATTTAATATTTGGCTAACCTGCTTTTTCATTGTCTAGACATTTCAACTTATTTCCCCAAGCCTTTTACAAACAATCTTTTCAAAAGCCAACATTCAAGCAACTCTAAGAGACCTTGAGGAAATAAGATGAAACATTCACAAAAACAAAAGCAAGAACATTACAGAGAAAAAAGAATAGCCCTGATAACCAGTCAGGGCTCCAGGAAATTTTCTTTGGAACACTGAAACATGATCTAGCTGTAACATAATAAATGGTAATAAGATAAAGAAGGTAACCTTATAACTGTGACATAGCAAATTGATAACCAGGAAACTGATATTTAATGAACTAAAGACCTTTGTTTAATCCTGTGCTCCATGAATAAAAATAGTTAATATCAAATTAATAATTCAGTGATTACATGTAACATTAAAACATTTTATATATTTTATATAAACAACATATTATTGTGATAATATACATATTATGTTAATTATGTTATATGATCATTTTATTTATGTCTTAGGAGTTTAAAAAGTAAATTAGTATTATTTTATTAGTACTGTTTTAAAATAAAAGACTATATGGATAGGACTTGAGAAGATTTAGAAAATTCGATTAACTTCTGAGTGGCTCTGTTCCAACTCTAGATTCTCATCTCATAAACCCTCATCTTCTTGGTAGGGGAAGATTATTGAAATTGCTGATTTCTAAGTCCCTGAGTATGTTTTCTAAATCACTATCTTTAGGCTTAGGACCCCAGAAACTGCATTATTAAGAAGGGTCTCTGGCAATGCTTTTATGTCCAAGTTGAGAACCAATGCTGAGTGTAGACGTTTACTTTGGGATTTCAAAAAATAGCCTATGGGATAGATTATGAGGTTCAGTATTACAGAAATGATCAGCTACCAAATACTTCATAGGATACAAGATCTCTTCCTCTCATTCAGATGAACTGAGGTTGACTCATGGTAACTACCACAGCTTGTTTGGGGTTTATGATCACCCATTACTGCAGGAGGGGAAAACAACAAACAAACAAAACACCAAACCAAAACAAAAAGTAACAGAAAGCAGGCTTCAATGCCTGTCTTAGAATGTCTAAAAATTAGATTCTCATCCTCCACTGTCATGGTAACATGGTTTTCTGACATCATGAAGATCATCTAGTACACATTTCTCTACCACTTCAGGGAGGGAGCAGGTCTACCTTCAACCACTCAAGGAGGAAACCTCCACACCATGAAGGGATGTAGGGAAGAGAAGAAACAGCTTGCCTAAAGAAGAGCTTGAGAATACATTTTAATCCATCAGTGAGAAACAAGAATTGAATCAATAGCAAACCAAATATCATAGATTATAGAAGGCTAAAGTTAGAACAAATTTAATGGAAAAAATAAGACCTTACATTTTATCACTGAGGAAGTAAAATGCATGAGGAGGTTACATAAATTCCTAGGTCCTTTAAAAGAAAAGGTCTCATGCATTATAAGTTACACTACTATTGTTTCTATGAAATCTCTTTAACCCCTGCTAGAATAAGTGAGTTTTTTCTCCATAGTAGTTATGCTCTACAGAAATGCTTAACTGACTGTGGGGAAGTTGAAGGTAAAGAAAATGGAAGAAAAGGCTGCAAATATTCCCTAAGACCACATTTTATTGTAAATCAACAGTTACTTTTTAAATTCCCTAAAATTTTTCTCAAATTGTCTAGTTACAGAGTCTATACCTTTCAAGCTACCTACTCAAATAGAAGATTCTACCCAAAAAGATCCTAGATATTAGAAAAGGGAATAAAGGAATGTAAGAATGCCCCGTGGTGGTTTCCTTTGATCAGAACACTTCTTTTTATTTGCTAATTCATAACCCAGAAGTTGAGATCCATTTTATTTTTATTACTGACTCCTGTAAATGGGCCTTCTGACACTTAACTCTTATGACAACATCCGACACAATGTTATAATGGAATTATATGAAAAGAATTTTGTGTTTCAGTGAAATGTTGAATCATAACCAACAGAGTAATGTCAAGTAACTCCATTTTCTAACCACACACAGAAATTGCAACTTCTTCATGACTCTTAATGGGTGGCTCTTAAATGGATAATTCATATGAATGACATGTGATAGCACATTATGTCTGATTTTTCAAAGAAAAGCAGCCAAAGGGATGTGGCAACAGAGGTAAGAAGATTTCATTTGAAAGTCTGTGTATTTGTGTGTGTGTGTGCCTGTGCAGCTATTAAAAGAGGATAGATGCAATGGTAGGAAATTGCATCTAAACATCACTGTAATAAACTGCCCATTCAGATCTTGAGTTACTTTGCAATGGTTGTGGATGTACAGATGGAGGCCCAGCTATATTTACTTCCTGTCATAAAGGTTTCAGGGTACCACCCAAGCTTCCCAGTAGTCTAGTCTTGAATTTCTTTCTACAAAATCTGGTGTATAGTATAAAACCACCATTATATATGTTTCAGTATGAGGGAAATTCTTCTAGCTGTCATTTTTCCAATCCTCTCTCCAGGCTTACACATCCCCATCAAATAATCTATCTCTTTTTGAAGACTGTCCTCAAAAATGAGGTCAAAGGGTAGAAGATATCAACATTCAATTCATAGTCCTAGAAGAGAATATAATGGTTTTCATGTTCTTTTTCCGTATTTTACTGCTATTTAAAAAGTAATCCTATTCTAGTTAATGTAATAAGCAGATGCTGATACTACTACAAGATGAATAATAAACTTACTTCAGAGATGATGAAGGTTAGCTAGATTGTCTTTGTTCAGGAAGTCCAGATTTAATAGCCTGTAGATGTACAGTTTTTCTATCTATGAACTGTACTTTTTGTAGAAATCTGTCAGCTTTACTCAGCAACTATCTCTACCCAAAGGCATATCTATTCTAGATTAAATGTCAGTCCTCTCTTCTCTTCTTTCTGCTTTTCTATGGGCACAGAAATAGTTTCTAGAAAGTGAAAAGTTATTTTTGGGTCTAGGGATATTAACTTGATTTTGATTTTGGAAATTCAATTTAGGATAAGTGTATACATCTGCTTACTGCTTAGTAAAAAGCTAATAATCAAGCTCATTAAATAATATGTAATAAAAACTAATATACAAAAGGAAATTTTCATGTTACCATAACATATTTGCAATAAGAGCCTTTTGCTGGTAATTGGAAGATTCGCCTTCACTTCTCTGTTTAATCACCCACAAAACTGTTTATTGCCCTATATATTCCTCCAACAAGAACATTATCCTTTTAATGTGCCCCACAGAAAACCAGGGAACACTGCACAGTTATAGCACATGGTACTCTTTTCAAACATCATAGCCAAATTGTAATCTGACCATCAGGCTATGATCATGCATTCTAATATTAGTATATATTTGAACAGAATACAGTTATTATTTGATGCAGAATGATGTAAGAAGGGGGTCAAGACATATATAACAAGTTCAACATTAGCTGTGCGTATAAAATATTACCTTTTAATTAAATATGGTTGATCCATAGTTTAGACATATAACTATAATTTTTTAAAAATTCCAGAAATATTTTATTCATAAGTGTGATTAAGTATCAAGTACTTGCATGTATCCATAGAAATATATTTCATCCTCCTTCTAAAGCTTTTATATAAATTTAACCATTATAAACTATTTTTATTAATAAAGTAATTTTTCAGTCATCGGAAAAAATAAAACTGGTTTCCTTTAATACTTTGTAGACAAAAGTAATTGGTTAATAGATTATTTAGAATATTGTTTAAAAGACCTTAAACTTAAATATTTAAAGTATGTTTGTCTTGTTCTAGCCTGTGGTTTAAGTTTACGCACAAATACAAATATTATACAATAGCCAAAATCTAAATGTAGCATCTTTTCATCTCTTATTTATTGAGCACCTACTAGGTACCAGTCACTGTGCCAGGCACAGGGATACAAGGACTAAAATATGTCTCTTTCCCAAAGAAGTTTAGAATCTGGTGAAGAGTAAGGTATCTACAGACCATTACAATGTGCTATCCATGGCTATGATGAAGATGTTACAAGGTGCAGTAGGAATAGAGGGAATGGAGGTGAGTCCTCCTGAGGCAGCAGAGGTTTGTTGAGTTGATAAGACTGGGGAAAGCATTCTCCATAGGATGAAAAACATTAGGTGGAATGGAAAATATTTTGTTGAGTAGGTATAGTTGCTTGGTAAAGTAGCACACATTGAAAAGACTTTGAAAGAATATCTTGGAGGATTTTTTTTGCCTTCTGAAGGAGCTCAGTTTTCATACTGTGAGGAGGAGCTACTGAATGAACTTTATCAGCAAGAGATATGGTAAGATTTTCATTTGAGAAGGCTACTTCAGCAGCATTGTGAATGTCAGAATTAACAACATGTTAAAGGCAAGAAGACCACTTAAGGAATCACTGTCAAAATGAATTAGGACAAGACATGTGAAGGAAGACAAAGATAGAAGAGATATTTAAGAGGTGAAGAGCAATGAGCTGTGGGGTCCATTTGTAGTGCATGAGGAAGAGGGAGAAGCTACCAACGAGTCCCAGATTTCTGACATCGCTCATGGGGGATAAAGATGCTGTCCTCAGATACAAAGCGGGAAGAGCAGACTGGTGGCTAAAGTGGGAGAAAGGATATGCAATTACATCCGCTCTGAGTGAGTTTGAGGTCCCTGTGGGATCTACGAGTAATGATATGTGGTAGGCATGTAGACTGTAGCATACACACTTTGAAGTTCATGTGGAAGATACAGGCTGGAGACACTGTTAGTACTCCATTTGCTTAAAGTGCTAATTTGATCCTATGGTTATAGGGGAGTTTGTGGCAGACAATGCACAGGGGCACCTGGCTGGCTAGAGTATGTGACTCCCGATCTCGGTTGCAAGTTCAAGCCCCACGTTCAGTGCAGAGATTACTTAAACATAAAATCTTCAAAAAGACAGCATATAGTGAGAACAGAAGTAGGCCAAGCCCTGAACTCTGACAAATATTGCTTGAGGAGTGAGTGGGAAAACCGCAAATATTAGCTAAGTTCATATCAGAGAAATAATCTTTAGAAGTCTTAAAAATTATATTCATGCTTACATTTTTATTCTAAACATCAAACATTAATTTGTTAGAGGCCTCATTTTGATTACTACCTTTTTATAGGAAATTGTTAAGACAGATAACCTTAAATACTGAAAGTTTAAAAAATTACCCTTTACAATGGGAGATACGGGCCTGCACTTAGCTTTGAGTTATGGTAAGTGAAGAGAAAGAACAGGGCTATTAACCAAAATACATTATTAGATGATCCCTCCCTGTGGTTTTTCTTACTTTTTTTCAGGAGAATGGCTTATTCATGTAAAGTATATATATTCATATATATTTATTGCATTTACTATGTATCAGGGAGTGTTTGAGGCATTGTATGCACAATGTAATAAATAAGCTAAGAAAGTTCTACAGCATTAAGATCTAGATAGGTGTACTGGAGAAAAATAAAGTAGGGAAGAGGAGTAGGAAATTCAGTGTTGGGGACAAGGACAGAAATCAAATCTGGCTTCATGGAAGTGCGGCTTCTACTGTCACACAGGGCTTACACTCAGAAGGGTTCCATATTGCTTCTGATGCTTCACTGTCATCATCTTGAACTTCCTAGTAAGTAATTTTTTAACAAGTGCCCCCTTAAATGATTCAGCTAGACCTGTTGCAATTTTACATATGGTAGGTGAGGAGGCCATTTTTGTGTGATATCTTTCATTTAGCTCACCAGATATACTCTTCACCTTTCTCTCAAGTCTTCTGTTCCAAGAGACTGACCACTGTAGATTGTAACAGTGAATTCCTTTGCCCTCTGGCTTCAAATTTGGTTCGAATAATAAGGAACTTAAACAGAAGTTCAAAAAGTTGCTGTTTCTCTCAAGAGGGCCTTGTCTACCCACTTATGTTCTAGGTTGTACAACTGTTCCCACTCCTTGTCCATCAAAGGCCCATCTAAGGCTCTGCATTACCAAGCCTGGCATATACTTATCCCTCCTGACCTCCCTACTCCCTGCTCCTATGATTGTTAAGCTTTTCTTTAATTTTTGTCATTTGAGTATGCTGTTTTCTGCCAGTACTCTGACTGGAAAAAACTCATTAAGAAGATGACATTTGAGTTGATTCTAGTAAGAGGAGAAGGGGAAGCCAGGCAGCTATCTAGAGAAAGGATTCCAGGCATTGGAAACTGCTAGGGTTCGGAGGTAGGGGGTTACCTCATCAATCAGAAAGGCTATATAAACCACAGTGAGACAAATCCACCCTGCTGTCTTACTGTAAATAAAGTTTAATTGGACATGGCCACATCTATTCATAGTATTATCTATGGCAATTTTTATAATACAACTTCAGAGTTCAGTAGTTGTGACTGAAACCATATACCCACAAAGCCTAAATTATTTACTATCTTTCCCTTTACAGAAAAGATTTGGCAACCTTTGAATTAGGGGGATAGGAAGGAGATCAGAGAGTCTATTGTTTCATGGATGAGAGGGGGAATAATAGAAGACAATGTTACAGGGATAACAGGAGGGTGGATGGGTTAAAGCCTTATGAGCCATTGTAAAGGCAAAGTGGAAAATTTTGAGGAGAAGACTTCTATTTTACCAGGATAACTAAAAATGTTGCCTTAAGAATAGTCTTAAGAACAGAAGCAAAAGGACAAGGGACTACTGTGAACAGCCAGGAGAAGGAAATGATGAGAGCTTAGACCAGGGTGACAGCAGTGAAGCTGGTGAGAAGCTGTCAGAGACTACATGGATTGTGAGGGTGAAGTTTGCTGACGGACTGAATGTGAAGTGTGAAAGAAAGAAAGACTGAGTACGAGTTGTCCTGCACAAGCAAGTACGGAGTTTCCATTAGCTGAGTTGGGGAAGTTGGTAGGAGGGAATGAGAGGTAGGGGTGGGAGTGGCATCACTCATGAGCGTGGTTTCAGATATCGTAAATTTGATTAGAAATCTACATAGTTATGGCATAGGTGGAAAGCATGTTATCCTGGGACTATAGAAGAAAATGTTTCAAGGAGGAAGGTAGAAGGGATCTACTGTGTCACTGCAGCTGGGGGTCAATTAAAATGAGATTGGAAAAAAGACCACTGAAGTCAACCACTCAGAGTACACGAGTAACTTTTATAATAGCAGTTTCTGTGGAGTGGTGGGGGTGAAAGGCTGACTAGAGGGGGCTTAGGAGAGACTAAGAGGAGAGGAAACATACATTGTGCACAGACAACTATTTGAAAGAGTTTCACAGTGGAGAAACAGAGAAGTAGGAAGTTGCTATATGTAGAAGCTGAGTAGAGGGAAAAAAAGTTTTAACAATGGACTAAATAACAGCATGTTAGTATGCTGTTAGGAAAGACCTTATAGACAGGAAAATATTGATGATGCATAAGAGAGGTTAAGAATTACCAGAGTGATGTCCTTGTAGGTGAAAAGGGATGGGTTCTGGTAAGTAAGTGCCAGTCTTAGCTACAAGCAGAGAGAGTTCTCAGGGCATGTGACACTGAGCTATTTAGTAAATAATCAATCAATCAATATTGACTTTCAGTCTTTCCACAATAAAACCACCTAATACTTTGTGAACAGTTAGGACATTAGTGCATAATTAAGGTCTTAAAGTTCAATTTACTATTTTGTCACTTGTGAGCTCCAAGACCCCAAACAACCTTTCTATGACATAGTTTGCCTCTGATTATTAAATATAGTATCTACTGGTCATTGTAGAACCTGGAAAAATTAACCAGTTTGATAAGTAAACCTTCCCAGGCTTCAAATCTCTCTGATGTTTGCTGCTATAAAACTGCATACAGAGAGAAAACTGAAAGGTACACATAGACTCAGATGTGTACCTAGCAAGAGTCATGTGGAGGTCTTCCTACAGTGCATTACTTCTATTATGTGATCTTTTTAAACATCCTCCAAATGAAAAATATTTACAATGACTTAACACTAAAATTGTTTTCATTTCTAAATATAGAGAACAAACTGAGTGTTGCTGGAGGGGTTGTGGTAGGGGATGGGCTAAATGGGCAAGGGGCATTAAGGAAGACACTTGTTTGGATGAGCACTGGGTGTTATATGTAGGGAATGAATCACTGGATTCTACTTCGGAAATCATTATTGCACTATATGCTAACTTGGAGGTAAATTAAAAAATAAAATAAAAAATTAAGTTTCATTTCTCAGAAGACTTATCTTTTATATAAATAGCATACATCTTATCTAGTTGCCACTATTTCTATAAGAATCTTACATATTAATCTTGACTAGAGATTCTAAACACACCTTTTAATTCTTAGGTCATATGTCACTGCCACTGAAGGACATTTCTGGGTCCTTCTGGGGAGAATGTATCTTTCTATGTCCCCGTTTTGTTCTGTGCATACCTGTGTTGCAATACAGATCAGGCTGCCTCAGAGTGATCTGTTGACACTTCTGTCTCCTCCTCCAGACTGTGAGCCCCTTATCTTATTCTCCATGGAGTCCTCAGTGACTTCCACAGAGTAGATACTGAATAAATATTTGCTGAATGAATGAATTTCAGTGTATAAATTTCACAATGGAGGCCTATCAAATAAAATGATATACAAGTCAAGAAATGGAGTAAGTGGGTACTAAGACAGTGTATTTAAGTGTTCATGAAAGATATTCATAGTATATATACATACTAATTCTGAGTATTTTATTTAAAAAAAGCTCTAGTTTTCAGAGATTGTTTTGGTGAAACACAGTCAGGGAACACTTCCTTGACTAGGCTTTTCAATATTAAGACTATATTTATGAGGTGTTCTGTTTCCTCTCTGTGACACATATGTTACACACACAGTGAGGGGGTTACATATTTCTTGAAGATAGCATACAAACACCCTTATCCAACTTTTATTTTAGGGAATATTGACAGCAATGAACTATTGAAGCCATAGCTCTAATATTCTGAAATAAGAGAGCATATAAATGAATTGAGTTTATATTATGTCAATCTTTAGAACTGATCTTCCTGGCAGAGGAACTAAAGTTGCTTATCGCTATTAGATTCACTCTTTCCCAACCTAGTTACTCTCTTTCCCCTGCTGTGAAGGTCTCTGTCTTTGAATTCTCTATTAAGTTTTTTTAATAGACATTCTGCTTTAGCACTTTCTGGGGAAAAAAAAGTTTAGCTTCCTTCTCCTACCCCCACCCCACAGTGGCCGTTAAGCCTTCTATTTAATATGAAATCTAGTGGAGACATCTGTGCTTTGCCAAAAAACAAAAACAAATAAAAAAATAGTTTTATTTTTCTAATTATTATCTACTTATCAGTTTTGGGTTAAGAATTCACTTGCCTTTGTGTCACCTTGAGAATTCAGTCTTAATTTTCCACATTCAGTCCTAAGGTACAATCATTTCTTTTCTGTTAGCATTTATCTGCATCTGCCTCAGAGAAGCTGTTTACATCTAGTGTTGGGCCACCCTTCACATTAAGTTTAAATTGAAAACATTTTTTTTCTAATAAAGATAATCTGTATCCCATTTGTCTTCAGGAAACTATAATAATTTAGCAACAGACGAAAATGTTTCAGAGCTGTGAAGGGCTTTGAAGCTGATGTTTTCCATTATCAGTTGCCTGTGTAGGTAAATACATTAAAGGTCAGAAATGAAATGCCCACACCAACCACTAAGTCGAAGGAACTAGTCTATTATGAACAAACTGCTCTCAGCTTATAAAAATGAAAAAAGAGTTTTTGTTGTCCCCAACTCTCATGAGGGCAACTATTGGGAAGGATCAAGTGCCTAGAAGATACCAGATTATACTGAAAGGGAGGAAAGAAAGTGCTGGTTTTGTTTTCCTCCAAATACACCACAGAAATGGATTTTTGTGTGTGTGCACTCTATTTTTGTTCTCTATCGTGTTTATTTGAAAATCTCTTGTAGCCCTCAATACTTGGAAAATCTTAAAGGTTTGTTGTCTGTTAAAACATTTCAGATTGAACACTTATTTCTTACTACAAGTGTAGAACATCATAGATGGTCACTGCCGCTGGCACCTCATAAACATTTGGACGACCCCAAGAGAACATCAGAGCCCAACTAACTACAGAAGCCAGACTGTAAGTCACACAAGATTTCTGATTTGCAAAAACAGGCCTACTGAGGTGGAGGAAAAGAGAGAGCAAACACTGCAATGCACCGATGGCAGTGTTTAAGTGAATTAAGAGCAATTTGCTACCAAATACAGGACTTGCTAGTGAGTCAGGGAGAATGAGAGCTGTTGGTTCAATCAGAGTAGCTGTCTCCCTGGATAGCTGAGATTCCAAGGTAGTCCAACATTCAGCCAATCAAATATTAAACTCATGGACTCTGCAAACCTAACATGATGGTATTCCAGATGGGACTGCTACTGATTTCTCAGGCTTTGGAATACCTAGCACACACCAGGAAAACAACAGACTGCTTAAAGAAATCATGACATCTTGAGAATGGAGGTGGTAGAAAAGAGAGAGAGAGAGAAAGAGAGAGAGAGAGACAGAGAGAGAGAGAGGAAAGTATAGTAATTCCTTTGTATTCACCTTACAGCAAGCCCTGCTGATTAAAATAGAGAATAAAACTTTCTAATGATCAATGTCTTTCCAATTTCTGTCTTTCCAAGACAGAAACATCTTGAACTCTTTACCTAACTGAGATATACTATTAATGTAGACTTAGACGCACCTACACTGGTTATAAGAAATCAAGAGCAATATACTTGAGCCCTTCTTAGTGATCTCCAAAACTCAGCATACTCAACAGGAGAAACATAATGCCATAAAATTGAGGCAGATATACATCCATCAGGTAGATTTTAATTTTTACAGGAATATTGTACTTATCAGACACTTTATACTCAGAATTTTGTATAAATGGCCAACCTAATTTACACATATCATCTAGTTTAATCATTACAACTATCTTATGAGGTAAATACAATTATGAATCCAATTTCATAGGTGAAGAACTTGAGGCTTAAAAAGTTTAAATACACGTAGCTGTTAATTGGAAGCCTGAGCTCTTAACCTCTATGTCATGCTGACTACAAGTCACAACCTGTTCATTTCTTTAGTTTTTGACCCCTGATGTCATAATGACACTTGCCAGGTCTATGTGACATACCTCAAATGTTCAGTTTGTTCCAAACCTAAAAACTGCCAGTAGTCTATCTGGCCAATATTGGGTCCACACACCAGCCATCAGCACATTTATGGAGCTTCTCTCTAGACTAATGTCCTCTAAGCAGAGAATGCCTTGAATTCTTTCTCCAACAAAGCCATCATCCTTCACCTTCCAAAGAATCATGGAATTTGAAAATGCCTTAACAGCTATATGAAAGCAATCTCTAAAATTTAATTACAACTTATTTCATTTGCCTCTTAATGCACTTCTAAATTTTATTTCCCCTAAAAGTTGTAAAAAATAAATTTTCAGTTTCTATCAGGAAAAGAAAAAAGCTTTTGGTAAACATGCCACTTTTTTTCATCATTAATATAATTCAAAGTGGAATAAATACTTGAGCTATAGTACAATGGAAAAATTCTAAACTGCTAAAATTGTGAGTGGGCCCACAAGAACTATAAATACTGACCTCTTAATCCATGGAAGAAAAACAGGTTACAACTCTCATGGTGAGATCATTACTGGCTGTAAAGTGGCAGATTCTGTGTATGATACAGACCTTCATTTGGAAACTTTATCACAATGCCTCAACATGCCCTCTGGATTTGCCTTAGATTCAGGGTTACCTTCCTTCTCCAAGTCACCTTTGCTTCCAGATCTTGTATTTATCCTTCATTCTTTTTTTGTCCATCTTAACCTTCATACAAGCACCAAATCTTATTATTTTTCTTTAAGTAGCTCTGTCTGGTAGGGCACAGTTCAGAGGCAGGTTGGTCGAAATGGACTAGTGAAGTCTTCTGGAGGTCTCTAAGGAAATCTTATCTGCTGAATTGAGTTAATGTCCACTTGTATTTTGGATATTTGCCCAGAAGCTAGTGGACAGCAGGGACTTTTAGAAGCAATGCAATTCCCAAAAACATAAAGCAAAAAATAAAAGGCAATGTTTGGAGAACAAGGGCTACCATAAAAATGTATTGTGCTCTACCTAATATTTGATTTGGAAAACATTTTTCCAATGTCTGTTATTAATCAGCATTTTTTAAGGCTTAATTTTGATCATTCTCTTTTCCTGTAACACTGTATGCAATAAAACCATCCTTGGAGCTGGGGAATAGCTCCATGGTAACAGATTCCCAAACATGGGTACAGGATGCAGCTTTCTGTGTGTGATCACAGTTCAGAAGAGGAAGAGGAGAAAATGAAATTCCATATTGGGTCTCTTTCCTTCCTTGGGATAACATCCTGAGGAAAAAGTCCACAATCTTATGAGGTAATTGGGAATGGGGGAAAGGGAAATGGAATCAAGTGAAAGATCAAGTTTAAACTGTTATTAGGCTCATTATGAAATTTCAAGATATGAAATAAATCCTTTATTTTAGTTCCCTAAAGAGATAAAAAAAAAAGATTCATTTCTTATTCGATAGAGCAAAAAAGAAATCTCTACCCTGATGCCACACTTTCTAGCACATACTGAAATAGATTCATTCATGCTTTCATTCAAAATTCACCGGGTGCTTGGAGCGCCTGGGTGGCTTAGTCGGTTAAGTGTCCGACTTTTGCTTGGGTCATGATCTCACGGTTTGTGGGTTTGAGCCCCGCGTCAGGCTCTGTGCTGACTGCCAGTTCAGAGCCTGGAGCCTGTTTCAGTCTGTGAGTCCCTCTCTCTCTGACCCTCCCCTGCTCATGCTGTCTCTCTCTCTCTCTCTCTCCTAAAAATAAATAAAACATTAAAAAAAAAATTCACCGGGTGCTTGCTATCCACAAGCAAAACCCTGTGGTAGGCAGTGTGCTAGGGTCCATGGCCATGGGCATTTGTATGGTCAATTTTTGTGAAAAACTAATGTATAGCATATCCAGACAATTGATTATTTAGATTATTATTCCATGCTAAGAATAAATGATCCAAACCATGAAAAAATACTGAAAAACCTTACTTAAATGAATACTGCTAAATGTAAGAAGCCAATCCAAAAATGCTACACACCATACGATTCCAATTCCATGATATTCTGGAAAAGGCAAAACTATGGAGACAATAAAAAGGTCAAGGTTTCTGGGTGAGGCAGAAGAGATGAATACGTACATCAGGAAGTATTTTTAGGACAGTAAAAATATTCTGTATGATACTTTAATGAGGGATACAGGTCATTATACATTTGTCCAAACCCACAGAACACACAATCCCAAGAATGAACTGTAAGGTAAACTGTGGACTGTGGGTGATGATGATGTGACACTGTAGGTTCATCCTTAGTAAAAATGTACCATTTTGGTGAGTAATGTTGATAACAGGAAGGCTAGACTTATGTGGGGACAGGGGTTACATGGGAAATCTCTCTACTTCTCTATTTTGTTGTTAACCTAAAAGCTGCTCTGAACAAAAAAAAACAACAGAAAAACAAAAAAAAAAAAAACTAAGGTCTTCAAAAAAATCACAACATTTAAAAATGAGTATTATACACCGAATGAATTAAACATTCCCATTTACACTAGCTGGCTATTCTAGAAGCTGGACACCAAAGCTGCACCTGAACACTACTGATCAGGAAGGATATTCTCCACTATTCTGGCCACTGTTACGTACACTTGACAAGCAACCTGGTCTTTATAAAACTTCATAATTTGCCTGCCGAGCTCAGCTAAGCGGACAATGGGTTTGGAGGAAATGGATTTGGAGTAAATGGATTTAAAGCAGGGGAATAGTGAAGTAAGGAAATATCTCAAATAAGGACCATTTAAAACTCTCATCAATGTTGCTGGACAGACTTTGAAAAAAAATAAGAATATTTTGTAGTTTGAGTTTAGATAGTCTTTAAGTATATGGGTGCTTCCAAAGTGCTTCAGGGTATTTAAAGCCATTTGTTTTTCCAATCTTGTTTGCACTATTAATTTGGTTAATGGGTTAGTAATTCTTTCTTTATAGATAGCAGGAAAGTAAACTTCAGCCCAACACTTTTCTAAATTATTACATCCTCTGAACAAATGGGGTACAGATTAATGAGGTTTTACTCAAAGCTCTGAATTCACAGGAGCCTTAAATGAAGTGACACATTCTTGTTTCCATTTAATGAAAACAACAATCGAGAAATGTAAATCTGACCTGAATGCAGGGTAAGAGAACTGGATAACTACCTGTCAACACTGAAATCACCTTCCAACTGTATCTCCTCTGAGATACAAAATGAGAGGACTCTGACCACTCACTAACAACACCAACTCGACAATCATTTAGAGACAGATAAAAGTCACACATCCTCCATTCTTAGGGCAACGAGGCTCAGGATATCACATACAAATGTACAACCTTTTTTTCATTTTATATGAACAATAATCAGAGTTTCTGATTTTGAGGTTTTTAGTTCATTTAATCATAAAACAACTTAAGGGCCGCTCCTCCTCCAAAATGCCAAATATTCCATTTCATCAAAAAAGAAAATGAGTAGATGAGATGATATAGTTACACAAAGTATTTTCTATAATATCAGCAGATCATGTTCAAGCTTTTACATAACTCATTGGTATTAGGAATTTTCCACATAGGTCATAATTAATTTCAACAAAACTTGTAAAAAAATTGTGAACTTGCCAAATCAACATGTATTTTGAAATGATTGCTCATAAAGTAGCACTTAATTACAATAATAAAAAATTCAAATGTAGGAGAAATGAATATGTCAGTGAAAGAAAGTTATGACCCCAAAGAGGCAAAGTAAGTATCTAGCTTCTTTTTTGTGTTGCTAAATTACTTGAGAAGAAAATGTTAGTATTTAAATAGAGCATCACTGCCCTTGAAGACAGTACTCATAAATCTATCAAACTCAAAATAAATGCTACTATTTTTTTTTACTTCTAATCTTCTAGCCAACCAAGTTGTTATTAAAAATATTATAGGGGTACCTGGGTGGCTTAGTCAGTTAAGCGTCAGGTTATCATATCCCAGTCTGTGGGTTTGAGCCCCATGTCCGGCTCTGTGCTGACAGCTCAGAGCCTGGAGACTGCTTCAGATTCTGTGTCTCCCTCTCTCTGCCCCTCTCCTGTTTGTGCTCTGTCTCTCTCTCTCTCAAAAAAAAAATTATAAACTGATTAATAACTTTGTGGTTTCTTGTATTGATCCAAGGTGACAAAGGGAAGAGCTACTGAAATCAATACCACTCCAGTAAAATGTTCAAACCAGTTTTTTCATCTAAAATGAAGAAATACTGCTAACCTAGATATTTTATTGGTTTATTCTTAATAAGCAATTGGAGAGGAAAAAGCTTAGTATTTGTAATACAACACAATGTCAAGGTACAAGATAGCTGATATACTTGAGGGTGCATAATTACAATGCAAAACTAGGTAGAATAGAGGAATGGTTGTCTTTTCCCTTCATAAAGTATTATATGTCTATAGTAAATCAGATTGCTAAGGTTAATGATGAATAGAAGTTTCTAACCATAAACATTATCATAGGAGATTAAACTTCTATAGAGAAGAGTGACAGGCATATTTATACCCCTGAAGAGAAGGCAAGATTACTAATGGGAACTCAGGTCTGCAAAAATTGTGGGTAGGCTGCAGCAGTTATTAAGACTCTGGTATCTGCCCATTAAAACAGATGTGGCGGGGGGGGGGTCAGTAGGTACAGAGGAGAATGTTCAATATTTTTCAAATGATTTCCTAAATGTAACATTACCATAATCACTTTAGATTTTAAATTCAGCACATAGTATTTTGCCTATAATTAGGGTATGTTGTCACTAGATGGCAGTGATGGTTAGGTCATAACTAGGGACAAAATTCATTCATTCAAGAAATCTCTCAAGTACCTACTACTATTATATACATTATATATGTATATAGACATGTCCTTACACTACAGAAATTTTAGGGTTTAAAATTTTTTTTAACGTTTTATTTATTTTTGAAACAGAGAGAGACAGAACATGAGTAGGGGAGGGGCAGAGAAACAGGGAGACACAAACTCTGAAGCAGACTCTGAGCTGTCGGCACAGAGCCAGATGCAAGGCTTGAACCCACGAACTGTGAGATCACGATTTGAGCCGAAGTTGGACACTTAACCAACTGAGCCACCCACGCACCCAGAACGTTTAGATTTTAAATAAATCCTACATGACAGTAAGCTGTATTAAGATAACAAGTTACAAAGAACTAGAGAATAATTTGTTTTTAAAATCCAAATACTGAGATATGCCTGTGCTATTACAGATTTAATTAATCTCTCATAATTTTTATACATTGATCTGATCTCTAAATATTTTTAGACATTAATGAGAATATCTGGAACTTCAGGGTATTTTGGTGTCAAAGCTATTACTGTCAATAATGTTCTATTTATTTGAAGTATTTTCCATTTTTCATACAGGATGTTTATGCTGCTAAAATTGTTAGAATTGCTAGCATTAAGCCCCTTAAAAGAAGGGTCTTTATATTTTAAGGTTTCTTAACAAGCTTAAATATGTATTTTTTAAATTTTATAAATTTTGTGGCACTTGTGTGGCTCACTCAGTTTAGTGTCTGACTTTGTGGGTTCAAGCCCTGCATCAGGCTCTGTGCTGACAGTTCAGAGCCTGGAGCCTTCTTTAGATTCTGTGTCTCCCTCTCTCTCTGCCCCTCCCCTGCTCTCTCTCTCTCTCTCCCCCCTCTCTTACTCTCTCTCTCAAAAATAAACAAATATTAAAAGAATTTTTAAAAATTGTGAAGAAAACCAAAATGGGAGGCATCACCACCCTGACTTTAGCCTCTACTGCAAAACTGTAATCATCAAGACAGTATGGCATTAGCACAAAAACAGACACATAGACCAATGGAATAGAGAACTCAGAATTGGACCCAAAAGTGTACAGCCAACTAATCTTTGACAAAGCAGGAAAGAGTATCCAATGGGAAAAAGACAACCTCGTTAACAGATGGTGCTGGGAGAACTGGACAGCAACATGCAGAAGAATGAAACTAGATCATTTTCTCACACCATACACAAAAATAAACTAAAAATGGATGAAGGACCTGAACATGAAACAGGAAACCATCAAAACCCTAGAGGAGAAAGCAGGAAACAACCTTGACCTCAACCGCAGCAATTTCTTACTTGACACATCTGCAAAGGCAAGGGAATCAAGAGCAAAAATAGACTATTGGGACCTATCAAGATTAAAAGCTTCTTCACGGCAAAGAAACAATCCATAAAACTAAGAGGTAACAGACGGAATGGGAAAAGATAGTTGCAAATGACATATCAGCCTAGCATCCAAAATCTATAAAGAACTCGCCAAACTCCACACCCAAAGAACAAACAATCCAGTGAAGAAATGGGCAGAAGATATGAACAGACACTTCTCCAAAGAGGACATCCAAATGGCCACAGACACATGAAATGACGCTTAGCATCCCTCCTCATCAGGGAAATACAAATCAAAACCACACTGAGATACCACCTCACGCCAGTCAGAGTGGCTAAAATGAGCAAATCAGAGGACCCTAGATGCTGGCGAGGATGTGGAGAAATGGGCATCCTCCTACACTGTTGGTGGGAATGTAAGCTGGTGCAGTCCCTTTGGAAAACAGTGTGGAGGTTCCTCAAAAAATTAACAACAGAACTCCCCTAGGACCCAGCAATAGCACTGCTAGGAATTTACCCAAGGGATACAGGAGTGCTGATGCATAGGAGAACATGTACCCCAATGTTCATAGCAGCACTCTCCACAATAGCTAAAACATGGAAAGAGCCTAAGTGTCCATCAACAGATGAATGGATCAAGAAGATGTGGTTTATCTATATGATGGAATACTACATGGTAATGAGAAAGAATGAAACCTGGCCATGTGTAGCCACATGGATGGACCTTGAGGGTGTTATGCTGAGCGAAATAAGTCAGGGAGAGAAGGACAGCTACCATATGTTTGCACGCATAGGAGGATTAGGAGGAACTTAATGGAGGATCATGGGGGAGAAGAAGGGGGGGAAATAGCGGGGGAGAAGGATGGAGGCAAACCATGAGAGACTCTTGAATGCTGAGAACAAACTGAGGGCTGATGGGGGTGGGGAACAGGGGAAGGGGGGAGATGGGCATGGAGGAGGGCACTTGTTGGGATGAGCACTGGGTGTTATATGGAAACCAACTTGACAATAAACTAAAAAAAGAATTTTAAAAAATTGTGATATTTAATAGTATATCATTTAATTGTGTATTTAATATGGGGAACAATAAAAGGACACCCAAAGACTCATCATCCTATATCAAAATTAAATAATGGCAAATAGCATTTATGCCTCATTCTGATTCCATTCTCTGTGTCCTTCCAAGAGATAATGCCTATCTCCAGCCTTTTGTGTTTATCGTTTTCTTGATTTATTTTCTAAAAAAATCTTGGTTTTCAACTGATTCACTTAGTCTAATTTACTTTATTTTAGTATTATTTATTTGAGAGAAAGAGCAAGCAGGGGAGAGGGCAGAGGGAGAGAGAGAAAGTGAGAGACAGAGAAAGAATCTCAAGCTGGCTCCACATTCAGTGAGCTGCCTAATGATTCTGGCTCTATCCCATGACCTTGGGATTATGACCTGAACCAAAATCAAGAGTTGGATTCTCAACCAACTAAGCTCCCCAGGTGCCCATAATTTATTTCAATTGCTGATAGTTTTAGATTCCTTTCCAGCATCTTTGCGTGTGTGTATGTGTGTGTGGGCAGACAACACAGATATGGATGCACTTTAAATCTATTCCACCTTTTTTATTTTTCTCTTTCACTTTAAATTTCACTTTTTGCTTGACTAGTTTGACACTTCCCATTCTGTATGTTCTCCTTTAGTGATTTTCCTAGAAATTTCAATATGCTTATTTTATTAATATCTTCCTTCCCAATTATTTTATTTTCTTGGTTAGTCTAATAAATCAACAACTGTGTGATCAGAAGTGATAGCAACAGATATCCTGATATTCTTTCTGATTATAAAAGGAAAGTTTTCTAACTTTTTACCTTAGAATGGTATTTGTTGTTGGCTTTTAGTAGATACATTTTATTAGAACTGCTGAGTCCCCTTCTAAGTTTGTTTGGGGAGTTTTTAAAATAATAAATGAAGGCCTAATATAATCAAACACTTTCTGCATCTAGTGAGATGATCATATCATTTTCTCCCTTAATCTGTTAATAAAAGTTAACTAGATTTTATATTTTATAATAATAAACTCTGCGCATATGTAAAATAAACCCTCTTGGTCATATAGATTATTATTTTTTATATGTTGTTGGACTTAGTTTACTAATATTTAAAGAATTTTCTAGGAGTGCCTGAGTGGCTCACTTGGTTAAACATCCCACTTCAGATTAGGTCATGATCTCACAATTTGTGAGGTTGAGCCCTGCATCGGGCTCTGTGCTGACAACTCAGAGCCTGGAGCCTGCTTCAGATTTTGTGTCTCCCTCTCTCTCTGCCTCTTCCCTAATCACGCTCTGTCTTTGTCTCAGTCTCTCTCTCTCTCAAAGATAAATAAACATTAAAAAGTTTTTCTTAAACGATCTAATATGTTTATGAATTTTTTATCTCTTGGGAATTTTTCATTTTCTTCTAAGTCTAGAAGGCATTAAAATAATTTTTGGTGCACCTTTTCCACATCTAGTTATACTGCTATAGATGACTTTTAGAACTTAAAGGGTTTCTTATATTTCTAGATGCAAAACTCAGGGAGGTCCTTTCTCTTCTATTTCCTTCCCTTTCCCCCCCATCTCCCCTTCAAGGAGGGCACTGTTTAACTTCTGGCTTTTCTGATCTTCCTACAGAATTGATAGAGCAATTAAAGCCCTAAGATTGTAAAGTAAAACTCCATCATTATTACTTGGTAAAAAGAAATATTCCACTCAGTGTAGCATCCTGTCAGAAGTGTAGACAAAAATGTCAATGTTCATTTCTCCAAGTTCATTGTTTTCTTTTTCAGGGAGCTGTGGGGAAATGGCTATGTTATAAAGAACTCAAAACAGCTAAATTTATTACAAAAAGTAAAGTTAATCAAATCTAGATCTTCCCCCCTCTAATTGCTCTAATTCACTGTGAAGAAATACCACAAGGGGAATCCATTTTGGGGCAGAACTAGGGCTCATCTGGATGTCTTTAAGAGACCTAAACTTGACAAGAGCCTTTGGTGCAAAGTTGACTAAGATGACATCAGGCTGAAAAGATGGAATTTCTCTAAGGAAAGACCTTCTTTAAAGTAAAGAAAGAATACAGACAGTTTAGATGGCTGAATGTCATAAAGGATCGTTATTTAACCTTAACAACGTACTTTACAGAGCATTGTGTGTCAGCTCCTTTGGCAAGCTCTTCTCCCACATTATCTTCTATGATCTTCCCAACATTGGAGGCAGATGATGTCATCAGACCCATTTTTAAGGACAAGCAAGAGAGGGTTACAAGTCATGCAACTTGCCCCAAACATCCCAGATTGGAGGTAGAAAACCCTAGACTTGAGATCAAGCATTTTGTCTCTAAAGATAATGTTCATCCTCTGAAGTCAGCAGTTGTAAACTGGAGATCATTAGGGTAAGAGCTTTATAAGCTGTAGCTATAATTATGTTAAAATGATCAACATGGGCAGAAGTCCCCATTATGGTGTTGTACTCAGTTGCAGGTATAGTTTCCTGCTAAGGAACGAAGCCAGAGAAACATGGATGCAGCACTGTGTTTTATGCAATTTTCTAATATTTTCCCCAGCAAGAAATAGCAGCTAAACACATGTGAATGCAGTGCTCTGTACCATGTCCAATCATCTTACTCAATCCTTCCTGCATGAGGCTGTCTAGTCCGCCTGTCATGAGACAAGCTTAGCATGCAGTTCTCCCATGCACTTGTTCATCTTTTTCTTGTTTTTATAACTGAACAGCCTCAAACCTTTCATCTGCATCTTCCATCAAGCTACATTCAGTTTTCCTTCAACACTAAATCCAGTATTTACTAAAACATTCACCTGCCTATTAAATGGGAATTTAAACATGTCTTTTAAACTAACTTAGTATTTTATTATTTTTTTTTCCCCGAAATTGTTTTGCAAGCGCTCTGGTTGCAAAGTTGCCTAAGTTTTCAGTGGTCTTCCTCAAGCCTGTTTTCCACTCCCACTCCCAAAACCTGGTTACTTTCAGAGTGTGGTTTTGCAGATTGTGAGTATTTTCAGGACCACATGTATCAGATTACAGTAGAACTTCTGTGTCACTGGGCTGTAGTTTATCTGCCATATTATTTTCGACTCTTATGACTTTATTAAATACTAGAATCTGTTGTGACTATATTGACTATTGAGTTATCTACAAATAGAATAAATTAGACATTTCCAAATAACATAGAGATCATATAAATGGATTAGTGAAACACAAGCTAAATACAGGCTATTTCCAATTATTTTCTGGCTCTTAATAAACTTATGTTTGACTCGAATTCTGAAGGGCTTTTAACTTGTCCAGTATTAGTGAAAAAATAAAAATGTATTTGACCTAGAAAAATGGTTTTTCATCTTTTATTTGGGAATAAGAGATTTCCATGGTGGGGATGAGGATAAGGAATGAAATCACATTAACTTATCATTTTTTAATCCCTTTTGAACTATGTTTCCCTTACGAAAACTGAGAATTTACATTTGTTCTAACTTTTTATTTCTTCAAGAGAATATGCTTAAATCTTCGGTTTTGAGTCTTTTATAAAGAAGACAGAATCATAACTAATTAGGAATTCTGATGAATTCAGAGAAATTGTAATCAGAAACTTCAGGCAATAAGTATTCAGAGGGTAGGACCTGGTGTTTGAGTTCCCGGTGCTTCTGATGAAGCTTCTGGCAATTTTCATGTTTAATTGGGGCATTGGATCCTGTCTATTTGAGGGGAGGAAAACAAGGTCCTGCTTATTTGGCATTTAAAATGACTTGATTAATAATTACCTGGAGGCATTAACTTAGAATCATTATAATGCTATCAGTATTTCCTGTTGTTGTTTTTTTTTGTGCTAATATTTATTTTGAAAGATGCAAAACTTACCTTTCAGTCTGTCATATAATTTATTTATCCTATTAACCCATATTGTTGTTGCTTCTGAGTCAGGCAGAATTACCCACACTATAACCTTACCTACTACAGAACTAGTTTACCTGTTTTAGCAAAGTCAAAAATATAAACCAGAGACACAGGTAGAGAGAACCAGAAAGAGACTTCACACAAGGGAGGAATTACATCCTCATACCCACTTTTTCTAATTACTTTCCCTTCAATATAGCTGTAAACATTTAAAAAAAAAACAACTTTATTTTGAATTTAAATGTGTAACTCAGGATTTCAGCCCTAACCCTCTCCTGGTCTCATTGTTTCCACCTTTTCTGCCAGGAAGATTGCACCCAGGTTCATGGCTTCATTTACCACCCATCTGCTGAGGATTACCATTTCCAGATCTTCTGTGCATACTTCTCTCTTTACTCAGATCTGCAAGATAAACACCTGGATATCATCTTGACTCCCTTTTCTTCTTCATATGTGTGTCCCATTAATCATCAAGTTCAATGTGTTCTGTTTCGACCTCAATCTTTCCAATGTCAATCCCTGCTCCAGGTTAGCATTTGGGGTGGGGAGAGAAGTAATATCACCTCCACAGTCTCCTCACTAGTCCTTCTGCTTCCACCAAGCCCCAAACTCATGCTTTACGATACTGCAGGGATGATTTTCCTCAAGCACAAACTTCTGATAATGTCCCTACTGTGCTTAAAACTCAGTGCTTCCTGTGTAAAGCCCTAAGCATAGTATTTAAGATATTTTTAAGGAGGCGATCTCTTCTTTCTCTCCTTGTAGCATGTCTAGAGCTGTTCAAGATACTGAGAATACATCAGCAATTGGTGTACATGGTCCCTGACTACCAGGCCTTACCATTAGGGGAGGGAGGTAGAAAACAAATAGATGAGCATACATTTAATAGAAAGCAAATACATAACCACATATTTGCTAGAAGACAAACAGATGAACACATATTTACCAATTTCAGGACCGATAGGTGCTATGGATAAAATAAGAAGAAATGATAGTGACTTGAAATACTGCTTTAATTAAAAGTGGTTGGAGAAATCCTCAAGGAAGGGATGGCATGTGAGTGGAGGCTTAAATAATAAACAGAAATGTGTAAATACCAGAGGAAACCTGAATTTAAAGACTCTAGGCATTGAAGGAGTTTAATATATTTAAGGGACAAGATGAAGAAGAAGCGATGGACCAGAACAAAGAAGATGAGGCCAGTATTGAAAGGGGGTCAGTCACACAAGGCTCTGCATGTGATTATACAGAGTTTCAATTCTGTATTGTTCGCAGTGGGAAGACACCAGAGGGATTTAAGTAGAAAGAGGAGTAACATGACTTACAACATTAAAAGCTCCTCTCATCTACACACCAAAAACTCTAAGACATTGCTGAAAGACATTGAAGAAAACACAAATAAATGGAAAGATACCTTGTGTTCATGGATTAAAAGTTAAAATTGTTACAGTATACACACTACTCAAAGCTGTACATAGATTCAAGGGAATCTTTATCAATATTTCAAGGTCTTTTTTCACAGAAATAGAAAGAATACTAAAATCTGTAGGGAACCATAAAAAACTCCAAATAGCCAAAAAGCAATCTCAGAAAGAACAAAGCTGGAGGTAACAATGTCTCTCATCTGTGTCTTAGAGTTTTCAGTGTACAGGTCTTTCACCTTCTTGATTAACTTATTCCTAAATATTTTTTTGATACACCTGTAAATTGGATTGTTTTCTTAATTTCTCTGGCAGCCTCATCAATAAATGGTAATGAGAAAACTGGTCAGTTACATGCAAAAGACTAAAACTAGGTCACTATCTTACACCATACACAGAAACTAACTCAAACAGCTTAAAGACATGATTGAAGATCTGAAACTGTAAAATTCCTAGAAGAAAACATAGATGGTAAGGTCCATGGCATCAGTCTTAGTGTTGATTTGTGTCAGACTCCAAAAGGGGGAAAAACAAACAATTGGGACTAAATCAAACTTACAAGTTTCTACCCAAAAAAGAAATCATCATCAAAACAAAAAGGCAACCTATTGAATGGGAAATAGTATTTGCAAAGCATACATCTGATAAGGGGTTAATATCCAAAAAATATAAAGAATTTATGCAACTCAACAACAATAAAAAACAAACAACCTGATTAAAATTGGCAGAGGATCTGAATAGACACTTTTCAAAAGACATAGAGATGGCCAACAGGTACATGAAAAGATGGTCAACATCAATAGTCATCAGAGAAATGCAAATCGAAATCACCAATGATATCATATTACACCTATTAGGCTATTATCAAATACATAAGGAATAACAAGTATTGGAGAGGATGTGTTGAAAAAAGAATGCTTGTACACTGTTGGTGAGAAGGCAAATTGTAGCAGATATTATGGAAAACAGCATGGAAATTCCTCAAAAAATTAAGAATGGAACTACCAGATGATCCAGCAATTCCACTACAGGGTATCTATACAAAGAAAACAAAAATACTAATTTGAAAAGATGTATGCACCCCTATGTTCACTGAAGCATTATTTACAACCCAGATATGGAAACAATCTAAATGTCCACAAATGAATGAAGATGTGGTGTGTGTAATGTGTACACACACACACACACACACACACACACACACACACAGGGATATTACTTGGCCATTAAAAAGAATTAAATCTTGCCATTTGCAAAACATGGATGGACCATGAGGGTATTATGCTAAGTGAAATAAGTCATAAGGAGAAAGACAAATACCATGGGATTAAAAGCATATGTAGAATCTTAAAAAAAAATGAACAAAGTGAAATAAAACCACACTAACAGACACAGAAAACAGATCAGACACAGAAAATAGATCCCAGAGAGGAAAAAGGAGACAGAGTGAGCAAAAGGGGTGAAGGAAGTAAATTGGAGGATAAGGAAAGAAATCTAGACTTTGGGGCCAGTCACTTTGTATTATATATAGATGTTGAATTACAATGTTGTACATCTGAACCTTATATCTATGTATAAAATTTGGAGGTATCTTTATTTCAAATTATATTACAAAGCTATAGTAATCAAAACAGTGTATTGTGATAAAAACAGACATATAGACCAATGGAACAGAACTGAGAACCCAGAAATAAACCCATGCATGGTCAGCTAACACATGAATACTCAATAGGGAAATCATTTCTTTTCAATAAAAGTATTTCCCCAGTGTTGGGGAAATTGGATGTCCATATGCAAAAGAATGAAATTGGGCCCCCATCTTACACAACTCACAAAAATAGATCAAAGTGGATTAAAGACTTAAATACAAGACATGTAACAATGAAAGTCTTAGAAGAAAACATAGGGGAAAAGCTCCTTGCATTGGCATGATGTTTTGGATAGGACATCCAAAGTACAAGTAACTGAAACAAAAATCAGTAAGGGGGAATACATCAAAGTAAAATGTTTCTGCATAAAGAAGCAGTCAAGAATGTGAAAAGGCAATCAATTGGAGAAAATATTTACAAGCCATAAATATAATAAATGGTTAATATCCAAAATATACAAGTAACTCAGACAATTAAATACCAAAAAAAAACAATTTGATTATAGAATGAGCAGAGGACTTGCCCAGACATTTTTCCAAAGACAACAAACAAATGGCCAACAGGTACATGATAAGGTACTCAACATCACTAAATGTCAGGGAAATGCAAATCGAAACCACAGTTGTCATCTCATACCTGATAGAATGGCTATTATTTAAGGGAAAAAAATCCACAAAAACATTCAGAGATTTGTGCTGGCAAAAATGTGGAGAAAAGATAACACTGTGCACTGTTGATAGGAATATAAAGTGGTAAAGTCACAGTGGAAAACAGTTTGGAGGTGCCTAGAAAAATTATAGAACAATCCAGCAATCCTACTTCTGGGTATATACCTGAAAAACATGAAATCACTCTCAAAGAGATATATACACTCACATGTTCACTGCCTCATTATTCTCAATAGCTAACACATGGATACAACCTAAGTGTCCACCGATGGATGATGGATAAAGAAAATGCAGTATTTATATCCAATGGAATATCATTCAGTCATAAAAAGGAGGAAACATATCACTTGTAAGGACATGTATGGACTTTCAGGGTATTATGCTAAATGAACTATGTCAGAGAAAGAAAAATACTGTATGCTATTACTCATACCTGGCATCTAAAAATATTGAAGTTACAGAAATGATATTGTGAATGCTAACAGGTAGGAGAATTGGGGAAATGTTGGTAAAAGGATACAAACTTTCCGTTATAAAATGACTAAGTTCTGAGAATCTAATGCACATAGTTAATCATACTGTTTCATATACATGAAAGTTGCAATGAGACTAGATCTTAAGTATTTTCCACACTAACAACAAAACAGTAGTTTTGTGAGGTGAAAAGGATATTACACACCTCAATGTAGTAGATATTTCACAATATATACATGTATCAAATAATCACATTGTAAAGTTTAACCTTACACAATGTCCTATGTCCAAGATATCTTAATAAACTTGGAAAAGTAGGGATGCCTGGGTGGCACAGTTGGTTAAGCATTCTACTGCGGTTCAGGTCATGATCTCATGGGTTCATGAGTTCAAGCTCTGCATTGGGCTCTGTGTTGACAGCTCAGGCCTGAAGCCTGTTTCTGATTCTCTGTCTCCCTCACTCTTTGCCCTTCCCCTGCTCATGCACACTCTGTCAAAAATAAACATTTAAAAATTAAAAAATAACTTGGAAAAGTATAGGTCAAAAAACCTCCTTTGAGTCCTCTCCACTTTCTTCTCTCTCATGCTCTGCTATAGCCATACTGAACTACTACCTCTGGCCCCAGAGATGTGCATACTGCCTCTCTGGGCTTGTGCACATGTTGTTCCTTCTGCCTGGAGTATCTTCACTGACATATCATTCCCTCCCTTCTAGCTTCCACCTACCCTTTGGATCTCTCAAACAGGTAATATTGTCTGGAGGAAGCCTTTTCTCCCTTACAGACTGGGATTGGCATCCCTCCTTCCATTTTCAAGCTTTAGCATGAAAGTACTTACTTACTGAAACACAAAGTGTTGTCTATGTCCCTCACCAGATCATCAGCTTTTTGAAAACATGCCTGGCTGAGTTGATTCCTGTTAATCTGGTGTGAGCATAGAGCCCCAATGTAGAGCAGACATTCGAAATATATTTTCTGAATAAAAGAAAGATTTAGGGATCATTGGATGCTTTACAGTAGAGATAGATGGCTTTATGGAAACAAACACAGAAGTAGGTATAATGAAAGTTTTTCAAAGAAAATAAACAGAGTATGTTCCTAAAATCCATATAAATGTCCTAGTTCCTCTTTGATGTCACAAGTTCCTAAGTACCTCAATCCCTCTAGCCCAGTCTTGTGAATGCATTTTCTTTTTCTCAGCAAGCATTTCTAAAGAGCAACTGTATTCTTCTACTCTTTTTCTGATATTTTTCTAATTATTTTTTCATTGCAGATGCTGTTTGTTATTTTCACTCTTTCCTGGTTCCATCTCATATTTCATTCCCAGCCTCTTTGGCTACCAGCTTCCACATTCTCTTCTGTGCCATTTTGTATTAATTCAGCACAACAGAAATTACTTCTTGCACAGAAAAGACACACACTGCTCTATACCGTCATCTATTATCATATAGGCTTGTAATTTAGGAGTTGGATAATTCCTAGTTATTCTGGATTGATCTCCCAGTTGAGAGATTACCTAGATCTCTCCCTTCATTCTCTTACAGTCTGTCTCTTGGCCACAGCGGTTTTTTTTTTTTTTTTATTTTCAGTAGATTATATGCAGAGATGAAGGGCAGCAGTGAAATGCAAATTAATTGATTCTAGTCATTGTGAGCAGCTCATAAAAAGATTTGATGGAAGACAAGATTGAAATTATAGGCTCAATTGAGAATTATAAACTGTCCATGAATGTCACTTATATATGCTATTTCTAGTTACCATTTCATATGGATAATTGGAAAGAAAATGGAAAAAGAAAAAAAAAGATAGTGATAAATGAAAAATAGGAAAAAAGAGAGCTAAAAGATAGAAGTTATACTACAATGTGGCTCCTCCAAACACTGAGTGCAGGCTGCCCTGGTTTTGAAGCAGATTCCACTGACTGTGTCTCCTGCGGGGGGGAACAGTTTCAGTCTGCAGATAAAAAAATGTATGCTTGATTATTAAGAACACTATAGACTAAAAAAACCAAGAGGTTGACTCTCTGAACTGTTCTGTTTCATAATGGTCTTCTTGGTTCAAGTAGGTATGAGTCACTGCAGAGTCCCCAGCCCCTACGTACTCATACAAAAAGGCCCACACACATACACACACAACTCGATGACATAAAGTTAGCTCTTTCCTAATCTCATAGGGATATGGAGAGCCAAAATTTTTTACGTATTTTTATTTATTTTTAGGAGAGAGAGAGAGAGAGAGTGCGTGAGCAGGGGAGGGTCAGAGAGAGAGGGAGACACAGACTCCGAAATAGGCTCCAGGCTCTGAGCTGGCAGTCAGCACAGAGCCAGACGCGGGGCTTGAACCCACGAACTGTGAGATCATGACCTAAGCAAAAGTCGGACGCTTAACCGACTAAGCCACTAGGCGCCCCATAGAGAGCCAAATTTTTAAGAAAACAATCTCAAGAAAAAACTACTAGTGCTCTGAAATCTAAGGCACTTAAGTAAAGCAATAACTAACCTTTTTCGGTGAAGAACTCAGGGGAGGGAGGTTCTCATCCTTAATTCCCTGATACTGACTTTGAAGCCATCTGCATTTATGCAGGGTCATTCTTGCATAAATGCAATCCTCTGTGGGCACTGTGCCCCTCAATATAATGGCACTCATTAGTGAATGTACAAACATTTCTGTGAATATATTAAAAGGTTTAAGAGAAATTAGCCTTTGTTTATAATTAGAAAACAGCAGTGAAAATGTATTTTATTTCATTGACTTTCCTGAACACATTAAAATTAACAATGAAATAATCTCTATCCCACCTCCCAAACTTCTTCCTAGAGGTACAAATCCTTACATTGTCATGCATTGTTTTGTCCCTGTCAAAATCCTTTTGACGTCTGGTGGTGGTAGATTTTTGGGGTTATTTTTGATATACAATATGGCAAATCTTCCTTTGGAGCTGTTCTGCATCTTGCTAGGAAGATATTAAAGGCTGTACCAATATGATAATTACAGAAATTCTTATTTTATCATATTCACGATGTATAGAAAAAAACAATTGTTCTGCGAAAGGGGTTACCTGAAGATATTGTGTTATCAGGTGGATATAGCATTATTGGAATATCTGGTTGTCTATGAGACATTCCAGGAAGATCAAGAATTCCTGTGCAGCACATGTCACTTTAAGGTAAAAAGAACATCCTTCTGGCCAAGTCACCATGTAAGTAACATTAACATGGCTCCCACAGAAACAATTGGTTCTGGTGGGACTTAAATGGCACTTGCTCTATTGGCCTGTGTTGTACTCAGAAGGTTCATACCCAGAATTGGCTTAACCATCAAGGCCTGAGCAGGAGACTGAATGTGGACGTTAAGAAGGAAAAGAAAACATAAGACAATGTACAGTGAAATTTAATCTTTGGAGGATCCTAAGAGTAAATACCTGGAATTTCCCCAAAGAAGGAATAGTGGTTTTGTAATTTTTGTGGCAAAATTTCTACAAGGTAGGAGGTGATATTAGGTCAAGAAAACCACTTGGGACGGAGATACTGGATGAAAATCTCACTGAGTATGATCTTGACAAAGCATTAGTTTAATGTTGGTAAGAAAGATGAAGACATTGCCCAAGGCCTCCTTGCTCTATCTCTGAGAAGTACTGAGGAAAAAACAAGGCATCTTAAGAGAAGACGAGGCTACTTTAAATGGAAAGGACTTGGAAGTGAAGAGTTAGTACAGCAGAATGGTTAAAAGCAGGGGCCACCAGACTGCCTGACACCACTCAGCCATTTATTAGCTATGTGCCCTTGGGCAAATTATTTAACCTAACAGGGTTTCAAGTTTCCTCATCTGCATAGTCCCTTGTGGATGATGATCAGGCTTTAATCATCAGAGTTAAGGGGAAGACAGTGGCTCTGGATCACTGTGGTGGTAGAAAATGAAACAAATCCTGCCTAGTGCTCCTGAGATATTCTGCCTTGAGAATTGGCTCAGCCTACACATTGAGAATGGTGATTCCTACATGCTGCAGGAATTTGGGTAGTATTTATAGGGCACAGGGGCCCATGTCTGAGAGTGGTGCCAGAGTACTGCCTTCTCTCTTCTAATCCTATCTACTCTGGCATTTGGTCAGAGGATTCGGCTTCTGCCTGCTGGATCCCTGAGGATAGTTTCATTCAAACACAGACACAGACACCCACTTCTCTTGACCCACAGCTGCTGCACAGCTCATTTTTCCATAATCTTACCTCCACAGTGGCCATGGACAGCTTGGCTGGGAGCCCCCTCAATGAATGTGATGCTGTAAAATCTACAGATTCTCTCTCAAAGGGAACAATGCTGTTCTATCACTTGTGAGTACCTCTGGAAGGTTTTTTTCCCCCCCCAGCATTCGTGGCTTTGGACAAAGCTCACCAAGACCAGTTACTATTCAACAGTCAGAGTCTCCTGACTGCTGCAAGATAGAATCAAGTCAATGTCGACTTCCTTTTTTTTTTTTTAAATTTTTTAATGTTTTATTTATTTCTAGGAGAGAGAGAGAGAGAGAGAGAGAGAGAGAGAGAGACAGCGTGGAGCAGGGGAGGGTCAGAGAGAGGGAGTCACAGACTCTGAAACAGGCTCCAGGCTCTGAGCTGGCAGTCAGCACAGAGCCCGACGCGGGGCTCAAACCCACGAACCGCGAGATCATGACCTAAGCGAAAGTCGGACGCTTAACCGCTTAACCGACTAAGCCACCCAGGCGCCCCTGTTGACTCCCTTTCAAGTCATTTGTAAGCACACGCAAACTCTGGAGTACAGAGCATCAGGAGGGAATACTCAGACTTCCGGTCTTCACACTGTTGCTAGAAGAAGACTTCAAGCACTGCATTCCAGGGATTGGCCACAGGAAATTATTTGCACTCTGAATTGAGTAGAACAAAACCCCAGTCAAAACAGGAAGCACTCTTTCCCATCCACATTTCTTTCTCCCTATGTCCTTGCAAATGTGTGCTACTCTTTTAAAATATTTTTTAATGTTTATTTATTTTTGAGACAGTGAGAGAGAGAGAGAGAGAGCGAGCTAGCGAGCGAGCATGACCAAGTGGGGAAAAGGCAAAGAAAAAGAGGGAGAGAGGATATGAAGCAAGCTCTGCATTGTCACCAGAGAGCCCAATATAGGACTTGAATTCAAACCATGAGATAATGACCTGAGCTGAAGCTGGATGCTTAACCAACTGAGCCAACCAGGTGCCCCTAAATGTGTGCTACTCTTAAAGTAATTACTAACCTGGAATTTTTGAAAGAAATTAAATATTTATGTGTGCATATACACATATACATACATACAGGTATACACATGTATGTACACACACATATTCATGTACATACACATAGGTACACATGTGTATACATATTCCCAAGGTGAAACAGAAGCTCCAAATAACAAGACCTAAAAAGGTTCCTGGTCATCTTGGAGCAAGGTTTCATAAGAGTCTGTCAAAGCAGAAAAATTGGTATTATTAGTTCAGTCAGTATATGCTAGAGAACCAAGGATTTTCAACTGTATAAACAAATGAAATATTGAACTTTTCAATATTTCAAGGTCTCTATACTGACAAAATGTCCACAACCTGCCTAAGGCTATAATCTTGCAACTGCTTTAAGCAAAGAGCACTAAATCTACCTCCTAATTGGCTGAAACACATAGAAAATTCAGGTGTTTCAGGAAATAGTAAAAAGGATTCATTAGATCACTCTTATCTAAAGACATTCAGAACCAGCATCTCAACCTAATACTATTAAACATTTTACATCAGGAGTCCTGTCTATAAGATTAGAAAATCAGTCATAAAGTGTTAGGTGCAGAAATAGATTAATTTGGGGACTTTGGCTAAATGTTGCCTTATAACATACATATGCCTCTTACATACATATGTAAGAACAATTTTTGTTAGACTGTATTTCCCAAAGAGCTACAAACATATAAACAACAACCACAATGAAACAATTATGCTAATATTCTTAGATCACCTGACCAGGCTGTTCAAAAACATTTCTAGCAACTTGGCCATCTGAACTAGAAATTATAGGTTAGAATGAACAGCATAATCAAATCATCCATTTCACTTGGGGGATTAGATAATCCTGGAGGTAATCAAACTCAAAGGCAATTGAACAGCCTGCTTTGAAATGTATAGATTTTTTTTTTAAGTTTCTGCCTTCATATTCTTTAAACTCTTTTGCACTAGTTCCAAACCATATCACTGGGGGAAACGAATTTTTAAAAAAAAAATTATGGGATTAGCCATTTCAAAAGGGCAGTATTGAAAATGAACACATTTACTTCATAGAATTGAAATTACTTCCTTCTTGTCTTTGCTAACTGTTACTGTTTGAAATGCTAATTTTCAACAATGCGTTGGGAAGGGGGCAGGATGAAAAACTGTACATATGCCACATCAAGATATGATCTAGGGTTTTGTAGGTCTAGGGGCACCTGCGTGGCTCAGTCCGTTAAGCGTCCAACTTTGGCTCAGGTCATGATCTCATGGTTTGTGGGTTCAAACCCCGTGTTAGGCTTTGAGCTAACAGGTCAGAGCTTGGAACCTGCTTCAGATTCTATGTCTTCTCCTCTCTCTAATTTGCAAACAACTAATCCACATAATTGTGTAAAACACTTTACAGGGGGAAAGAAAATAAACTCAGTGATTTATCAATCCTCAGTTACACAAAGTTTGATCATGCTTCTTGGGTCAACTGTAGTTGAAACTGTTCTTCAGAACTACCACCCTCACCAAACAAGGATTGGAAGGGCAAATTCACATATGAACATGTCACCAAGTGAATATCACCACCTAGTGTGCCCAGGCCTAATGCAAATGGTCATCTGTAAAAGTATTATTTTCTCTCTAAAGATAATTACTTTTATCTATATGCAAACCAAAAATCCTTTTAATATATCAAAATAATTTAAGTCTTTTTAAAAACTTTACTATATCCAACTTATATGTATATGTGCATATACACACATAATTCCAAAATACATTTTATTCTTTTTTAAAATTTATTTACTTATTTTTGAGAGAGACAGAACACAAGTGGGGGAGGGGCACAGAGCCCAGTATGGGGCTCAAACCCACGAACCCCAAGATCATGACCTGAACAGAAGCTGGACACTAAACTGACTGAGACACCTAGGCATTCCTACATTTTACATTATAAACCAAAAACCTCTAAGTGTCAAAAAGAATAGCAAAATGGTTAAATAAATCAACATAAATCCATAGGATAGAATATTACACAGCTAAAAATTCATGCCATTGATGATTATCTAGTGACATAGGAAGATGTTCACAGCAGTTGAAATGGAAAATGTCAAACTTTATATACTGTCTTGCAATTTTTTAATGTTTGCTTATGTATTTATTTATTTATTTTTGAGACAGAGAGAGAGAACACAGTGGGGAAGTGATGGAGAGAGAGGAGAAGACATAGAATCTGAAGCAGGTTCCAAGCTCTGACCTGTTAGCTCAAAGCCTAACACGGGGTTTGAACCCACAAACCATGAGATCATGACCTGAGCCAAAGTTGGACGCTTAACGGACTGAGCCACCCAGGTGCCCCTACACCTCACTGCAATTTTTAAGTAAAAAAACGTGTATATAGAAAATACTAGTAGGCAACTAACATCTCAACCATTAGCCATCTCTATAGGGTGAGATCTCTTACAATTTTCTTATAAGAAAATGTGTACACATATGTGTGTGGTTCTCATCAAACATTAGCTGATATTTATAGCTTACACTGCAAACAGTTTCAAAAACAGAATTACCTATAGATTGAATTCATTGCTAAAAGTAATGTCACCTGAAATCAAACATTCTATTTAAATTCCAAGTAAACACTTCATAGTCATTGGAAACCTAAAGAAGAGGGCAATTGCATAAAGTCTGTTCTAGACCTAAACTGGTAGAAAAAGTCATTGCTGAAGTAATAATATTCCAAGATATAGAAATGTATGTTGACTGTTTTAAGGTTTCGAACAAATACATTTATCTTTAGTTCAAAGCCACTGTAAAGAAACCCTCAACTACTTTTATCTTGTTCAAGTACTATTCTTTTTTAATGGAAAGCTTTGGATGAAGAAAAATATATTTTGTTTTTGTTTCATCTAATGTTATTCTTCTTTACTTGGAAAACGAAATATTAAATGTAAATGTAAATATTAAAGTAAATGTAGAGAAAAGCAGCCGAGAGACTAAAAGATCTCAGCTTCTCCTACACAGAAACACAATGGCAATAAAAAACCCCGTGGGACCAGTTCCCAAATAGAAAAGTTGTTTCTCCTTTTTAATATATCATACCCACACATAACCCTAGTTCTGTGCAAGCCCAGAGAAAACAGTTAACTTGCCGTTATGAAAACAAAACCCAAAACACATGTAACACACAAACATCTGTGGAAAAAATAACTTCTTGAGAAAATAACTTAGAAACCTCAAAACAGAGTTAAAACAGCATACTCTAGACAATAATAAGCTGTAATGTATTAAAAATATTTCATAATAAACAGTATCTGAGTATACATAAATTATCTTTAACCTACTAGAAATGGGAATCATGGCCTCCTGAAAAGAAAAAAAAAGTCACCATTCTGCATTTAGCTCTATTCATATATTGCATTTCTGTATTTTTTTTGTTTGTATTGTAAAAAATTCACATAAAAAACAATGTTGTGATGTAAAAAAATAAAATAAAATAAAAATATTTCATAATAAACAGTATCTGAGTATACATAACTTATCTTTAACCTACACTCTGTAAGGAACACACTTAAGTAATCTAATCAGGAATTCACACTTCAGGGTTAGCACCTGAAAATCAATATCAACAGTCCACATTCTAGAGAAGACTATGCCATGCATTTAAAATATCACCAGAGAATCTATACCACAGGGTAAGTTAAGTGGCTTAAGTAATAGTTAAAATAAATTACCTTTAGTAAAATAAGTGGTATTGATGAGAGGTGGTTTGTTAGAAAAATTGTGTACATATCTCTGCCCTTCCATATGCAAAATATGAAAACCTAATAGGTCCAATAGCCAAACAGCACTCAAGGCCTGGAATTTCGTTTAGGTGCACACTACTTCAATGGAGGACACCATCATCTGAAAACACTAAAGGGCTTTCTGATCTCACCACATATCCTTGCGTCTTTCTTTGGAAGGAAGCTTTCATTAAATACTTGTTGAGAGTTCCTAAATGGGCAAAGAGTGGATGGTTTTTGTGCCTGCATGCTAATAAAAATATGGCAGGATTCAGACTAAGGCTTGCTTTCTTTCAATAAGCAGGGAGAGACTCTCAATTTCCCACTTACCCTCAATTCCTGGTAGTTACTGGTATTTAACAAACCGGACAGCTACACAATAACCCAGATCAATGGTCATCTTCTTTGGCAAGCTGTCTATTTTCTCCTTTATGCTTCACATTGTATATGGTAGTATGTGTTCTATCATATTGACAAGTATTAACTTTTTTTTTTTTAATTTTTGTCTTCCCCACTGCTTATGTATTTCTTTATACTTTAAAATTCAGAGTAGGAACTATTTTACCTTCATCCCTCTAACTTCCCAGGATGGTGTTCATTAGTATCTGTAGCTCTAAATTTGACAGAGGCATCATGTTAAACTTGGGTTAAAAAAAAAAGTAGTGACAAAAGTCCTAGGAATGTCTCAAACCCTCTTCCATGGGACTTCTTTCCATCAGCCATCAGCACACTATTCTAGATTGTGGCTTTCTTGAATAGGACTCTGGCTTCCTGTGCAACTGTCACAGCAGCTGATCTCAGTAGGTGTACCTGACAATCACCAGGGCAGGCCATATTTGACAAACAGAGGCAATACATAAATATATGAATGTAATTCTTCTGAGCTATGACAGCCCCAGATGCCATTGTTTCCTATGAGGGAAAAATAGGTGTGTAGCAATATTAATAAGCAAGACACAATTATTTGGAACAACTTGGGAGCAATCAAATCTGCCACTCATACACATTTCTAATGTTACATTTTTCCCAAGGAAAAAGCATAGTTTTAAACTTGCTGATCCAAAAAGACCCCATAAATTGAAGTTTCTTAACCCCATTAATTTAATATTAACATTCTATACTAAAAATAATATTGAGGAATACTGCTGAGAAAGCTGCCGAGCTAGAGAACGAACACAGCTTCTAGAATAGGATGTCTTATGTTATATAAGTTCCATTCTATAAATACGTCTGGCAGAAGTGTCATTCTGCATTATTTTTGCTGCAATATATGTTATTCTGAGGATCTGTTATAGTGGTGGCTTGCAGATCTACTATACTGAAATTTCCATATTGACAGTTACCAGAGAGAAAATAATCCTAATACCAAATAAACTGTCAGAAAATATGTAGCTTGGTGGTTAGAGATGCAGTATCATTTTAAAACCAAGTGAAATTCCTTTAATTTTAAAATACTGAAAATAAGCCTTTCCTGTTCTAAGACTTTGAGTTGTTTTTCATTTATTGTTCTGGCAGTCTAAAAAGGGAAACCTAACATTTTCTAACTGATGGACAGCAGTGATTTTTTTTTTTTAACTGAAACACCCACACTTAAAACTTCTTGGCAGTTTTTAAGGCAGTGCTGGGTTAGGAAGAAGATGAGAATATGTCACCTTTGCTAAGATGAACATCTGGGTTCTTGAGCCACCAAATGAAGGCAAAGATGTAGGATTTGAAAAATATTTTGTCATATAAAAGTTTTCCAGTGGAGAATTTTAATGGACACAGATTCTGGAAGCTTTTGCAAATAAAAACAGAAAAATAGAACTGAAATTTAGTAGATGTTTTCACATGTGTGAGTAAATATGGATTTTAAAGGAAATAGTTTTAAACAGAATATAGAAAATAGAGAATATCTAACAATTCAGAATGTTGTGTTAAATTCAAGGAACATTTATTTAGTATACATGCCAAAAACAGAAAGAAGCAAATCTCTCAGGATATAGAGATTCATCATCATTTACTCCTGTTTAAGTTAGTGAATTATTTTTATTCTTTTTGCTTTCACACTACTGTTATCTGAGTTAACCTTTTTCAATGTAAAAAAATAAACTAAATAGAACAAATCAAAATTATTACTACTTTCACCATAATTTAGAAAGCTCTACAACAGTTCTCAAATTTTAGAGTAGAAGATAATTTATTTGGACAAAAGAACTGAAAATTCAAGGGTGGAACCAAAAAAACTACAGTTTTAAATAAGCTCTGGAGGGGACTGTAACACAGGGGCTTGTAAGAACCATCATTTGAGATACGGGGCCCTATGTGCTGTATAATAGCACCTATCTATCCTTTTCCAACAAAACTCAGCTGTACAAAGTGGTGGGTTGGAAAATGTGCAACACATTACTCTCAGGGGGTTGGGTTGAGATTAATTTGCAGTGTCTGCCTATTTTCATAGTATAATACTCCCAGTGTGGCCACGTTCAAGCTACCAATATGAGATCATTAAACATGGAAGTGGGAAGAGATGCTCAGTGGCACACCATTATGTCCACCATATGTAATAGTAAAATGTGGTCAAATAGTTAGAAAATAAAGTTGTGAGGACTTATTACCAATTTTTTATTCAGGTGATTTCTTAGTTTATAAAACTTTTACAAATGGTTGTTTTAACTGCCATTCACAAAATTTCAGAAAATTTAATAATTAGCTCCTATGAGCCAGTTCAAGCCAGCTCTAGCGCCTATTAACTTTAAGAGTCCTTATTTTGTCTGTTTAACATTAGTTTGATATATAAGTAAATAAATGAAGAGAAAGATTCCTTTAGCCCTATAGCTGTTACTACATGACAATACAACTGAATTGAAGTTATAGGTATGTATATACTGTAACAAATTTTCTTTGTATTCAAAATTCTTCCAAGATACAATTACATTTCCAAGATACAGTATTACCATAAATACATCATGGTGAAGGCAAAGTGAATTTGGAACATCAGGAACTGTTTTAGAACTTGAACATTGGAGGTTTGGTTACTGAGAAGGACACAATTTACAATCAGGTATGGCAGGGGTAATATGGTACTTCTAACTCATGGACATTTTTGGTCAAGTGCTAAAGTATACAGCTAGGTTTTAAATTCTCAACAGTTTATGCAGTACAATAGTGTATAATGTATACACAGTTGCATTTCTAGGAATAGCATGATGGCTTATCTAAGACTTCCCAACTTCTACTTGTGAGTAAGTAAACACTGTTTAACAGGTACATTATCACCTCTCAAGGCCACAGAATGCTTTAAAATGGTTTTGAATAAACATTACTCAAGTCATCTACAGAAGTTGAAGTTTCCTTTATTTCCTGGAAGGATCCTATTCATTAGTTGTCCATGCTCTGTGATAACAGCAATAATTACTATTATTCTTTCTAGGGTAAGAGAAACAGAAATATGAAGTTCCTAGGGAACTTTCTACCCAGGATGTTAATAGTAGACCGAGACTTAGAGGTCCATTTTTCCCCCTTTAAATCACAGGATGGCTATAAAATACATACATGAAATGACCATTTTATACAAGCTCTGTAGCTTGAGAATCAAAAACATATCCTCTAATGCTAATAAAATAATATTAGTAGGTCATGTTTTTGTACTTTTTGTACTGTCCTGAAAGTCATCATTATCATGCAGGCTATTTATCTGGCTGGCTTAGGTAAGAATTTCCTGACCAAGTGCTAAGGTCCCCTTGTTCCTTTTTCTGCTTTATTGCAATGGAGTGTTTTGTACCAAAGCTTAAGAAACAAGGCTGATCCAAATCAGTATTTAGAAAATTAAGTGTACTCTTCAATTCCTGTAACTGAATTAGAAGCTGGCTCTCTGTATTATTTTCCTGTATATTAGGCGGAAAAAGGGGTATTGTGTTTAAGAAAAGTCAAATGTTATAGTTTACAGGGGCATTGAAAAGAGAATTGAGGGGGTGCCTGGGTGGCTCAGTGGGTTAAGCGTCTGACTCTTGATACCACATCAGGTCATGGTGTCATGGATTGTGGATTTGAGCCCTATGTCGTGCTGTGCACTGGCAGCATGAAGTCTGCTTGGGATTCTGTCTCTATTGCTCTGTACCCCTCACCCAATTGCTCTCTAAGTGGGAAAAAAAAAACAAACAACCCAACAACTTAAAAAGAGAGAGAACTGAGAATTCACCATTGGCAAATTTAAGAGAAGTTTTACTTAAGAAAATCATTTTCCAACATTTCTAGATTTCTGCAAATGTAGAACTAACTGCCATGTAGACATCAAAGGTATATTCATGGGTGAACTTTCAGACTCTCATTGATTCAGACTTCTACAACCTCTTTCACAATTGTTCAAGCACACAACCCTGCCTACCCAGATAGTGTCTTCCCATTGCCACTGCACCTTCCCCACTACCAATTCTACTCAATATCCGTTCCCACTGAGGTTTGTTCTTAACCTGAAATTAATTCTTGAGAAAGGTGTCAGCGGATTTTAAAAATCTAAAAGTCTTACCTTAAGACATCTCTGCATTTAAATGAGAGACTTTTATTTACTTAAATTCAAAAGTGTATAGTTTTGACCCACAACTGTATGATCAACTAATGTGCGACAAAGCAGGAAAGAATATCCAATGGCAAAAAGAAACTTTCTTCAACAAATCATGTTGAGAAAACTGGACAGCAGCAGAATGAAACTGGACCACTTTCTGACATTATACACAAAAGTAAATTCCAAATGGATGAAAGACCTAAGTATGAGACAGAAAACCATGAAAAACCCAGAGTAGAAAACAGGCGGCAACCTCTTTGACATCATCCGTAGCAACTTCTTACTAGACACATCTCTGGCACTGAGCAAAACAAAAGCAAAAATGCACTACTGGGATCTCATCAAGATAAAGTCCTTTTGCACAATAAAGCAAACAATCAACAAAATTAAATGGCATCTGATGGAATGGGAGAAGGTATTTGCAAACAACATATTGAATAAAGGCTTAGTGTCCAATATCTGTAATGAACTTAGGAAACTTGACACCCAAAAAACAAATGATCCAGCTAAAAAATGGGCAGAAGACATTAATAGACATTTTTCCAAAGAAGACATACAGATGGCCAATAGACACATGAAAAGATGCTCAATGTCACTCATCATCAGGGAAATACAAATCAAAACCACAATGAGCTGCAACCTCACATACTTTTGGGAATGATAAAATTAACAACACAGTAAATAATAGATGTTGGTGAGGATGTGGAGAAAGGGGAATCCTCTTTCACTGTTGGTAGCAATGCAAACTGGTGCAGCCACTCTGGAAAGAGTATGGAGGTTCCTCAGAAACCTAAAAATGGAATTATTCTATGACCCTGCAATTGTACTACTAGTATTTACCCAAAGGATACAAAAACACTGATTCAAAGGGACACCTTGATGTTATTAGCAGCATTATCAACAATATTCAAATTATGAGCCCAATGTCCATTACCTGAGAGATGAAGAAGATGTGGCATATATATACATATATGAAATTTAAACAGGGAAGCCTGGATGACTGAGTTAAGTGTGGGATTGACTCTTGATTTCAGCTTAGGCCATAATCACAGGGCTCATGAGATCTAGCCCTGAGTCAGGCTCTGCACCAATAGCCTGGAGCCTGCTTGGGATTCTCTATTTCTCTTCTCGTCTCGTCTCTTCCTCTCTCTCTCTCTTCCCCTCCCCTCTCGTGCACATCTCCCTCCCTCTTTCTTTTGAAATAAATAAATGTATTAAAAAGAAAGCAAACAGATGAACATAGGGGAAGGGGAAAAAGAGAGAGGGATGCAAACCATAAGAGAATCTTAATGATAGAGAACAAAATGAGGGTTGCCAGAGGCGAGGTAGGTAGACGATGGGCTACATGGGTGATGAGCATTAAGGACACTTGTGATGAAAGTTGGGTGTTTTAAGTGATGAATCGCTGAATTTTACTCCTAAAACAAATGTTAACCAACTAGAATTCAAATAAAAACTTATGGGGCACCCAGGTGGCGCAGTTGGTTAAGCGTCTGACTTGGGCTGAGGTCATGATCTCACAGTTCGTGAGTTCAAGCCCCATGTGGGGCTCTGTGCTGACAGCTTGGAGTCTGGAACCTGGGTCACATTCTATGTCTCCCTCTCTCTGTGCCCCTCCCCTACATATGCTCTGTCTCAAATATAAATAAACATTAAAATTTTTACACAAAGACTTGAAACAAACAAAAATAAAGTTGTTAATGGTTTAAAAAAAGTGTAGGGGTGACTGTGTGGCTCAGTAGGTTAAGCATCCAACTTCAGCTCAGGTCACGATCTCATGGTTTGTGGGTTCAAGCCCCACATAGGGCTCTGTGCTGATAGCTAGCTCAGAGCCTGGAGCCTACTTCAGATTCTGTGTCTCCCTCTCTCTCTGACCCTCCCCTGCTCACACTGTCTCTCTCTCTCTCTCAGAAATAAATAAAACAATAAAAATGTTTTTAAAAGTGTAAAGGATCTCAATTAGGGAAGGAGTGTGTTTTCACCAAAACTGCAGATCCCCACGGCACAGGGTCAGAGTGCCAGCCTTCTCCCTCTGAGTCCCTGTCTCTCATTATTTGCATTTGCTGTCTCTTGAGTTTAGAAGCTGCATAAGACATTAGTTATACTAGTGTTGGCTTATTATCTGCTAATGCTGGCTTTTATTAGGAGAATAAGAAGTTTGAAGTTAAGGTTATATATATGGACCATTTGTTAACCTTGCAACATATAAGGATCCTTATGGGTTATAATTTTATTAAAACTCATGGATCACTGAAGAGGCTTTAAGTTATATATACCATATTTGACATTAATAGGGGGTTAAAGAAAAGTATATACATTTTCCTTAGTAATGTATTTGATCTCGTGCTATATAAAATCACCCATTTATTAAATAAATAATTGACGAACTATGCCCCTTTCTTTTCTCCAATAACGTAGAACATCTATACCCACTATAGTGAGTAAAAATTCTCAGCATAATACATGTCTTATTCCATATATTATATATACCATTGATTTTTAAAAATAATTTTTAAATGGATTAAATGCATTACTTTGCCCCTAGGTATATTAAACTGTATTTTCCAACTTCAAAATGTCACATAAATGTTAAAGTGTCATTGATTTTTAATTTGCCATTGCAATATTATTAGTTGGTTATCAATAGTACCAACCAGCTACTCAATTCAATAGATTATTTCTTTTTTTTTTTTTTAATGTTTTTTTTTTATTTATTTCTAGGAGAGAGAGAGACAGCCTGAGCAGTGGAGGGTCAGAGAGAGAGGGAGTCACAGACTGAAACAGGCTCCAGGCTCTGAGCTGGCAGTCAGCACAGAGCCCGACGCGGGGCTCGAATCCACGAACCGCGAGATCATGACCTAAGCGAAAGTCGGACGCTTAACCGACTAAGCCACCCAGGCGCCCCACAATAGATTATTTCAAAGATAAAGATAATTTATAATTTATTCCAAGAAAACCCTGCATATAGTATGTTCTTAAAATAAACTAAAATATTCATTTTTCACATTCAAATATAATTTAGGCAAGATATAAATGGAACTTATCTGACAACATGTTATGAATTGTCAAAAATCTTCATCCCAAATAAAACAGACCCATATAAAATATTAACAATAGCCCATGCCTGAAATAAAACTTTAAAGAGATAATTATAAGGGAAGTCAGCCTATCTAATTATACTTATTTTAATAACAAAAAGTAGATATAAAGTTTCACTATAATTATATACTAAGGTGATATGCTATATAGCCCTTAAACTTCTTTGAAAAATAGGCACTAGAAATCAAATTCTCTCTTCCAATAAAGGAGAATAATTACTTTATTCAATTAATTTAAAGCCTTCTCCTTGAATATAAAGTAGAAAAGATTAGCATGTTATTCCAGTTTCTTCCTAACCTGGTGTGGGTAAAATAAATGAGACTTGAAGATTGACTTAGCTACTGGTTGAGTCAGCCCCATTAGCGCCTGGAATTGGGTATGATCTAGTCCAGGGCAGTCAGGTCTCCGCTCCCTTTAGCCTTGCTTCAATAGGGTTCCTTGGCTATCTCCAGCCTCACAGAAAAGATATTCAGAGACATTCATTAGACTTACAATTTATGACTGCAAACATATTTTAAGCCTAAAGTGGACAAGGTACAATTTCAATCCTCAGGAAGATTATATTTTCAAAGAGAAGTAATACACACAACTACCTTAAATTAGAATTAACAGTAGTGGAGAAAAATCAAACAGGATAAGAGTATAACCTGCCATGTGATTCTGACAGTTTTAGGAGGTTTTACATTAGCATTTCCAACTTGACAGCTTCCTTTTCTGACAATATGTTGTTTGCTTAAATGTGTTAATGCAACCTAGCTGGGAAGGGAGAACAGATGGAAAGGCACCTGTATGAACCATATAAGCCCTTTTCAAAACTTTATTTTTTTGTACTGTGTTGATAGTCTTTAAGGAAATTGGACACAGTATTCCCTTTACAGCATGTTTATTTGCACATACTCAGTCCCTTCAATTAAAAAAAATGTATGTAAGAAAGTTGTGTTTATATCCATAAGACCACGAAACTTAAACTAGGTAGTTACTATGTGCTAGGCACTGGGCTAGATGTCCATATGAATTTGTTTCAGAGCACAGAATCCTCTAGAAATTCCTGGTTTAGACTTGCATGAAATCTTCAGGCATGTACAAAACTATCAACTCTCCTGGGTAAAGAAAAAGGCTAGGTGGTATTTTCAGGAGTGTGAGAAGGTATTGCTTCCTTGGAGTAAGAGAAGAAGTTCAAAGAACAGGGATAAAGAAAAAAAACAGGAAAGACCCCAAAAACAAAGCTTCAGAAAGGAACAAGAGCCCTAGGGAAGATAAATAGATCTTAGTGTGTAGTTTCTGGTCATGAAAGAGTCATAAATAAGAGATAATGGTAACTTTTCCTTGGAGGATATAGGAGCCCTTGAATACACTGGGACCAGAGCAGGCACAGGGAATATGACAGGGACATATGCAGACAAGTTCCCTTGTTCATTTGTTCTCTCTCTCTCATCTTTTAGCTTAAACCCAGCTCCCGGGGAACATGCAAAACAGAGAGATCTAGAACATGCTATAATTCTGGAACAAAAAAATATTTTCTTTCCAAGGATCTTAATGTGTACTGAATGCAACAATCCAAGGAATTACTCCACAATGTGTCTCTCCCTTGGATGATTTACCTTCTGGGTAACAAGAGTAAAATAAGGAATATTTCTCTCCAGTGATACAACTCTTAAATACCTTCATAATATGAATTAATGAAATACTGCATAGCAAAACCTATAGATGTCTTCAGCAATGGAAAGCTTTTCTATCACCTTTTAAAGTATCTGGATGCACATGTTCAAAACTCATGCCCCGTAAAAACTGGGGTTTAAAAAATATCACATAACTTTTCCATCTTCTCGCAGCATCCACCATCACGTTGAACAGCACCTTTCCCTCCTGTTCCATATACAATCTATAATCATGACTTTTCATTTGCTTAAATGAATCTTGATTCCACCTCCATCTGCCACAAAGCCATAGTCTCTGGCCCGGGCTATTGCCAAAGCTACCTAAAGGATCCATTAGCATTTACATGTGCTTTATTTCCCTCTAATCTGTCCTCTGTGATTTCACCAGAGAAATCTTTTAAAAATGTAAATCTGCTCATGCCGTATCCCTGTTTAAGACTCTCTCAAGGTTTGTCATTGTTCTAGAATAAAAGCAAAACTTGGGGAGCCTGGTGCCTCAGTCGGGATAGACCCTTGGTTTCAGCTCAGGTCATGATTGCAGTTTTGTTAGTTTCAAGCCCAGCATCAGGATCTGAGTGAACAGTGTGGAGTCTGCTTGGGATTCTGTGTCTTCCTCTCTTTATACTCCTCCCCAACTCATGCTGTCTCTGTTTCTCTCAAAATAAATAAATCTAAAAATAAAAGTAAAGCAGGAAAACCCTCAACAAGGTCCCTTATCCACACATTGGTCTTCATATTGGGCTGCATGTTGAAATCATTTGGTAAGTTCAAAAACAAAATGCTGATACCTGGACTCCACCTTCAGAGATTATGACATTATGGTGTGGGGTACAACTGGGCAGCCCGATTTTTTTTTTTTTTTTACCATTTATTTATTTTAGAGAGACAAAGAGAGACAGAGCATGAGGAGGGGAAGGGTGGAGGGAGGGCGACACAGAATCCCAAGCAGGCTCCAGGCTCTGAGCTGTCAGCACAGAGTCTCTGTTGGGCTTGAACTCATGAACCAGAAGATCATGATCTGAGCCAAAGTTGGATGCTTAACCAACCAAGCCACTCAGGTGTCCCTTAAAGTTCCACCTAGAGAAAACTTGTGCCACCAGGGGCTGAGAACTGGTTCTTTCAAACTGCACCATCCAAGATGAAAGTCATTTAGCATATGTGGCTACTATGCACTTGAAGTGTGGCTGGACTGAAAACAGACATGCTGCTATTGTGAAACATACACCATATTTTAAAGACTTACTATGAAGAAGAGTAAAATATTTCAATATCTTTTTACATATCACAATGACAATATTTTGAATATGTATTAATTAAAACAATATGAAAATTAATTTTGCTTAACTTAATGTGTCTAATGGAAACTTTTTTTCTTAAGTAGTTTATTGTCAAGTTGATTTCCATATAACACCCAGTGCTCATCCCAACAAGTGCCCTTCTCCATGCCCATCACCCTCCTTCCCTTCTCCTCCATCCCCATCAGCCCTCTGTTGGCTTTCAGCTCATTAATGGAAACTTTTAAGGTACATATGTGGCTCCCATTACATTTCCATCAGAGAGCATTACTATAGAGCCTTACCCAGAAACAAATTCCTGCTTCTCCCTCTGCTTCGCCCTGGTCTTCTCTTAGTTTCTGATAATCATTTTGTTTCTTCCACCACAAGGTCTTCATTTGCACTCTGCCTGGGCTACATTCTTTCCCTTCTTTTTTCTAGCTACTTCAAGTTATCTTTCAGATCTCATGTGAAGAAGTAATAGGCCACATCCTTCTCCAATGAGCAAACACACACACACACACACACACACACACACACACTCACACACACTTCTGAGACCACATAATGTCTATCTCTCCTGCAGCAAGCTCTGTGAAACCATCATTGCTTTTGCATGATGGCTAGATTTATATACTTGCTAAAAATGACCTAATACCCAGAATCAAACAGTCATATTAGAAATTCTGAATCTTTAAAACACTTGTCCACAGCAGAAAGTCCTTTGATAATATGTATAATCTTTAGAAGACTTTCTGATCTGGGAAACACACACACACACACACACACACACACACACGTATATATTCTCTACCTCCTCCTACAGGGATACTCTGGAAGTGTAAGCTAATTTTACATTTATACACACACACACACACACACACATACATACATACACACATATATACTTGCATGGATGTTTGTGTTCTTAATGTTATTTTGCTTATTTTAATATTTTATTGCCAAAATCTAACCACGGGAATAAAAATCTGCTTTTAGTGTAGCAAAAGGAACATATTATTTACAAAGGTGCTAAAGAAAACCATTAACCTTCTATATGAAGAGAAGGAAATATCTCCAAGAATGCTGCTTGATTCTTCAAAATATCTGTAACCCTTTTTAAGTGGAAAGCACATAGTTCTCCAACATTTTAGCAAATAGTTCCTTTTTATTTGAGTAAAATGTGCTCAGGAATAATCTCAGTCTACATTTTTTTCATGTAGTCATTATTTGGGCTTGTAGTGTACTACCAAATATACATATGATTTATATGTTATATATGTACATATATATTATATATATGATCATAAATAATGAACGTCAGTGTTTTAATAGTTACAACATAAATATAAAGCAAAATAAGTAAATCACTATCCCTGTGCTATATCATTAAATGCTATATCATTAAAGAGTTACTGTGGTTAATACTTTTGATGGTTAATTCAAATCACCTTGATAAAAGTTATCTGTTAGAGAAAGGGCCTTTGAAAAAGAGTCTCATTTTATTATACTCAAAGACATAATGATGGAATTCAATGAAAAAAAAAAAAGGTTGGAACAAAAGTTGACATGACCCTCATCACCCAGCCTTACTCTATAAACCAAGCAGAGTCCCAGTCAACTCATTATTGGATCCTTATCATTGCAAAGTTGGTCCCCATGCAGGAGGACAACGAGGTGTGAGGCTTCTTTCTGATTTGTCCATTTGGTGAGATTTCAATTTTCCTATTTTAAGAATACATGATATAACTCCCAAGAGGGTGATCAAGGCAATTTATTAAATTAAAGTACATGGTTCATTGACCTAGTTGGAGAAACACTTTGTCCCATGTAATCTCAAATAACTGTTTTAAAATTTTCTTTTGAAAATTAACCTTTCAACATTTTTGACTAAACATGATACAACTCAATGTGATGACTTAGATTAGAGGTCAGAAAACTTTTTCTGTCATTATGTCACGAAAACAACCATAACAATGAATAAATGAATGAGCATGGCTGTGTTTCAATATAACTTTACTCCAAAACTGTCAGATTTGGTCTGTCAGCTGTTGGTGACTAACCTGTTAGATGAAGAAAAGTAAATGGCTCTAACAAATTAACCATAGGCTCATCAAAAGAAAACTATGCAAGTAATTCCCCAGCTGAAATTTTATTTCACTACTTTTATTCCTAGAGGTCGCTGTTTTTTCTTTCTGCAACTGAGTATTGCTTGGCAGTTTACCTTGTTGCCTGTGTGACGTGATGACTTCTTACAAGAACCATGTAAGGTACCTCTTAGTGTTTCCCACTACTAAATGAGGAAATTGAGGTCAGCCATACAAAATTACTCTCCTAAGATCAGACAGGTATAAAAAAAAAAAAGAGCTGGAGGTCACACAGTTCTTTATTCAAGCTAGTGTGTGTGTGTGTGTGTGTGTCTGTGTGTGTGTGTGTCTGTGTCTGTGCGTGTATGTGTGGGGGTGGGGGTGCACGCGCATGCCGCACATGTACTTCCCTACTAGAAATCATTGATAGGTTTTAAAACTGTAATTACATTTCCATGTTAAATAAAGTAATAATAATTTTTCAATAGGGCACTAGTAATATATTTTCTGAACCAGGACGTCAGAAGTTATATTTAATGAGAAATAAGTCAATTATAATTTGCCAACTATTTCATAATACATTCCTTTCAGAGGAATACATACAAATATCAGTAAGTTTGTGTTAAGTAGGTTATAAGTTTGCAAGGTTAGAAATAAAAACATTTAATAATGGAAAATAGCGCAACAAAACTACCTCTCTGACCTATAACACTGTTTATTACACATAACTTGTTAATTGTACATTAATACCTCTTTTTTCCTATGTTTATATCTATTTTTTCAAAATAGTTTAGGTTCCTTGAGAGAAAAGAGAGGCTATCTTAAGTATCTTTCGTATTTTCCACAAGGCAGGCCAGACTTGGCATGTAAAATAGTTGTATTTTAAGTCCATTTATAAGCCTAAATCAGAAATTCAGAAAAATGCGTATTAGACTACCATATTTTTGTATATTAGGCACAAATATGTCCTTTTAAACTAATGTGAGTTTCCATATTAGCTCAAATATTCTATGATGGAACTAGGCACATTAAGGGAAAGTAATTATTTTAGTATAATGTTCCTAGAATTATTTTTCTAATAAACCGTATCAAATATAATACATGGTTACTTAAATCTAAATATATATCTTGTCACAGAAAACAGATCAGATGGAATTTTCAGACATTTAAATGCTAAGAACCATTATAATTTACAGGAGTATTATGCCTCTGGAGACACATGAGAGTTCAAATGAGATCTGTTCTATCTCTTCACTGAGTAAAGATGCTAAAAATAGCATGGGCTTAAGGCTGGGCCAGTTTTGTGAAATTGCTATCACTTCACTGGAAAATGGAGGAAATGAAACCAGTCTGTTCTGGGGGGCCTCCTGTAGATGATAGATTGGCACTCACACACTAGCCCTTTAGTGCCGTTACAACAAAGGCCTTTTACTGTTCATGGTTAAACTTAACACTAAGTATAATCTAAATATATGACACCTCATTGTACTTGTATTACAGTATGCAAATATAAATAAAGTTACCACAAATTGGTGAACAATTAATGAGATTCATTGCAGGGATATTTCATCACTGAATGCTGTTTTCCTGCCAACTGAGACATAATGTATTTAATTCTAAATGACACCACCTGCTCCCACCTCTAAGTGAAATGAAAAAGCTGCCAAAGGGCATGTTGGGAATTAACTTGCAGCCTTCCTTTTAATCAGGCATTTCTCCATAATACTGAAAGCCAAAAACATAACATGATGAAAAATAACACAGCTTTGTAAGTCGATAGTTGAATTTGGAGTGCTCGTTCAATAAAAGAAACAGGATATACAGCATGATATTCCACGACAATAGTATTCTTCTCTTGCTGTGAAATTACTTTCTTACTCAGACGCAGAAAAAGAAAAAAAGATATGTAATAAAATACAATATTGTCTGACACTACATCAATAAGAAGTGACTTGTATAAGAGAGAAAAGTGAAGTGAATGTTTTCATTTGTCATAGTTATCATGACAATGATGACTGTGAACTTATAGAGATTCTTTTATCTGATGATTTGAAAGTGATTTCCTAACATTAATTGCTAGTATCTCAATATATATACCCAGTGAAGAATCAATGGGTTATCATGCACATTTTCCTAACAAGTAAGCTGAGTTAGAGTATGGACAGGTACTTTTTGAAGAATCTTCTAGGAGTTACGTTATGACTTTTCTATTGACTTTTAGTCCTCTCTCCTGAGCAACAGCATTCCATTCAGTGTGAACACTGGATGGTGGAAGAAGGGCACACACACTGGCTTTATACCAATTTCTTACCTAGAGAGGCCAGGAAATGAGGACTCAATTTCAGAACTCAAGTTGCTAAGGATGGACGTAGTACTAGGCAGTATAAATTCTGCCAAATCATTTTTCCATTAAGTCCTGTTTTCATCCTCAGAAGTCTCAAAATGATGCCCTAATTAAAACTGATGTCAAAATTACATTTGAACTGCTTATGTTTTTAAAATAATTTTGAAAGGTGCTAAGCCCAAACAAAATGATTCATATAGAAATATGCACACTCTAGTGGTGCCTGGTGGCTCAGTCAGTTCAGTGTCCTACTCTTGATTTTGGCTCCAGTCACGATCTCACCGTCTGTGAGTTCAAACTGCACTGACAGCGTGGAGCCTCCTTAGGATTCTCCCTCTGCTCCTCCCTTGCTTCTCTCTCTTTTCTCTCAAAATAAACTTTTTAGTTTAAAAATTTAAAAAGAAAGAAATATGCACTCTCCCATTCATTCAGCAGCCATTCACTCAAAACATTTTCCTAAATTCCTTCGATATGCCAGGATCTAGGTGCTAGGAATAAATACACCAATGAACAAGATAGGCAAAATCCTTACCCTCATGGAGCTGGTGAAAGGAGAAGAGATGAATATCTGATGCAGAATGCCACCAAGAACAATAAAGGAGGTTAAGAGAATGGGGTAGGAACTTTTACAGAGTAGCTACAGTGGGTTTCTCTGAAGAGAGAATATTTGAACAGGAATCTGGATATGGTGAAGAAGGGAACCAAGTAAATAATGATGACATAGCATGCCTTCCCCTCTTGCCTGCTCACTTTGCTCCTGAAGGGGTCCCTTCTCCATCATTATTTATTCCACGTGCTACTATTTTTCTTCACCAGCATACAAGTATGTTCTCACATATTCCATCCTAAAAATAGTAAGATAAGTAATATTTATTTATATTTGACTTGACATCTTCCTGCAAAATCATCTTCCTCCATTCATCTATTTCCCTTTACATCCAAAGTCCTCAAAATAGTGGTCTCTGGGGCCTGGATGGTTCAGTCAGTTAAGCATCTGATCAGCTCAGGACATGATCTCACAGCTTTTGAGTTCAAACCCTGCATTGGACTCTGTGCTAACTGCTCAGAGCCTGTAGCCTGCTTCAGATTCTGTGTCTCCCTCTCTCTCTGCCCCTACCCAGCTCTGTCTCTCAAAAATATACATGCATTAAAAATAAAATAAAATAGTTGTCTGTACTCAAAGTTTTTTTTCCCTCTTCCATTTGCTCTTAAACTCTCACCAAACCACCGAAGTGAATTCTCAGCCTACATCTTCTAGCAGCACTGGACACACTGGATGCTTCTTGACATCTTTTATTCTCTTGGTTCTGAGCACACCACTCTATTAGCAGCACTGGCTACCCATCTCCGTCTTCTTCACTGGTTTCTTCTCATCATACTGACTCTGAACATTGAAGTGCTCCAGGCCTCGATCTTTGTACCTTCCCTTCACTATCAACACTCATGCTAGCTCATCTAGGCCATACTTTTCAATAGATAGATGACTTCCAAATGTATGTGCAGCACAGAACCTTTCTACTTTAAGATATCAAAATGTTTACTTGACATCTCCACTTAGTTGTCTAATAGCTATTACAAATAAAATGCCTCAAATCTAATTCTTAATTTTGCATTCCCACACACAGTTGATACTCCCATAGTCTTCCTCATCGTGGCAAACATGGCTGCCACAATATTATGACCTTGTGTGCTCTTCTTGCAATATGACTGAATTGTCTCCCATTGAGTGGTAAGGTGTCTTTCTCCTTTTAATCTGGGGGTGCCTTTGTGATTGCTTTGTCCAACAAAGTATGGGGGAATTGACATTATGTGATTTTTAAGACTAGATCATGTGGGGTGCCTGGATGGCTCAGCCGGTTAAGAGGCTAACTTTTGATTTCAACTCAGGTCATGATCTCACAGTTCATGAATTCATGCCCTGAACTGGGCTCTGTGCTCACGGTGCAGAGACTGCTTCAGGTCCTCTGTCTTCCTCTTTCTGGCTCCCTGGCTCACATGCATGCACACATTCTCTCTAAAAAAAAAAAAAGGCTAGACTATGAAAATTCCATGAACTTCCAATCGGTTCTCTTGGGTCACTCACTTTCAAAACCTACCTGCTGTGCTATACAGAAGCCTTAACTGGCCCACCAGGAATGATTCCCTGGAGAGGTCATTTGTAGGTATTCTAGCTAAAAAGAAAGCTGAGGTCCTAACCAAAAGATAGTATCCATTGCTAGACACGTCAATGGAGACACTTTCAGATAATTCCAGTTCTCTACTATGGAGTCAACCTTAGGCTTTAAACCTTCTCAACTGAGGCTCCAGATGTAGAGGAGACAAGGCTCTCTTGGACCCTGTCTGAAACTAACCCCTTGAACTTGTAAGCAAAATAATATGGCTATTTTTGTGCCACTAAGTTTATTATAACAATAGTAACTAGAATGGATTTACCAGTTGCTCAGGACAAAACTCTGGAAATCACCTTAACTTTCTCCTTTCTCTCATATCCACATTCAATCTATCAGCAAACCCTGTGAAATCTAGCTCTTCCTTTGAAATACATCGAGGATCTACAAGTTCACACCATTCTCTTCTTCATTTGGACTATTATAGTAGCCTCCTAACTAGTCTTGTTCTACCTTCCCTCTCATACTATCTATTCTCAACACAATATGAATAGTACTTTTCTAATGTCACTTCAACACTCAAAATTCTCCATGGGCTTTCTCTGTGATGCAGTTTAAAAGTTAAAGTCCTTAATGGTCTATAAGGCACTTCATGATCTGGGCCTCTAACAACTAGCTAACCTTATTCTTCTCCAGTCTCCCTGCCTTGCTTGTTTCATTCTAGGTACAATGGTCAATGGCCTCCCTGTTCCTCCTTAAAAATATGAGAGTCTTCATACTTGCTGTTTCCTCTGCGTGGAGTATGCATTCCACAGATAGCCATGTGACCACTTGCTCATTTCCCCCAGATCTGTAGTCAACAGTCACCTTGTCAAAGAGGACTTCTCCAAACAACTTACACAAAATAGCACACCTTATACCTATAATTCTCTATTCTTATGCTGATTTGTCATAATCTGAATTACTATACCTTTTATTTTTTGCTTATGGTCTCTCTCCTGTAGGATGAAAGCTTCCTGAAGACAAAAATTTTTGTCTTACTGCAATTTATAGTCCCCAGAGCTAGAGTGGTCCCTAGTGATAACAGAACTTAATAAATATTTCTTGTTGTTAAACACCATTCCAAGCAAAGGAGCTTCAAGTACAAAGGCCCTGAAATAGGAACGAGCTTGACCTACTTGAGAAATCATGTGACCAGGAGAGACTGTACAGGGAGGAAAGCAAATCTGGTAACAGCAGAAGTCAAAGACCATGACACGCAGGTCCTTAAAGGCAATGGCAAAAACCAATGGGTAAAAATTGAAGGCCAATGATGTGATCTGATTGGTGTTTTAAAAATGTAACTCTGGATGTCTGTAGAAGACAGCCCATACAAAGACTAAGAGAAGAACTATTAGGGACACCAGTTCAGATGGTTTTACAGCAATTCAGGCAAGCAAGAGATGATGGTAGCCTGGATTGTGACAGCAATGACAAAGGGCTCCACATGGTCATATGTGCTCCTGTGCTCATATAAAGGATCTATTTTGAAAGCAGAGCTGAAAAGATCAGATAGTTTTGATAAAAGATCATCAGAGCAGTCAGGGAGGACTCCTAAAATTCTGGCCTTAGCAAATGGCTAAACCATGGTACAGTTTTAGCAGAGATTTTGCTTTAAACAAGGGTCCTATCTTTGTATGATAAATTCAGAGTTGGCAAGTCTCAAAGCAATGTTCAGTTGTACCATGCCTTAGATAAAAGAAGTCTTTGGAACCAATGGGTAAATACTTTGATCCTCAGAAATCCCTGGACATAATACCTAAACTTGAATAAAAACACACCAAGAGATTAACAATGATACCCTCACATAATGGAGACCTGTGTATGCCACGGTCTTGAAGAAGCACACCCAACACTTGCATGCATAGACAGCCTAAAACAACCTAAAGACTGACGGACTTGGTATTTGGCAGGCAAGCCATCAAGAAATTCCCACAGATTTTTGCCCAAGGAGACATAGCTCATCAGAACATTTACAGATGTGTCAGGAAAAAAAAATTACACTAAAACCCCAATATGAAACCACTCCTATAAAGAATTAAGTACTTACACGTCTTTCTCCCTACATGCACATAAAAGAAAACAAATTTGTAGGACAGCTGCTGACCAGGGCTAAAAAGGAATGTAAAATATTGAACCATATATAAGAACTACAGCTCTGTAGGGAGCAGCCATTAAAATGGGCTTCAATGACTTGGTGCTATTGAGCACCAAAAAGCAAGCTTGCCTGAACATCTCTTCTATTCATAAACTATTAACTCTTCTAACTTATTTGTCATTCAGTTCTCTGAACATATTATGGCAGTTGTTTTTCTTCCTCTCTTCTCCAGAAGGAGAAATGAATACTATTACCGTACTATCTTTAGTGATAATATACATATATCTTTACTGATATACATCTATCAGAATTATCACTATGTATATATGTATACACACACACACACACATCTTTAAAATTGACCGTCTAGATTTTCTTTGTCCTGTCTATTCTTATATTTTTCAGTGGCCAAAAAAAATGATTTTCTTCTCCTAGTCTGGAACCAACTGAGAGACAGACAAGTAAGAGGATCAAATGTCAGCTTTATCACTGATAAAGCTGATCAAAGAATGTGGCTTATAGGTGCAACCACAGTGAACCCTCTAACACCTTCTAATACTCCTGAATTGGACAGCTGCCAGCCACTCAGGGGAGACTGTCCTAGAAGCTCACCGAAAGTGGAGCAGAGAATGTCTGTCTCAGAGACAGAAGCCAAAAGAAGTGATCTGGGCACAATCATTTTCTTCTGCCAGACTCAACTATGAAAACAAGCCACTTCTTCCCTGGAAGGAGCAAATGATAAGGTGGAGAGAAACCGACATCTTCGTCCATGCTTTTCACTCCTGGAGAATGGAGTAGAAATTACCTCCTCCATGAAAACATAAAAGAGATAGGAATAAATGGTCCTTCATCTGACTCTCCTAAATTGGACAAGGGAACTAAATTTTATCTTTAATTGTAGAGCTGGATTTAAAAATATCTACATTTTTTCCCATTATTTCTGACATACCTGAATGAGGTAGTTGGTGGCTACTGGACATAGGGAGAGGTTTGAAACCCACTCCTCCATCTCTAGTTTATGGAATTAAGCAGAAACCTTTTTTGTTTTGTTTGTTTTACCTGAAAAGTGACTATACTATTTTCTAGGGCTCTGTTAGAAATAATTGGAAGCAATTTTGAGGAGCTTGGCATGAGAGCTGATTTAATGCCATCTCTTTTCTAAGTTCGATTCAATTCTAGTAGAAGAATTAAAATTTATATTGAAAAAAACACAACTTTGCCACTTGGTTGATCTTAATAGACACTGGAACTAAATCTCAGATTTATGAGGTCTTGTTTTCAGTGCTGATGAAAGTCTACTATCTAAAAACAATAATAGCAAAAAACTTCCATTGTTTTCACCCAGTACCTAAGTTATATATGTATACACACACACACACACACATATGTATACATATGTATTTTATGACCTGAATCTTCAAAACACATACACACACAACAAAACAAACTACTGTTATAAAACAAATATCCCCAGCACCTTGACAACTCTGCCACAGTGTATGAACACTACTAATATCACTTTGGGACCAAGTTCTTTCCAGATTTACTTAGTAGGGTATGTAGAAAGCATAAGATGTTTTCATAGGGAGATGAAGATCTTTTAGAATCACATCTATTAAGAGTTAAAAATAATTTTATACTTCCAACCCCTTTATTTAAAAATATATTAAAACCAAGATAAAGAAAGGTTAAATGACTTGAAGTTGTACAATCAGTGTTGATTGTGTCCTGACTCTCGGCTCTCTGCTCCTTCCTCTTGTTCACTCATATGGAGGGAAATATCGAGGAGGAGATATGGTGGGGATGCAGGGTGACTAGAGACAACAAGTACTTTGAGCACAGGGAAAGTGAGATAAGGGATGAACACGGAAAGCAGCCAGAACATTCCGAACACAAATATTGCTAATTTTGTGATAAGGTCTCAAACAAAATGTGTTTGATTACATCATGCTCTTGAGTTCACTGTTTGCACCTTATCCCTGCTTCTTGTCCTGATGACAGAAGCAAGCTTGCACAGTTTCCCTGGCCATTACTCGACATTTATCACAATTATTTCATATTTCTATTTAGTGATGATGAAAAACCTAAAGCAAGTACTCCATTTGTAAAAATCAGAATCCTATCATGATTTAAATATGAAACACTGAGCAAATGGTCAGAAATGAGCATGGGACTTTCCTGTAGCAATAATATTGAATATTATTGATACAATTCTTTTGAGGGCAAAAGAGTGTGCTGACAGTACATTTTGCTGATAACCAACTCAAGCATAAGCATGGTAGTCACAAAGAAACATCTGTTGAACCAAAAATATAGAGACACATTAATCTGTGACCCAAAGAGAAGATAGCACTGGAAATGTGCCTACTCTGGGATAAGTCTATATCCTGCTTTTTAGCCCTAGAGCTGATGCCTTATACACTGAACCAAGGAACTACTCTAGCAATGGTCACGTATATGGGAAATTAATAATGGTCAACCAATTTTCAAGAAGAAGCTACTAAATCCTAGGCCCTAGGATACAGTGGATGAAGCACCTTCTTACTCACAGGAAAAGGGTGCAAAGAACTTGATAAAGCAATGCTTAGCTTTGCAGGGAGATAGATATACAGAGACAGATCTTCTCAGAACTCATTTGATGCTTCTAGTGGAAGCCAAGGCACAGAGAGATAATGAGTTCAAGGTAGTGGCAGAAATAGAACTCCAGTCTCCTACCTGCTGTCTCAGATGCTGTTTCCCACACATCAGCCAAAAAGAAAATATTCTCCTTTTGACTCTAATTCTTTTTCTCTTTAGGGTTTAAAAATCTTTGCTTCTAACTTTTAGAAGGAGGCTTTCTAGACAAAACTTTCTAAAACTAAATATCATTGAGTCCATCTGATAATTTAAAACACAATCTCAAACTGAGAGGTTCCCCCCAATACTGAAAGAATACACTATGTTTTAACACAATATTTAAATTTTTTATTTTATTTATTTATTTATTTATTTATTTATTTATTTATTTATTTATTTATTTCTAGGAGAGAGAGAGACAGCGTGAACAGGGGAGGGTCAGAGAGAGAGGGAGTCACAGACTGAAACAGGCTCCAGGTTCTGAGCTGGCAGTCAGCACAGAGCCCGACACGGGGCCCAAACCCACGAACCCCGAGATCATGACCTAAGCGAAAGTCGAACGCTCAACTGACTAAGTCACCCAGGTGCCCCAAATTTTTTATTTTAAAAAATTTTTAATGTTTATTTTTGAGAGAGAGAGAGAGGAGAGAGAGAGAGAGAGAGAGAGAGAAAGAGAGAGAGAGAGAGAGAGAGAAAGCGAGCATGAACAGGGGAGGGACGGGGGGGGTTGGGACACAGAATCTTAATCAGGTTCCAGGCTCTGAGCTGTCAGCACAGTGCCTGAGGCAGGGCTTGAACCCACGAACCATGAGATCATGACCTGAGCTGAAGTCGGACACTCAGTGGACTAAGTCACCCAGGCTTAATTTTTTTAATAGTTTATTGTCAAGTTCGTTTCCATATAACACCCAGTGCTCATCCCCAGAAGTGCCTCCTCCGTGGCCATCATCCCCTTCCCCTCCCTCAAACCCCATAAGCCCTCAGTTTGTTCTCAGCACTCAAGAGTCTCTCATGGTTTGCCTCCCTTCCTCTCCCCATTTTCCCCCTTCTTCTTCCCCATGGTCCTCAGTTAAGTTCCTCCTAATCCTCCTATACTTGCAAACATATGATATTTGTCCTTCTCTGCCTGACTTATTTCGCTCAGCATAACACCCTCAAGGTCCATCCATGTTGCTACACATGGCCAGATTTCATTGTTTCTCATTGCCATGTAGTATTCCATGGTATAGATAAACCACATCTTCTTGATCCATTCATCTGCTGATGGACACTTAGGCTCTTTCCATGTTTTGGCTATTGTTGAGAGTGCTGCTGTGAACATTGAGGTGCATGTGCTCCTATGCATCAGCATTTCTGTATCCCTTGGGTAAATTTCTAGCAGTGCTATTGCTGGGTCCTAGGGGAGTTCTATTGTTAGTTTCCTGAGGAACCTCCACACTGTTTTCCAGAGGGGCTGTACCAGTTACATTCCCACCAACAGTGTAGGAGGACGCCCGTTTCTCCACATCCTCACCAGCACCTAGAGTTCTCTGATTTGCTCATTTTAGCCACTCTGACCAGTGTGAGGTGGTATCTCAGTGTGGTCTTGATTTGTATTTCCCTGATGAGGAGGGATGCTAAGTATCATTTCATGTGTCTGTTGGCCATCTGGATGTCCTCTTTGGAGAAGTGTCTGTTCATATCTTTGCCCATTTCTTCACTGGATTGTTTGTTTTTCAGGTATGGAGTTTGGGGAGTTCCTTATAGGTTTTGGATACTAGGCCTTTATCTGATATGTCATTTGCAACTATCTTTTCCCATTCTGTCAGTTGCCTATTAGTTTCATGGATTGTTTCCTTTCCAGGCTCATATTTTTTAAAAAGTAATCTCTACACCCAACATGGGCCTCAAACTCATGACTCCTGGATCACAGGGTCACATGCTTGATCATCTGAGACAGCCAGGCACCCTAGCACAGAATATATTTAAAAGGAAGAGGAAGCCATTTAAGCTACAGAAGGAAGCACCTAAGCCAATTTTGCATACCAGCAAGAATTATGGTGTCAATGTCACAACCCACAGCTCCAGTTACCTCAGAAGCCCGTTAAAGATAACAGGTGAAAAGATGGTCTTTTTCCTTGAATTTTTGATTGACTAAGACTGCCTACTTATAGGGTGTTACCTGAGACCTCCAAAAACTTCTTCATTTGCAATGCACACAGGCTAATAGCTAAATGCCTTAACTTCCATTAGCTACTGTCTTATGGAGAATTAGAAGCTTACTAAATAAGGAGTTGATTCTCTGTAAACTCCTCCCCAAAAAAAGTTCCCTTGTAGGGTCTCATTTTCCTTAAGACCTTTAAGTAAACATTTCCTTTGGAACTATTAAAAGGCAGACATCTAGAAAGCTTCAACTATCAATGTAAAAGACAGAGTTAGGTGAACTTTCATCATCCTTTTGCTCAGGGAGTAAGTTCTTCGCTTCTGTCTCAGCATATACAAAAACAAACAAGCCAACCCTGTTATGAAACTTAAATTATTACCTTAGTTCAACAAATGGAAAAATCTGAGTGAAGAAAAAACCCTCAGCTTTAATTGGAACATCTCACCTAATGTGAAACCTCACCAAAGTCACATGATATGCCTCATGCAAAATACCAGAGGCAGTTTGAGGGGAGAAATAATGTTGGATTCCAAAAACTGCCTTTATGTAGGGATAAAAAAAGACAGTTTGAATTTTTAGAATGAATAAAACATACTCTTCCTATCTTTCTTGTCCTTGCTGTAATTAACTATTTCAGATAGGTAAAATTTATCTTATTTTGAAACATTCAAATATATTAAGCCTGAAAATGAAGAGGTAACCAAGTAGACAATAGATTTCTGTTGAGTCACAGAAAGCTCAGGCTTCTGTGAACACACTACATACAAGTGTACCTGCCATTGTACACACCTAACATTATTCATTGGGCCCCAATTTACTCACCTGTTCTTCCTTGACTACCTACTAGCGGGAAGATGTTCTGTTAGGCCAATTAGAGATTCAAGTTATAAAATAATCCCTGGCCTTCTGGAAGTTGAAATCTACTAATAGAAGTAAACTACATATATCAACGATTACTGTACACGGCTGCATGAAGTAAGGGTCATATCTGCATCAAGAAATGCCACATAACCCAATATAGGTTATTTACTTTTAAATAAATTCCTGTATTTGCCCGTGAAAAATTAAATAACAAGGAAAACAAATTTAAATAACTACCATGCCTGAGAATAACAGAAAGGCAAAACAGGGGCTATTTAAAACACAAGAAATATCAAAATCAGGTTCACTTTGCAATTAATCACAAAGTCATCAGAACATTCTGGAGGTCATAGAGTTTATGGCTAATTTTTACTAAACAAAATTTAAAATACTGTGTTCTTCATGTAACTAATTACACTGGGACACAATTACATGGGTAAAAATGCAGACATTTTAAAGTTTAAGTGCTATAATCAAGTAATTCAGCCAGGTGAAATTTATCTTATTTGAAAACACTCAAATACATGAAGCCTAAAATTAATTAAAAGAGGCAATCAGTTAGATAACACATATCTGCTGAACATTTACTTTGTGCTTGTTATCATGCAAAGTGCAAAGAACAATCAGATATTTTCTTAAAACTATATAATAAGAGCATTTTTTCTTACAGAAAGTTATATATAAGGAATTTATATAGAAGGAGCTCTGGGTAACTTAATGGGCAAGGATGTCAACAGTATCTTGGCAGAAGATATAGAAAAGCTCTTCCTGGAGTCCTTATTTAATTTTTTCTTATGTTTATTTTTGAGAGAAAGAGTGTGAGCAGGGGAGGGACAGAGAGAGATAGAGGGAGACACAGAATCTGAAGCCAGCTCCAGGGTCTGAGCTATCAGCACAGAGCCCAACACGGGGCCTGAACCTCCAGACCTTGAGATCATGACCTGAGCCAATGTTGTACACTTAACCAGCTGAGCCACCCAAGTGCTCCAGGAGTCCTTTGTTTTAACTGACTTGATAAAATCCATAAGAATGGGAATAAACTATAACTTGAATAAGGCATTTTCTTGCTGCTTTCTGATGACTATAACAAATGAAGTTTGGAAAAATGTAGAGGAATAACTGTTGAATACCACCAATCTCAAGTGCCAGTTATCTCCCTTTGATGCTATTGGCAGGAGTTGGATAGTAATCTATTCAAGGCTGACGGCTTTGCAGAGAATGCTCGGAGTATAGCCTCCTGTGCTTCTTAATTGAATGCATCCCACATACATCTGTAAAGCTTAGAATTAGGAAATAAAGGTCTGAATTTGAGGATGTTAAAACCAATTTTAAAAACCAACCAATTTCTTTCACTAAAACCAAGTCAAAAGGAACTTGAAGAAAACTCAATAGAAATTCAAGGGACAACTTGCTTTGATTTCTGAACTCCAGGTTAGAACATATTTTTAAGACCAATTTAGGGCTGGGTGGCTCAGTTGGTTAAGCCTCCGACTTTGGCTTAGGTCACGATCTCACAGCTTGTGGGTTCAAGCCCCAGGTTAGGCTCCGTGCTGACATCTAGCTCAGACCCTGGAGCCTGCTTCAGATTCTGTGTCTCCCTCTCTCTCTGCCTGTCCCCTGCTTGCACTCTGTCTTTCTGTCTCTCTGTCTTTCAAAAATAAACAAACATTAAACAAAATTTTAAAGACTAATTTATTGAGGATATTATAAGACCAAATTCCAATTTTAATGTTTTTATTCCTTTAAAGGTTAAAAATTATCTGTTTTTATATCTTTGAATTTGTTCTTGGAAGCAGTTCATGTAAAGTATGGATTATCACCCATTTTGAATTATTTACATAATTTCCCAAATACTTTAGTAAAGAGAAACATACTAGAATCACATTTACTCAAGAAACAAGAGTAGATAATTTCTAGAAGATCAAAGATTACAATCTACCATTTTTCTTTACCAACAATTTTATTTCTCCAAACTAAAAAAAATGTTCAGCAGTAGCACCTACAAGTCAAGTCACAATAGGGCAAGGAGTTGGGTGACTCCTTGCCAATATTAATAGTTTTGTCTGAATTACCAATTCCACTGGTTAAAATCTGTTTCAGTTCACCCAAGAATCTCTAACAAGCATCTTAGGAGAGGTGAACGCCAGTACAGATCCATTATAAATCATCCCATAACAATAAGGTGGGTTTTGAAATTTATTTCCATAAAAGTTCCCTGAAGTTGTTCTATAAATTATTTGAACACAAAATTGACCTTAATAAGTGCATATTTAAAACATTAATCATTTCTTTATTGTAAAGTCCTATCTGTTCAAGCAGAATTCAGCACTTCAAAGAAAAATCTGATTTCTTTTCTTCTAATCCCCATTTTCTTATCACTTGCAAATTTCTCATTTGTTGTGGTTGTATATTCCACAAAGCACTTAACTAAAAAAAGAGATCAGCAGGAAACTGGAGAAAGTATCAAGCAAGAAGTCTGAGGAATGAAATATAAAGGAATATTATAAGCAGTTTGAAAATGAGTAAGACGTTGCAAGAAGCAAATAACCAAACTCCCTCCCACCCACACCTGAACAGCATGGATATCTGATCTAATGATGGGCCTCTTCTGTGTAAGCTAAGTATTAGTGTTTTACTGAGGAATTAAAAAAAAATTTTTTTAAGTGTTTATTTATTATTGAGAGACAGAGAGAGACAGAGCATGAGTGGGGGAGGGGCAGAGAGAGGGAGACACAGAATCCGAAGCAGGCTCAAGGCTCTGAGCTGTCAGCACAGAGCCCAATGCGGGGCTCGAACTCACAAACCATGAGATCATGACCTGAGCTGAAGTCGGACGCCCAACCAAATGAGCCACCCAGGTGCCCTACCGAGGAATTTTTTAATGATCAAATAGGGAGATGGAGAACAAAACCAGAAAGTATGCAGATACATATCAACAAAAATATTAAATCAACAAAAACTCATAAAGTGTCTCCTGTATGCGTGTATCTGCCAATTCTGTGAAAGGTCATGAAAAGAATGAATAAAAAGATGGGTGATACTCACAGAGTTCATACTCTTTTTGAATGAAAATACATAAATCACTTTTCCTTTTTTTAAAAAAAAAATAATTTATGGTCAAGTTAGCTAGCATACGGTGTACACAGTGTGCTCTTCTTGGTTTCAGGAGTAGATGTCCATGACTCATTGCTTACATACAACACTCAGGGCTCGTTCCAACAAGTGCCCTCTTCAATCTGCATCACCCATTTTCCCCTCTCCCCTGTCCCTTCCTCTTTCCTCCTTCAGTCTTTTCTCTGTATTAAGAGTCTCTTATTGTTTGCCTCCCTCTCTATTTGAAACTTTTTTCCCCTTCCCTTCCCCCATGGTCTTCTGTTAAGTTTCTCAAATTCCACGTATGAGTATATCACTTTATCTCGTAACAAGTTTTTCCTAAAACGACAATGTAAAAATAGGTTCTACTATTTTTACTCATTGTTACCAAAGGCATCTGCACATTTGCTTAGAAGCACTAACATGTCAGAATTATCTGGCCCTAAGCACATTACCATTTCAAGACTCCTATACCTGGATTATTAGATGATAGTCTATCATAACTTTTTTACATGGTGCAGTTGGTAAGGGCAGAATGCCAATAATGTACAGTGAAGAAGTGGCTCTAAAGATGAACGTGCTGTTTTACTGCCTTAGCCAAGTAGCTAACTACCTCATAAATGGGAGCCACTAGTCATAAGGGGTACCTTAATAGGGAATGTGGATCAAGTATTTAAAAACCTTAATCAAATAAAATCAAAGCACATGGCTTACAGCCTGTGATTTAGTACATTCATTTTTTTTTAATATATGGATGATAGCATATACCATCTCATTCCCTTTATCTCATTGATTCTGCTGTACGTAGTTGAAAATGATGCCAGTCCTAGGTTTCCTGCAGCTTTTTAGGTCTGGCCAGAAAATCACAACCATGCACAGCCTCTGACACAGAGCTTGCACGTGCTTTCTGCTACTTATAGCTGATGCAGTTGCCCCTCTAGGGGTGCTAGTGTGAACTTTATTTGAACTGCCCAAATAGAAATTATTTGTAGACCTGTAGACCTTAGTCTCAAAACTGGACTTTCCAACTATTTTTTTTTCTGAGAGAGAGAGAGACAGACAGACAGACAGACAGACAGAGAGACCAGCAGACAGGCCATGAGCAGGAGAGAGAGGCAGAAGAAGAGGAAGAGAGAATCCTAAGCTGGCTCCACATCCAGGGCATAGCCTGACGTGGGGCTCAATCCCACAATCTTGGGATCATGACCTGAGCTGAAATCAAGAGTCAGATGCTCAAGCAAATGAGCCACCTTTGTGCCCTCCAACCATGCTCTTGACTTATACTTTTGTTGTTGTTCGCATGAGGACTAAGTTGGTTAAGATTTTTGACTAAGGATTGCCCCCACAACAAACAATACCATAAAAAGTGGCACCCTTTAATCAGATACTACAGGATGGTTAGGAAAATTGACATTCCTACTTATTTATGCTATTTAAAATTTTAAGTAGAGGTAGACATTGAATAGGATGGTCGAATGTAAAGAGAACTTTACTCTTCAATAATTCCAGTTGGAACCTTCTGAAACAAAGGAGGCTAGTCATGTCCAAACAAAGTTCCATTATGTATATGAATAAAAAATACTTAGGTCCTGAACACATGCATTGGTAAAGTATAACTTCACCGTGCTAGCATGGCAGGACTGGCAAGGCCTGGAACACTGGGTAACAGATATTGGGATAAATGACATGGCTTCTTGATCAGAATTACTGCTTTGTGTGGCTCTGTCTGGCGCTCAAAGTCTAGGTGGATTAGAAGGCAGCAAGGCTATTGTTTTAGGATCCTCTGACTTGGCAAAGAGATCTCACTCTATGCAGCACCCAAGATCATCAAAGCCTCAGGTGTGTCTCTATTAAACACATGAAGCCCTGGACACACACCTTGGAATATATATTCTTAGCTGTGTTAGAAGTGGGCCAGAGTAAAAGCAAATTTGAACTAATTTCAAGTCAATGATCTTGGTCATCTTTGAATCTAGATAAGATTCCTGGGTCTAGCCTAGCACAAAGTAGGATTTAGAATTAAAGTTCAGAGCAGGTTACACAAAATTATCTTTTGAACTTTTATAAAATTGGAAGACTTCAGGTTAACTCTGAGGTACAATTGCATTTCAAAGGAATTTTTATTTTAACGACAATTTGTGTGTGTGTGTTTGTGTGTGTGCATGTGTGTGCGTGCGTGCATGTGCGTGCACACAAGTGTGCATGCATGGCTTGGCAGGTAGAACATCAATTCTTTTATTATACTTTTTCTCCACATTGTTAGGTAGAGTGCTGTAGTTTACTTCAAATTAATATCCTATAGCATTATTTTACAATTTTATTTATATATGGACTATAAAATACTTAGATTACAAGGAACTCATTATCTTGGGATACTATACACATTCACATACCAAGAAATGTGTAATAAAATTGTAAGACATGGTCTTCTATTCAGGATATATATTATTAGCATGTTCTTTGTTATGGGTCATAAAAACCACTAACTATACAAGGATCTTTTATTCACTAAGTATTTATGGAACATCTGCTTTCTTCAAAGTACAGCACTCAGAACCATGAGAACATAAAGCTAGGAAACAAAGCTGGTCCCTGAGGAACTTGTAAAGAGAATGAAGTGTGAAGATAGATATGGAAGGCTAGTAGAGAAATTATGAAGCACAGGGGCACATTACTCAGTCCTGTGCAACAATGTGTTACCATTTCTGGGCCAGTTGCCCTGTTCAAAAATAACTAAAGGTATTGCTCTCAGGGAGTTCACAGTCTAAAAGGACACATACAAACACTGAAAATGTTCATTTCTCAATACTACGTGATACTCTAGAAATGAACACAAGTATAGGTTATAACATAATTACTAGAAGAAGGTCAAGATCAGCTCAGTGGTTTTATTGGGGAGACTTCTTGAAATAAGTGAGTCTGGATCTGAGCATTAAAGGACACATAGGACTGGGACAGGAAAATGGACAGCATTATAGAGGCGTTTTGGGTGTTAGGAACAAAATGAACAAAATCCCTGAGAGAGGAATCCACAGGAGGAGGTGTGTAGTGCTGCTTAAGGGTCAGACAGACAGGAGATGGGGGATAAGAAAGCAGCAGTGAGATGTAAGCTTCAGATTTCAGGGATGGCCAGTTGAGGTCAAACTTGAATATCAAGCTGCTGAGTTTGGACTCAATTTGATGGTCACAGAGATGCACTATGCGCCGAATCATTACTGTTGAAGAGTGAGATCCCTAGAAAGGCAGACTCTGAAACAAAGTTTCAGCCCAGGGAGAAGTCCAATGACTCCATAGGGGCTCTGCGGTGGAAATGACCAGGGAACCAGGAAGAGTGTCTGGTGTTGGGTCTTTATACTTCTTTTGCAGGCATTTTATGTGGGCCATTCTCGGAACAGGTGTGACCTTGGATCTGGCAGCCCTCTGCAACCAGCACAATCCCTGAAGGGACTGACAGGCTGTCCACTGGTAGCCCTTCCAGCAGTTGGGATAAATCATGCTGTGAAAGAGGATCTGGGGAATTATAGTTGCCAGTTTAATTTAACAGTGCAATGCAGTGGTTCTCAAAGTGTGGACATATAACCAGCCACACTGCATTACTTGAGGGCTTGTTAGATATGCACAATTTCTGATATCACACAAGACTTAGTGAAACAAACTCTGGGAACAAGACCATCCAGGAATTTGCTCACCTAGACTTCCTTGTGATTAGGATATGGGCTGAAATTTAAGAACTGGCAAAATGTGTATTTGAAAGATGAATAAGCACATCAGTGAGTAAATGAAGGCATGATCTCACTTTCCAAAACTCTACATCTAACTTGAACTACTTTGAATCTACATGTAAACCCTCTTAAAAACCAGTCAATTATAAAATGCCCTATTATTAATGTACTAATAAATTTCAACATCCAAGATTGGTAAACATTCACTCCATGATCATGCTATTGGATATTTATTTAAATACTATACTCCATTCATTCCGATTACTACTTTCAGATAAAAAAATATTCTACATAGTATTCTTAAAGGAACCATCTGAACACTGAATATGTTCATAGTAAAAGTTCCTATCACAATGAACTATTTATTAATATGAACTATTTGGTTGTAGGCAACTCTGGGTTTCTGGAGCAAAACCTAACTTCACAGAGTCTGAAGTCTAGAAGAGTAATGGTTCCCTTATCACCAAGCCCTATCAGAAGCCAGGTACTTTAGAACTCTGGTTTCTAATGTACACTGAATTATGTGGTACACTCATCCTCCAAGGCATTCTCCTATTTATTCTGGGCACATGGTGACTCAACTAAACACTACACTTCTCAGCTTTCCTTGTAGCATGTAATGGTCACATACATCTAGGTCAATAGAATGGGAGAAGGGTGAAGCACTCAATTTCTGATTATCTTCAACTTCAAGACAATCAGCTTTCCCTGAACTTCTTTGCCAATCCACTTCCACCAGGGGTTGGAATGCATATATGGCAGGAATCTATGCCAGTTAGGATAATTTAGAATATGTAAGTACAACATTTAATACATTTCTGTAAATATTCAGAGCAACCCTGCCAGTCTAGGGTGGAAACTTGAGAAATAAACCATCTCTCATTTTTGTTCAACTGCTTAACCTTTACCCTGACTTGTAGATTTATAGTCACTGCATCACAAGATAGTATCTGTAGCTAAGTAAGGAGATGAGGTCACTGATGAGCTTCATATTCCTGAACAGCTTGGAAATAAATTTATTTGTAAATATTTTCATAGATGCTATATTGAGGTGTTTCCTATTCTTGAATATGCTGTAACTAAGTCTCACCAGTTTTAAAAGATAGGAGAGTAATTCAGAAGACCTACAGAATAAATATCAATGATATCCAGGCAGTGCTTCATCTACCACTAACATAATGTAGATTACAGTTTAACAGAAAACTTAAATTTGTAAGACCAAGCCTTATCAGAATGGTATCTGGCAAATTTTGCTCAATAATATAACTCACTATTAGAAGGTAAGCTTCATGAGGGTAATGAATGGTATATTAGCTAAATCCACAGGACCCAGAAAAAAATTTCTGGCACATAATAGGCACTGTGGAAGACCACACAATCAATGAATGATTTCTTTCATAGTCTAATATCTGAATGAACAGAATAGACAAATACAGAGCAAATAGTGAAAGATTTTCAAGTATCCTGACATACATTAATCCTTCTCAAAGTAAAATTCAATGGAATTTTTTATTACATCAAGAAAAATCCTATGATCCTATAAGTAACAAAACTTTTACCATTGAACTTAACTGATTAAATTCAAGATTTATGAATAGTCATGTCAAGGGAATGATGCAAACCACTAGAACTACTGAGAAAATTACAGTATAATATGAAATTGTATCTGTTCACAACCAAATAAACACTGTGAGCTCCTTTATAACCATGGAATACACTGGCCTTGCAATCAGGCTTGTTCGTTTTTGATAGTATTTTCAAATTTGTTAAATCTATAAATTAATGAAGTTGTATAATGCTAAGCCCAGAGAACATGTTTTATGCCAGGTAAAATGATCAAAAAGATCTTCTATTTGGCATTATCTAGTCTATTTTCAAGGTTTCAGTAAGCTACTCCAATTTGATCAGTTGCTAAAGTAGGCACTGATCACAGAGGGGGGAATAAGATGGGTAGGTGAATCCATAACATCATGTACTAGGAAAACAGTGCAAAACTTTTGTATATATTCAAGGCAAGAAGTTCAAATGTCAGTGTTCAAAAGAGGTGGTTCGTGTTCTGGCTCTGAAATTCACTGTTCTCAGTGACTTATTTTAGACTTCATTATACCATAGTGTTTTACTATGTCTAATGCACATGTCATTTCTCATCCATTTATTTCATGTAAACATTAATAAACTAACATGATAAAATGTGATAAAAATAGAGACTATGGAAAGAAGACGTGGTATGGATCTAACATAGTATTAAACCTATTTTATTACTAGACAAAATTTATCCATAGTTTCAAAAGTATTCCATGTCTCAGCCTTTATTATCTGTGTGCTTTAGAAGATAAGTCCTCTTCATTCTATGTTAAGCATGAAGAATTTTTAATCTTGGGGGGGAAAAAAAGAAATGGTTGGCCTCAAAAAACATATCCAATTAAAGGGATACTACACACTAAAATAGCAATTAAGATAATAAGATATTTTTGTGCTCAGATCTATGCCTGCCAAATTTCTGGTTAACTTCCCAATATAGAAATGTGATCCAATTCAAATGTTTTTAAAAAAAAAACCTCTCAAATTTTCTGGCATATTCAGAGAATGGTGATGTGAAAGATGAGAAAAATCTTGCCAGAATTTACAAGGGAATCTGAGAGAGTAAAAAGCATTAAAAAAGAGTTAAATATTTTCTTAGGATGAATTGCTCCCATAATCAAGTAGACAGTATCCATCTCTGTATCACTTCATGGGCATTATTAATAGGCTTATTATGGCTCTTAGTTTTAAAATTTTTCTATGTACCCATTAAAGCCAGTAACATATTCTAATTTTATTCATCCTTGAAGACACTTGCCCTGGTTTTCCCTCGTCAGAGCAGCTTTATTCTTGGAGCAGATTCTTCTAGTCTTCATGGAGTTCTGCTCCATTTTAAAGCTGATAGAGTTAGCTCCATTTTTTTTTTCTAATTTAGTATCCTCTTCCTTATTCTTAACCCAGAAAGACATTTCTCTGTTTGGCCATGGAAAAAAACAACTTAAAGGTGCATCTAAATTTTGCAACATGTATTATAAAAAACTCTTTTACTCAACGTTTATCTTGAGCACAACAAAAAGAGGGAACACTTCTACCTCTTAATGACTTTCCTTTGTCAGTGGCACCTTCTTTCTTGTAGTTATTCAGACACAAAGTCTAATTTCTGCCAAGGAAGCACTTGATATTTTAAAATAAATTACTTAGGACTCACATGAAAGTAACTGGTAATCCCAAATCAGTAATCTGAGAAAATCATTTAAATACACACACACGCATATTTTAAAAATGATTGAAACTTAACATTTAGAAATCTTTAAACTCATCCCTTTAATGCTACCTTATTAAATTTTGTAGTCATTTAAACTCTCAGCTTACCTCATAAACAACAAATTTTCAATTCCATATATATGGCCTGTCATTCTCACAAAACTGACCCCCCAGCTAACCAACGGGCTCATCCTGGACCTTCCTCCAAACCAGATAGAATTCAAAAGGATTCAGTGTAACTTCTGCCCCAGTTGATGATATGCATTGGCTTAAAATCCATGTGTCAGGATTACACTGGTTTCTAAAGTTACACATGGCCTAGAGGTTCTTGCTGAAGAAAACGTTACAAGTGAGTTGGCTTAAATATTTTCAAAGGGTTTTAATTTTACCTTTAAAAAGAGATTACTAACGTAAGGACAGGAAGTTGTAAAATAATGATTTTTTTTTTTCAATAATTACATTTCACTACATGTTCTTCACTCAATGTCTGCTTAAAAGATATATTTGGAGGGACACATAAGCTGTCTGTCTTAAGCTAAGGACTGTAAAATTCCATTTAAATACATTCTGTTGAGAATAATTTTGTTTTTATTTTGTGCCAATATCCTAGCACACACCCAGGAATGTGGCATGATGGCAGTAGGCTTTAGAAATCAGAGCCTCCATCACAGGCTAATGATCTCAGTTCATTCCCTGTTATCTAACATTTCAAATCTTTAGTCTGCAATTATAATAGGGGCAGGGAATCAAGAGTTTCTTTATTTTAGGCAGCCTTTATTAATGAATGCAGTCACTAAAAGGCCAATTGTATCTTCCGAGCTATTAATTGACTTAGCTCCAAGACTACTGTAGAAAACATATGGTGCAAGATCCAAGCAACTGTCCAGGGCTGTGCACAGGGGGCATTTGGCTTCTTTTTGAAAAGAAGAACCAAAGGTAATCCCTTTGCAGCTGCAGTGCAGATGGTTTTCTTTACACCATTTCACTGAATACTAAACAGAAACTGGGAAAAGTTTGAAAACATAATAAACAAACAGCTGAGTGTTAGCTTAAATGCTCTTTGCATCTATCAGGGAGAAGCATTCAGAATCTCTGGATGTTTACCAGATAGTTTAAAAGAAAAACAGAGATGTGAAAACTGAATGAAATTATTTTGAATGTGTACCTAAAATATGGTTCTGTGTGGTTTTCTTCAAAGTAACAATATAATTAAATCTCTCTGAAACTTCATTTATGGGTGTCATGATGCATAATCTTCGACATCCTCAAAAATTTACATTTCCTTGAAAATATGCTGAGATGACTAAAGCTGAAATCACCTTTCCCTAAAGGAGCTACATGAAAATCATGGAGACAGCTGTTAACCTTCATTCCTTCTCCTTGGTGTGGCAACTACACACTGCCTCCCCTTTAAGTAAAAACGTGCCATTTCAACTTCACGCTCACTTATTCTACTTTGGCAGAGAGAAAATATTAAATGGAAGACTGGTTAGTAAGCAGGAAAAGAGCAAACTCCTAGAAATGAATGGGTCTGGCCTCTTAAGGGCCTCACAGGTAGTAATGGTATATTAAGTCCAATGAGGAACACTAGGGTGTTAATTGTAAAAACCTATCTGGTTACACAAATATGCATTTGACACTCTTCTAGACATTGGGGGTATACAAATAACATAATACTGTCACGCATATAAACATATACACCTACTATTTCATATAGAACCAGAAGAAAGACTAATATATCACCATTTTTAGTTTCTGATTATGGATAAAACTAAGAATAGGATTATGGCTACTCTTTATGGATAATTTTTCTTATTTTTGGTCAGATGCTATCTGGATTTTCTAAAATCAGGAGCTATTTAAAAGACTATGGAATGTACGTTATTAATACAAGAGGTTCCCAACCAAAATATGGTTATTACTTTATGCAAAGTTATTCATTAGGTAAACACAATAATCTCTTTCTGTGTTCTCAACCCTCCTAGAAAATCAAGTATTAAAATAAAGACCTTCAAACACCGAGATAAACCATTCCTTCATTTCTCTAACAGGGCAGCCAGGTGCTTCATCACTTAGACAGTTCTTGAGTTGTAAACAGCAAAAACAATTCAGTCAAAATATGTTCTAAAGTCCTACTTACTCCCCAGTGGCATCACACCCAGAATAACCTCAAAGAATAGAAAAATTCTCCCCCTTCTCCACTGCTCTCCTCTTCCCCATACTGGAGTTCCATAAGCTTTTCACACACTGCAAAATAGCAATAGCCTCGCATTACGAAAAAAGCAAAGACAAACCATGCCAACGCCAGCTCTAAGTGGTTGGTCGCTGGTGTGACGTCTCTTTCTCCTAAATGCCTGCCATCTGGAGCGGGCGTCCTTGCCGCTCTGCTTTGCCAGCATCCCTCTCATTCCCGACTCCCGGCTCAAAGTGTTTTTGCTTATCCTTTGTTTAGGCCTCTTAATTTCTTTCTTCTCACTTGCTTGCCTTTCACTTAACTTGGTAAAACACTACAACGGCTGCATTTAATTCACTTATCAATGTTCAGCTAAAAAGGACTATACAGAATTCACATATGGCTGCAGCTATCATTTCCAGCCCAACGAGTAACAAGACTCCGTTTGAACACTTCAGGCAGAAAAACTGTGCTGTAACACACTGAGGAGTAACTGATTAAAATTTGATAGAGTGTGTTTCCAGAGAAGCTAATTCCACTCTCACCAAAAATCTTATTTTACTGGAAAGCATATGACCCCATTCTGAATATATTAATTACTAAACAGTCTACAATGATATGCTGAATTGTTGACATGGGAATGAGGGCTTAAATCTAAGACACACAGATGCTTGTCACAACTTGGGCTGCGATGAGAGCTTTGATGGGCCTCAAATATCCTTAGAATGTTCCTGCTACTCAGCAGCAGAGCATGGAGCTGAAGGAGAAAGAGCCTACAGCCTAATTCAGCTTGAGAGTGGATTAGTCATGATGAAAGATACTTGAATTTGTTACATACTACTGGGAAATTATTTGGGCCTCAAATATGTGCTTTTCTTCAAAGTAATAATATAATTAATCTCTCTCAAACTTCAATAATGGGTGCCATGACTCATTATTAAAAGCTTCTGTTTCTCTGAAAATGTTCTGAGATGGGTAAAGCCGAAGCCACTTTTATTTCTGTCAGGCCTGCAGCACAGAACACCATGTATATTCCCTAGGATGACAAAAGAGGCAGAGGTGGTGATAGGGGACAGAGGCTGGAGTGAATGAAAGACTCCCAGACTCACTGCTGAGGATGAGGGTTTCTCCCATATGCTTGGATGTTTTTGACTTGTTTGTCAGGTAATAAGACCAGTAAAATTTATTAGTTTTTTTAAAATTGAATTGCTAGTCCTTTTTCTTAAGGAACATTATTACTTCTTAGCAATTTTCTCTATTCCTACGATATTGCAAAACAGTTTAATTTCCGCATGGAATCCAAAGACACCATAAGGTTTAATGAAAAAACTTTGACTTTGCAATTCTAGAAGAAGCATAGTGACTACACAAGGCGAGGTCACAGAAAAGCCTAAAATTCACATCTACAAGACCTTAACGTCAAGCGTTAGTCTAGAGCGAAATGTGATAAAGGGTAATATATTCATAAACAAATAAGAGTGGCAATGTATTAGAACGCATACAGGGTTTATTCATCAAAGTGTCTGTACAAGTGAAGGGTGTACACCTTTTCTGTACTGTTTTTATCTTTATGAATTTCGGTGTAAATATTAGTTCAACCTCTAAAATAATTTAAATAGAAACTATTCTGTGTATTTTGTGTTTAATTTTTTAGGATTTACCGTATGTAACCTTGATTACTAAAGTAGTACACATATATTATAAACAGATCAGGAAATCTGGGAGAGTACTATTACGGACTACTGCTGTATTCACTGGCCAGCACCCAGTTTCCCTTCCTTCGGGAAAAGCCACCCTTCCTCACTATTAATACATGTGTTTTGGGTGGACCTAAAGCAGCTCCTGGCTTTAGGGTGAGCCCACCTCCTAATAGTAAGCTAACCATCTGACCACAGAAACTGACTCAGAGATGCACCAGGAACCCAAGCCATTTAGCAGGAGTCATATTTACAACTTCGCTGCTACTTCTGCCTCTATTTCTATTACTTACAAATAATCATGATACCAATTTGGTATGTTTCCTTCTTGATTTATTTTTCTGTCACATACAACTTTACATATACATATATGCACATATGTATGTATGTATTTATATGTACCAATATTTATGTAAACTATGCATGTATAAAGTTTCTAAATATAGTGATAGACTGTATGAAACTAATTTACTTCTTTCATTCACATTTAGATTATTCACATCTTTCCATTTCAGAGCAGAGCTTCCTTAATTTGCTTAATTACTGCATAATATTCTACCATATAGAGAAAAACAATTTATCAAATAACCAGTAGGGTATTTTATCCTACAGTGAGCTATTAAAAGAGAAAATGACTGGCTAGAAGAAATAGGCTCCTTTCTGGAACACCCTGCATTATTATTTGCCCCGGTGGGATGGCCATAGACTTAGAAGGAGCCCTCTCTAAAGACAGGGAGTCCTGTGGAAGGAGGTAGACTTGAGGAAAATTAAAGTAGAAACTCAGGACAATTCCACAAAAAAAAAAAAAAAAAAGGAATGTAATCAGAACCAAATCTCACTGCTATCTTCCTCAAATTCCCATCTAGGAGGGTAGAGTCTAGCATCTGGAGATTTTCTTTATTAGCAGGGGCACAACAATTGTACACTGGTTCTAGTAAAATCAAGCTCAGGTTAGCCTTGGACCTGAGTTATGACTCCTGGGTCAGAAATAGAAGTTTGCAATGGTGATTTCAGAGGGCTTACTGGAGACAGAGGCTGGAGGGGAATGAAAGCAGCATCCAGGGAAATTTGAAGTAAGTGAAGACTAAGACCTAGGGACCAGTGGCTGTTCATGGGTTCATATTTGACTTTATGAAAGCCCAAAAGTGCATAGGTTCATCTAACCGTTCAGTACACAGAAAATGTCCATATATGAATCATAGCAACCAGTAGGCCTTAAAGTATCAGTTCCTTAGGTCTGGAACCATAGTTACTCAATATTCCACAGACACACAAGTTTTTATATTTCCTATATTATATGCAGAGTCATTACTGAAAATTGATATCCCTCACTCTTCCTAGTTTTGAAAATTTAATTGACTGTAATGATTTGCTTAAAGCCTTTTCTTTATTAGAATTTAAGTTCCTTATGGACAGGAACCACATCTATTTTACTCTGTAGTATATGCCTGGTCCGTAGGGCATGTGCCATGGCCAGTACATTTTGTTCAATGTATCTATGAGCAGTCAAGAGTGGGGGAAAGAAGAGAGGAAAAGAGGGAAAGAAGTGATTGAGGACAAAGAAAGAGCCTAAAAGAAAAAAACCCTCATTTCAAAATTATGTACCCTCATCAGGAACGGTATTCCATGAAGAAGAGATGTTTTTTGCAAAGTAAAATTAGGACACAGTTTTAAAGGGATGAGATTATAATGGCTCCATTTGGTTGTTTGTTCATTCTTACCTAAAACTCTCTCTATATATTGTACTTTCTTACACATTTCTCTCTTAAAAAGGCAAGTCAGGCAAATGCCAAGTCTCTTTTTATTATATCAAGATATATGTATACTCATATTGGCATTTTTCAAACAGTATTGTTTTTCTTATGCCAGCTAGTTTGCTTAATAAATCCCCTTAGAAGACTGAAAGCAGCCTAAAACGAAATAAGAGTTATCAGAAATCACTCTGTAGTTAAAGTGTTTTCCCCTTTATTTTAGGGCTATAGTTTATCAGGATTAAATACATTGTGAAAATGTTGCCATAAAATCAAAGGATACTGAGTGCCAAGAGTTACTGAAAAGTTTTTCTAACTTTCTAAATCATCTCCTTTTGCACCTTATTCAATAACTAATTCCCATTCTAAATGAAACTTTTCTCATTTGAGCAAAAAATTATGTCAAACTGTTTTTCCATTTTGATTGGGCTGTTTTAGCAGGAAAAAGTTTTGCAGAATTACTTTAGGTCGTACCGCATATAGTAATTCCTAATTGTACATTTTGGATTATTTAAAAATATCAAGGAAAAACATGTTTTAATCACACTTGAGTTACCAGGGGAAATGGGAGAAGGATGTTTTACTGTAGTTAATTGTAGAGCTGACATAAGGTAACTAAGGTTTTAATTCCGTATAGAAAGATACAAAATTCTAGGTAAATACTCAAGATTTCTTCATTTCCATATAGATACTGCCCTTAACTAATTTAATAATTTATTAAGTCTACTAAAATACATTTTAGTACTTTATCTGAGTTTAAGATTAAAAAAAAAGGGAAAACACTTTGAAATTACATCCAAAGGAAAGTCATTTTCTGCAGATAAATTATTTTCACCTAGGCTAACTTCCTAGACCGAAAAATATTTTCTATACTTAATTTAGAATATAATCTATACTCAAAAGCATAAAAAAATAGTTTAACTAAAGATCTTAGTTGCCAATGAAGCAAAGAGCACTCTTGCGTTGATTGGCAGGACGGGGCTTTCTCTGTTTGGGGCTTTCTCTATTTAGGAAGTGAGCCAGGAAATTGCTTCATTTCAATTCCACTTTTCTTTTTAGGACCAGCTCTAGAGAAAAAGTGAAGCACCATTCCAAAGGCCATTCTTATTTTTCCTCTCTGGGGAATTTTTCCTTGGTCCCAGAAAGGGCATATAATGTTTTTATCTGCAGTTTCCATTTTTGGCATCATGGAGTAGACCCACTTGAATTTTATATTTCAGTCACAGTTTTGCATATTTTGGCATAGAGGTATATTTTATTATGACTAAACAAAGGCTGAACAACAAAATCTGCTCTCAAGTTGGTCTCCTCTAAGTCTAAAACATCCAGGACCTTGAGAAAACAAAGGAAAACAGTTTTATATAGAAAATAGCAACAACAACCCATCATCAGAGTATATGAATACAAGAATTAAAACAATGCTCATGTCTAAAATTACCATCACAAACATATAAACTGTTTTGATTGTTAATATGTTCAACATTTACCAAGACAATCTGAATTCTTTTTCAACAAAAAAATGTGTCACATATATAGCTATATGTGATTAAAATTTATTTTCATGTAAATTGCTAATAATTGATGGCTCAGAAAAAGCATAATCCCACTATAAACAAGTAGTGTAAAATAAAATGGACTTTTAAAAGCACAATGAAGTCACAGTACTTAACTTGCTAACTGGCATTTATTATGATATTTAACCTATTTTCTCCTCACTGTGCAGGGTACTATGTAGATTACAGAAATGAAACACATAGTCCTTTTCCTAAAGAAGCTTAAAATATAATTGAGACAATAGCAAGCCTCATAAACCACACTGAGCAATAATTGCTCCACTGTGAGGGGCCAAGATCTGGAGAAGGCCATAAAGGGTCATCAAAGAACAGACACTTGGGTGCGACCCTGATGAAACAAAGGGTAGAGGTGTCAGAGAAGAGATGCAGCTTTGTGTGTGCTTGGAGAGGTTACGAAGACGGGGGGAATTGAGGCCATGACATGGCGGAGAAAGATCTTCAAGCCAAAGCAGTAGTGTGTGGTGGACAGTACATGAAAATGTGACACCCATGGACAAGTGGGCCCACTGAAGAGCAGATGAGGAATGCTCTGATGGTGTGGTAGAAATGTGGTTGAAGTAAGAGGAGAGGCTCCATAAGCCTGTTGGTGAAGGGTTGATTTCATCCAGTTTTGTATCCACTTGGGTAAATCCAAAGTGCCAAGATCACAGAGCAACAAATGCTGTGACCACAGTAGCATGAAAGCTGTTAGATATTCACTTTTAACTCCTCCCCCCCAAGTTTTTAGTTAAATTCCAGGTAGTTAACACAGTGTAATATTAGTTTCAGGTGTAGAAGTTAGTGATTCGATGTTTACATACAAAACCCAGTGCCCATCACTAGTGCTTCCCTTAAAGCTCATCACCTATCTAGCCGATCCTCCCACTCACCTCCCCTTGAGTAATCCTCAGTTTGTTCTCTATAGTTGAAAGTCTGTTCTGGTTTGCCTCCCCTCCCCCCCCATTCAGTCCATCTGTTTTGTTTTGTAAATTCCCTGTATGAAATCATATTGGGTTCATCTTCTGACTTATTTTGCTTAGCATAACATGCTCTAGCTCCATCCACATCATTTCAATTGCACTACTAAAAGAATACAAAAGTACTGATTCAAAGGGACACATGCACCCCCGTGTTTACAGTAGCACTATCAAAAACCACAAAATTATGGAAAGAGCCCAAATGTCCAATGACTGATGAATGGATAAAGAATATGTGGGGTGTGTATATATATATATATATATGTGTGTATATATATATATATATATATACACATATAAGAATATAAGAAAGAATGAAAAGAATGAAAAAAGAATGAAAATTTTGCCATTCACTATGAACTGCTTAAAGTGCACAGTGTGAACTTTTAGTAAGCTAGGCCCTAATGATTTCTACTAAATAAAATGTCCCACTGGAACAAAAATGAGAATTTTAGAGCTTACAGAACTCAGATTGGAAGGAAAAAGAGTAACACAAATTAAAAGGAAACCGAAGAGGAAACAATTATAAAACACTTCCTTCAAGCAGTGATACAAATATTCATTTTCATAGGGTGCTTAAATTAAGGCTGTATAAACATGTGTTATTTAGATCAATTCCATGCTTTCTTGTAATTCCCCTAAACCATTTAATATTTAACGTATTATTTGTTTTGTGTAATCTTCCATTTTTACCTTAGTTTCTCATATTTAATGTCTGACTATTCATCTATTGTCAGGTAACACTCGCAAAGGCTTTATTTGCAGCACTTACTATAAGCAGATGATAAAAGTCTGCACTCATTTTTATCTCTTCTACCTAAGTCCTAAAGTAGACCATACAAATTCAATAAGAATCCAAATCTACTTATCTTCAGGGTACAATACAAGAACCATCTATTTATTCAAGCCTTTGATTAACAGCATCTATATTTATGAAAAGCTCTGGGCTCTGCAGGTGAAAATATTTTATATGAAACTCAAGTATTATTAAATAATATTCTTTGATTCTATCAGTGTTTTGCATGCATATGTGCAAGTTCAATAACTTTAGCCTCAGGTCCAATATTTTAAGGCTGTAAACTTACAAAACAAGAAAATATCCTTTTAAAGTAGGAGTTTAACTTAATAAATCAGAAAAACTTATAAAATCAAAGTTATATCAAGAAAATATCTCACGGGATCTTGGTGTTTTGTTTCCCATTGAATGCTGGGAAGTCTGCAACTATTACTGAGTAACTATTAAATATATATATGCATATATATATGTATTTTTCTTACTATTATCAGATATTCACACATATATACCCCCATATAGTTCATGCTCAACATGAAGTAATATCATAAACAAGGTACTTCTGACAACGGCGAATTCACTAACAAAGCATAACATTTCCAATTCTACTTTACATGAGACATAAAAATTATCAACCTCAACTGTATTTTCTTTAAACCTGCTTATGAAGGCACAAGGTCCTACTTTAACAAAGGGTGGCAAGAAGTGTACACAGCTGAACAGTACTTGATCCTCAATCCTGTCTTTTGCGTGGTGTACATGCTTAAATATACCTTAACTATTCTGGGCTTCCTTTTCCTCATCTATACAACTGATAGGATTATCTACAACATCCCCCCTATTGTACTAAAGTTCTGCTGGTGAGAATGATTATGATGCCACCAATGCCTCCGATGAGAATAATAAAAACATCTCTTACACACAGAGGCCTTAATTATGAGTTGGCCACCGTTATAAATACTTTATATACACTCAATTCCTTTTCACAACAACTTATGCAGTAGACACGTTGATTATCCTCATTTTAAAAAAGAGGTTAAGTAACTTGCCCAAAGACGAAGATGTAAATGGCTCATATCCAAATCCAGGCAGTTTGACTCAGAGCTCACATTCCTAACTATCAAACTACTTTATGATAAATGATTATATTTTATAATTTAACTATACATTGAGCTTTTAATTAATGAATCTACTAACAGATCCATTTCTGCTGACATGAATATAAATCTTGAATTGCTATTTTTATCATTCTCTGCTTGTGTGCGCAACATTTTAAAGGAATTTGAGTCATCAAAAAAAGTGATACCTGAAACAACCCTTTGAAGAATATGGAATAGTTTTTATTTGAATTGCATTTATGAGAGTATTTAGAGCTAAGACCCAGACATTGATGAGGCTTTCTATTACTAAGTTAAGGTGATTTTAAGCTCTCATAGAACAAGGGGGAACATACTCATCACAAAGCCAATGGACAACATAGCCAGGTTAAAACTCGGGATGCCTCACTTCTACACTTGTCTAAATGTTTAGCACTCTCAAATCTTTTCTCCAACCTAGGTCTCTCTCCTGTCTAGAGTCTTGACAAATCAAATTCAATAAAATGAAATAAAGTTTATCATTTTCTCCCAAACCTACTTTTTCTCCTAAAATCCTTCTTCTGATTAATCATGCTAGCAATTACCACCCTAAATTAAAAATCTCTTCTCTCCCACAATCTCACATTGTCACCCAATTCCATAAAATCTACTTTCAAAATACTGCTTAGATTTTTAGGTCATTCCTATTGCAATAAATTATTTGCAGGATATAAAATGTCACCTGTGATTAAGGACTATAAAATTACCATTGTTATTTCAACCCTTCTGTACTTTAGGCTACAACCTCCCCAGCAATCCACAGTCCTTATACTTTACAGGACGTCCCATGCCTCTGTGCAGGCAAAGTTCTCTAGCTGAAATTCTTCCCTCTGTTATGAGCCCTTCCTTATCCTACCTATTTCCTCCTCTAAGAAATTTCTCCTTACCTGTCCCCATCTTCAAATTAATCACTTTCTTTTTTTCTTGTCTATGTCCATATTATATGACCTTTCATGTTGGAGTTTAAGGGTAATAAATACATTCCATTTGTCAGATTTAATCCTAGGCTTTATTCTTTGAATTCCTTTTGTTTAATCCATAAAAAAAAAAAAAACCTGAGTAATGAAAATGTTATCTCCATTTTATAGATGAAATCCTTGAAGCAAGGACAGAGCCTGGAAGCTGCTTCAGATTCGGTCTGTCTGTCTCTCTCTGTCCCTTCCCCACTGATGCTCTCCCCCTGTCTTTCAAAAATAAACATTAAAAAATAAAGTCTATAATTCAGAAGCAGTGAAGCTCAAGTTTTAAATTTGTTGATTTTTAAAACACCATAATCATCTTTTTTTTTTTCTCCATGATACTTTCTTACATGTTTATAGGTTTGTCTGCTCTACTGGCCACTGAACTTTTAAAATGTGAGAAATGTATCTTATTCAAAATTTTGGCCTTAGGACCTGGCACATGGTCTGGCATGTAACAGATGTCTGGTGAGTAAATAAATGAGCCTATGTATTATTTGACTCACTAAAATCCTATTGTTATTAACTACCATTTAAATAGAAATGCTAGTTTCATGAATATGACTAATAGGGAAAGAAGATTTGAACAATGTTTATGAGTTTTTAATGTAATTTTCATTGAGTTTTTGTGTCCTATTTCATTAATATAAGAAATTAAGAATAATACTGGTGTGCTTTATCTCCCAGCATTATTCACATTGGCTTTTTTCTTTCAATAAATGCTTGGGATAAATTATTAATTTCTATTCTTCCCAAAAGGTCCATCCATTTCAGGTCCAAACCTCAGTCCTAAATGTTTTCTAAAATATATTTGCATGTAGTCTGTATACATTTTTGCAACTGTATTTTGACCTTTCAGAAAGCAGGACTGGCAATTCACTAAGTAATTAAAGAAAATAAAATAAAATCTGGAATGCTCTTTAAGAAGGCAGATGGTTTTTTTGTTGTTGTTTTTTTTGTTTTGTTTTGTTTTTAGCCTAAACTTATCTTAAAGGTAAGCTTATCCCAAGAACAGGGGCATCCTACTAACTAAAGTCTACTTTATGGAATAAGCAATTATGAAGTATGCTAAATTGCCATCGATTATACAGAACAGAGAGCTTCCTGCCATGGCACAGAACCAAACTAAGTGTATGTTAGTCTATTTGTTCCAGCAGCCCCTCCAAACTTGGAGTACAAAAATGAAGAGAAAAAATGAATGCTGTGAAAATTAATGGATGGAAAATAAATGATGAAGATTTGTAAGGTGGCTCAGAGAACCGTTTGGTGGAAGACATTTGATACACAACTTTCTTGTCAAAATACTATGGCCATTCTTTCATAGATATGAAGATCCAGAGAGTATCAGAATTCAACCCTAGAAGTCAGTCACATATACTCAAAGGCAGAATTCTTATCTATGACACTTCTGTCAATCTATCATTTACTAATTCCTTGGAGAGATAGCACCACACAAATACATGAGGCAGTCATTCACCTGTTCAGTCAACACTTACTGAGCATTTATTTTAAGCTAAGAGATTAGACATTACCTCAATTTTCATTATACATATTATTACCTCAATTCTTTAAAAAAGTGCATACGATCAAGAATAATAAAACAATACGTAAAAGGTATGAAGTGCAAAGTCAATGTCTCCTACTACCTTTTCCTCAGTCTTTAATCACTATTTCCCCAATATAACTCTAGTTCCTAGTTTCTGGACATTTAGCTCTAGAAGCAGAAATATGAAAATTATATGTACAATGTAATCTTACTAAAAATTTTCTTTAAAAAATACTTTCATACTTTAGTATCTTGAAAAGATTTTCATAGTTCCACGTAAATACCTATTTTTAATGTCTGTAAAATATAAGCTACTTCACTGTAGAGATGTACTTATTTAACCTGCCTCTATTATCTATACTTTTAGCCTCATTTTCTTGTTTGGCTATTACAAACAACAGTGTATAATACTGTTGATGCAATGATCATGTGAATTTAGTTTTGACAGACAGTGCCAAATTGTTCCAAAGAGTTAATACCAATTTATACTCTTAACAGAAATTTAAGAGAATGCTTGTGATCCTCTGTCCCCCTCTGTCTGACCCCCACCCACTCATGCTTTCTCTCTCAAAAAATGAATAAACATTTTTCTAAAAATGAAAAATTAAGCATTTACCTAAAATAAAAATTAAAACCCATATTTATGGTAAATAACTATAATCTGAATTCTCAACACAGGTTCATAGATGAAGTAACCTAGTCAAAGGAAACAAAAAATGAGTGAGAACAGCTTTGTTTTACTTTTTTTTGCAGACTGTTTTTAATGTCAGCCTTCACATAACACATCTGGATTTTCCTATCTGCTCTAGCATTCAGTCTGTTGCAATATGTTGTTTTGCTTAAAGTATTACTACATACACAAAGTATGTAGTCAGAAGAGGGAGATGCACTTTAATAGCCCTTTCACATATCTGCACATGTTCTTCTTTGATACCACACCAAAACCTGATGGTGATATTTTAAAGAATTCCATACAATGTAAAATCTGAAACCCTATCAAAAACCCTTAATATAATGACTTTAACATTAAAGTCTGTTGGTTGAGGTACATCCATATTGTACTTTCAATGGATCTTGACCTGTGTAGGATTTTCTAACATCATGCACTTATTATTTGAAAAATCCAGTTCCTTAAGTTAAGCAAATCTTCCAAATATTGTATTATACAATATTCTAAAATCCCATTTACATCACTGCCAATCTCTTCAGAATAGTCTAAATACTGAGAAGCCTCTCAAGCTCACAGTGGAAGATACAAATTTTCCAACATTCAAAGTATTGCTAAGAAGTTTAATTCTTTCATTGGCTACAAGTACTATTATTTGTTTCCCTTGAAGTAGTAAGCTCGCTTCATTAACTTTTGAGAGGATATCTGCCAAATACCAAAGCCCAATATCTTCCAAATGATTCTTCTAAGTAAAAGTGGCATTACATGTAAAACAGTGGCTAGTTCAGCTGGAAACTCAGTAATATAAGTACTTTTCAAGACAGCGACTGTACTTCAAAATGTGGCAAAAATGACTTATTCATATTTCCCATTTCATCACACAAAATATTTACAAGGACATTGCTTACAAAGGTTGAAACTTCATTACTAGTTTTACTCCTTCATCAAGGACATTCTTAAACGAAATGACATTTTTTTTCTGTAAGTATATGATGAAAAAGAAACCAAATACTATCAACTCGGTTTCTTTATCTGTGCTAAAGTTTTCCTACAATTGCTTTCTGACCATACCCAGAAAACTGCTTGTTGCCTCTATCACCACCACTTCAAAGGAGGGGAAACTGAGATGCACACATTAGAGACAGTAAACAGCACAGCTAAAATTCAAGCCCAGGCCTTCTAACCTCAAGTTCTGGTCGTAAGCAGTTTAGGACTTCTTTCTATCCGTTGCCAGTACTGTTAAAAGTTCTTTGTAAGAAAAGGTCACTCTAGTCCTTGTTTTGCCTTCTCAGATTATAATATGCATTAATTCTTCAAGCATTTAGATCGACGGTGAGCCAGAGACTGAGCCCCATGATGGGATGCCAAAATGAATAAGGTATTGTCCTCACTTTCAAGGATTTCACGATAGACCGGGGAGACAACAGGGCAAACAACTACCTGTAATTCAATGTGATAAATGTCATAATAGTACTCTATGCAAAGTATTTTGGAAGCACAGAAAAGAGTGATTCTGTCCAAAGAAGGAAGGAGGGAGATCAGGGGTTTCCCAGCACAAGTGCATTTTAGTTGAACTTGAAGGACAAATACATCAAATCCCTTTTTTTCACAGGATAGTCCTTCATATATCTGAATACAGCCATTGCGTTTCCAGCATAAGTTTCCACTACGATGAATTAAATATCTCCATTGCTCTCAAGAATATATTAGGAGGAGAGGAAACAAATCCCTATATAATAGGAAATGCCTTTTGAACATATGTATTGACTTTTCTTTTGCAAGTATATATTCACATTTGTTAAGATTAACTTGTAATTGTGAGAGAGCCAGACAATTTTGTCTAAGGGACGAATAACATATTCTAAATTACAATTCGGAACAAATGTGTAAACTCAAGAAACTGTTCACGAAGTGTCCCAACCAGACGTTTTAGCCATCTTTCTTCTAAGACAGATATCAGCAAACTTTTTTCATGCTGGACTAGTCAATATTTTACACTTTATGAGCCAGATGGTTTCTGACCCCAACTCTTCAGCTCTGCCCTTTTAGCATGAAAACAGCCATAGATAATATGTAAATGAACAGGCAAGAAAGTGATCCAATAAAACATTACAAAATAGGCAGTGAGTCACATATAACCTAATCGTTTGCTGATTGCTGCTGTAAGTCATGTTTCTTTTATGTATCTTCCTCGTTGCATACTGGAAAGAACATTAAACCCAGAATTAGGAAAACTGGCTTTTAATTATACCTTGCTAAAACCCAGCTACGTGATCTCAAGCAAACCGCTTTACCACTCTGTTACCTATTTTTTGATCAAATCAACTATCTTTAGATTTTATGATCAGTAATAACCATTACTAAAATACGAAGAATCACTACAAAGTAACTGTTTACTCAGGTATTCATAATTCATTCCATCATGAAATCAAGAGTGACAGTGATAAAAAAAAAAAAAATCAACATGACCTTAGAGGATATTAATAGAAAGCTTTACTCAAATGAAGAGGGGGCACTCTGCTCCACTCTACAAAAGTAAAGTTCAATTCTGAGTAAAACACTAATAAAACTGTCCAGTGGAAAGCAACCCAGAACATAAAATAATTTGGCAATTTTAGCAAAACACATATACTTGAAAGAATTGGGCAAAATGTGCAAAGTAGTGATTCACTGTGCATATTATTACTTTCTAAATGCTTGGAAATGAAGATTAGTACATAATTATAATATTCTAGGTTGAAATGGTCTTTGATTCCTAGGTTCTGATCAATTATAAATTCTGTACTTTCTGTATCGTAAGTCTATAAAGTTATTGCTCATAACAATATTAAAGTAACAGCATCACTATCTCTTATATTTGCATCACTATGTAGAGTTTATATCTTTAAGTATAATATTGTTTGAGTTTCTTGGCCCCATGAGACTGGCAAAGATAAATATTATTGCCTTTTTACAAATAAGAAAGGCAAAATTCAAAAGGCTTATTCTCTACCTAGAAGATTCTTGGCTTCATATCCTTGAAAGGGAAGGGGCTAGAGCTAAGCTCCCAAATCAGCTTAGCAAATGTAGACTGAACACTAAAAACAGACATCACCAAATATTTGGTACAACATCATCTACTTCTATTCTAGTGGGAAGGAGAGCTTGGGGGAGTGGGATTTAACAGCTTAACAACTTCAAAGCACTTTAAATTTGGAAATAGTTGCCTAGCATTTTGCTTTTGCTTTTAGTATTCCATTTACCTAGTTTTTCTGTTAAGTGCTTCAACCAAATGTAAACGCTTTATAAATACACCTCATAAAATGTATGAAGGAAGAGGGGGTGCTCTAACTAAAACAAATTCAACTGGTAAGGACTCTAAAAGCAAAGGAGATTCCTTTCAATTTGGCCACATAGATAAAAGCCATAGTCTTAAAATAAAATATAAGCAGCTGTGAATAATTCAAATCACTAAGTGGCATGAATGGATTAATATTTTAATGTTATACTTGCCTTTTATCCAGATACAACTTTGAACATAATAAATTTGGTCTGAGAACTGAAATCCTCAAAATTCTGAATTTGGTTTCTTCTTTTAATATGTATAATTAAATTCACCTTTGAAGGCTCCAGAAGGTTGTGGAGGGCAGAAGAAATGTATTTTTATTAAAATGAGCCTATCTGTGGGAGTCTTACACAGAAAACTACAAAGAGATTTGAGAAAGCAGCAACACAGGAGCTAGGTTATGCAAAAAAAAGTCTATAATGGTTGAGGAAATTCATCTTCATCAGCCTGCTGTTCTCTGGTGAAGAGGACACCAAGGGGAAACTACATGGGGCAAATCAAATTACAGGTATGTTCGCTGTTCCATCCTCGCCCTCATCTTCTAATCTGAACCTAGAATGAAACAGATTACTATCACGAACACCTCAGATTACTTTGTGTGAGAAAAAGTAACAACTAGTGGTGTGCTTAGAAAGGAGAAACGTAAGGTCTACTTTTGTATGGAGAAAGTGGACAGAATTCGTGTGCTAACCGTGTACATGAACCTTGCGACTTTCTAGCAACAGAGAATGTGGCTGCTTCACTCTCCTGGGGACTGCCTCCTTCTAGAATCTCAAATTCTCCAAAGGCTGTGGCTCGGAGAGGTAGCATGTGGGACAACAGAGTATCTTACAGGGGACTTTGTTTCTAAAAATCAGCCTGTAAGGTAAAAATGATCTAAACTCAAAAGATTCTTGAAGATCCCTTATATGTTCCTTCAAGTACACAGGTACAGTTTTCCAAATACAAACTTGTACAGAATATACAAAAATACATTGCACTAAATACAGTTTATAATAGAGAAGGACATCTTGTAGCAACAACAGTAAAACCATTGAAATATTTAAGTATTAGAATCACACTCAGTCCCGTGAAAAACTAATACCATGAGGCATGCAAAAATCCACTTGGGGTTAGTCTCCTTATGAACAGAGGCTAACTTGCTTTCATTGTTCTTAATGTTAGACTTCTCCTCTTTCCTTTGTTTTCACTCTTTCTCTCTTTCCTCCCTTAACAGGTCTCTCTTCCTGACTAGTTACAGTCGAATTCAAGTAACTCTGGACACTGAGATAATCCAAGGCATTTTGAGTCTTACATGTATGAGTTTTTTACTGCTACCATAACAAGTTACCACAAACTTAAAACAACTCCCATCAAATACAGGCTTGAAACAAAGATCTATTATCTTACAGTTCTGTAGATCAGAAGGGGGAAGAGGCTGCCCTGGGCAGTATGCTCTGGGTTTTCCAAGGCTGAAGTCAAAGCGCCAGCGGCTGAGGTTCTTAAGGAAAATCCACTTGAAACCGCATTCAGGTTGTTGGTCAAATTCAGTTCCACATAGCTGGAGGACTTGGTCTCATATTACCTCACAGGCTGAGTGCCAGGGGACTTTCTGAGCCTCTAGAGGCTCCTAACCCCTCTTTCTCATTTTTTAAAGCCAGCGACATTGGGTTGACTCATTCTCTCTCTGCCTCCCTCATTAATCACACCTCCCCATGCCACCTGCCAATCTCTGATTTCAAAGACTTGTGTGATTATATTGGACCCACCTGGAGAAACCCAGCCTCTTTGCCTTGTTTCCTTTTTTAGGTTTATTTATTTATTTTGAGGGAGAGAGGGAGTGTATGCACATGTGAGAGGGGTAGGGGCAGAGAGACAGAGATGGAGACTCCCAAGCAGGCTGTCAGCACAGAGCCAAACATGAAGCTTGATCCCAGGAGTTGCAAGACCATGGCCTAAGCAAAACCAAGAGTCACATACTGAGGTACCCACATGACCCTCCCTGTTTTAAAGTCAGCTGATTACAAACCTTCATTCTATATGCAAAGTGCTTCCATAGCAATTGCTGAGTCTTTGATTAAATAACATGAGATGGGAATCTTGGGAAGACACCTTTAGTATTTTTCCTCCCACACCATAAGTATAAATTCTTGGTCTCTCAAACATACTTCCTTAGAGTCCCTAAAATATATCACACATCTAGCCACAAGTCACAGGCAGCCAAGTTGGCAAATAAAATTTTGTTTGCAAAAAGAAGAACCTAATGAAAACATAGCAAAGAAAACACTATGAGACATTACAAATATTTCAGTAAAACCATAAAGGGTTGCGACAGCAAGTATAAAAATAAGCACGCACTAAAACAGGAATGCCCTGGCCTGCCAAAGATACTACAAAGAGCCTGCAGAGGCTTCATTTGGTCTCTGGACATTTAGGGTCACTGATTTATTGAGAGAGGCCCAGGTGTTACTTCTTGCCAGGTGAAGTCTAAAGTGCTTTGTGCTTTGAAACAAACAGCACTTTGAGTCTTGTTGAAGGCCTGGGTGAAAGACCCTAATTGAATCTAAAGATCCCAGCTGGATTTTGAGAAGCTTGCTTCCAAACTGATTTGACTTCAAAACCACTCTGTCACGCTTATTGTAGCCAGTATTTTCACAGTGCTATCTCTTTCTTGGCATATTCATGGGTTTTGCTAAGTAATAGCTGAGCAGAGTAAGCCATCCAAGAACTCAGGGATTCCCCATAGTTAACATTGCCAGTGGTGAGAGGTTTGACCACTCTCTTCAGCAGATAAGCCAGCCTTCTTGAATTGTTTCATTGTCCAAAAGGGGACTCCTGGTGATGTTCCATGGCTTCACTTGGTCTGGTTGCAACTGGTCAACTCAGAACACTGTGAAACCCAAGCGCAGTATTGTGCAACCTCTCTCCAGGTCCCCTGGAGCTGAGTCTCTATCATGTGGCCTGCCAATGAACCCTGGATGGGGATTTCACAGGAATCTGGCACTGAGAATAGTGAAAAGTTTGTTTTTTCACAAGTACCACTGAGCAACTTAGCATTCTACATAGGGATTCTAGAAAACAGAAATTACTAAATAGTAAGAGAATGTGGGACAGGGTGGAAGACTCAAATGACATAACCATTTGTAACATGGAGATGACTTTTTTTTTTCCTGAGATGCTAACTTTAGGTAACCAGGCCAGTAGGAAAAGGATTACAAGAGCCTTTTCTGATCCTTCCAGTACATTTCTTGATCTATTTTCCCCTAGGAACTTTACAGATGTTTTACAATGTCAGCACCTTCTCAGCCTTCCCAACCTCAAACACAAGATGTAATCAAAACACCCTGAATTACACTTATTTAACTCAAGGGCTGCAGAAAGTTCCTTGCAACACTGACTCCCAGGGATGGGAGATACTCACTCCAGCACAAGGAAAGCAGGAGCTCTCAGATGTGCTCTAATCACTAAGTCAAAGTATCATTAATTAAGTGTGTCCTGCCACCTAGGGGCATTCTGAGGCCACTTTGGAGCATATTTAATTTCTAGAGACTTCATACTATATTCACTACAGCAAGCTGATAATATTAAATCCTCAGCTTTTTCAGAAGTTCAACTTTAGAAAGACTTTTTTTAAAAATGTTTTATTTATTTCTGAGAGAGAGAGAGAGAGAGAGAGAGAGAGCATGAGCAGGGGAGGTTCAGAGAGAGAGAGGGAGACACAGAATCTGAAACAGGCTCCATGCTCTGAGCTGTCAGCACAGAGCCCGACGCGGGACTCGAACCCATGAACTGTGAGATCATGACCTGAGCTGAAGTTGGATGGTTAACTGACTGAGCCACCCAGGTGCCCCTAGAAAGACCCTCTAAAGCAATGGCCATTTCTGTGCTTTTTAAATAAAATAACTCGGGCATTATCCATTGTATTTTATGTTAGAGAAAGCCAAACAGACACATGTGATACATTTCTTTCAGATTTCAATTGTGGCTAGAGTTGCCACTTCATGCCTATCCCATCCCTACCCTTGATTTTATTTGGCCAGCAAGGGTTTTGTTCCAGTTTGGTTTTAGTTTGAATTCCTTTGGATGGGACCAAAAAAAGCGGCACCATTCTCTCTGTTTCACATCCAGACTCTTTTCTCATTCACCTACCAGCCTGGGACCTTAGGGCCTCTAAATAAATATGAATGCTCTCTTTAGCTAAACTATGAGGTCAAGATAAAGTAAAATATTTTCTTTTTTGCTTTAGCCTCCAATAACTTCATAATTCAGCTCAGTGCTCATCGACATTAATAAATCCATTTGAAGTTGCTTCTAACTCCTTTCTCCTTGTAATTTCGTTGTTCTGAATTTGTTTCAAATTTTCTAGTTTTTCTACTGCAATTTATTTTTAAAGCTTTCTCAAATCTTTTGTGTAAATAAAAAATAAATCTTACTTGTAATTTTAAAATAGGGGCTTATAAAGAAATATAACAGATGTATGTTTCTTGCTTTAGTATAGGCCCCCTATTCTAGCACAGCAGTCTATAATTTAAGAAATGGCTGCTGGATAGAAATCAGACCTCTTCTATCATATTAATACAAAAAGTTAAGTGAGATTTAATCCTACATACACATTACATACTGAAGGAGATCAGGACATGTTACCCCAAAAGACACTGCTTCGGCATATGATTATTTTGAGCTGAGGGCACTTAGCAGACCACAGATGCAGGAAGGGCTCTCTGACCTCCCCCTTCCTACCTAAAAGCAGGTCAAAATTATCCCAGGAGAAAAGTGCACTCTGTACCACACAGAGAACATTCTTATCACTGGAGACTGGGTATCTTTGACAAAATGGATCTATACAAACAAACCTATTAAAATAGTCCTTTTCTTTCTTTAGTTTTCTCCATACATATCCTGGGAATGTTCCCACAATTTACTATCCCTAACCCAAATCCCATGTTTTGTCACTTCTCTACAAATTTATCATCCTTTGATTAAAAAAGAAAGTATATAAGTTCTCAGTTCTAACTCCTTCTTTGACTCTTTGTTTTTCTTATTAGGACTCTCCTGTGCCCATCAAAGTATTCAATAAAATTAGAAGGTTTTCTCTTGTTGATCTGCCTTATGTTAGTTTAATTCTCAGACCCAGTCATAGTACCTAAGAGGATGGAAGGAATATTTTTGTCCTCTATAATTCATATGTAAATTAGCCCAAATTAGTCCTGCAAGAAAGTGTCTAATCACTGTTCTTGTAACCAATCATAAGAGAGACTGATAACAGAATAGGAGACAACTGCTGGAAGGAAGAAAGCTTTGTCTTCCTTCTAACTGTGTTGCCAGTATAACATTTTAGAACAAAGAACTACAATATCTGTAGTTTCACATTTATTATATAATTGAAAATTTGTGGGTTCCAGCCAGGTTGAAGAAGAGAAAATTATACCATGTGGGCATGAGATATAGCACAGGGCATGAAAGTAGATTATGGTTGAGGTTTCTTCCTGCCTCAAAGAAAAACTGTAGAACTTAATAAAAACTTAACAGAAAGCACTAGAAGAATTAATTAGAGTCAGCAGTGGTCATCTCAGAGACCCTGACATTGTGGAGCAGAGTAGACCTGGTTCCATGCCATAGGTGTCTTTTGCTACCAGCTAGTAGGCTTCACACGCTGCTCCCCGCGGGGGCCTCCACACGACCTTGAGGCTCCACGTTGCACGGATGGCCTCCTCCCCTGCTCCGCGCTCGCAGTGGGTGCCCGTGGCCTTATCCTCGGCCCCAGGCCCCGCACACGGCATCCGCATCATGCAGAGCCCAGGCCGTGCCCCAGCCGGGGCAGCCACTCCGCCTCCGGGCAGCCCACCCCTTTCAAAGGACGGAAGTGACTTGTTTTAGGGACCCAATTTTATGGAGCGAGAGGAGTCTCTGGGCCGCTGGGATTCCCTGGAGGTTGAAGTAAACATGGCTGAATCGCAAAAAAAAAATAAATAAATAAATAAATAAAAATGTAACCATGTAACCAGTCAGCCTCAATAACAGGCTACAGAGATAAATGCTGAGAGGCCTCTGTAGGAGTGGGCTTCAGGTGGAAGCGCTCACTTGGAAATTTCTTTATATATGGACATATCGTCTGGGCTCATAGTACCACCATGAGTATGTTGGGAAGAAACAAGTATGTAAAATAGGTAATGAATCATTTCTAGCACACAGCAGGGTATTTCCTTCACAAAAGAGAAACAAAACAAACTCTTGTTGCAGAAGGATCAAAAAGGATATGGCCCAGGACTCACTCTAGGGAACTAGTGCCAGAATGTGCCTGCACGGTAACAGTATGACTATCTATCATTGGGGGCTGAAAAGAAGGGTGTTTATTTCCCAAGACCAAAGGTCTGATCACTACCTAATATGGGGTGTGACAGACCTTTTTACAGACTGTGAAAATTTTTGTCCTCAGAAGTCTCAGGTTAGCAAATAGTCTTAGAAAAATGCCAAGAAGTTAAGTGTCTCTGGTTCATCAGCCTATTCTCCCCAAATATGTAAAGAACGCTGGGGCCAAGGACAATCAGAAACCAAAGAAAATGACCAGAGGTAGCAAACCCAAAAAAATTAAGCTACTTGGCTATAAATTTCAAATTATTTTTCCAATGACATACTTGCCTTTGTTCCTAAAGATAGTTTTGTGCTAAACTTGGTAGCTGTTTTTCTTTTCCTAAATCTTTTTTCCTTTCTTTGTGAATTCAACTGGGTAGGAATGAGATCTATTATTTTTGCATATATGAAACCATATTGAATAAATGCTAAATAATAGAAGATTAGAAATCTTTTAATAACCCTATTTGTTATTCTCATGGTCTATTTTCTCTTGGTCTTTTCATTTAACAAATCTTTCTTTAAATGCTTCACGTTGGGGGGTTACTATCTACCCTGATGGGTCATTGACTTTGTAGAGTATGGCATATGCTGAATTTAACACTGTAATTACATTTAGACCCAGGGCAACACCCAATTGTTCATTCTCATGTGTATCTGGAAGCACCTACAAATGACATATATTAATGAATTACAGATCCTGTGGTGAGTTAATAGGATAACAAGTCTCAGTCAGTATTGCATAAATTGGGGTGTCAAGAAGCTGAGCTCTTTGTAAACATATGACCTGGTGGGATAGAATGCCTCTAGAAGCAGTTAAGAAATGATAAGGTTGAGTTAATATCGGTCCCTGTTTTCTCATTGTTCTGTCAACCTACTCAATTCATATGTTCCAGCTGGTTGTTTCACTGAATTTCTCCAAGGGTAAGGCCTGAATTTACAAGTATTATTGTAATTTGGGGAGAGGGGGTACATGCATAAACACAAATGGCAAAATTATCTCATGCATCATAAATTACTTAAAATCCTCTTAAAAACCTCTGTGATGCTAGGCTTCCTGTTTATTGTCCTTGTGTTTCAGGTGGCTGATATGGTATAATGAAACATAAAGCATTAATGAAATTATATTTTATTTTATCCATCAAACTGGAAAACATGGAAGAGATGGATAACATCCAATACAAGTAAGGATACCTAGGGATACAAGGGAAACTCTCATTTAATGCTAATGGCCATGTTCACCACCACCACCTTTCTGGAACGCAATATGGTAATATATACTACAATGTAAAGGTAGATACTTTTTGAATCAGCAATCTCATGTTGGTTGATATTTTTGTACATTTTTAAAGGAGCATACATAAGGATCTATGTACGAAGTTACTTATTGCAGTACTGTTAGTTGTGCCACAAAACTGGAAACAACTTGAATGTTCATTGCAAAGGAATGATTAAATATGATAAATCCACATGGAATATTATACAGCTATTAAAAAGAATGAGTTAGATCTATAGGTATGGGCATCTAGAAAATGTCTATGATACGCTATATTAAAAAAAAGGCAAGTTACAGAATATATTTGTAGTATCATTCCAGTTTAGGAAGTAGAGGGAGAAAGGGTAGAAGGAGGAAAGGGTAGAGAGTAAGAAAGGGGAGAAAGGAAAGAGGTGAGTGCAGGAAAAACACAAAAACCTGTTTATATGTGTGTCTATCTTTATATGAGCACAGAGAAGGAATGCTATGCCACAGGGAACCACCTAATATTGGTCATTCACAGCAACGACACAGGAGGGGGAAGGTGAAGTTATAAATATTTAATACAGCTCTGTAGGCTTTTATTTGGTTACAGAAAAGATGAATAACCTTTATTATTTTTGTTTAAAAACAGCAATAACATAATCTGAAAAAGACTGGGTGATGTAGACCATGTAGGGACCCCCAAATACTTGGTGAGATGAAACAGTTTGTAGTCCAACGAAGCTTTAAGATGACTGGAGTGGACTTGAGGGTGGAGACTAAAAAGTGTTTTCCTTTCCAGCACAAAGTCCAGCATTATCTGAACATGGAAAGGCCTGGAAGGCCTGGCCAACTTTTTTCTACAAGTGGCCAACAATTTCTACCTGTGAATTCCAATATATAGGTTAGGGAATACTTCCGTTGACAGGCCAGCAGACCATGTAGGAATATGCTGCTTCTGGACCTAGACTAGAGGCACTCAGATTGTTTCTGCATAATAAATCTATGAAATAATTAAATGCTACTGTTCTTCTATGATGAGCCTTAACTTAGGATATATGCTTATTGTCTCAGGTAGAAATAGTGGTTAGAATTTTTAATAGACTAGTGCTTAGCCTGTTAAATAGGTTCAGTCAGTAGCTATCTAGGCCTTTAATCATATATTCCTAAAGAAACCTTGAATATGCATCCCAAATAAATGTAAATTTATTTATTATCTACCTATCTATCTATCTATCTATCTATCTATCTATCTATCTATCTATCATCTATCTACCTATCTATTCTCCTGTCAATCAATAATTTAAGTAGTCTACAAACCCAATGAGCTTAAACTCATGTGACCCTGAGATCAAAAGTCACCTTTTCCAACTCACCGGCTGAGCCATCCATGCACCCCTGTCAATCAATAGTTTGACTTAATATTTAATGAAGAGAAATAGTGTTTTATTATTTTTTCTTAATGCATCCCCAATGGATTGTTCTTAGTGAAGTGTGTATTCCTCTTTGATATCTATAGTTTTACAGGTCCTAATAATTTATTTATTGAATCTTCTTTTATATTCCATTAGAAACACTGAAGAGTTAGTTAGAGTCAGAAAAATATATCAGAGGGATAAATCTCTGACTGCCATTCAGCTGTGGATCTTAATGCAGCCTTAAAAGTTTTGAGACCTAACTACTGATTTTATTTCCCATGAATAGTCCACATTTAGATCTATGAAGATGTCCTGATAGAGCAACAAAATCACGATCACTGCATTCTTCAGAGATCAGGTGTACTGTGGTGCAACAATTCTGTCAGTGCTGTTGTTTGACCCTGAAATCCCTTTATTTAAACCATCTTAATATACAAAAATCCAGACTTAAGAAATAAATTAGGAGATGATGACTCACATTAAAGAGATTTTTTTTTCAGTGAAGAAAAGATCTTGAATGTCTTTAAATAACTAACTCCATTAGTTATTTGAAAATTATGCAACTTATATATATTAGTTATAGACAGATATCAGTAGAAACATCATTCATTAGGGCTTATAAATAAGCTTAGCTGATGAAAACTAAACAAAACAAAAGTCTGTTAGACTAATATAGCTTACGCTGAAAGGTTAATTTATCTTCAACTTAGATTAATACAAATGTCATTCTCTGTTGACCTGGGTACTGATTTATCAAAAATCACATTTATGACAGCAAAGATCAGTCCTTACAAGAATATGTTGGGTATGTCTCCCCAAACTTCTACTTCTTCCTATGGCTATCCCCTTACTCAAGTACTCAAATATATATAAAGTATATAAAAATAAAAAAAATACATATTTGGGTAAATATATATATATATATGTATATATATATATATATATATATATATATATATATATATATGCCCAAATTAATGGTTTGAGAAAGTACAATAAAATTTATTTAAGTACTTTATGTCCCTGTACTATCAGCCAGAATTAGGCAACTATATTTTAGTAAGTTGAAACATTGAAAGACTTCATCATTAATTCAACATCTGCTAAGCCAGATATTTCCTGTTTGCATACATATCTCCCTCCCTTATATCCATGTCTTCTCTACCTTTCTTCATCTTGCCCTGTGCGTGGGGCTGCAGACTTCAACGGAGTGTATTGACTGACTTCTTTGTCCCTGGTTTTTGTTTGGGCTTAGCCAATAGCCAGCCAAAGAAAAGCAGAAGGAAGGTGAGTAAAGGAGAGCAAGGCCACAGCTCTTGCCACTAGTTCTCTCCTTTAGCTACAATCTCAGCTACCGCTCTTTCAGATCTCTCCCCACTTTTGCCCCTCAGACCAATGCGTGGTAATATCTCCCTGCTACTGTTGGCCTAATAATGTTTCACTATCCTGTTGTGCCCCTTATCTCAGCTCATTGCTTTGTAAATAACCCCCTTAGTAAACACTCCACAATTACACCCATTAAGCATGCCATCTATTTCCTTAGGGGATTCTGACCATACACATATATGCAAAAAAATCAACTAAAGGCTCCATAACGCATAAAAATAAACTAGAAATTGATTTGTTCTCAAACAGTTTATAATCTGATATCATTGGGTAAGGTCTGTTTAGATACAATTGAGAAGGTAATAGTACTGTCACATTAATGTAGGTGATAAAAAAGAATGGTAGAACATTCCAAGTGATGGCTTGTTATCTATAGGTTGGATTGGAATAATTTACGTTTACATATGACAGGATGAAACTATATGTAGAAACACTTTAACCAGACTTTAAAATGTCTTCAAAATGCAATGTGATATTGAAAGGGTTATTAAAAACTAAGTGCCTTGCCTCAAATGATAATTTCATATTACTTATTTTCTGAAAAAAATCTTATTTATTTTCTATATGCAGTATTTGCTTTTTTTAAACTGTTGCATACAAGCCCACATATAAAAGATTCTTTCATAGAATTTTTAAAATCATCTGGAATTCACAAAATTATACATTTTAGCAATTTGGTAGGGATGCATTCAATTTTGGTGCTAATTTAATTGTAGCAAACCATTGGCTGTGTCCTAGTATTAAAAGACACTAAGCTTTCAGGCAAAAAGGATACTACTTAATGGTGTTTATTTAATTCAAGGGTCCATTCAATAGACAGGAAAAAGTAGCACATTTACATTTACAGTTAGCATTAGATGTGAAAGCTGTTGTGGTAAATTAGATGGGTTAACAAGTATTTAATACCTCTCAAAAGAACATAAAATTCAAAAATTTTAACTGACATTAATATTTGGTCAATAAAGAAACAATAGATGAGATGATTAAAAAAGAGATAGCGCTTATCTTTAACATTTATAATGAAAACTCTATGCATGAAAATTAATGATAGATTACAAAGTAGAATCATTTCTCTATAGGTATTTATTTTTAGACAAGTAAGGCTAATCTAGAACCATTTAGTTTAATTGGAGTTTAGACAAATATGTCTACATGAAAATATACATGCTTGCTTTACAGCTTCCTACTTGTCTTGTATCATAATAGCTTTGTCATTTGCACTGTACTGCAAATCAAATTTTACATGACTTCAATAGATATACTAAGGAATTAACAATGTTGAAATACTATCACTTAAAGTCTTTTAAAAACTAGGGTTTAGGAGGAAATGTTTAGTTAAGAGTAACTGAGCAAGAGTTGGATTATATCTGGACCTGGCAAACAAAAGGTGCTTACTTATTTGCAGAAGTAACTGTAAACAGCATTGAGCATGTTACCAAATTGACTAAGAACAGATGTAAGATTTTAAAATTTGCCTCTGTCCCAATGGCCTGGTTTTCAAAAGGGCACAAACATAAATATGTCCTAGTTAAAATAAACACTGAGTCAATAAATCTCAAATTCATAAAATACACTCAAAGCTTTGAACTGTTTAGCCTCAAGTGATACATTAGCAGTATAGACATACATTAAAGCACTTAGCATGAAAACCATTCACTATAAAATGGGGCAGAAACACATTAAATATTCTTATCAATCTCAACTCCAAAAGGATTACAATTTAGAACATATGCAGGATCAGTTATGCAAAATGGATTCAACAGCTTCCCCAATAATTTTCTCACTATTTGGGGATTTTTTTCCCCCTACACTTCTGAATCGGCTGAACAGAAAGAACAGAAAGGAAATATTTCAATAATTTATTTTTGTTTATTTGGCTAGAATAGCAAATCATGAAACACTCAGTGAACATAATTAGCTCCTCTACACTCTGATTCCAAATCTCTTTGAATACAGGGCCAGCTGACCAGATGGTGTGCTGTAACATGATGCCTTTGAAAGAGAGGCTTGAGTTCAGGTTCACAGGCCACAGGACAACAGAGGCAGATTGCGACGTGCAAGTAATATATTCAACTAGGAAGAATTGCACTTGCCAAGTGCTGCTGTACTCTGCTGCCAAAGGGCAAATCAAATGCCATCTTCCTCATGCCCCTGTTCTATCTTGGTATGTGGCTGCTTACTGTTTTTTTAACCTTTTGGGGGTGAGGTTGAGGATGAGCAACTTTGAGAGGTCAGAGAGACAAAGAGGTGAGGAATCAAATTTCAAAAAAATCAGTTTCCAAACTACTTATAACCTGCTCTGCCGAGAAAAGAATATGTGGACATTTGCGCAATGAAAGGCCATTCCTCTAAATTACCTTGTATACAAAGGGATTTTCTTAGAAGTCTTATATTGCTCTTAATTAATGAGACTGATTGGTTAGCAGTCTGCCTTATGACTAACTCTGACAGAGCTTAATGAAAGAGAAGCTTAATTGCAGAAAAGCAATGGAAGAAATTCATTAGAGAAGTCTTGAAACCTGAAAATTATGGGCAAAGCAGACTACCCGAATGGAAATTGAGCAATTTAAGATGTCTTAATTAGATTTAAAACCAGAGCTTAGAAAAACTAAATTAGCTCTATCGAATCAGATAAAAAAATCTAAGATGAAATGCATGGTTATTATTGGATTACTCAATATAGTCTGTATAGCTTTGTGCTGGTGATTGTACAAGTTATCCTTTAGTAGGACTGATAACAAGAACAACAAGACAAAGAAGATAGGAAGCAAGAACTTTAAATAGTATTGCATTTATTCCTAACCTCAAAGTATAGATTTTAAGAAGATGTTTTAATAACTGCCTGTGCCAAAAATATCATTAAAAAAACAAAGAAGCAAAGAAAAGCTTAATTTTGACTCTGTTGGGCAAAAACATAGAAGAAACAAAACAAATATTCCAATTTATTATTCATTTGAGAGTTAAAATCTACACAAAACCATTGTGATTCAAAAGTGGTAACAGTGGGGCACCTGGGTGGCTTAGTCGGTTATGCGTCTGACTTTCGCTTAGGTCATGATCTCGTGGTTGTGGGTTTGAGCCCCGCGTCGGGCTCTGTGTTGACTACCAGCTCAGAGCCTGCAGCCTGTTTCAGTCTGTGACTCCCTCTCTCTTTGACCCTCCCCTGCTCACGCTGTCTCTCTCTCTCTCTCTCATAGAAATAAATAAAACATTAAAAAAAAAAAACACAAAAAAAAGTGGTAACAGTATGGGTATTGAGAGAGCCAGCCAAACAGTCAACAGAATACTACTTTACTAGATAAGTATGGGGCATCAGGATTAAAAATAAAGGGAGAGGAGAAGAAGAGAAAAATATCTACAGTATGTACAATTCTAAAGCTTGTCACTCATTCATTCATGTTCACTGGACAAGGAATTCTCGGGCACCATGACAAGAATATATTTGAGAATAAAATGTTGAAGGTCCCTGCTGTGATGGAAAATAAAGGCTAGTAAACAAGATAGGCATTAAACAAAAATAACATAAATATAAATTACACATGGGCATGAGCACCATAAAAATAAGTGAGGTCACCATTGTGAGGTGATGCTAACGGATGTGATTTGGATGAGGGCCTTGTTGCAGAAGTGATGTTCAAGCCAAGACCTGAAATTGGAGGAGGGAAGAGCTGATCATTTCCAAGGGAAGAATACCCTGCACAGGGGCAGCCCTGGTGGAGGTCCCATGCACTTGAGGCAGGAAGGGTGGTCAGGGTGGCTGAGGCATGCTGCCTGAGGTGCATCAGGGGAATGTGGGGAGAGATGAGCCTAAAGAGGAACAAATGGGCTGTCGGCCAATAAAGAATGTGGATTTCATGCCAAGGTTTAGGATCTACATGAAGCATGGAGACTTTGGATGGGTTTCAGCAGAAAGATGACATGATTCGATGTGCATTTTTAAAAAAATTTTTACATCTATTTATTTTTGAGAGACAGAGTGTGAGTGGGGGAAGGGCAGAAAGAGAAGGAGACACAGAATCCGAAGCAGGCTCCAGGCTCCGAGCTATCAGCACAGCTCGAACCCACGAACTGTGAGATCATGACCTGAGCTGAAGTCAGACACTTAACTGACTGAGTCACCCAGGTGCCCCTCGATGTGCATTTCTAAAAGATTGTTGTCAGTGCTGAGACAACGGTATTGCAAGGTAGAGGTCTCTGGATTCCCAGAGCACACTTGTTAGTAGATTCATATACATTCATTTGAGAAACATTTTTCAACATCAGATGTTTGCTGACTCCACTGAAGAAGAGAGAAATGCAAAGATTAATAAGGCTTCAGATTTGCTTTCAGGAAATGTTACAAATAAGTAAATATGATTAGAGGTAAATGCATATTTAAAGGTATGCACAAAAGGCAAGGGGAGACCAGGGAAAAACTTCACAAAAGTGATAACCGTTGAGCTAGGTCTTGTAAGGCCATAAGAGAGAAAAACAATCCAGGAAATGGCAAAATGATGGAGCCATCAAAGAATATGGAATGGAATAGAGACACAAAAATTCAGCAATGCTGGATCTACAGAAAAGTAAGAAAGATGAGACTGGAAAACAACTGGATGGAGGTATTTTAGATGCAAAGGGATTTTAATATTTTCCCATGTTCAATGAGGAAACAATTCAATGAATTCAAGTCAAGTGAGGCACTGTGTTTTATAAAGATAATTCTAGCTCCACGTGGAAGGCTGATGGAAGAGGAAGGCATTAGTGGCAAGAGGGATAGTTGAGAAAAATTTTCAGTAGTCCAGGGAAGAGATGCTGTTACAGACTGAGTGTTTGTAACTGAGCCTCCAAAATCCACAAGAAATCTAATCTCCAATTAAGACAAGATGGGTAATAGAAGGTGGGTTCTTTGGGAAGTGATCAGGTCATGAGGATAGAGCCTCATGAATGAGATTAGTGCCCTTCTAAGAGGAGATGTGAGAGATAACTACTTCTCTTTCCAGCATGTAAGGACACATCAAGAAGTTAGCAGTCTAAACCCTGAAGAGGGTTCTCACCAGATCCCAACCATACCAGCACACTGGATTTCAGATTTTCAGCCTCCAGAACTGTCAGAAATATAATTCTCTTATTTATAAGTCACCCAGACTATGTTTTCTTGTTATAGCAGCCCAAGCTCACTGAGACAGTAAAGGTATGACCTAAGGGAGGATATGGAAATAACAAGGATGGACAGAATTGTTCTTCTAATTCCCTCACATTTCTACCTTTGCTTCTCCCATTATGAACCTATAGCTACAAATTTTGCTGGAGAGCCATGAGGTTCTGTGACCTGCACACCAAGGGGAATGTAAGAGTGCCTGGAGACAATATGTAATAAGGAGGAAAGGAGAAGAGGTCCCAGAAAAGGAGGCTAGGGAGCCTGAAGCACAAATTTCCTGCCTTCCTCATTTTGTCTGCAAAATTGGATGGCTTCAAGTTTCTATCTGCAAACTCTTCATCAGCAGAGATTTGAAAGCGGAATGTGCCATAGCTTTGTTATTTCAACCTGAAATCCAAGAGAGCAGCTGCTTCTGTGCCAGAATGTGCTCAGACCTCTCTCTCACCTTTCCTTCCCCTCTGTTTCATTCACTGTCAATTATTTACTTGCAGATCTATCTTCTTCAGCACCTAGAACAGTGCTTAGCAAGTAGTAGACAGTGAATTAATATTGGTTTATGTTTATTTATGAAGATCGTAGTTGGTGAATGAGTAAATGGAAATACATGTTAGTTGTTTATTTTTCTTTCAGCCCAAGAACTTCTGAAAGTTCTTGTTTATCAATAATTGAATCCCCTTATTCAATTATCTAGGGGGGGGCCTGGTCATCAGTATTTTTTAAAAACTCTCAGGTCATTCTCCTTTGCACCCAAGTTAAGAATGCCCGTCCTATAAACTGACGATTATATCACATTCTCAAATGCTGCATTTTTTTATCTCTCAACATAGGCACAAAAAAATATTTGTCATACATACTAAGGAAATGCTGGTTGAATTGTACTGATATTTAAAAATCAAACCATACACATTCTAGTAAATTAAAATTATAGGATTCTTCCAGTAAGGTTTAGAAAAACTTATGCTATCATACATTAGAAAGATTTGTTGAAAAGCTTTTAAAAATGTACAGCATGGGTGTGGGGACATGTAACTTAATATATGCAAAGCAATTGATTTTCTGTCTCTATTTTTGCACTAGCATTTTATATTTCATTTCAAATACATTTCTTTTAGCTTGATTATAATAAATGTAATACATGCTCATATGAAAATAATCAGATAATAAAGTATAAAAAGTAAAATTCATTCCTTTATTTAATCACTTTGAAATATTTTGCCATATGTATTTTATGATTATATTCCTTTGTAATAGGGCAATGAATGAGTCTTGGCCCAGAATTAATGACCAGGGGTGAAAGTTGAGGTTAAAGAGATGCTAAGTCCCCAAAGGCATGTCTACCCTGTAGCTAAGGGAAAAACAAAAGTCAAGGAAATGGCTGAAATAACTGCAAGACTCAAAGACTGGGATGGAGGACACAAAAATGTGTATTAAAAAGTGAAAGAAGCCTATTTGAAAGAGTTGCAAACTGCCTGATGCTAGCTGTATGTGAAAAGATGTTCATCCTGACGAAAAAAATCAAACAGAAACTAGGAAAACAAATAGTTTTATTTTTCATTTGCCTATTAGATTGGCAGTAATTAGTATACTAATTAAGTCTAGAGTATGAGATTAAGTTTTCTTTTTGATTCCTTGGTAAAGTATAAATGTGTATACATTTTTTAGAAGGAAAAGAAGTAATGTTTGTCAATGGACAATAGCATTTAAAAATATATGCATTCAATAATTGTGAGACTGCAATTCTAGAACTTATTTTAAGTATATAATTTGGGAGGTACGTATAGATTTATGTAGATAGACAATCTTTCCGCCAAAATTATGACAGTAAAAAAATAAAGGTTCAACAACTTCTTTAAATGTCACTTTAGATTTAGTAAGTTTAATGCAAAGGAGGAATCATCCAGGTAGTGCAAGATGCATGGAGGAATGAACGTCCAATGAGGACACTTAGACGAATGGGAGATGAGAGTCAACAGACGAGTTATTCTCCCTTCCCCCCTTCCTTCCTTCCTCCTTCCCTCCCTCCCTCCCTTCTTCCCTTCCTCCCTTCCTCCCTTCCTTCATTCCTTGTCCTGAGACAATGTTTATGTTACCTCTCAGAATACAGTTCTACAAGACTGAGCAATCAATTGTGCTGGATACCGAGCAGTGGTCAGTCAGCTCAGTGAATCATCTTCACTTTGGTTCTTCTTGCCATCCTGTCTCGCTCCCTTTTTCTCTGTCTCACTTACCCTCTAGGACTGGACTAACTCATAAAGTTATGGCACAAAAGACTTTGCCTTATACATTGGTATGTAGGAATTTCCAGGCCACAAGAATAGTGGAAAATTCTAAACATCCATTGTTAGGTATTGAAATTATGCAGAAGTTAAAAAAGATGAGATACCTTCGTTTATATTCATGTGTGGCAGGTTGAATTTTACAGAAATGGCCTAGCAATATTTCATTTTCACATTCTCCTCCAGAATCTTGCCACTATCCTATTGAGTTAGAGTCTACTTCCTGTACCTTTGAACCTAAACAAGCCTTTGTGAGTTGCTGACTGACAAAATCCAGAGAGGCTGACACAGTGTGGTTTCTGAGGCTATTAATGGTAATACAACTTCCGCCTGGTTCTGTCTCTGTCTCAAGATACTTGCCTTTTGAACACAGCCACCATTTTGTGAGGAATCTATTATGTCAGAAACTGTGAAGGGTGTGAGAATTTACCTACTTACAAGTTAATGATTTAGACTGTCATAGTATGTATGTATGTATGGATGTATGGATATGGATATATACATACACATACATAATATTATGAATCTTATTGATACACACACACACACACACAGGGACATACAGAAAACATGAGGCATCTGGATTAAAGGCGAAAACTGTGACTCACAGCAAAAGCTGCAATCAAAGCAACATCTTGAATGAGTTTCTCCCAAGCCCCAGTCCCACCTTGCAGGATGACACAATAATGGCCAGATAGTACCTGTGTTTGCAGTGGGGTGTGTTATAGGATGGAAACCCCCAAATTCAGAAACTCTGATCTTACAAAGAGCTGCTGGTGATGTGTCAATCCTCCCTGCAGGAGAAGGAGGTATGGGACCTATCTCCATCCTGGAACATATACCAGTCATCTGTGGAGGAGAAGGACACGTTTTTATATTTACTACACTGACTGTCTCCAGAGAGGGAGATGTCTCTAAGCCTCACCACCTCCCAGAATATCTCTTTATAAAAACAGTTCTAAATTGCCTGTTATTATATTTGTTCAGAGGAACAGGGTCATGTAGAGACATGAGGTATTCATGGTTAATTGTCTCCCAGACCATGTGGAGGGCCCAAGTGGAGACATTCCATGGACAGGCACAGCCAAGAGTCAGCCACAATCACCAGATACATGAATGAACACATGTTTTGCTTGTCAGCTTCTAGACTTTGAGCCATTCCAGCTGATATGGGGTGAAGCAGAGATGGGCTGTCCCTGGTGAGGCTTACCCCAGACTAAGGATGCTACTGTTGTTTTTAAGCCACTACACCTTGAGGTGGTTTGTTATGCAGCAAGAAATTACTGGAACAAGGGAAAATGTCCATGAGCAGTTGCAGAATGAAATGTGTAACTTGGTTTCACTCAAGACGTGTATCTATGTACAGACACAGAAATGGAAAGCAGACCAAAACAAACACAAAAATATGAGGATGATATACCAAAATGGTTCATTTTGGTAGGACTTGAGATTTCTACTTTGTACATATATGTATTAATTGATTAAAAAAAAGACATGCATTAAGTTTTATCAGAAAAAAAGATTTTAGCTTTTATAAAACAGTGTGTCTAGACCTTCATCTATGGACTGTGTGCTCATACGTTTTTAGTTTTCCTTATATTTTCTTCACCCCATCCCCAAGTTTCTATAAAGAGCAGGGATTGAGGACATAGATAGTGATGTGAGGTAATCAGGATAGCAGTGGGAATGCTTTCAAATAGTAAAAGCTGGTTTCTTTTAAAGTAGAAACGACAGGCCATTTTTCTATAGTCTTGGTTACCATGTGAGATGATGGGACCTTTAGAGGACTTTTAAACAATAAAGTGTTCTCCCATATATGAAGTTAGATAGTACCTGTTCTAGTATTGTTTTAAAATTTGGTCTTTACTATCATGTTCCTATTTTTCTCTCCAGAAGTACCTGTTGAGAACAGATTTAAGAAATTCTAAAAGTTGAAATTACAATCATTAAAGATAAAATGCTAGATACAAGAACTTTATATATTGATTTTTCATAAAATAAAAATTCACTTAAAGAAAATTTAAAGCAAAATAGTCACTAATGACTGTTTATGTAGGTTATCCAGCAAACCTGGAGTTTATTAGACACTGTACTTTATTTCTTAAATGTTATTTATTTATTTATTTATTGTTGAGAAAGAGAGAGAGAGTATGTGTGTGCGTGAGCAGGAGAGGGATGGAGAGAATTCCAAGCAGATTCTGGTGTCCGCACAGAGCTGGATGTGGGGCTCAATCTCACAAACTGTGAGATCATGACCCGATCCAATATCAAGAGTTGGAAACTTAACTGACAGTGTCACCTAGGTGCCCTGGACAATGGAGTTTATTATGAAATAGCCAAAGAAACTATAACTTCTACAGTAAATAATAACCACAAAAGTCTATCAATTTTAGTTCATATTGTAAGTGCTGTTCTAATTAGGCAGAATTGCTTTCCTGTTTAAAGGTGTAACTCACTGGGACACCTGGATGTCTCAGTCAGTAGAACATGTGACTCTTGATCTCTGGATCATGAGTTCAAGCCCCATGTTGGGTGTAGAGGGTACTTAAAAATGTATAATAAAATGTATGTAAAAAAAAAAGTGTAATATTATTTACTAAGAATATTATCAAATCAAAATGAAAACAAATGATAATAAATAGTCTCAAATTCTTATAACTAAATAGTGTTACTTATTAGTGGATACATATGTATTTTAAACACTTGCATTCTAATATTCTACAAGTATATAATACTATCATAAATTTAGAAAGAAATAATTGCCTACTTTTCTACTCAGCACACTTACATTTTTTTTAAAAAATTGACAATTGTTATGTGTCAGGAAGAAACCAAGAATAAATTTAATAATACATTCACTGTATTTTATTAAATCCCTCTGGAATGAACCCTGTGGGACAGTAACAGTGAACACATATTTACTCTGATTCATTTTAGAAAATCCACAGGAAAGAACTACGTAGTCTTTGTTGCTATTAGTATAAAATGCTAGTCTTTAAAATTGTTATACATTAAGGTTCATTCTGTCAAAATAATACAAATGTGCCATTTGCTCCTCCATTCTAAATATGTTATAACTTGAAAAGCACAGAAACTTAAAACATTACTGAATAGGACACAAAACTAGACCTTGAATTCTATAACAAATCATTAGTCTGTCCAAATGAAATAAAAGATAATGCTAAGATTCCAAGATTATCATTACTTTAAAAAACATATCTAAGTCACAGAGACTCTAAAGACCAATATAGAAGGATAGGCTAAGGAGGTTTTTATCAAAAGATCGGACCTTAAATTGATGCCACATTCTTGAAATAAAATGGTTTGTCTGATTCTCTAGAACTGCTGGCTCACTTAGACCATTCCTATCAGGCTGCAGAGTTCTGGCATCAGTGACTAGCCACATACAGCTTTGTATTCCCTGTGTTTAGACCATGCCTGATATATTGCAAATCTAAAACAAATATCTGCTCTTGAATAAAGACCAAAAAAATAAGGTTTCTGGAGTTGTGGGGTTTTATCTCCTGGAAAATATCTGTCATATTCCCAAACCCATGTTAACAATGAATTCCCTGAAAGGATGGTTACATTTTTTTAAGGACAGTTCCATCACAATTTAAGAAAACACACCAAGATGAAAAGTCCAAAAGTACTCAGTCAATTTAAGAATACACACTAAGAAAATAACAGGTGATAATAGAAAATTATTATTAGCAATAGAGAATTATTCTTAAGTGAATAATTGATTCAATTATCAATTATTTTGATTGATTTAATTATCAATTATTCTCTACTGTAATAGAGAATTAATCTTACCTTAAATGATTAACTGGAGTTTCTGCCCAAGAAGAAATAGGAACAAAAAAAATTAAATGGGTAATGAAAGTTACACAACCTAACACCTTACACACTGGACACTTCTATGGTCTCTGTAAGTCTATAGTGCCTAGGATAATAGAGATCCAATGACTAGGGGGCGATTTAGTCGTGCAATGCAGTGTAATACCCTCTCTACCAGAGAGCATTCCTGCTCCACTCCCCCACCGCTGCCAGTGGTCAGGCCTTCATTTCATAAGGTGCAATGTGCCGAATAATTTAGCCAATCTTCCAAATATCTCTGCAACCAATCTGAACAGAAGCAGACTGTGAAAAAGAAGGGAGGTCATTCCTCATGGTCCTAAAGAGAACACTTACTATCCCTTGTACCCTTAGCCATCTGCCAATTTATTCAACTTGGATGATATTTCTTTTTTCCCCAGTCCAAGTTTGTCTCTCCTCTTTCAAAATCTGTCAAAACTCATGTTCTCAAAGATTCCTTGCCAAACATCTCACCTTTATTTGATCACTATAATCAGTCCCACAATGGTTCAATTAGCTATGCCACTCCTTAAAGTTAAAATTAAACAGGCACATGTCAATCTGTGTCTTAATTTATATAGGGCCACCTCTCTGGGTAATCTCTTCACAAATTATACTTAATATAGGACCATTAACTAATCAATCAACTCACTGCTCAAAAAATAATGTTGTGTGATAGGCACAACAATAGAAACTATGTGCCCATAGTAAAATATGTTTAAAGAAAGGATCTGAAAATATCTGAAGTCTCAAATTGCCTTTTCCACATACTTCTTATGAGACTTCAGGTGCTCATCCACTACGACAACCATTTTTCTGGCTTAACATGTTTTCTTTCAAAATTACATTTATAAAACTTTCAGTAAAAAAAAGAGAACTGCATCAAAACTACCACTTAAGAACACTCATAATCAAGTCTGTTAAAGTGAAATTTTAGGGGAAAAGGCAGTTAAAGGGACTTTATCTTTTTAAGACAAGAGTCCTTTTGTGTCAAAAAAATTTTTAAGTCCTCAACTGAAAAACATGTACAGATTCTGGAGGTTTTATAAGCATACTTAGTTAATTAAGGGAAGAGTAATATCATTTGCCAAGATGGGTAGCAAACCTATGTTAATATCTAGAAGGGAAACCAATCACCTAGAGCATTAAGCAAGGCACCTAGAAATTAAAGCAAGACAAAAGCAGCATCCATAAATCTAGTGATCTGTCGTGGAAGTAACATTATTTTATCTGATACAAATTCATGAAAAGGGACAATCAGGCTATTTTCTTATAAGAGATAAAAATTATATAATTGTCTTCTTGAGCAACTAGCAAGACCTGACATGTCAACTCAATCTTCCACTTAAGAGAAATTGATTTGAGAAAGGGAGAATGTCTATCTCACCATTTTTTTTTTTTTGGTACGAAAAACAATACTGTTGTTTAATGGAACGTTTATATCAAGATATACTTTAGAATGTTACCATTTAGGGGCTCAGTTGGTTAAATGTCCAACTTTGGCTCAAAGACTTACCCTCTCTCTCTGCCCCTCCCCCACTCACACTCTGTTTCTGTCTCTCAAAAAATAAATAAACGTTAAAAAATTAAAAAAAAAAAAAAGAATGTTACCAGTTAATCATCAGAGGATGGGACCAGGGTCTTTTAATATTAATAAGAAATAAAACTCAGTATTTTAGGTCTCCTAAATGCTGATGAAATGGCTTGATGTTCATTAACCAGGAGTGGTCTTAAGAGACAAAGAGTTCTGGGATCCACCAGCTGTTTGGAAGAATGACTTCATCATTAACCTTGATGAAACAAAAACCACTGCCTCTGGCAGACATTTCTTAACACTCATCTGATTGATATTAAATAGCACTGTAAAAGAGGTCAATGTGTTCAGTTGTCTGGGGAACAGTTAGCAGCTCACTCATTCTGGCAGACATATCTGGAGACCTGAATAGGATCATCATTAATGCTTTCTGGACAACTATGATGTAACATAGGTAACAGTGTCTCCAAAGATTTCCAAATAAACGCTATCTCTGACTGGTTCTAACATTTGAACTAGTCACTGACATATGTGATGGAGCAAATTCAAATTGTTTCTCAAAGAAAATCTGGCCTTGAACAGAATACATCTATGGGTGACTGGCCACTTGTCTATACTGGTGTATGGGCCTGGCTGTATAATTTTTATTATAGAATAAAAGTCCTGTCATCTGCATGACCCCTTGTAGACCTGCCCTTAATCAGCACTATACAATATATGCCATCTAGGCTGTATTCAGATCACGTAATACTGATTTGTTGTCCAATTCCTATAAAAATTGTTGACTAACATAAAAGAAATTTGAAAAAAGAATGTCCAAGTGGTCTTCGAAAGCTAGTTTGACTAGTTGAATTACAATAGTATCAAAGAACTGTTGAAAATACAGGTGGTTGGATCTTATCTCAAACTGACTAAATCAGACATTCCAGGAAAAGAGCCCAAGAATCTGTATTTTATATAAGGACTTTATTAGATTTCCATGAACACTCAAATTGAAGATTAGCAATCTAAGAAATTCAGAATTCTGTCAACCCTCAAGGTACCTGAGGTTCTTTTGTCCTTGAGTTGCACTAAACTTCTGCAGAGATCAACAATTACATCATATGAAATATTACAACACATAGTGTTTCAGTGTTAGACATCATCTTTTTTTTTGTCACTATCACAAATAACTATGTGACTTCTGCTTCTGTCTTTGCCATAAAAATGTTAAGAAGGGCACTGCTAGTATAACATTTAGTGTTAATTTCCTTTCTAAAAAATAGTTTGAATTCACTTTCCTAATAAAACAAAACAAAACAACAATAACAACAACAATAAAACCTATGTTTTATTCATAACATCTACCTTTTCCCCTGGGCTTCCAGGAAGGTCGGAATGAAACCAATGCCTAACCACAGCAGTCATGTTAAACCCTATGGTAATCATGTTTGATCTCTTTTCCCTTTCAATGATATTTGTATTAATCGTTTTTCTGTAAGTTAAAAAAGAACACACTAAAATTTCTCATGGAAAGTGGCAGGGTATGAAAAAAATTTAAATCACAGTGATTTTTAAATACGTAACCTCTTTGATTTAGAATATTCATTGGTACCAATTTGGGTATGAGCTTATTCTATTTTTTTCCGTACACTCACCTGGACACAAATGTAGTAGGTCTAGATTAGTCATAAAATATTCTTAGCCCCTAATAAAGAACTCTAGAACAATCTTACTGTTTCTACACTAAAGTTTTTGAATCATCCTAAAATAAATTCAATTCATTGGAATACCAGAGGGAGAGAGAATCAAAACCAACCATTAACCAGTTTGAAAACCTATGATCCACTGCCAATCTAAACTCATGACATAGAATTCAGCATTGTGTGTTAAAAGTATCTGAAACCTGTCAGCTTGGCTGGAGTAGACTTGTGGGAAACTTGTACCATTTTGAAAGAACTTGTAAATCACTCATTTCTGCTTTCTGATCAACTCTTTCTGAGATGATCAGATCAATATTTTGGTATAATAGCCCCAAACAGATAAACAATTGGTTGATGTTCTTTTTCTTTATTGTTTATTTTCTCTTTCACTGGAAATTCTATAGACTGAAATACAATTTCATGATAAAACTGAGAATGCTCAACAATGCTAGGAATTCCAAGGTCTCTTTAAAGCCTTTTGGTTGAAAAAACTGTATTAGAGAATTTAGAGCCTTCAAGTTTTTTTTTTTTCAGTCTTTAGCAATGGCAGTCTGATATCTGTCACACAGAAAAACCTAAATGCAAAAATGTTAGAAATTCAGATAAAGTTCTTAGAAAATATTTCAAGGTAAAGTATGAGATTAAAGTGTTTAGTCCACAAACCGACTTTTGCCAATAGAAATTTGATTTTTTTTAGTGTTTTATTTATTTCTGAGAGAGAGACAGCATGAGCAGGGGAGGGCAGAGAGAGAGGAAGACACAGAATTCGAAGACAGGCTCCAGGCTCTGAACTGTCAGCACGGAGCCTGACGCAGGGCTCAAACCCACAAACCATGAGATCATGACCTGAGCTGAAGCCGGACGCTTAACCGACTGAACCACCTAGGTGCCCCTTGCCAATAGAAATTTGATATTGTAATTCACCGTGCTCAGACAACTGGGCATTCACATACAAAAAGTAATTTAGATACAGACCTTAGACCCTTTACAAAAACTAATTAAAAACGAATCACAGACCAAATGTAAAACCCAAAACTATCAAACTTCTAGAGGATAACATAGGAAAACATCTAACTGGCATCAGGTACAGTAAGGGGTTTTAGATATAACACTAAAGCCATGATCCATGAAAGAAATACTTAGTAAGCTGGATTTCATTAAAATTAAAACTTTTCTGTGAAAGACACTGTGAAAGAATAAGAAGACGAGTCACAGATTGGGAGAAAATATTTGCAAAATGCTTCTCTTATAAAGAACTGATATTCAAAATACATAAGGAATCCTTAAAACTCAACACTAAGAAAATAATACGAAAAAAAGGGCAATAGACTTCAACAGACACTTCCCAGCAGAGATATAGAGATGGCAAATAAGCACCTGAAAATATGTTCCACATCATAGTCATTAGGAAATTACAACTCAAAACAATGAGATACCACTGTATCCAGCAGAGTGGCCCCAATCTAGAACACTGACAACACCAAATGTTGGAGAGGATTTGGAGCAAAAGGAACTCATACTTATTGCTGGTAGAAATGAAAAATAGTACATCTACTTTGGAAGATAATTTGCAATTTTTTTTATAAAACTAAATATACTTTACCATATGATCCAGCAGTCACACTCCTTGTTATTCACTCAAATGATTTGAAAAGTTGTGTCCACACAAAAACCTGCCCATAGATCTTTATAACAGCTTCATTCATAATTTCCAAAACTTGAAATCAACCAGGATGCCCTTTATTAAGTGGATAAATAAACCATGATACATCTAGAAAATGGAGTATTCTTCAGCACTGAAAAGAAATGACCTAAAAGAAAAGAATGACTGAAAAGAAAAGACATGGAGGAACTGAAGGGCATATTACTAAGAAAAAGAAGCCAATCTGAAAAGGCTGCATCCTATGTCATTTAAATATATGACATTATGGAAAAGGCAAAACTATGGAGAGAGTAAAAAAAAAAAAAAATCTGTGGTTTGCCAAGGGTTAGTGTGGAGTGAGAGATGAATAGTTAGAGCATAAAAGATTTTTAGGGCAGTGAAACTATTCTGTATAATACTGTAATGGTGAAGACAAGTTATTATACATTTGTCAAAACCCATAGAATGAACGTAGAGCACCAAGAGTGAACCCAAATGTAAAGTGTGGCCTTTAGGTGATGATGATGTATTTGTACAAGTTCATCGATTATAACAATGTACCACTCTGGTGTGGGATGTAAATAGTGGAGGAGTCTCTGATAATGTAGAGACAGAGGTTATAAATGAAATTTTTATAGCTAATGCTCTATTTTGCTGTGAACCTAAAACTAAAAAACAAAGTCAATTAAAATGTCTTTTAGGAATAAAATGTCATATAAATTCAACCTTAAAAACTATTTTCTTTGTCAGTGTTATTAGTTCTTCAGTTTTAAACTTAGAAGATGAAAAGTATCCAAGCTATTAAAGACCATCCTTCATAATCATACTTATATAGAATTCTTAATTATAAATATATTACTTGATCTTATCTAAAATGGACTTAAATGGCTGTCACATCTTTGGCTTAAAATATTAATACTAAGAATTCATGAACTAGTATGCAACATGCATCATTGTTTATTTTTGCCATTGTTATAATCAGCATTAGGTTTACTCTGAATTGATTAAACAGAGATCAATGTCAATGTTCAGCATGGTCAGAACAAACAAATCAACTGCTGGGCAGCACTATGTTCCATTTAGCAGAGTAGGCAAAGTAAACAAACCGGATAGAGGGAAAAAAGGAAACTACTAAAGGATTTAACCACTGAGCTGTTAAGTAACACATTTTCCACTTTTCCTCATATTTTTAAGATATTTCATTCATTGGAATATGCTATGAATAGAGGAATAAGTTGATAAAGAATATTATCTCCTATAGAGAGGTGTTTGCATATATAGTGTGTTCTTGGATTCCCTAAGATTAGTTAAAAAGCAATGTCAAGTTGAGGGTAATATTTTTTTACTGGCCAATTTAATGTTGACTGACACATTTACTGAATTAAAAAGTGTACTTCTTGGAAGCCAAAGAAAAAGTATCTTCTTGTCTTAAAGCATGTCTGTTGATAATATGGAGTTAGTACAATAAAGGTATTATCAGAAGCTTAGCTTTAAGATTCATGCAGCTGGATTAGTGCTAGCATCATTTTCTATACAAATGAGGAAAATAATTTTTCCCTTCAATGATGCTACACCCCTACTGACAGTTCACTAATACAGAGATTAAACTTACAGTAGCAGCCTTTACCTCTGTCATCAATACCTCCAAAATCACAATGTGCTCTCTTCCAAACATACTTTGTGAGTGAACTCATCTACTTCCTTTACATTTCTGAAAGCCATTATGGGAAAAACAACAACAACAATAACAAAAAACTAAAAACACTAAAATAGGAGTCAACTAACTTTTAAAGAAATCAAAACCATTTTAAAATTTCAATTAGTTATATTTACATACAATTAGTCATATTAATAATATTAAGCAATAAAAGTGTATATAAAGGATCCAAACAACTATGTTGAAATACATTAATCTTTTGTGATTACAAAAATTTTATAAAGCATTTGAAGATATTTGTTTTATCTCAAAGCCAAAAGCAAAAAGAATGATGATCATGTTTTGGGCTGTCCCACAGATGGATTTATTGTGTATGAGGAAATGATCTACTGTAAGAGAAGACAAATGAGCTAAAATCAGTTTGGCTAATTAAGTTTCCATCAGGAGGAGAAAATCAACTGTATTTCAACCAGTGAAATGCTTTTTGGTGGTTTTCTCTAAGGAGAAAAATCATTTCTAGAAAAATAGGAAAGGCTTTATATAACCAAACTTTGGCAAACCTTTAGAGAGGTAATTTTGTCACTGTGAAGAGCATGAATATTGATAATCTGAAAATACAATTCAAAAGTCCTCAAAGGCCTGTGATTTAACCATTGGGCAGAAAGAAGAAAAACAGAAATATGTGTTTCTTACTTCTCAACCAATTCTGAAGAGTTTGACCAATTGTAAACATATTTCTAATAAAAAAATTAACATAATGACCAGAGTAATGTAATATAAAAATTTAAGTATTTATTTTAATACCCAAATGTCTAGAGCAGATTCAGAGAACATGGAAAACAAAGTTATGAATTCAAATTCACATTATCATACTATAAAAATTATAAGTTCTGTCCACATGACGAGTATGATTTATTTCTAAAATATGTATATTTTCTGTGATACATATATATGTTAATATAATATTTTAAAGGTGGCTCAGTCAGTTAAACGTCTGACTCTTGATTTCGGCCTAGGTAATAATCTCACAGTTCGTGAGATTGAGCCCCATGTTGGGCTCTGTGCTAGTCTACTTGGGATTCTCTCCCTCTCTCTGCCCTTTTACTGATCACACATGTGCATTCTCTCTCAAATTAATGAGTTAAAAAAAACATATTTTACAAATTTTTACATCTCTATGTAAAACGACATAAGAATGTCTAAATAAACTGTGTGTAGGTGTGTAAATAACATATATTGCACATTCATACATTCATACATGCAGATTTTTACACAGCCACAGTCCCTCAGGAAGGACAGGAATTTCTTTAGAGATGTGGATTTTTTAAATGAAATTCAAAAGAAAAAATAATTTGGATTCCCAAGATTATCAAACATTACCTATTATTTCAGTGCCTACAAAGACCACTGTATTTTCTGAACACATGAATTTATTTTAAATAATGTTTTCTCAATGAGGGTCAATGATTATATGTACCTAGTTACAATGTAAAATAAGGACAAATACTAAATTTTGTCATGAGAATGTGACAATTTTGAACATATTCTTCCTAATTGATAAATGTCATAGTTTGTTCTGCATCACTGCTAGAAAAAAACTAGAGGATACTGTTTAAAAATTCTATTTGGTCTCTGTCTTTTGAAACTGTAAAAGAAAGACAACAGTGTTAATGGCTCTCCTTATCAGGGTGGCAAAACTATCATTTATCTACTCACTTTAGTGTGTATACACATTTTCTCTATTCATATTCATCTGCATCACCTTTCTTACCTTCCCAGTAGAATGGAAGCTCCTTCAGGGCTGGAATAGTTCTCAGCAGTCAACACATTACAACTCTTCAAAGGAATATGACTATCAGCCTTCTGGTTTACAGGTTCAAATTATTATGCAACTTACTTGTGCTAGAAAAAATTACCCTGCTATTCATTGCATAGAAATTGTGATGATGTTTGTTTAAATTTGTGATTTTCTGGAATACAGATGTCTGTGGAAAAAGGCCTTTATCTATGGCATATTTGCTGTATCCAATCCTTTTTACCTGTGGATAATAATTTTAAAAAAATAGAATCTGATTACCTTCCCCATAGAGACTGATTTAGTTCTCTCTTTTTAAAGTTCTCTTGTCATGATATGGATTTTATTTTGTAGCATTTGTTATATTTATCATTTTATTTTTTATTTTCATTTATTTATTTTAATTTTAATTTTTTTTTTTTTTTGAGAGAGAGAGACAGAGACAGAGTGCCAGCAGGGTAGGGGCAGAGAGAGGGAGACACAGAATCTGAAGCATGCTCCAGGCTCTGAGCTGTCAGCACAGAGAACAATGCAGGCCTTGAACTCACAGACCATGAGATCATGACCTGAGCTGAAGTTGGATGCTTGACTGAACCACCAAGGTGCCCCTATAGTTATCATTTTATATACTATTTATTAATGTCTCTTGCTTTCTGTTGGCTATAAAATCTGTGAAGCAAGGTGCCATTTCTGTCTTGTCCCCTTCCAAGGGGGACATATATAATACATATATGCGTATGACATTATATATGTGATATATATTATATTATACATACACATACACACAAAATTTCAATGAAATTTTCCCAAAAGCAACCCAGGCTAATTTACTAAATTAACTTATTTGACTCAGCTCCTTCAATATTCCATATACAAACTCTCAAAGGAATATACACCTGCATTCATTTAGGAGTTTGTTTTGTTCTCACAACAGATCTTGGGATTGCTAAAGGGCTGTGCTGAATCCCTATTTCTTAGTTTCTTTTCTTATGTACCCTAAATCATCAATAGCACTGTTCCAAGTGGTTTCTAAACTATAAGCAACCTTCAAAGACCCAAATTTGCTTAACAAAGTAATAAGCATTCTGAAAATGTAGGTCCCAGAAACCAAGAGTGCATATACAACTAGTTAGAAAGGAAAGCGATGCTTTAAAGAGGCCAACTTTAGGGCACCTGGGTGGCTCAGTTGGTTGAGCCTCTGACTTCGGCTCAGGTCATGACCTCACGATCCGTGGATCTGAGCCCCACATCCGGCTCTGAGCTGTCAGCACAGAGCCTGGAGCCTGCTTCAGATTCTGTGTTACCTCTCTCTGTCCCTCCCTCACTCACGCTCTGCCTCTGTCTCAAAAATAAAGAAACAAACTGAGGACTTACAGGTATGGTGGGAGAGAGGTTGGGGGTTGATGGGCATGGAGGAGGGCACTTGTGGGGATGAGCACTGGGTGTTATATGAAAACCAACTTGACAATAAATTATTAAAAAATAAAAAAACATTAAAAAATAATAAAAATAAAGAGGCCAGCTTGTGTTTAATTAGAAAAATATAAGAGAAGACATTCAATCTAACTAATATCCTCTTTTGTGAAAGAATTACTTGATGGCTAGGTTGAATGGTATGGCGAAAATCCCCTCATAGTATCCTAAGGCAAAATGGAAATATGAGGGATGGATGACAATCCAACTGGGTAGATTTATAGGTGAGTAAATACTTATACCTAAGAAGTATTTACTGATGAATGAGTAGACCTAAACTACAAAAGGAAATTTTCCTTGGCTCATTTTTTTTTTGCTGATGTTTTCATCTGAAAGACTTGGTAGCATATTTACCCAATTTAAAATAATAGCTAGTGGGAAGGAGTAGCTTGAAGGACACATGCTTTGGGGTCCAAAACACCCAAGTCTGAATCCCAGCTCCTCAGATTAATAATAGTATCACCTTGGGAAAACTCTTTAACCTCTTTGGAATTTAGTTTTCTTATATACAGAACAGATATAATCATAATTATTTGGTTGCCGACTGAAGTTATACATGTTTAGTTCCTAGGACTGTGTAAAGCCCATATAAGAAGTGCTCAATAAGTTATTGTTTTCATGATAACTCGAAGAGTGAAGAGTCCTTGATAGATGTGAAATGATAAAAGATAAACTTCCAGTACAGTGTATTGGTGGCTTTTGCTAGGTTATACCCTACTAGGAACTGCTGGGAGACCACTCCCATAGGTTTCTTGCATTATGGTGCGTCTACAGAATGTGTTTGTTCCAGGCTATCTTTTACGGACAATTATACAAAAAATAGCCTTGAAAGATGAAGATAATATCTCCCTCTCCAGCAAAGGACAGGTTTGTTTATAGCCTTAGCAGATAGAGATATCTCCTAGAGAAGCCTTGGGCTGGCATACTCCCCTCTCCTCACAAAAGATTTAGATTTCCCACACTCAGGATCCATTTCCTGTAGCACAACACACTGTGTGTGTGTTTATCACCTGGTCCTCTTTACATCTCCCTGTGGAAGCTGGGGCTCAGAGAACCAACACAAATTCTGATCCTCAAGATACTGGGATTGCTGAGAGTAATAAATTCTGGGCCAGGAGTCTGTAATTCTCTGCCAGCATCCATGGTCCTCTAGCAGATGAACTTATTAGCTTGCACGAAGGGTAAAATTTCAGACCACCACAGTTCTTGACAAAAATCTCGAACTCTTGAGAGCTTACCATAATGTAGGTTTATTTTTTTACTTTCCTTACAATTTACTCACTTTATGTATTGGCCAGGGGTCACTATAGGTCATCTTAGCTCTTCTCCCTATATATTCTTACAAAGCTGAAAGAATGGCCCCAGTCTGGGACATGTCTGCTCTCATGGCACAGAGAAAAGAGCAATGGAGAAGCCACGTTATGGTTTTTAAATGTTTACTTGATCATGGCATCTACCACTTTCTCTTATACTCTGTTGGCTAAAGCAAGTTATTTGACAAGCTTTATATCATTGGAGTGGGCTAGTACACTCTTCCCACAGGAAGGACTGAAGTATTCTCATCCCATACAGATAAAAGCAGTGATGCATAATCCTCTGACAAGGAAGGAGGGTGAACAGTAGAGATATTCTTCCACACATAACACAGACTCAGAAAACGAGAGCTACCTTAGGACTAGGTATATTAGGATACGGTATAACATAACAAGTTATATTAGGATACAACAAACAAAAGAACTTCTCAATGTTTCAAAACTATTTCTAATTGTTCTGTATTATACTTATGATAGTAAACAATATACCAAACTTCAATGATTATTTTTCTAAAACCTCACAGGAAAGAAATGGGCCATCAATAAAATGGATTCGAATTTTCCAGTAAATTGGAATACATTTAGTACAATTTGTATACATGTCTTCAAATATGCACATGGACTCACCAATATGAAATACATATTTTCAAGAGGAATGAGGAAGAATAAGTTTACTACTAATGAATATATGCATAATGCAAAGTTTTGACCAGACCATCATTTAATTATTATAGCCACAGCTCCTAGAAGAATTCTTTAACCACTCTGCTAGCCTCTCTCATGTTCCCTTTTGAAATTTTCTGTTGTTTTTCTCAAATCACAAGCAAGAAGCAGAAGCTACATATTATTTATCATTTTTTCTGTAGATTATTTTAGACTTAATCATTCTTTGAGCTGCTTTTCATCAAATAATATCTTTGAGCTTGTTACCTGTGCATTGCCACATATTATACTCTAACTTTGCATGAAATAAACATGTTTTACTTTAAAGTCAATAAAACAACCAAATATTATCTACTTACTCCATACGCCTAACTGCAAATCAGAAGTTATAATTTTGGAATTCTAAGAATGGTCAGTCAACTCCATTCTACCATTTTAACTTTAAGGTCTTTTTATGATTAACTATTTCTTTCTTCAATTTAACAAGCCTGTGTATATTGATGTACCAATTACATCTAATTTTTTAAGTGACTAGGTTTCATTTGAGGGATATTTTCTAAATTATCTAAATGTTTAAATATCTAAATATCTATTATCATGCTATTTATCTAATATCAATTATTTAACTACCTCATCCAAAATTATCATAAATGTTTTTACTTCAGTATTTAACATCTACACATTAAAAATATAATTGAGCTATTTCTGTATTACTTATATGAGATTTTTGAGTGTCAAGAAATACATGTATCTCTGCGTGCACGCGCACACGCGCGCACACACACACACACACACACACACACACACACACCCCTGAGCTTTTTGCTTATTGTTGGGACCAATAAGTACTAACTGAAATGAGAGAAAAGACAAATTCAAGGAAACACTAAATTTTAACCATCGTCTTAAAGAATTAAGACTGCGATTTTTCTGGGGTGCCTCAGTGGCTTAGTCAGTTAAGTGTCCAACTTGGCTCAAGCATGATCTCACAGCTTGTGAATTTGAGTCCTGCATCGGGCTCTGTGCTGACAACTCAGAGCCTGGCACCTTCTTCAGATTGTCTCTCTCTTTCTCAAAAGTAGACATGAAAAAAGATTTTTAAAAAAAGATGAAGATTTTTCTGAAAATTTTCCAAAAAGAAATGTAAACACGCTTCCTGTCCTTCACATCTTTTCTCAGCTCTTCTGGGCTATCTTTCATTTCATTCTTATCAGCTACATTCAATCAGTGTTTACTCTGAGTTCTATTTCTCAATTAGGAACAATTGTTTGAAGCTCTAGCTATAGCTGATGTATTTTTACCTTACAAATGCTATTCTCTTGAACTTCCTGCTGCAAGAATGTTAGTAACAGATGGTGGAGCTTCTTGAGATATAAAATGAGACTTTGCATATGAATGCAAATCTGACAAGTGACTTAATCACAAAAGACACTCTCCTTCAAAAAACAATCAGCTAGGCAGCATTGATGAACCCCCCAAAAAAGAGTCATGTTAGATATAGACTTTTCTGTATTTTTCTCTTTTCATTAATTGAGCAGGTTAAGAGTTTAGGCAGCTTTCCATTTATAGTGTTTAACCAGATTTCAGTTCCATTTTTAACAAGGGACATTAAGAATCCTGCATTTATTTCTCAAATTAATTTTTTTCAAAGAGTATGTAGGCATCAGCGCACATAAGTATAGATTAAATTCAACAAAGCAGGGGCACATAGGTGGTTCAGTTGGTTGAGTCTCAGACTCTTGATTTCAGCTCAGGTCTTAACCCCAGGTTTCTGGGATTGATCCGCATGTCGGGCTCGGTGCTGAACATGCAACCTACTTAAGACTCTCTCTCGCCATCAGTCCATCTCACCTGCTGGTGCTCTCTCTTTCTCTAAAAACATTTTTAAAATAAAAATAATTTAAAAAGTTAATACAGGGGCGTCTGGGTGGCTCAGTTAAGCCTCCGACTTTGGCTCAGGTCATGATCTCATGGTTCGTGGGTTTGAGCCCCGTGTTGGGCTCTGTGCTGACAGCTGGCTCAGAGCCTGGAGCCTGCTTCAGATTCTGTATCTCCCTCTCTCTCTGACCCTCCCCTGCTCACGCTGTCTCTCTCTCTCAGAAATAATTTTTTAAAAATGTGGGAAGATATTAAGATCCCTATTTAAAAAAAATAATACAAAGCAGAATTACTTCAAAAATCATCTAGATATGTCAAGCTCCCAAGCACTGGGAGCTATGGAAGTAAAGGAGTGGAGAGAAAGCTAAATTATCTCTGAGAAAAATGCAAGGATTTTGTCTAGCAAAGAGATTTCTGTGATTTCTAACCCCTGGATATTTTAAGAACATAATGGACATGGTTTAAAAATTGTTTTTTTTTTTCCAATAGCAAAACTTGAGCATAAATCCTTACCATGAGTATCTATTACATCTGTTATTTTGGTTTGAACTTGAGACTCTGCTGTTACTATATTTTAGGTAATTTCACCTTGGGGTAAAAACAAGAAAAGAGGGAACCATTAATTTCACCAAGAAATCTAAGCCACAGAAAGGGAAATGGGGATAAACACAATGCAAGAGTCACATAAATATCTGGTACTTGGTTATAAGAGATGGCAGCAAGGATTTGAAAAAAAATCCCCACAGAGGTAGTGGTTTGAGAATATTCAGATTACAGGGTAATGGCAGAGAGCAGGGAGACTGAGAGAGCACAGAGTACCTTCTGCTCCTGGCATATTCCAAGTGTTGGGTGCCAGTCGGCTCTCCCATGGCCATCTGAGCTCTCCCATGAGGTGTCTTTCCCTCCTTCCCCATCCTGTAGCATGTCCTGTCCCCCGACTGTGCACCCTCCCTATTCCAATCTCCTATACCTCAGCGTCTTAACTCTTATCTCTAAAATAACAATTTGCCAGGGCACCTGGGTGGCTCAGTCCGTTAAGCATCTGCCATGGGCTCAGGTCATGATCCCATCATTCCTGGGTTTAAGCCCTGTATCAGGCTCTCTGTTATCAGCATGGAGCCTGCTTCTGATCTTCTTTCCCTGAATTCTCTCTGCCCCTCCCCCACACATGTGGGTGTGTGCTTGCTTCCCCCCTCAAAAATAAATAAAATAACATAAAATAACAATTTGCCAATCTGAAAGATTACTCCATGCTGAGAAAAAATAATAGCAAAGTTTGAATTTATTATTCTTTGAGGGTTATTTACATTTTGCCAAGCATTTCCTAGAGACACAAAGTCTGGGATCTGAAGGAATGAATCTCAAATCTTGGGCATTTCACATCTTTTGAGCAGTTCTTAGGAGGTTTCAGTGTTCTCTAAATCAAACCATATATATGCAGCTGCCTCTTCTGCCTTACGCCAGCCATGGCAGTATTTTACAAGATGTTCAAAGAATCCAAAATGAACAAAAAGAACCTCACACTACAATTACCAACTGCTAAACCCATGGTACATTTTCATACACACACACACACACACACACACACACGCACACATACAAACACCTTACACTTCTGTGTGAACTATTGGCTAAAAGAAATTTCATTTAGGTAAGATCTTTTTATTTACACCCTCCTCAATCAGTAACCCATTCATATGCTAACTGATTGCTATTATGTGAGTGTATTAGTCTACTCAGGATGGCTTCACAAAACAGGATAGACTGGGAGGCTTCAACAACAGAAATTTGTTTTCTCACCATTCTGGAGGCTGGAAGTTCGAGACCAGGGTGCCATGGTGGGCAGTCTGTGATGAGAGCTTTCTTCCCGGGGCTGATGGCTTTCTTCTTGCTGGTTCCTTACAGGGCAGAGAGAGTCCTAGTGTCTCTTCCTCTTCTTAAAAGGGCACTAGTCCTTTCATAAGGGCCTACTCTCATGATCTCATTTAAAACTAATTACCTATTAAAGGCCCTAACTCCAAATATAACCACATTGGAGGCTTAGGCTTCAATATATGAATTATGGGAAGACACTATTCAGTTCACAGAGCACGCCCTAGAACAGGTTTACAATAAAATAGATGACTAATAAAATACTGTATGTGTATGTGGAGGAGATGAGAGAAATGAGAACATAATTATTACCAGAAAAATTAAAAAAAAAACTGACCATTTTTTTAAAAAGAAGTTTCTGTGAGTTGAACTGTCCCTGAATATCTTTTCTTTGCCCTCATCCCTAGATTTCACTTCAGATTGAGTTGAAAGGTGATGCTATTCATTGCCTTGCATGTGAAAGCAACCTCCAATCCAGATTCCTCCAGGCTGTTGTTTGAAAGCTCTTTATTTTTGTAGGTGAGCCTCTAGCTCTTACATTTCAAAAATAAGCACGACCATCCTTGACTGCCATTCTCTGAAGCTGGTTGGCTTCTGAAATGCCTGAACTCATTATCCCGTGCAGAGGTTTGTGATGCTGACATTTCCCAGCCCCTTGCAAGCACTGCTTCGTCAAGGCACCTCTAGGAACGCCCCACCGGTTGTTAGGGCTCCAGACGCAAATAATCAACACACAAAGCAACAAAAGAGCAATTAATGTAAGGGAGCTGACCTTCAAAGAGACACAGACTGAAAAGTTTCCATCTGAAGTTCTTTTTATTTTGAATATAAAGTTCTTGAGATTTAAAAAAATGTGTAACCAGCTTTAAAATTCAGTGACAGAGACAAGCGTGAGGTATTGGATAAGCAAGACTAACTAAATCAAGCCGAGAAAAGAACACCTGGTGTATATTATGTTGGCTAAAGATTTGTTTGTTTTCTTATTCTCCCAGCCCCCCCCCTTTTTTCTGTTTGAAACAAGAGGCATGAAATTTGTAGATTCAGTAATTACAGCAAAATAGCAGCTACGCTACATCAAGACAAGTCTCAGGGCCGGTTTGGCCTCAAGAACCAAAATCAATCACCCCAAGTGTATCAACAGCTAGAAGGTTATCTAGTTATAATTTTGATCATCAAATGTGGGCCCAGGGGCTAGGGGGTTTCAAATCACAGCACCTAATTGTTGAATATTGAATTCTTAACTGCTCTGGTCAAATCTAGACATTCATTAAACCTTTGAGTGTTAGCCTTTGGTGTCAACAAAAAGGACACAAAGATGGCTAGGACATTTCTATCTTCAGAAAATCTCTAACGGTAGCATATATGAAGTGGCATAGGGCAGGCACTGCTCTGTTTATATAGGCAGTCAGCCACTGTTTTAAATGAGTGATTGGAATGCACAGAATACCTCACTAAACACTGTATTTGGTACTTTTTACACATATAATTTTCCTGGAATCAACCAGCCTATTCCCATTATTCTTTCTACAATCTAATCAATGTCTTGCTCTGGAAAATAGCCAAGTTGTAACAGTTCTTGAACTGAATGCAAAGAGAAACTCCTGAAAAAGGAGTATTTCTGGGAGGGAAAAAAGAGCAAGGACGACTCCAGTTATTTTAACATTGTCTAGGAACAGTAAACTCTGAGTTTTTCTAAGGCAAGAATGTTTCTTTCTAGGGAATTCTATCATTTTTGCCAGTTTTACAATCTAAATGGTTTCTTTCTGCAGTTTTTACTTGGTCATACATGGACTGTGTAAGTAAATATATATAGTGGAAATTCTGCTCCTAGAGTTCAGGAAAATTATGCTGAGTAGAAGTAATTATATGTGGGGCCATTAAATTTTCTAATAAGAGAAAATACATATTTAATTAAGATATCTTCCCATTTGTCCCTTCTAATTTCCTAACTTGAAGTCTGATTCTATAAATTCAAATAATTTATAAATTACCTGAAACTAATTACATTTTATAAAACTCAACGAAAAAAAGAAAAAGCAGAATATGCATACGTGTAATAACAACGAGAATGTCTAATCTTTAGAACGAGATATGTCTGTTGCTCCAATATATATCTACATAAGCAACAATTACAAACACACACACACACACACACGCACGAGCCTTCCCAATATTCCTGTATTATGTTTAAATGCTATATGAGAACAGATAAAACTAAGGGCTTCTCTAAGGCAGTGTTTATCAAGATATGGCCTGAACTTGCATTAGAATGGCATTAGTTTGACTTGGAAAATACTTGATAAAATTCAGCTTCCCAAAACCCTCACAAGTCCTACTAAACCAGGATCTTAAGGAGACCAGAAAATCTGTTAAAACAAGCACCCCCAGGTGAATAAGATGAATATGTGGAGGAGCACCTGGGTGGCTCAGTGGGTTAAGTGTCTGATTTCAGCTCAGGTCATCATCTCATGGTTCGTGGGTTTGGGCCCCGCGTCAGGCTCTGTGCTGACAGCTAGCTTAGAGCCTGGAGCCTGTTTCAGAGTCTGTGTCTCCCTCTCTCTCTGACCCTCTCCTGCTCACACTGTCTCTCTCTCTCTCTCTCAGAAATAAATAAAACATAAAAAATAGATGGATATTTGGAAACCATCACTGGTTTTGGTAACATGAAAGTAACCCTGACAAACCCTGAGCCAAGTGAAAGAATTATCTTTTCAAAGCCTAGCATCTAGCTAAGCTGCAAAAGAAAATTATGGAAGAAAGGTAGAATGGTGGAAAGGAAAAAAGGAGAGAATATGAAAAACATCTTACCACAGCTTCAGAACTTTAGTAGCTTTTAATCTTAGGTAAATTACAGTGAGCCATACACTGCATACAAGAATGACTTACGATAGAATTCAGAAAAAAAAATACTGTCTGGCACACACATGAAATCAATCTAAATTTGGATTTCAGAATTTATCAGCACGGGGTAACCATGTTATAGCTCCTAATTCAGGAGACATAAGATTTTTTTTAAAAGGCCTATAATTATTTAACAAAAAATAGCCAAACAAAATCTAATTCACCTCTCCTTTGTTAAGTACTCCTGGGAGTACAAACCACTCCTCCCTCTCATCAGAGGGGAAACTGCCAAAAACCTGATGACTAATACCAATCTCCCATGTGTTAAACAGCCCAAATCACCCTTTGTCATTTAAATTGCACTGAATTTGAATTTGCATAGATTGCAAGTAGAGAACGGAATCTTGAAGCCACATAAAATAATCACACTTCGTCTTAAAACAGAATACATTAATCTTTTCTGGCACCGCTCCCCCACTGTAACCACAGAACTCAATGCTATTCTTCGGGTGAGTCATGCTGTAAAATTTCTAGTTGACTTACCCACAGAGATAGCACCACATGAAACAGAGCCCACGTAAACTTGAGAGAAGTGAGCCTTCATTCCTTCAACCTTCTGCTTGGCTCTGACTTCACATATATTACACCAAGACCAAAGCTGACTTCCAGAACTCAGAAAGCAGATTGCAAGGTGAACAAGGAACCTCACAGAACCCGTTGTGAGGCCCATGGGCTCTTTGAGAGTCAAATAATTCTTAAACCGATTCTCCAAATTACTCTCAAGATCAGCATTTCTCAAAGAGTGGTCCTTTTGCCACATCTACCTGATCACTGATGCTAAAAAGAAAAAAAAAATTCAAAAGCCCCATTTCACCAAAATTGTCAAGTGGCAGGTATAGCCATCTGCATTTTTAATAAGCTACCCAAGTTGTTTTCTAGGTATACTGAATTTTTAATTGTTTACTGTGGATTATAGGGCAGGATTCTATAGGTCAAAGATTTTTTTACCTTGTGTTTCTTCATTCTCCAACTCATTTTATACCACACTGCCAGATGTTGATCCTCACTTGCTGTTCTAATTATTCTTCTACCATGCTCAAATGCCTTCTGGGTGCTTCATGGCCCAAAGGATAATGTCCACACTTCTTTGGGTGACATTTAAGGCCCTTAGTCATGGCTTCAGGTTTTGCCCTTTCCACAGCTAAATTTCTTTTTTTTTTAAATGTTTTTAATTTCTTTTTGAGAGAGATAGAGACAGCGTGAGCAAGGGAGGGTCAGAAAGAGAGGGAGTCACAGAATTCGAAGACAGTCTCCAGGCTCTAAGGTAGCTGTCAGCACAGAACCCGTTGTGAGGCCCAAACCCACAAACCGTGAGATCATGACCTAAGCCGAAGTCAGATGTTTAACCTACTGAGCTATCCAGGTGCCCCTCTGTAGCTGAATTTCTAGCCAAGAAAGATGGCTTACATACCCACACTACATGTCCTAATGTGCAGGGTTCTTTACCTCAATGCCCATGGTTCATTGTATCGCCACTTCAAAGAATGAAGCGGGGGACAACACAGAATAAAATGAGAAGCAGGCAAAAGTTTATTAGAGTATAAGTTCAGAAAATAAGAATAGTATGGAAGCTTTCTTTACAGAGAGTGGGTATTCGGAAGTGAATGCCTGCAACTATAGGCCAGAGATTTTGTTCTATAGGGTTTGGGTCTGCCCTTTCCTTCTCTCTTGTTCCTTCTCAGGTTCTACCCTTACTGGGTAGGTAACTCTAAATGCCTAGTCATTCTTTTTGATTGGCTCGTTTCCATAGTATCCATTGTTCCTTGTGGGTCATATATTTTATGGTCCACTTATTTTTACTCAGGTCTTTTGTCAAATTCCTGAGGGAACCTTAAGGGAGAGGAGGTGGTATCTGTTACATTGGTAAGAGGAACTTTACATCTGAGGGAGTTTGCTGGGGGTCAGAGGTCCCCAGAAGAAATGTTTTAAAATATAGTATGTGTTTTTCCCCACCCAGGAACCTTCAAGCCCTAGCCTCTCCCTTTCTGCCTACTGAATCCTATCTTTCCCTATCATACTAAGCACACCACCTCCCTGCTTCTGCTAATTTGCTTTCTACCTCTAGAGAGTGACTTTCTACTTGTCCACAGCCCAAATCCTGTCTTTTCTTCAAAGCTGAACTCATGGAAGCCTTTCCAATTATTTCCTGCTGGAAATAACCACTTCTATGAACTTCATAGTATTTTATCTCTGTCTCTGTTATGGCATTTATGCTTTCTACTTTCTATTATACGATAGTGTGGTCTATTCTTTTGTCTGCCCAGTGCCATGTAGAAGCTGGGAACAATAACCACTCTATGTCGGCAAGAGCAAAATAGGTTTTCAGGGAGCTGCCATAATTTTATATACCTGTGCCCCCTGGCCACACTAGTTGGTAGATATCTGATTCAAATTAGTTACCCTAGTGCCCCAGCCCCTGACAATAATTGTTCTAGGATGCATACCTGACTCAAGCTATGCCAATCACAGTACTTTCTCATCTAGATCTTGCTCCAATGGTCACAGCTAATTAGTCCAGGACGGGCATGTAACCTATACTGACCCTATAGATTGAGAGCCAGAGGTCAGATTATCCCCTCTCCTCTGGTTCAAACTGGGAAGCTGTCCAGAGCTATGCCCATGGGAATAGGCTTCCCCACAGCTTTAGAAGGCCTTGAAGTAGTAAAGAGAAGCATTTGGTCAGGGTGAGGTGTTAGCTCTCTTGGTTCAGAACACTTTTAAAACACTATTCACTAGTGCCTTCAGACACAAAGGAGGGAACTTTGTGGTACTTTGAGGGAGTGTCACTGCACAAATAATTCCCTGTGCCCACTAACTATCTGCTGTTTTATTTATTTATTTTTTAAATTTTATGGTGATACTGATTGGAGGAGAAAGCTTCATGCTGTGGTTACAAAAAGTTAACAGTAACTTGCTCTGTGAAGGTATTAGATTTCTTACTTCGAAGGAGGGGCAGAGGAAAAGAATTTTGAAAGCAGAAGAGATCAGCCTCCTAGGGTAGAAGGAGGCCCTATATTATAATGTGGAGTAAGAGAAATCAGGGGTGGGGAACATGAAATGTATGATGAGCTATGAAGACATAATTTACCCTAGGCCCAGTTTACTTTCAATTAAGCATGAAGAAGATACAGAGTATATTTTTTATGAATTTGAAAATGATTTTGCTTTGCATGATTCATGATGTTTATTTTTAAACTGGACTGAGGTTATAGAAAAGCACATTTGAACAGATACATTAATCAAAGGATCATGGTAATAGTTCCCATGGCCACATTGGACGCTTTTAGGAATTAAAAACAAAGAATAGAGAAAATAATTTTATAAAGAGGGCTATCCTTCTAAACCTAAAGGATAATAATATATCAATTCAGGGTAATGACCTCATACACAGGGCTCTCCTATTTAAATCCTTTCCGTAAAGGACATCTTATTCATAATCTTTCTTAAAACTAAACACCAAATTTCCTTTGGTGCAATTAAAAAAAAAAAAAAAAGACTGGATAATGAGCTCCAAAAGAATGAGGACTGAGACAGGGATGATGATAGTTTGGAAAGTCCAATAATAGATTTTCACATTAACATAATATTATTATGTGAAATATACAAAGGATATCGAGGGGCACCTCAGTGGCTCAATCAGTTAAGCATCTGACTTCGGCTCAGGTCATGATTTCACAGCTTGTGGGTTTGAGCCCTGCATCGGGCTCTGTGCTGACAGCTCAGAGCCTGGAGCCTGCTTCAGATTCTGCATCTCCCTCTCTCTCTGCCCCTTCCCTATTCATACTCTGTCTCTCTCTCTCAAAAATAAATATTAAAAAGCTTTAAAAAAATAAAGGCTATCAAGAAAATTTCCTACAATCAAATAGTTTCATCTAAAAGAGAAAATTATTGCAGCTAAAACATGGGGATTTTTGTTTCAAATTCAGATACAGAGAAGTATTATGTGACTATAAGAAATCAAACAAGAACTTACTCTTGAAAATTTATTTAAAGTCCTTACAAAGTATACTTCTGTGACTCGATAGTGTCATACTATTTGAAAAGATATTGCAGTTTAACCAGCAATGTCCATCTGGGCAAAAAAGGTTATTTAAATACCATGCACTTTGATGAATGACCTTTTAAATGGCCTTGCCCATTTTGTGCTATTAGTTTGCAGTCAGTTCAGGGTAATATATTAAATCTAGAAGCAGCAGCCCAGTGAAACCATGCCTTTAGAAGTAAAGGATTCATTCATTTAATGGCATTACCATTCCCAAATCAGTACTTAATTTTTCTTTGTTTGAAAGACTCAGCAAATACCTATGTTTTTATTGTGGGGGTGTTTTTGGGGTTTTTTCAATGTCAGAAGAAGCCCACAATTAAATCTGTTTTAAAAGCCTCTGAACAAAACTATTTTAAGATTAGAATTTTTCCTTGACCAGAATCTATATAATTCCATAATGATTTGAGGAAATGACATAATATCTAATCTCATTAGTATTTTTGTAAATGTAACAATTTATATGAGCAACCTAAATAGAATCATGGCTCATTTAAGAAGGATCTTCCATTTGCCTCTAGCTTCTCAGTAGAGTTTCAAGCCTCTGTAGGAAATAGGCAAATACAGTTCACAATAAGAGATATTTAAGTAGCTTTGAATTTTGTTTAGTTAAAATTCTTCGATTAGAAGTAAAGTTATGGAAGTATATATAAAACTTTGGCCTAATGTGGCTGTTAGTCTAAAGTAGATTCAAATTAATAATTATTATTGTTATGGAAATAAGGTTTAGTTGCAACAAACTAAGCACCAGATTCCACAATTCAATGAGTGAAGGAAGGAAACAGAGAGAAGGAGACACAGAATCTGAAGCCGACTCCAGGTTCTGAGCTGTAAGCACAGAGCATGACATGAGGCTCCAACTCATGAACCTTGAGATGATGACCTGAGCTGAAGTCAGACACTTAACTAACTGAGCCACCCAGGTGTCCCCAAAATACTTTAAATTTTGAAAATATATCATATACATTTACATTAAAAAAATAACAATAATGGACAGGACATTCTTTTAATATTCATTTATTTTTGAGAGAGAGAGAGACATAGTGTGAACAGAGGAGGGGCAGAGAGAGGGGGAGATACAGAATCCAAAGCAAGCTTAAGGCTCTAGGCTGTCAACACAGAGCCCGACCTGGGTCTCAAACTCACAAACCAGGAGATCATGACCTCAGCCAAAGTCTGATGCTTAACTGACTGAGCTACCCAGGTGCCCCTGGATAGGAAATTTTTGAAAGAGATCTTCTTTTTCTTATGTTTATTTATTTATTTTGAGAGAGCAAGCACATGTGAATGAGCAGGGGAAGGGGAAAGAGAGAGGGAGAGACGTCATCCCAAGCAGGTTCAATACTTAGCACACAGCCTGAGATGGTACTTGATCCCACAAACCATGAGATCATGATCTGAGTCAAAACCAAGAGTCAGATGCTTAATCAAAGGAGCCACCCAGGTGCCCTGAAAAGGAATTTTTTCTTTAAACCAGTTTCTCTGTCAGCCAGTTCAACAATCAAAAGATTTACTTTTACCAAATACATTTCCTTCTCATTAGCCTCTACATTCTAGGAATTGCTTTTCCCTGTTGAAATACGTGAAGACTTGAGAAAAAGAACAGAGAAGCCCTGTGAAATGGGTGGGTAGTACATTGGCTGGCATGGATGCTAAGTGTAAGGGGACAGAATTTTGATGGAATAACACTTGCCTGGATGCTTAAATGAATCATGAGCATGACTCGATTATCCTTCCCACGGTTGGGACAAGCAAGTATAATCATGATGAGGCACTACAATTCTCATTAGGGAGCCAAGACTGCTCAATGAAATATCTCTCCAAGTAGTTTGCAAACTAAAGGAGCTTGGAGACATCACAGTGTCACTTCCATCTTTTGGTCTTCCACTTAAAGGTAACCACAGATACATTGTTATAATTTAATATAACTTAATTTTAAGGTTTGATCCATCATAGGTGAATAGGAAGGCAGTTCAGTATTTCAGCTGATAAACTTCTCTAACAGATATGGTGCATTCATTCCCGGCTGCAGAATCTAACACATGTCCAATCAACTCTTGGTTCCTAAGGACTCTCAAGTCAATCCACCTCTTCATATTTTTGTTACTGCCACCATGGTCTAGGGACGAATCATCTCCCACTTCAAGTGATACTCTTTTCAAGTAATTGCATTCTCTACCAGTAGCCTGTTTGCAGTCTAATCTTTCATTCATAATTTTCCCAAATCTGTCTTGCTAACATGGCTTTTCTTATTTATTAGCCTCCAGTACAAAAATTTAAATGGATTTAAGTGCCTCTTAAATTGTATGTATGCAGTTAAGGATATAACATGTATAAAGTATAATACTGTCTTTTACATGGGCAACTATACAGAAATTAAACCCTCATCCTGTAAATAGATTTATTTTTATAACAATATATAATAAACAATTGGTTTTTTAAATATTAAAACATTACATTTTATTCAAAAATTTTTAATGTTTTTAAAAGTTTATTTCTTAGAAAGAGAGACAGCACAAGCAGGGGAGGGTCAGAGAGAGAGGAAGACACAGAATCTGAAGCAGGCTCCAGGCTCTGAGCTAGCTGTCAGCACAGAGCCCATTGGGGCTCGAACCCACAAACTGCGAGATCATGACCTGAGTCGAAGCCGATGTTTAACCGACTGAGCCACCCAGGCGCCCCACATTACATTTTATTCAAGTAATTTTGATATTTTTATGTTTGTTAGTAGTCATTTTACCTTGCCTTTAAAATGGGCTTTCGATATTTTCCAAAAAAGCTTTTGGAAAAATTCAAGAAGAATTACTTTTTAACTGCTTATATTTACTTTCACCAACATTTTGCTAAACATATATTCAGATTTTCATCACTGCAAATGCAATTATACATTATTTTAATCTTCTATGTAACTATCAAAAATACAATGAAAATTATGTGAAAATCTATGTTATAACAGCATAACGATCTTGCTAAAATGGAGACCAGAAAAATTTTATGGAAAAACATATAATAATTTTTGAATTATACGTCTGTTTATTATAAAACTCTTCTAAATATCACAGGTCTTTCAGCAGAATATTCAGATTAGTAATAATAATTAAATTCAACCATCCTTGTTATATTTGCTGGTTTTAGCCATATAAACATATATTTATCAAGTTAAGAGAAAGGAATATATTACATTTAGCAGTTTGTTAGCTTGATTTATAGCTCTCAGGAATTTAGATACATTGTATGTGAACTTCCACGCTTTAGACCCTGCAGATATTAGGGAGAACCTGCCATAGGATGTGTAGCCATTGATACCAACTCTTATTTTTGTTTAGGTAGTTACTAAAAATATTATATCATATGTCAGACATAAAAGGCATAAAGCACAATATTGTAAACACCTATATACTCACCCCCACTTAAGATATAAGACAGCACCAGTAATCTGGTATCCCCATTCAACCTTCTCCAATCACATTCACTCCTTCCCCTTCCAGAAGAAATCATTATCCTGGATTCTTTTTTTTTTTTTTTCTCCAGTTTTTTAAAAGTTCATTTATTTTTGAGAGAGAAATAGAGAATGCATGCGTGTGTGCACAAGCAGGGGAGGGACAGACAGAGAAGGAGAGAGAGCAAATCCCAAGCCGACTAAGCACTATCAGCAGAGAACTCAACATGGGGCTTGAAATCACAAACTGTGAGATCATGACCTGAGCCAGAATTAAGAGTCCCATACTTAACCAACTCAGCCACCCAGGAGCTCTTATTCTGAATTCTTTATCTCTATTTTAAATTGCAAATACTTTAATGGTATGTTTTTTATTTGTCTACACATGTCTACACATTTGATGATTGTACATGATAGCTCTTATACTAGTAAACTTACAAGACTGTCTTAATAATTCTGCAGATTCTTCTAGAGTTTTCTAAGTAGATAATAACACACTTTACTTAAGGGGGGGGGAACAGTTTAGAATCTTCCTTTCCAATCTCGACATCTTTTATTTCTTTTTCTTACCTTAACCTGCACTGGCAGTGATCTTTAGCACAACACTCAATAGAAGTGGGGAGAGTGGACATTCTTGCCTTGTTTCTAATTTAAAAGGGAAGGCTTCTAATATTTCTTCATTAATTACGATAGGTGCCATAGGCTGATTATACTGCTTTAAGAAGTGGCATGATGTGATCAGAGTTTTCAAAAAAAAATCTTAGTGACAGGATGGGTTGGAGCATAAGTATCGGGGAGCCACTGGATTAGGAATCACTTATTGAGTGCAAAAGCCTTGAAGGTCTCATCAATAGAACATACCTCATGGCTCTGATTCTGACCACTGTATCAGAGAACTGCATTTTCTTGATTCACCAAGTTAGATAAATTTTAATATACCACAAATGCATATGGGTCTTCCTAGGAATAGTATCTAAAACCGTGGTTACCGTGATTGATTATAGGCTCCATATATGGTTCTATTACACAGGGAAATAATCACCCAAATCACTGACAAACAAACTGATCTTTTAATTCTCTTTCAAATCATTTCAGTAAATATAGCCAATAACATGCTGACGCAAAGCAAAGTCATTTTTAAGGTTATCTTAACAAGCTTTAGGAAAATGTAGAATTTCCAAAGAAAGTTATCTCCCAGAAACTCAGTCAAAAGACCAAGTCATTTATGTACTTTGTTGTTTGGATATTTAGAGAAATGGAAGAACAAAAAATTACCTAGTAAATATTTTATAAGTAGATATCCATTTAAATGAGGAAATTCAATCCCAAACCTTAAATCACAGTATATTTAATAGCAGATTGTTTTCTCCTTTTGTTGGCTAGACTAGGCAATAGCAGATTTTCCTACTCTTCTGGACCCCTCCTATTTCCCATTTTATTTTCTGGGTAGACATCAGTTATGTAGACAGACAACAATTAGGTCTTACAAACAATAAGATAAAGGTATCAATTCCATTTAAGAAATTCTAAGCTCTTATAAAATTGCTAAATTAATAACACAGCATGTATTTCACCAGTTTTTGGCTCCTGACCCCACTGTCAGTAAATATACGTTTCTAATAAAATGAACATGCTTAATTCCGTAACTAAACAGCCCAAAGGAATAGTATCTGCCATAGCAATGAAGTCTAATGACAATTCTGCTGACATTTCTCATATCTGAAAATGAAGTCATGTGGAAAATGATTTCTACACTAGCAGAATAATTAAGACAGAAAGCAAAATTTGATTTGGTAGAAATGGAAGCTCAGATTGTCTCTGTTCTCAGTGGGGTGTGGGGGGGATATTATTATTTATTTCACCACTATCTTTAGTTGACATCATCTTTACATACTCTTTTTAAAATCATATTTTTTGATGTTCTAACTGTACAGTAACAAATCCAACTAAAAGCAATGCTAATCTCAAGGGACTTTTGTTTCTTTTTTTGCATAGGAATTTCTTGGTTTCTAAGATTGTTCTAGAGAATGGGCTCTTTCTTGACTCCTAGTCATCTTTCGTTATACAGATATTCTAATTATAGTGGCATTTCTTTTCACTGGTTTTGGACTTATTATGATATTCATGCCTTTGTCTACATCAGCCAAATGAGAATTACACCTAGGTAAAACATGAAGTTACTTAGTTCCAGCACTGTTTAAGGGAACTGTGAGAAACACCAACGTACAGTTTTCTGATTTTAAGAACTGTAGGACTGTTGCCACCGTCGTTTTCCTATAAAATACAGATTATTTTAGTTTCTAACAAAATTTTTTAATGAACAAAACATGCACTACAAGAAAACAAGAAAATACCAGCAATTAAAGTCTGAGCAACACGTTTTAAAGAAAGTGTGAATAGAACACTTTATTTGGATTCTGTTAACACAGTCTAATGACCTTCTTCTTTATTTGAAAATGGCTGGTTTTAAATAAAAGTTACTCTAGCTGCTCAAGAGAACTTATACAATAAAAATGCTACACTTCAACAATAAATAAAATGAAATGTCAATTCATTCTCATCATAAGTCCACAAGATTATTCTGTATGGTATAAGCAGAGTGTTTTCAATGCAGCTGAAACCAATTAACCACTCCAGGCATAAACCACTCCATTCACAAAACATGCAGCATCTAAAGTGTTTTATGCAATATGAGATGTTACCAAATAGTTATTATTTTCACAAATTTCAGAACACTCTGTTCTACCAAATCCTCCTAGGAAATTTTCCAGTCTTTTTCTTATGGGTTTTTAGTATACAAACGTCTGCTTCTCTAAAAGACCCCATCACGCCTCCACTGAGAGTACCTCTTACAGTGTTGTGACTTTCAGATTGATTATCTGCCTCCCATCTAGGCTGTCCTTTCTTGAAACAGGGATTGTAATTCAGTCATTATGGTATCTGTTGACCCTCATTCCTGCTCCTCCCAAGCATCCGTGCATCTCTGATAACAGAGACAAAAGGTTTGGGAAGATCCACAAATTCAATGCACCCCTCATTATCTAGGACTTGAATCTCTGTCCATATGATCTCTGAATGTTTTAAATACCTCCCAAAACTCCATCCCAATTCCTCCCTTTGTACTGTGGTCTCAAAAATATAAAGACTGCCCAATCTATTGGCTTTCTTTCAGCCTTCTTGAATTTCCAAGAATCTTCTTTTATTGCCTAATCACATGCTGTTTTTTTCTTTTACCAAAACTGTGTCATATAGGGGAAGTTTTCAAAACAGGCATGACTAGCAGTAAACCTGTTAAAATGTTCATTTCCCAAATGTATTAACTAATCTAGGAACCTCTCTCTAGTTAATGTAATCCTCACCTCTCCTGACCCATTCCACCTACCAGAATCCAGGTCAGAATCAATTTAGACAAATAGTAGACACTCAAAATGTGCCCTGAAGACATAAACGAAAGGCTTATATGATATAAAACATGAACTTTACTCCTCTCCTTTATTTTTCACTAGGTTTTTAAAACTATTTTTTAACATTTATTCATTTTTGTGACAGCGAGAGACAGTGTGTGAGAGCAAGCATGAGCGGAGGAGAGGCAGAGAGAGAGGAAGACAGAATCTGAAGCAGGCTCTAGGCTCCCAGCTGTTAGCATAGAGCCTGTTGTGAGACTTGAACTCACGAACCATGAGATCATGACCTGAGCCGAAGTCAGAGGCTCAAGCGACTGAGCCACCCAGGTGCTCCTCACTAGTTTTTAAAAAGTAAAAAACTTTTGAACTTCATTAGGTTCAAAAGATATTCTATGAAATTTTAACCTTCAACTTTGGTCAACTTTGGCAATCAGCTCTTTTAATTAATAAGTAATATTTCTACTACTCATTTATTCTACAACTGTGATTTCCTTCAAGGTATACTTCCTTCAAGAAAATATTCTAAGGGCCTAATATTTTATTAAATTAGGTACCCACAAAATAAGCGATTAGATTAGCTATTTTCCAAATGACTTGGAACTAAAAAGAATTCATATTTAGTATACCTTGAAGTTTCCATTCTCAGATAAAGGCAGTATATCATGCATAGTTTCTATATCCAAATTGTTCAGTTCTGCTTCATGGTTTCTGCACACAAATTGTTCACAAGGTGACACTATGATCACATACCTAAAAATCAAAACACTTTTATACATTCTTGGAAAGGTTATCTTTGCCCTGAAATGTTTAAGTCAAAAGTTCTTTTTCTAATATTTTTTGGTCAATGAAGTAAAAGTGAATTACTTGATTTAGACACTAAGTAGCTAGAATTATAACATATTCTTTACAATAAATCACTACACAGCAAACAGCGGAAAGGATCTCAGTGGCTCATGATTTAGTGCTAGAATGAAAGAAAAACTTCAGAGTGAGAAAATGTATGAGCTAAATGGAAGCCATGGAAAGACTCTCATTTGTGTTTTTACCACAAGGAATGAATAGCTATGAGAATATCTCAAATTTAAAAACGGAACTGAATATGATAAATGAAAGAATGAAATGCTATATACATTTTTAACTGATAAAAGTCTACTGATTTGAAATAATTAAAAATTATTATTTGAGGGGCGCCTGGGTGACTCAGTCAGTTAAGTGTCCGACTTCGGCTCAGGTCATGATCTCATGGTTCATGGGTTCAAGTCCCACGTCGGGCTCTGTGCTCACAGCCAGCTCAGTGCCTGGGACCTGTTTCAGATTCTGTATCTCTCTCTCTCTCTGACCTTCCCCTGCTCACGCTGTCTCTCTCTCTCTCTCTCAGAAATAAAAAAATATATATATTATTTGAAAATGCACACATATGTACAAATACAAAACTCACTTTTTAATGCACTTTAATTTTAAGGCAAGCAGAAAATTCATCCGTATCTATTATAATCAGTTACTTTTGAGACGTAGCAAAGAACATGGCTACAGCTGAAACTGTCTCAATGTCATTTACAAGGAGGTAGGAATGGTAAAGGGAAGGATTAATTTCAGAGAATAAAAGAATTGGTAAGATAAGAGGTTATCAAATGTTCTCAGCAATCATCACATATCTTTAATAGATAACCCAGTAAAATAAAACGGTGACATACACTGAAAAACACGTCTAGATAATTATTATAATTTTTGAGGAAAATTACAAAAGCTATTGTACTAGAAATCTAAGGTTAAGTCATACACTGGTGAATCCATATTATGAGAAAATAGGACATTTTCTTTTTTTTTTTTAATGTTTATTTGCTTATTTTTGAGTGGGTGAGAGAGATGGAGAGAGTGAGTGAGCAGAGGATGGGCAGATGAGAGGGAGAGAGAGAATCTCAAGCAGGCTATGCTCTGTCAGCACAGAGCCAGACGAGGGGATCCTGAGATCTCAGGAAACATGAGGTCTTGACTTGAACCAATGTCAAGAGTTGGACTTAATCAACTCAGCCACTCAGGTTCCCCAGAACATTTACTATCATTTTGTTATGAGGATATATTTAGGAAGATTATCATGAAGATATTCCACAGAGATACATTTCATAATTGAAACATTTCCTACCAATGACATCTATGATATTTTTCTTTCTGGCCACAAAACCATAAAACATATTTATAGAACCTACAGTCAAAATGAAACTCCGAGTCATTTAAACACCTTTATCCTACTTTTTAAAGAATTAGTTTTGTTTCTAATTATAAAGATAATAAAATTGTTGCAAATCTTTCAAAATAAAAAGAAATACAAAGGTATAAAAAAGACTCAACCATAATCATAACAACTAGAGACAACATGATATTGTATATTTCAATCTTTATTTTTTTACTTAAAACAGTACCATGAACATTATGTCATGCTATCTCATAAATATAATTTTGAATGACTGCATATTTCAACCTCTGAATGAGTCATATTTTGTTTAATTATATTCCTATTTTAGGTTGCTGAGGATGTTCATTAAAATTTTGATGATATATCTTTTGATTATATATGTCATAGGAGTATAATTATATAGATTTTATCACTCATTGATAAAATATATACTCATTTCATTAATTAATTAATTAATTAATTAATTTATTTAGGATGGATTCATAGAAGAAAAAATCCTTCCCTTTATATATGATGAAATGTAGACCCATACAAGTTAACTGACTGATGAGGTCCACAACCAAAATTATCTAATTTTCTGTTTTATAATGTACCATCTATGTTCATAAGAGAATCTACTAGGTCCTTTCCATAATGTCACTCTCTATAATTTAAAAGTACAGCTGTTGGATCTTGTTCTGCTGTATGTATTCTATTGTTGTATCAATATTGCTATCTTTAAATTCCTAATCCATTATTCATCTTTTACTCATAACTATTTCGTTCCCTCTTGAGCCTACATAGAGTGGCAATAAAACAAATCAGTAAAGCAAATTATTAGGAAGTAAGAAATAATAAAACAAACTAGAAAAACACCAGAATGAGACATTCTTTCTTATTCTTCTTCAGATTTCAACCAAAAGTGTACTTAAATATAGAAAAAGGCAGCTCCAGTCATGATCACCAATAGGACATATTTTAAAATAAACAAGGGAGATTCTATTATAAAGTATAACTACTATTCAAAGAATTAAAGGATATAAAACTATTTGGATACATTTATGTAATTATTTGGAAGGCAAAGGAAGGGTAAAAGCTTCAGTCAGTTTTTACCAAGTCAAGATAATCATCTTAGAAGCAATCCTTACTGCCCAAAGATAGATTGTTTACATGAAGAAAAGTGCAATCCCTAGTTTCAAGAGAAGAAATGAATCAATCATCCATAAAACCTAAAGCTTACTGACCTTCCACATACAGCCTCCACGTGTGCTGATTGATAAGTCAAAAAATGGAACGTAGAATTATTAGAAAAATAAAATTTTCAAGTGTACATGGATTTTAAATTTCAAGATTATTTTAGCTTTTTAGAATTATAACCCTTAGTTTTTATTTTTTAGAATTATAAAAACTTTAAAATCAGTACCAAAATATTCCAATACCATTCATTAATCAAAAATGCAATGAGAAAATTCTATACTCCAATACCACAGTTTAGCTTTAAATAAGAATTGCAGGGTTTTATTTCACATTTCCCCCCTATTGTCCTTATAATATGTGCTTGGGAGCATCAATATTAATAATTTTCTCTAGTTACAAATGCTATTGGAAAAAAAACAGGAGAGTTTATTGTAACAGCAAAAAAAATAAATATGTACTGTAATTCATCAAATACAAACAGCTTTATAAGTGATATGACAAATGTTTTCATTCATCCTATAAAAGTTCTTCACTTAAATTTGACATATAAAATAAAACTGATTAAGTGAACACAATTGATAGCTTAGCCCACCCCATGAACCAAGGGTCTGTCTGCTTGTCTGTTTATAATGATTAAAAAGGGAAGAATACAACCACTAAATTTCAGAATGATTTGGGACCTCTGATTCTTATTACTGATCATGCTATATTGAACAGATTTCATTTAGAAACATAATTTAAGGAGCACCTGGGCGGCTCAATCAGTTAAGCATCCAACTTTGGCTCAGATCATGATCTCATGGTTGGTGAGTTCAAGCCCTGCATCAGGCTCTGTGCTGTCAGCAGCTGGAGCCTGCTTCAGATTATGTCTCTCCCTCTCTCTCTGCCCCTCCTCCTCTCATGCTCTGTCTCTCAAAAATAAATAAACATTTAAAAATTTTAAAAACACAATTTAAACCAAATGGCATAAAAGTGCTACACACAATATATTTGTCAATGTTTTGCATACTATAGTTTCTTATTGTAATAAACATAATGAGATCCTTTATATGTGGTTCTTACTTTCTCTCTTTCTTTTAAAGCTATAAGTGACAGAGGATATTTCTATATCTGCTTCTCCTTCCTGGGTATATTCAGAGTTCAATGGTACAGTATATTATTTTTTCTTAATGCTTCTTTTTTATATTTTTAATGTTTATTTATTTATTTTCAAATGTTTAAAGTTTAGTCTACAATTAGTTACAATTCTAGTCTAGTCTAAAATTCTAGTCCAGGACAATATCAGTTTCAGGAGTAGAATTCAGTGATTCATGACTTACAAAAAAGAGGGGAAAATGGGTGACGGACAAAACGTTATTATTAAGTGGACAACAGACGATGGAAACCAGTAAGAGCTGCACAATAGATATAATATACCAAGGGTTACAAGCAATTCTCCGTATTCTGGCTATCACCTCTATCTTTTTCTCTCCAAAATAAGAAAGCATGTGGAATTGAGGACAATATTAATTATAGAAGCAATATCGCACTGGCTTTATTTATTCATAAGGAAAAAGCAAACCAATCTCAAACATTAGTACTTTATTATTCACCACACATCCCACACCTGATAACAAAACACAATAATTTTAACAGTTGATTTCAGAGTCACTACCCCAATGAGTTAAAACCCAAACTAAGATTAACCAAAATTTTAATGTGGATTTTGACAACAACACGATACATTGAATAGGTTTAATCTCATTGATTAGAGAGAAATAGACTGCTTTTAGATTATTGCTTTCAAGTTGCTAATGAATTTCTTCATAACAGTCACTTCTACGACACTATTAAGTGACCTACAACATTTCCAAACTGTTCATTCCATCTTTGATATACCCTAAGAAGACTAAACTGTATTTTTGTAATAATTACTCTTCAAAAGCAAAAAAGACCTTTGAAGGCATTGTTAGTATCATTGCAACTCCTCCTCTCAAAAAGACATGAGTGGATTGGGAGCAAGATGGCGGAGAAGTAAGGAGCTCCATACTTGCACTCACACCTATACCTCACACGGAAAAGATCTGAAGCCATTGGAAACCTTACGAAACCTGAGAGGTTGGGAGAAAAGGGATGCAGAATCCATTGAGAAAGCCTTCTAACCAGGCTTGACATACCTGGCAGGCAAGTCCCCGCCCATGCTCAGCAGCCTGACCCAGAGAAGGAAGCAGCAATTCTGACTCCACCCCCAGAGCCAGGCAGGACACCTGGAATTGCCCCGAGGGGATTGCCTGGGAAGCTGTGTCTAAAGCAATTTAAGCAGATGCTTGGACTAGATTTGGAGACTGGGACTGGCTTGGGTTGAAGAGTGCAACCAACTTTGGCTGTGCCCCCAGTACTGGGAGTTTACAGGCCCAAAAGAGCGAGGTGCAGCGCTTGGTTCAAGAAAGAACTGGAGCACCATCTCTCTCCTCCCCACAACCACCAAGGCAGAAGTACCGCCTGAGGCATTGGATCACGCCACGCCCATCCCTTCTTGAGAGCCGCCCTCCTCCCCCCACTTTTTTTTTTCTCTTTTCTTTCTTTTTTCCCCAGAACACTGACCTGATTAACTTCGGTCACCTGCTTGCTTAAACAATCACGAGTCCATTCTGTAGATGTAAATTCTACACCTACCAACATTTTCATCTCTTTCTCTCAGGAGTAATTAGACTATATAGTCTCTCTGGATAATACCAGCTTCCCTCTCTCACCTATCCAACCATATTCTACCCTTTAGCTCTTTGAAAAAATCTTCGTATCCCTTCTGCCTGTACATTCTATTTCCACTACTGCCTCATCCCCACTCTGTCTTCTCTCTCTTTGTCTCTGCTCTTCAACCAGCACTGCATACACATGGCTATTTAACTGTAGTTGGGAAATCTGGTTATATGCTTTAAACCGGTTTTTGCCCATGGGTTTTCTTCTTTTTTCCTTTTCTTTTCTCCTTTTTGACTCTTTTATGTATTTTATACTCCCTATTATTTGCCCTCCCTCCTCCGTCTTTTCTTTTAACTTTTTCATTTTCTCACTCGCTTTGCATGTTAGTTGAATTAGTCTGTGCGTTTGTGTGCTCCTGCTCGCTGTGTGTTTGTCTGTCTATTTTCTTCTCCAGGGCTACCTCAAGAAACAAGCCAGAGTACACAAGGTGGAGAGTCCCAAATATCACTACGATGAGGAAAAAAAATAACCAAGGTCCCAACAAGAGAGACCAAGAGATACCATTCAAAAAACACTGTCTGAAAGGATAGGCCCTGGACAGTCAAAGAGTCTTCTTGGATACAGCAGCGCTCATAGGTGCAGAGAGCATAACAGGTCTTTAAAACTAACAAGGGCCAGAAAGGTAACTAAAATGATGAAACGAAAGAGCTCTCCTCCAAAGAAACTCCAAGAAGAAATGACAGCTAATGAACTGCTCAAAACAGATATCAGCAGCGTAACTGAACAAGATTTTAGAATAATAATGCTAAATTAATAGCTGGGCTTGAAAAAAACATATGGGACATCAAAGAAACTATGGCTACAGACAGAATGGAAAATAAAAATAGGCATGAAGAATTAAAAAATGCGATAAATGAGATACATAATAAATTAGAGGCCTCCAACACACGGATTGAAGAGGCAGAAAGGAGACTAAGTGATTTAGAAGACATCATGATAGAAAAACAAAAAGCTGACAAAAAGAGACAAACTGATCCAGGAACATGAAAGAAGAGTTCGAGAGCTCAGCGATACGGTCAAACGGAACAATATCCATATCATAGGAATCCCAGAAGAGGAAGAGAGAGGGAAAGGTGATTGAGTAGTCCTGGAACAAACTGTAGCAGAGAACTTCCCTGACCTGGGGAAGAAAGTAAATGTGGAAATACAAGAGGCTCAGAGGACTCCCCTCAGACATAACTTGATTGGATCTTCTGCATGACATATCATAGTGAAATTGGCAAAATATAAGGACAAGGAGAGAATTCTGAAAGCAGCTAGGGAGAAAATGGCCCTAAAATATAAAGGGAAACCTATCAGAGTGGTGACAGACCTATCTACTGAAACTTGGCAGGCCAGAAAGGAATGGCAGGAGATCTTCAATGTGATGAACAGTAAAAATATGCAGGCAAGAATCCTCTATCCAGCAAGCCTGTCATTCAAAATAGAAGGAGAGATAAAAAACTTTCCAAATAAACAGAAATTGAAAGAATTTGTCACCACGAAGCCAGCCCTACAAGAAATCCTGAGGGGGATGCTCTGAAGGAAAGGTTGCAAGGAACAAAGATTCCAGAGACACCACCACAAACATGAACCCTACAAAAGATACAAAGACTCTAAACCCACATATTTCAATAATAACACTGAATGTAAATGGGCTGATGGCTCCAATCAAAAGACATAGGGTAGCAGAATGGATAAAAAAAATAAAATCCATCTATATGCTGTCTATAAGAAACTCATTTTAGACTGGAAGATGCCTTCAGATTAAAAGTAAGGGGATGGAGAAATATATATCACGCTACAGGAAATCAAAAGAAAGACAGAGTAGCTATACCTATATCAGACGAACTGGACTTTAAATTAAAGACAATCACAAGAGATGAAGAAGGGCACTACATAATAATTACAGGGCCCATCCATTAGGAAGAACTAACTATCATAAATGTCTATGCACCGAATATGGGAGCACCTAAATACCTAAAACAATTAATCACAAACAGAAACAAGCTTATAGACAAGAATGTCTAATAGCAGGGGACTTTAATACTCCGCTTACAGCAATGGATAGGTCAACCAGACAGAAAATCACTAAAGATATAATGGACTTGAAAGACACATTGGACCAGATGGATCTGACGGATATATTTAGAACTTTACATGTTGGGGGCGCCTGGGTGGCTTAGTCGGTTAAGCGTCCGACTTTCGCTTAGGTCATGATCTCGCGGTTCGTGGGTTCGAGCCCCGCGTCGGGCTCTGTGCTGACTGCCAGCTCAGAGCCTGGAGCCTGTTTCAGCCTGTGACTCCCTCTCTCTCTGACCTTCCCCTGTTCACGCTGTCTGTCTCTTTCTCCTAGAAATAAATAAAAAAAAAAAACCCAACATTTAGAACTTTACATGTTGAGGCCAGGGAATTTACTTTCTACTCAAGTGCACATGGCACATTCTCCAAGATAGATCACATACTGGGACATAAAGCATCCCTCAATAAATATAAAAGAGTAGAGATCATACCATGCACACTGTCAGATCATAATGCTTTGAAACTTGAAATCAATTACAGGAAGAAGTCTGGAAAACCTCCAAAAACATGGAGGTTAAAAAACACCCTACTAAACAATGAATGGGCCAATCAAGCAATTCGAGATGAAATTAAAAAATATATGGAAACAAGTGTAAATGAATACTACACAACAATCCAAAATCTATGGAATGTGGCAAAGGCAGTCCTAAGAGGAAAGTACATTGCTCTCCAGGCCTATTTCAAGAGATTAGAAAAAGCGCAAGTCCAAAATTTAAAAGCTCATCTAAAGGAACTAGAGGCAGAGAAACAAGAACATCCTAAACCCAGTAGAAGAAGACAGATAGTAAAAATTAGAGTAGAAATAAACAACATAGAGACCAAAGAAACAAGTGAACACATCAATGATATCAAGAGTGGTTTTTTGAAAAAATAAACAAAATTGAAAAACCTCTAGTAAGACTTATCAAAAAGAAAAGAGAGAGCACATAAATAGACAAAATTATGAATGAAAATGGACTTAATACAACCAACCCCTCAGAAATACAAGCAATTATCAGGGAATACTATAAAAAATTATATGCCAACAAACCGGACAACTTAGAAGAAATGGATAAATTCCTAAACACACACTCACTACCAAAATTCACACGGGAAGAAATAGAAAACCTGAATAGACCCATAACGAGTGAAGAAATCGAATCAGTTATCAAAAATCTCCCAACAAATAAGAGCCCTGGACCTGATGGGTCCTGATGGGACCTGGGGAATTCTACCAGACATTTAAAACAGAATTAATCCCAATTCTTCTCAAGCTATTCAAAAAAATAGAAAGCGAAGGAAAACTCCCGGATTCATTTTATGAAGCCAGCATCACTCTGATTCCCAAGCCTGACAGATCTCCAGCAAAACAAAAAGAGAACTACAGGCCAATATCCTTGATGAATACAGATGCAAAAATCCTCAACAAGATACTCGCAAATCGAATCCAGCAGCACATAAAAAGAATCATCCACCAAGAGCAAGTGGGATTTATTCCTGGGTTACAGGGCTGGTTCAACATTCGTAAATCAATCAATGTGATCCATCACATCAATAAAAGAAAAGATAAAAACTATATGATCCTGTCAATAGATGCAGAAAAAGCATTTGACAAAATACAGCATCCCTTCTTAATAAAGACTCTCGAGCAAGTCGGGATAGAAGGAACCTACTTAAATATCATAAAAGCCATCTATGAGAAGCTTTCAACTAACATCATCCTCAACGGGGAAAAACTGAGAGCTTTCCCCCTGAGATCAGGAACACGACAGGGATGTCCACTCTCACCACTGTTGTTTAACATAGTGCTGGAAGTCCTAGCATCAGCCATCAGACACCAAAAGGAAATCAAAGGCATCAGACTTGGCAAAGAGGAAGTCAAACTTTCACTCCTCCCAGATGACATGATACTCTACATTGAAAACCCGACAGACTCCACCAGAAGCCTACTAGAACTGATCCAAGAATTCAGCCAAGTTGCAGGGTACAAAATCAACGTACAGAAATCGGTTGCATTTTTATACACCAACAATGAAGCAACAGAAAGGGAAGTCAAGAAACTGATCCCATTCACAATTGCACAAAAAACCATAAAATACCTCGGAATGTACCTAACCAAGGATATGAGAGATCTGTATGATGAAAACTATAGAAAACTTACGAAGGAAATTGAAGAAGACACAAAGAAATGGAACAACATTCCATGCTCATGGATAGGAAGAATAAATATAGTTAAGATGTCATTACTACCTAAGGCACTATACACATTCAATGCAATTCCAATCAAAATTGCACCAGCATACTTCTCAAAACTAGAACAAACTATCCAAAAATTTGTATGGAACCACAAAAGACCCCGAATAGCCAAAGTAATCCTGAAAAATAAAACCAAAACGGGAGGGATCACCATCCCAGCCTTTAACCTCTACTACAAAGCTGTCATCATCGAGACAGTATGGTATTGGTACAAAAACAGACACTTAGACCAGTGGAACAGAATTGAGAACTCAGAAGTGGACCCAAAAGTACAGCCAACTAATCTTTGACAAAGCAGGAAAGAATATCCAATGAAACAAAGACAGCCTTTTTGACAGATGGTGTTGGGAGAACTGGACAGCAACATGCAGAAGAATGAAACTAGATCATTTTCTCACACCATGCACAAAAATAAACTCAAAATGGATCAAGGACCTGAACCTGAGACAGGAAACTATCAACACCCTAGAGGAGAAAGCAGGAAACATCCTCCTTGACCTCCACCGCAGCAACTTCTTACTTGACACATCCCCAAAAGCAAGGGAATCAAGAGCAAAAATAAACGATTGGGACCTCATCAAGACTAAAAGCTTCTGCACGGCAAAGGAAACAACCCACAAAACTAATAGGCAACCAACGGAATGGGAAAAGATAGTTGCAATTGACATATCAGATAAAGGGTTAATATCCAGAATCTATAAGGAACTCACCAAACTCTACGCCCGAAAAACAAACAACCCAGTGAAGAAATGGGCAGAAGATATGAACAGACACTTCTCCAAAGAGGACATCCTGATGGCCAACAGACACATGAAACGATGCTCAGCTTCCTTCCTCATCAGGGAAATACAAATCAAAACCACATTGAGATACCTCCTCATGCCAGTCAGAGCGGCTAACATGAGCATATCAGAGAACTCTAGATGCTGGTGAGGATGTGGAGAAATGGGCACCCTCATACACTGTTGGTGGGAATGTAAACTGGTACAGCCCCTCTGGAAAACAGTGTGGAGGTTCCTCAGGAAACTAACAATAGAACTCCCCTAGGACCCAGCAATAGCACTGCTAGGAATTTACCCGAGGGATACAGAAATGCTGATGCATAGGAGCACATGCACCTCAACGTTCACAGCAGTACTCTCAACAACAGCCAAAACATGGAAAGAGCCTAAATGTTCATCAGTGGACAAATGGATCAAGAAGATGTGATTTATCTATACCATGGAATACTACATGGCAATGAGAAACAACGAAATCTGGCCATATGTAGCAACATGGATGGACCTTGAGGGTGCTATGCTTAGCGAAATAAGTCAGGCAGAGTAGGACAAATATCATATGTTTGTACATATAGGAGGATTAGGAGGAACTTAACTGAGGACCATGGGGGAGAAGAAGGGGGGAAATGGTGGGGGAAAGGGAGAGAGGCAAACCATGAGAGACTCTTGAATGCTGAGAAACAAACTGAGGACTGATGGATGTGGGGGGGAGGGGGGAGATGGGCATGGAGGAGGGCACTTGTGGGGATGAGCACTGGGTGTTATATGGAAACCAATTTGACAATAAACTACTTGTAAAAAAAAAAGACATGAGTGGTCTCATGTAAGGTTTTCTTTCACTTATCCATAACACCCATCCAAACCCACCTCTTTTATTGTGTACTTTTAGCCAAAGGTAAGTCAACGTGGCTGTTCCTCTAGTGACAATAATAGGAGTCTCTCATAATATGTGACAGAAATTGTTTTACAGTGACCATCAACATTTAGTTTTAGATAAAAGGACATGGATAATTTTCTTTGCAAACATTCTAAAGTGCTCAATATTAATGTATACACACATAACAAGCATAGATATGACCACATGTACGAGAATTTAATGGGCTAAAGATCCAAGTTTTTAAACAGATGCAGGTACTAGAAATCAGGTTTAGTTTTTATTAACTAAAGTATTCTTCACTTTAATGATTTCAGAAGTTCATAGAGAATTTCTATATGGATCCAAAGTGGAAAAATCACAAAATATCAGTTTAGACACATATTTCATAGAATATAAACATGACATAAGGAATGTCTCCGCTTGTGTTACAAAATAAATGTGGGCAAAAAAATGGTACCTACCGATATGATTTCCATTATACTTGTATTTTTAACAAACAGTTTAGAAAATTGATGCTTATGGGTCTTTTACACATTGTGTATGTTAAGCACTAACTGAAAACACAAGGCACAGAGCATTTCTGTGGAGAAAAAAACCCAGACCTTCCTACTGGGATTAGTCAGCCAGCAGAAACTATCAAGTTTATGATAGTTTATGGAAGGGTCTAAGTTCTTTTCTATGAAACACACACACACATATGCACACACACACTTCTTGTCAGCTTATATTATCTATATAATATTTAAAGGAATTGTCCAAATATAAGCTGCTCCACCATGAAACTCATGATCAGTTTTGGCTGGATTACCTGAGCAATCTATCTGACATAATTTTTTCCTACATGTGGCATCCAATTTTATTATGTGACAAAATGACTTACCGGCCCAAAAGAATTACTGTCAAAACTGTGTCCATGATGATCACCTTCAACCCAGATGTGACCCCGGGGAACTTTGACATACCGTTTTTTGTGTCCCATAGTTCTAGAAATAAAGAGCATATATACCCATTGAGATAAGAACAGAGAGGTCAAGTAGTTGAACATACAAACAGAGGGCAAAAATGATGTTACAAAGATGCAACAGATAATTACAAGAGAATCACAAAGCTACCCTATATCCTCATTTTTAAGTAACATATGGGTAGAACCTTGTAAAATGATGCACAGTATTTTCTTTTCATTTTTCTGTAGGAAAGAATTTTGTGCTTAAATAAAGTGCACTAGCACCAAATACAATGTTTTACTACCAATTTAATTCTCAATATCCTATATATGTTTTCGTCAAGTAAGCTCTAACAAAATACAGATCTATTTATTTTCTGACATTTGCTTTTATGTCAACATTTAGCTTGATGAGCTGCAATCTTTATTTCTTTATTCAAATAAACTTCTCAAACCAACAGACAGCATTTTTCGTAGTGTCTTAATACTTTAAAAATAAGCATATATAAGAAATAACAACAAAATCCTGGATGATCTCTTGCCAGATTAAAACTATCAGGATCAGCTAAAAATTGTTTGATCAGTATTATTTCAAAAATTATTTTTTAAAATGAGAAATTTTTTAACAATTTTGAAGACTATTTAGAGATTAATGATCAATGATACACATGTAGTGGAATATTCCATACTCTTAAGGCTGCCAAGGGAATGGAATAAGGAAAGGCTCTCTCATACACTATAGGCAGCAATATAAAATGATACAACTTTTTCCCCTATTTTACAATTTGGGGCCTATTTTCTGCAAATTTGTTAATAGGTTAAAATGCATATGCCTTTGATCTAAGTAATTATGCTGGCAGAAATCCATTCCAAACAAATAATTAGAATGTGAACTAATATCTATTATCAGGAGTATTCAACACAAGTTTTTTTGTTTCTTTGTTTTTTATATTTTTGTTTATTTCTAGGAGAGAGACAGCATGAGCAGGGGAGGGTCAGAGAGAGAGGGAGTCACAGACTGAAACAGGCTCCAGGCTCTGAGCTGGCAGTCAGCACAGGGCCCGACGCGGGGCTCCAACCCACGAACCGTGAGATCATGACCTAAGTGAAAGTCAAGTCGGACGCTTAACCGACTAAGCCACCTAGGCGCCCCTGTTTGTTTTGTTTTTTAAAAGAAAAGTAGACTGCCACATGCAGTGCCTCATTTGGATGTGTCTGGAATCTTAGAAGGTTGACAACCTTATGTTCTACAAATAGACCTGGGGAGCTCGTTTGGAGGTTTTAGCAGGGGAGTGCAGCTACTCCTATACGCTTGACAGAACTCTATCTGGAAAGGTCGTCCACTTTGACAGAGGGCGCAGTTTTGGGAGGGACACACAGGGAGTGGAGAGCGAGGAAGGGGACATCCACCTAGCCAGCTGAGTGGAATCAGCCTTGGTGAACAATGGAGTGAGAGATACCACAGCAAACTTGCCCTCACATCCTCAACACAAGCTTTATATATATATATGTAAGCTTTATATATACATATGTATATATGTATGTATGTATATATATGTATATATGGTTCAAGAAATTATTATACATCCAATTTAATAAAAGGAATGAGATTAGAATAAAATATTACCCAATTCTGTAATAATAAATTCTTTTTTTTTCTTCTTTTACTCCACAAACATTTGGGAAAATGCCTAACCTAAAGAAGCTTCTCAATGTTGGTTGAATGAATGAGTAAACGTCATACCCGAGTCTATAGAGTTAAGCACAGAAACAGCTTTGTGAGTTATTCTTTGAGGTAGTATCCCTTTCAGACCATTTCTGTTAGTTAGCAAGTTGTATATGTGGAGAAGAATACATAAAAAAGGAAGACCACACATAATTTGGTGCTATCGAAATTGAAACTATTCATTATCTAGAATGGTTTTTAATTTTCAAGATAACTTCAGTGTTGAATTACTTTGCTTGAGATCAGTGAATCATTCATGCAAGGAAGGAATGTTGTGGCCATTAGAAGCCCACAGTAAGTTAATGACTGCCGTTTATTTTTAATTACTACTGGGAAGAAGAGTATCAGCTTTTTTAAAAGAAAAGCAAAAACAAGTTGAACACATCTCACCATCATATACTCTGTAATATAAGTGTACTTCAATTAAAATCTGTCAATGAGTTCTTGACATCACTACTGCTTTTATCATGAGGTTGCCTCTAAGAACTAATATCCCACATCAAGTGTTAATGACTGGAGAAGACCCTTTTACACAACTGTTGGCAAGGCAGACTCTCCTAATAATTCCAAACATTTGTTCACCTTATTAAGCTGGCTATTTTGGATAGTTAGATAGAAAACAATCACCCTTTTTGTCTCTTTAAGCAGAATTATGAAATAAAACCAGCATAAAATCATTTCTGCAATGAAATGGTAGATGTCAACAAGCATAGTCTTCTGGAAACCAGAAGAATGATATAAAAGTCAGATTCAGTTTCAATGTCGTATGAACCAAGGAGTCAAGATGTTTGTGATAGAAAGTGACAGTATCATAAAATTACCAGTGACAGCTGCACATTTCCTTGCATTGACCATCTTATCTAAAAAATGTAAATACACCCATCTTCCCATCATTTTCTAGCCTCTTACAATGTCTTATTTTTCTTCATTGCAGCTACTAACACTTGACATTCACTTACTGGTTTATTCCTTTATTGGCCATCTACCCCCCTCCCCGCCCCCACCTAGAATGTTAACTTTGCAACTTTGTCTTTCTTTTTCACTTTCTTTGTATCACCAGAGCCCAGAAAAAAGCATTGTACAAAACACGCAACAAATATTTGTTGAATAAATGACCAAATCAATAACTGAAGAATGAAAAATACTGCAACAAAAGCAGAATAACAGAGTGGAAATTTTAGAGTCTGGAACCAGACTAAACCGGTTTTAATCTTGCTACCATAGCTCCTAAGCGATCTTGTGTAAGTTACTAAATTTCTACCTCCATCTGCCTATCTTTAAAATAAGATCAATAAGACATACTCCAACTGGGTTGAAAGGAAGATCAGTAGTTAACTGAGAATATAATGGAGAGGTTACTATAGAGCATAGTTTCTGCAATCAGGTTATTTTGGCTTATATATCTGGCTTAACTCTTTCAAATTCATGTGACCTTGGGCAAGTTGATGCAACTTATCAGTTTTCTCATTTGGAGAATGGACCAAATAACGGTACCTAACTCAAAAAGTTGTTCTATGAATAAAGTGGAATGTATTACATTTGATAAATGGACTCTCTTATATTTGAGACTGTTTTTAATCACTCAGTATAGTTCTAATATACAGTAAGAACCCAATAAGTGGTAGTTATTGTTGCTATTGTCTTCCTTTGTCCACTATTTTCTTTCTTTTCAAAATTCAGAATGTGTTCGGCCTCCATTATCTATTAGCATCAGTCTCTTAAAATTACCTGAGCTACGCTTCAATAATTTCTTTTCCCCATAGCTGCACTGTGACTATAGACTATTTTTTATGGTACAATAAATCTTTTTTTCCCTTTTTATTCGTATGCCCTTCTGAGATACTCTAAAACTTATATGTGAAAACACCATCTATCTGTTTGTGCATATTTAAATATGCAGAGAGTAGTAGGTGAAAACACTCTCTATTTGTGTTTTTTCACCAACTAATCACGTGCATTTTTGAATGTCACAGTGCTAATAGGAGTGGTTTACCTCAATACCAGACAGGTGTGAAAGAACACTTTGAGCTGTAGAACTCTGATAAAAATTCACTCCATTTACATAGTGTATATTTCTCTGGTTGAAATCTAACTTTTTAAAAAATAACCCAAGTATCTTTAAAAAATATGATGTTAAAATATCGAGCTGGTTCCTTTTAGGACTGCCAAAGAAATATAATACTCCTAATAGAATTCCTCTGGAGAAGGAATTTTAAATAGCTTTGTGCTTCTGAATTCACATAAAAGAAAGATAAGATAATCTTTTAGGTGATTTAACAGTTAAGTGAGGTGTCAGCATACAAGGTTGTATGTATCTATGGGTTGCAAATAATTCTGGTTTGACAGTCAAAAATGAGTTCTGTATGGTATTTTAACTACCTGTCTACAAAGAGGCATTTTTAGTACTAGCTTTACCAAGACAAGTTACCTAGGTCTTATAAATGGAATAAAGAATGATGGTCTCCAATTTATTTGACCTTCAAAACATTTAAAAAAAAATCTCTGTCTTTTGAGTGTCGTAAGTTGAATACAAAATTATCAATACAATCTGTAATACAAGTAGGAAATAAATTAACATTTAAAATCTTTCCCAAGAGTGCCTGAGTGGTTCAGTCCTTTGGGTGTCTGATTTTGCCTAGGGTCATGATCTCATGGTTTGTGACTCCAGGCCCCATGTTAGGCTCTGGGCTGATAGCTCAGAGCCTGGAACTTGCTTTCACATTCTGTGTCTCCCTGTCTCTCTGCTCCTACCCCACTCATGCTCTGTCTTTCTCTGTCTCAAAAATAAATAAAACATTAAAAAAATAAAAAATATTTCCCAAATGCACACTTGCATAAAGACACATTCTTAACTTAGGAAATTAATAATAATAATTCATGATTTATTGAAGTATTTTTTATTTCCATATTTTTCAAACAATTCTGTTGATTATCTTCATTGTCCAAAGTAGTGGTTGCCCTGAGTATGTTTACTACTGTCTGGATCCTAGGCCCCTCATTGTCCTTAAGGGACTAAATGTCACAGGTTCAGGATTCAGCCAGATCAGGAATTGGAACCAGAACCCTTATATCATCATCATCACTGGTAGACTGGACAAAGAAAAAAAAAAAATCTATCATCAGGAAAGGAAAACAAGAAGGACAATTGTCTATCTAGGGTTGGTAGGGAGACAATAATTCTTGTCCTGCTCTCAGATAAGATTGGGGTTCAAATTCATACTGCTTAAATGGTCTAACAAAATTAAGAATTTACTGGATTACAAGGAATCTGGCAGAAGGAAATATAAGATTATTCAAGAATAATGCCTCATGTCAGAGTTTTCTATAGGTAAGTCCTAGCCAGTAAGAGCTCATAATTCAAAATAATACAACTCACTAGGAAATAGCCAGTATTAATGAGTCAATACAAACAATAAACAGCAGAATTGTACCCTCAGGGACTTAAAATACTGGATTTATCAAATATTAAATATAAATTATACATATTTAAATATTTTTAAAAATTAAAAAGGGAGTTTCAAAATATGAGCAAGAAACACTACCCTATTTTGAAGGATGTTTGGAAAAGAATCAAATAGCATTTCTAAATTTTAAAATGCAGTAGACCCTTGAACAATGTGGGGGTTGGGCACTGATCCTCAGTGCAGCAGAAGATCCTCATAAAATGTTTGACTCCCCCAAAACTTAACTACTAATAGCCTACTATTGACCAGAAACCTTACTGATAACCTAAACAGTCAATTCACATGTATTTTATATGTATTCTATACTGAATTTCTACAAAAGAGTAAGTAGAGAAAAGAAAATTGTATTAATAAAATCACAATGAAGAGAAAATACATTTATAGTAGTACAAAACCAAATCTACATATAAGAGGAACCACCCAGGTCAAATCCATGCTGTTCAAGGGTCAACTGTATATGATTTAATATGCGTGGACAACAAAGCAGATTACTAAAAGCTAAAGAAAGAAGTAATAAACTGGAATATATATCTAAAAAATTTACTTATAATTTAGAACAGAGAGGTAAAGAAATATAAGAAAATGTAAGAAATGATAAGAGGCATGGAGGTCATTACTAGAAAATGTGACATAAGTGTAATCAAAGTTCCAAAAGAAGAGAAAAGAAAACAAGGAAAAACAATATTTGAAGAGACAGTAGTAGAGAACTTTTCATAATTGAGGAAAGCTTAAATTCACAGATTCTACAAAGTGAACCACCAGGAGGATAAGTATAAAGAAATCACACCTCGAAATAACATAATGAATTGGTAGAACCCTAAAGACCCTCTTCCCCCGACGATAAATTTCTAAGAAGCTGCCAGGGGAAAAAAAGGTAGATTATCTTCAAAGGACTAACAATTAAACTAACAACAGAGTTCCCATATTAGGACATAACTTATATGAAATATAACACAACCATTTTAATTATACAATTCAATGAGTCTTAGCAATCTATACAGTCATATAATCACTAGATCAAGATACAACACACTTGAAATTATCCAATAAAGTTTCCACAGGCCTCTCAGCAGGCAAATCTGCCCTCACTTCCATTCTTGGCTCCAGGTACCTGGACTGAGGACTGAGTTGCTTTTTATCACTATAGTTTTGCCTTCCCAGACTTTCCTACAGATTAAATTATTCAGTACATATTCTTTTATTTCTGGTTCATTTAAATTAATCTAATGCATCTTAGATCAATTCATGTTCTAAATAAGCACTTGAAGTTTATGGACACTTGGCTTGTTTCCAGTTTGGGGCTATTATCAATAAAGCAACTATCAACATTTCAGTATATGCATTTGTGTGGACATATGTTTTCATTTCTCTTGGGTATATATCCCTAAGTGAAATGGCTGGCTCATATGGTAACTGAATTCTTGGGTAAGTTCCAGGTATTCCACACCTCACCGATACTGGATAATTATCACTCTTTTAATTTTAGCCATTTCAGGGCCAAACAACGGTTTTAATATCCATTTCCCTAATAACTAGTGTTTCTGAGTATGTATCTGTCATTTACTTTCTTTGGTGAATGATTAATGGTTTTAAAAATGAAATTCAGTGGTTTATCTTTTTATTATTCAGTTGTATAACTTCTTTACATAGTCTGGGTATAACTCTTATAAGATATATGTTTTTGCAAATAATTTCTCCTAATCTGTGACATGTTACCTTTTTTAAAAATGTTGTTAACAATTTTTCTTCAAAGAACAAACATTTTTAATTTTAATGAAGTTCTATTTAGCATTTTTTCTTTTATAATACATGATTTTTATCCCATAAGAATCTTTGCCTAATCCAAAGTCACAAATCTTTTCTTCATTTTTTTTGTCCACTTTTCTAGTTTTAGGACTTTTTATTTTTAATATAGTATAAAAGAAAGTTCAAGTTTTCTTTCTTTTCTTTTCTTTTTTTTCTTTTCTTTTCTTTCTTCTTTCTTTCTTTCTTTCTTTCTTTCTTTCTTTCTTTCTTTCTTCTGGATATCCAAATTTTCTAGCACCATTTTTAAAAATGATTATTCTTGTCTTGAATTATCTTGTGTTATGGGCTGAGCTATGTCCCCTCACAATTCATATGTTGAAGCCTTATCTTGCAGATGGAGATGGGACCTTTGGGTGATACTCAGGTTTAGATGACAGCAAAAGGGTAGGGCCCTCATGAAAGGATTAGTGCCCTTATAAAAGAACAGAGAGAGCTTGTGCAATCTCTCTTTCCTTCCTCCACTCCCGACTCCTACTCTCTCACTCTATCTACCATGTGACAATTTATATAAATAACAGGCAGAAAAGAAGGAAAGTGGTTTAAAATACAACTTTCTAAGGTTTTTGAATTTTTCTAGAGAAGAATAGGGATATTTATTATTTTTAGCTTTTGCTCAGCATGAATTTAAATATTTAGGATTATAATGGAAATATAGTCTATAACTCTCTAGTGAGTAGACAGAAAATAGAATTGTAAAATCTCAGGTAATGCAAAAGAATTCAAGAAATTAAAAAGCAAGTAGAAAAACCAGAATCAATAAAAACACAAAATAAGATGGTATTCAAATACGTCAGTAATCATAATAAATGTAGATTAATTAGCATAGCTAATTGGGAAAAAATGATTGTCCAGCTGTGGTAAAAATTCTAGCAACATGCTGCTCATAAGAGAGACACATAAAACAAAAGGATAAAGAAAATTTGATAAATAATAAAATGATTAATCAGATAAATAATAGCTGCATTAGTATCCAGATGAGATCAGGTCTCTGAGATGAGAATGAAGTGTCTATGGGACCTGATCATGAGACCATTTGTGTTTATTTTATCCTATGGAAGGATCTGAAGCAGGGTAGTGAGCCTAAAACTCTTTAATAAATAAAGTTAAAGTTTGTTTATTAAAATCCATGATCAGGGTCAATATTCTAAAAAGTCCAAAGATCTCTGCTATAACATGATAAACTTTTCTGCTGTTCAATATAACAATTCTCTCTTTTAACTTTAAGTGCTACCAACTGTTATATTTGCTTTGTATAAAAATGCTGAGGTGTGGAGACTCAATATTCTTTTTTTTTTAAGTGTTTTTCTTAATGTTTTATTTATTTCTAGGAGAGAGAGAGACAGCATGAGCAGGGGAGGGTCAGAGAGAGAGGGAGGCACAGACTGAAACAGGCTCCAGGCTCTGCGCTGGCAGACAGCACACAGCCCGATGTGGGGCTCGAACCCACGAACCGCGAGATCATGACCTAAGCGAAAGTCGGACGCTTAACCGACTAAGCCACCCAGGCGCCCCAATATTCTTTTCCTTGGAGTTTGTATTGAATTAGAATTGTATGTAATTAAAGAAAAAAAAAAGAAATGTATGTAATTAACAGAGGGTAAATTTAAGCAAATCAGGTGATACTATTCTAGGAAGTTGAATCACCTAGAGCTACCTGAAGAGACTTAAGTGAGATCTTAAGATCACAGTTGGAAAGACACCAGCAATGATCTAATAAAACTCTTCTTTGGATACATAAAGTAGAGACAAAAAGCATTTAGGTGAAGTCACCTAGTTGGTTAATGGAAGGGCAAAGAATGTATAAACCAGATTCTATATTTTCCTTTCCATTGCACTATGGATTATTACTACTTGAGATTCCAAAGAATAGGTCTTAACATCTTTTCACTGGAAAAAAGTGAAATGTCATTCTCTAAATAGACTGTAGATTGTTGCTAGGTGATTAGAGCAAATCTATTTAGTTCATTTAAACAAGAAGGTAGGTTTATACATTCTTACAATAAGGTTGCAGAATTAATTTTATAAGTTTAATATGAATGCTCTTAGTACAGCTAAGAACTTCTCTAATGAAATTACTGATGTGCTTTTTTTTCTCTAAATTTGGATTAAAGGAACATAGCTGTGATAGTTTTCTTAATATATAGAATGTTTTCTCCTGTTAAACATAATTATTTAAAATATCTATTGCTGCCCATAAAAATCAGTGTAATTGTTAGTGAAAATTTGAGAAAGATATCAGCATTTATCAAGGATTAGATTCCATCAATGCTAGATCAGGCTATGTATATAATACATATCTCGGCTATTCTGATCAATCTAGCAATGAGGTGGCAGTTTATGCTGTGTTGCCTTGTGAGTTATGGTTAGTTTATGAGGATACACTTATGAACCCTATGAGAATACATGACTCTGCTTTTTCATTCCTGTTATAAACATTTATTGAATGACTATTATGTAAAACAGTACAAATGGGGTGGGTTAGGGCACAGAAAAGAATAATATCTTGTCTTTACTGCCAAGTTTATAACTTATACCATGATTCATATGCACCTAAAGTCTGTGAAATATATATGACAATCTACCATAGAGTAAATTTAACAAGTTGGAAGTATCTGCAAGAAAATAATTGATGAGAGGAGGAATAAATAAATGAACAAATGTCAAATGTTGCTAACTGCATAGGTGTTCAAAGGATGGTATTACTTTAGTCTGGAATAGCCAGGAAAGGCGTATTTGAATCAAGATATGAAGGGGATAGATAAAAGCTAACAGGTAAAGAAGGCAGTATGTTAATTCAAATCCCATTCTTTTACAGAGCAGTGAATTATTTCCTCGAGATATAGCATCATAAATGCTATAATACTCTATTTGTATTATAATAGTATACAAAAAATAAACATATTTAAGTTATTTCATTTCATTCTAAACATATTATTATTTTCTCTTATTTTCCTTAATTTCTTCTTATTCATCTCATACTCTAAATGCTATCATAATATATCCAATATTAACTGGATGCTAGATCATATTAATTGAAGTATCTTAATATGGGTAAATATATTATTGAGTTATATCATATTTATAAACATATAAGCTATCTGAATATAGAAAAGATAACCTCAAGTAGTAAAGAAGGTATCTAACTTGTATATATTTAAAAATAAGTTTTTCCTAAAATGATAAAAACAAGAAATGTCAAAGGTTTAAACACCATAGTCAGTTTACCTATTGTTAAACTGGATTTTTTAATGCTTATTTATTTATTTTGAGAGAGAGAGAAAGAGAGAGAGGGAGGGAGAGAGAGAGAGAGAGCACACAAGCAGGGGAGAAGCAGAGAGAGAGGAAAAGAGAGAATTCCAAGCAGGCTCCATGCTATCAGCGCAGAGCCTGGTGGGGCTCAATCTCACATGAGATCATGACTTGAACCAAATCAAAAGTCAAAAGCTTAACCGACTTAACCACAACTTACATAAAACAGTGGGCTTGTAATACATAATTTTGTTTTTCAAAACAAATCAATATTTATTATAAATAGTATTATTGTACTTATTCACAAAATCCTCTCTCAAAATGATTTCCTGGGTATCTGTATCATTCATCGTCTACTTCAGTACGTTTTTCCCACATGTTGGTTATATAGGGGGAAAAAATACATTTCAGTGGTTTTTAATGTAAGGTGCAATTATCCTTAAATATTGGAGGAAATATGAACAATTTTCCTTCTGTTCACTCTGATCTCAGTCTTACAACCTGAATATTCTTCTTAGCATTAAAAAGAATATATACTATTTCTTTTATTTCTTACAAACAAAATTAATGAGCCTTTGGATTAATTACTAGTAATTAATTTTTAAATTACTAGTAATTAATTTTTAAATCACTAGTAATTAATTTTTAAATCACTAGTAATTGATTGCTAGTAATTAACTTTTAAATAACTATTTTTTAAGTTTAAATTACTCTCCAATAACATTTCCAAATATAGCTATGTCACTAGAGGCAACTGGAATTTGGTTAAATTTGAATTGAGATCTTTCTTTTTACATGACCAATATTGCAAAATAGTAGAGCTACCTAATTAATGTCAGCAGGAATTCATTTAATCATCAATCATTTCTCCCAACTGAATATTCCTTAATACATCTTTATTTAACAGTTTCATTCAAACAAATACTACTATAAAGAGAGAATATAATGATTTCTTTAAAGTCACCATACTAGATTACACATCTGTCAGTTACAGATTACTCTTCATAAAATATAAATACGAATAAAATAGGTCTTAGAAAGTACCAAAAAGGAGATCTTGCTAATTCAAGCCCTACTTGTTTCAGCCTACATGAATCTGTATTGTAAACCCACAATATCTAGAATACCGGAGTACCATGTACACATGTGGGTGAATTGCTGGAAAGTCAGAGATGTTTTTCTTTCTCCATACATTGGACGATGATGTGGTGGCCCAGTCCTGACCAATGAATACTATGGGCTACAAAGCGTGAGAGGCTATGAGTCAGAATGCCTGCCTGCCAAGTCGTTTTGTTGTAAAGGTAAAGTTTATCTAAAGTTTCACGGATATTTTGTTTTATACTTATTTTTGAATATTTGCTATCAATGACCTAAGCCTCAAAGAGCAGAGAGCAATCCTCTCAACTTCCAAGAAATATGCTCTTGATTGTAAGCTGGATTTTTCCATTAAGGAAGATAAAATTCGGAGAATGTGCGATTCACATAAGAAGAACAGGAAATCACTTTTAATGAGGTTTATTAAACTTCTAACATACCCAGGATAACATTAAACAGCATAAAATATCCCTCTCTGTCCACTGAGTTTGCATGGTGAATGTCTGGCTTGTAGGAAAATGTATTCGGGTAGATAAAGTGAATCTCAAAAAGATACGATTTCTCATTTGTTGCATCCTAAAATTGAAGAGTCAGTCCTCCATAGTCACATCTTCTTGATATTCTGCTATGCAGACAAATTGCTGTCCTCTTAAAGTAAACTTTTAAATAATATAAATCACTGTATGAAACTTAAAACCAGAGGTAAAATTCATAGCTAAAAGGAAAAAAAAAATAGGATTCACTTTTCTTTATACATGAAGTTCAACAGCTACTTCCTTCTTCCTTAGATACCATACTGGCCCAAGCCATGAGCCTCTCCTTCCTGGACTCCTGCAGTCACCTTCTCACTGGTTTTTATGTGTCTGTTTTCTACTATTTTTAATCATTTTCCATACAAGTCCAATCCTGTCATATTCCTGCCCTGTTGAAAAGTTTTCAATCACACAGGATAAAATCCCATTTTCTTATTGTGACCTCCAAGCCCTTACATCCAACAGTCCCTAGTCTTGGCAACCTAGATAGGTTGAGCCTGAAAATTCTTAGTCATGAGGAGCTGTCCTCTGAAATTTAGGGTGTTTAGTAGCATCCCTGGCTCCCACTCACAAGAGGTCAATAGCATCCCCTTCACAGTTTTGACAACCAAAAATGTCACCAAGCATTGCCAAGTATCTCCGGGGTGGGGCTGGGAGGACAAAACCACCCCGCCCAAGGAATCACTGCTCTACAGGATCTGTTCCCTCACTACAACTTCAGTCTCAACTCCTCTTGCTCATTCTACCTCATCCACACCAGCCTCTTCATTGTTCCTCCAATACACCAAGAGTCCTCTGGACTTTGGACCTTTTCTGTGCTTGCCATTCTCTGCATGGAATGCTCTTTGCATTCTGTGTCCACATGTAAATATTTCTTCTAAAATAGCTCTGCTTGTTACCCTTTACCCATTAGCATACTTTTCTTCATAGCACTACCTGTTCCCTGGCTTTATAATTGGTCTTGTGGTGTAGATTTTTGTCTATCTTCTGGACTTGACTGTAAATTCTATGAAGGCAGAGACTTTAAATGTCTTGTTCAACCCTGTCTTCATAATTCCTAAAACAGTGCCTGTCTGCATTCTCAGTAGGTGCTCAATAAATATATATTGACTAAATAGATGAGTGTGAATTCTGGTAGTAGTCTTCTTCTTCTTCTTCTTCTTCTTCTTCTTTTTTCTTAATTTATTTCTGAGAAAGAGAGACAGCATGAACAGGGGAGGGTCAAAGAGAGGGAGGGAGATACAGAATCTGAAACAGGCTCCAGGCTCTGAGCTAGCTGTCAGCACAGCCCCACGCGGTGCTCGAATGCACGAACTGTGAGATCATGACCTGAGCCAAAGTCGGACACTTAACCGACTGAGGCACCCAAGTGCTCCAGTAGTCTTCTTTATAATACTATAAAAAATTAAGTTTGCTAATTTTTTTTAATTTTTAACAATAACATCATATAGTATCTTAGATAGAAAAGGATTTTATATGTCCAGACAACACAGTCATTTTACAGATCAGAAATTTGAGACCTAGAGAGGTTAGTTTGTCAACAGTGATTGATTTAGTTTGTGTTAATTGACCTTTAAAAATCAAAACGATAAATACCAAATTTCAAGGTTTCTCTTTATAGTCTTTCTTATGGGCATTTTACCCACATTGATGGAAGCTTCATTTACAAATTAAATGTCTAGAGAACTTGAATCAAACATAATTATAGGTATGGAGTATAAGATGATTTAAGAAGGCTATCAGTTGCCATCTTGATAAATGAAGATCATTTTGTCTTAGATTTTTACATAGGAAATTCTCTCAGGAACATACCAGATAGTAAAAAGAATAATTGGAAATAAAACCTTGATGACTTATAGTTTATAGAAATCAAACTAATTTATGGTCATAAACTAAAATTACTCAAAATATATAAAATATAGAATTATATCATTTGGCACCAGCACTATCTGAATGGATTCATTTTATGGACTTTATAGACTAATTTGATCAAAGTGTATTTAGGAAGATTAAAAAGTTATGTACGGCAAAGCCTCTGACCTCAAGAACCTTATAATATAGTGCAAAAGATGATGTACATAGAAATTACAACACAAAGCAGAACATGTTAAATGCTGGATGCAAGATATAATGATGATGATAATAAAGAACTATCTGCTGAGCACTTATTATGGACTGAGTAGTATAATAAATGACAGTAATTTAGGCTTTGTCAAACAAAGAAAATAATAAAGGATTTGAATCCAGATACACAAAAGCCTGTGCACTTAATGACTGTTCTGTCCTCCTTTAAGAAAAAGATTAATTCTGACTGACCTGATCTTGATCTGGGAAATTAGAAAATACAAGTATGGGCATGAGGACTACAAAGTGTATCAAGCATTCATGTTAGAAAATCCCTGAATTCTTTGGTTTGGCTAGAATGCAGTTTAGAGGAAGTTAGCAAATGTATGTTACATTTGGAGATGGACTGATGGTAAAGGAACTTAAATATCAATCTAAGAAGTATACCCTCTATTTTTGTAGGCAGTGGGGACAGTTGAAGGTTGTTAATAAAAAGTGACAAGATCATACATAATTATCTTCACAGGTCTTGCTCAGGAAAAAATGGACACAACTGAATGTTCAGCTGCTAATGAAAACCATTCTTCCAGATACATTCAATTCCCCTTATCTTCTCCATAACCGAGCACTTACTTTCTATACATACCGAGATCCTATTGATTATAGGGATAATATTTGAGTGTATGTGGTGTGTAGCCACTTTCTTTTTGGGTAGAGGTTCTTATCGAGACCTAACTATATTCATCTCACCCCCTTGTTTTGGGGGCTTGGTAGACAGACAGATCACCAGGAAAGCACACTGAAGTACTTTAGCCTTACAGTTCTAGCACATCTTAGGTTAAATGGCTATTCATCAGTGAAAGTGAGTCAAAGAGAGGCACATGTTGTCTCTTAAGTACCAGAACCACATAATTAACATAATCTTTATACTTTCTGATTGGATTTCCATCTCATTCTAATAAAAACAATCCTGTTTCACCCTTATCAAAAATCATCCCACTTAGATAATAAATGCTTATAATTATATCCTCTTCATGATTACAAAATATCACTTTGATTAGATGAACTAGGCTTACCATGGAAACCACTACATCCACCTAAGCCCTATTTTGCTGTTTATTGCTAGTTAGTTAGGTATTATATTTTATAACCTGCTTTACAGTTGCATATCTAATACTAACAGCTTTCCCTTTTACAAATATTATGACTGACCACAATACTTTTTAAAGAAGTTTTTGGAGCTGTTTATTCTCAAGTCAAAATTTTGCATGGTTCCACTGTCATATGGGTTCTATCCTCAGCACCATAATTAAGCACCATTATTAATCGTTAAGTCATGGTCAAGTCTGTCATTGCCCTGTAGATTTATTTAGGATAGGATACTAGGATTAGAAAAGTTTATTACTTACCCTTATATTTATATATCTTAGTATTTTTATGAAACTATGCTGTCATGTCCTCTCCATAAGAGAAAAAAGATTAAAAGGCTGAATACATTCATTTCTCCCACATTTTTAATCACAATATATTTTTTCTGAGTAGTTGTTTCCAACAGACATTTAGAGGAATACACAGCCAGTCTTGAAAGGTCTGGAAAGATAGTGCAGATTAGGGGATATCTAAAACCAACAGATGAATCAATTTGCAAAAAGAAGAGTAGGAACAGACATTTCAGGCAAAAGAGAAGCACTTTCAAAGGCAGAAAATAAGAGGTCAAAAAGGGCCGCATAGGTAAATAAGGGAAGAACACTGAGTTATGTGGTTTGGCTAGCAGATGGGTGTGATGGTAAGTATGGTATCACATTTCAAAGACATTAGAAATCCTCTAATCCAACACAATCCAGATTGATATTTGTCACGTAAATATTTTTCTAAGTATGCATGACATGGAATTATACTAAAAAAATCACACATTCTTTTCTTAATCATATCATTGTATTATGAAACATAGAATACTCAATTAATTCACTCTCTTGAGAGAAGAAGTCATTCTCTTTGGGTAGAAGTTCACAAGTTGAAGCTCCAACAAGGCTTTCTAAACCATACTCCTACTACACTGTATAGAATTCCAAGTTTTAGTTTCTTTACCTCAGAGTGGAAACTGAAAAAAAGATAACTTGTGACAGAATCTGAATGAAGAATCCTTTGAGACTTTTACAAATTTTTCCCAAGCTTTCCGAGTTGTGTCACCACATGGGACAGCTGTTTAAAAAAGAAAACTCATTGTAAGTTAGTCTTTCAAGATGTTTGTTTTTATTTTCTTATTCATGTTTCATCAATCCTTATAACAATTAAAATAAATGTATACGATGACAAGTACAACTAGTACAGACATGTTTGGAAATAACCACCGCTGATTTTTTTAGGCTGTAGATTTTAGCTAGTGGGGAAAAGAGTACCTAGCATTACTAGAGTGTGACCTTTTAGCTGTGAGCATGCTAGGTCTTAGCCTCAGACAGGTGTTTGACAGAAGGAATGGAAAGCTTGAGTGAATCAAGGTGGTCCAGGAGAAGGATTCATTTTTGAGAGCATCTGTTTAGTTCAGTGTGACAGAAGAGAAGACGGGAGAACACAACTTCAATGAAAACTGCAGTTGGAAAGAAAAACCAGATAGGTCCTGTGAGCTAGGCTCTTAGATCAGGAAGCTTATCAGGAAAGGCAGTATGAGCAGGGTTTCAGAGCATGGACTCTAGAGCTAGTCTGCCTAGGTTTGAATGCTGTCTCTCTGCTTATTAGCCATGCCACCTGGGGCAAGTTACTTAAACCTTATTTAGTGATACAGTTTCCACAATTAATAAAAGTTGTTATTCATGAGGTGTTGTTAGGATTAGATGAGTTAATATTGTAAAACATGTGCTTAGAATGGTGCCTGGCCAAAACAGGCACTTAATCAACATCAACTTTATTATTAGATAAAAGTGATGGCTGGTAACAGTTTCTAGATTTACTGTCCCAGGACACAGTCGTGACAATATATGTAAAGTACTATGGGCAGTGCTGACATGTAATACAGTTTTTAAATTAATTTGGTTTTGTTGTTGTGATGGGCCATTTAAAGCTTTCCAATGAAAGAGCAATCAGATTTGTGTTTCAGAAGGTACCATGCCAACAAGGAGAGGGAAGACTGAGTGGTGGGTGGGCGCCAAACCCTCCAAAGGGACGATGTTTAGTAGGCTACTGGTGTTGAACACAGACACTCCAAGGCTGGAATGGTAGAAGACAAGTTAAGAGTCAAAGCACTCAAGTGGCAGAGCTGACAGTAGTTGCTACTTGACCAGATGTGGCTCATGACAGAGAGGAGGTGAGGACATCTGCAGGGGAAGCTGTTTTCTACAAACATTTGTAGAAATGGTAAGCAAGTCAAAGCAGATATATCTGCGAAATTCATAAAATCAGCTAGAAAAGGAGGAAAGGTCTTATCTTTATAAACAGAAACTCTGTATTCAGCAATCTCAGTGTCCAGAGTGAGCTGACCCTTATCTTACTAAGCCATCAAACTTCTCTCTCCCCTTCAAAATTATTTATAGTTTAGTATCACTAAACTATGCAGGCATTCTTTGAAGACCCAGGCATGAGAAGTCTTGTGGAATAATTCTTTGAGCATCTTTTCTTTAATATGACCTTGCTAGATAACTGATTTAGTATTCACTCTACTGAGAAAACTGTACAACAAAGTCAAGTAGTAAAAGCATTACGCTCCTTTTACTGAAATGTAAAAGACTTTGAAGATGTTTCAGATATTTCTGTGCATAGTCTTCTCTGGAATCAGGCAAATATTGACATTTGTATTTAAGGTGTCCAAAACCACACAGATTGAGAAAGGCACCCTATCCTTTAAAAACTGTCAATGTACCCTCTTTATTATATAAAAGAAAAAAATATTTGGCTAAATAGATAACTATGGAACTACTAAAGCCCCATTTTCAACTATTTATGCTTAGAAGGCTTTTCATATGCATTTGGAATCTTTTGTGCTATAGAGGGTTTTGATAAGGGAGATAATGATATTATAGAAATCTGTGACTACAGAGTAGTAAAATAACTGGACTCACAAGTGAAATTTAAATTCTTACTTCATTTCACTTAATAAACATTTATTGAGTACCTTCTAGGTACCATGCTCTGGGATACAAAGTTGAGCAAAAAGTAGAGACAGTCCCATTTTTTCAAGGGACTTCAAATCCAGTGGGAAAGAGGGACATTAATCAAGTAATCACTCAACAATGTGCTCAGGTCTTAGCTGGGTTAAGAACTATTAAAGAAAATTACCTGAAGCCGCAAATACTTCTAACAGGGAAATCTGACCTAGTCTGGGAGACTGAAAGAGACTGTATAGGGAAGGAATATTTCAGGAAGATTGAGAGCATATGCAAAAGTCCTGTGTCTTGAAGAAATCTAGGGTAACTCAAAGAAAGTCAGATTGGCAGGAGAGCAAAGAGAGTGGGAGAGTCAAGAGCAATGTCCAAACTGTGGTGCACTTTGCTGGAAGAATTAAGGATATTAGTGCACTGATTTTGTTTATCCAGTTGGTTAGGTGCCTGAATAAATAGTTTAGTCAAGGTAAATGAGATCATTGCATACTCAGTCACAAGAGAAATGAGTTCATTTAATATAGAAATCCACTTACTGACGGCTCAAAAAGACATACCTTATGAGGCATGATAGGGTGTAATGAGGTTGTATGACTTTCACCTAAAGGTTCTTGAGAAAACTTCCAATTCATTACCAGCCAGAGTATAATAGCATGAAATTACTCTACTTCTGCTACCCAGGAAACAGGCTATATTAAGACAAAATTTTGGGTGTTCGCAGCCGCCGCCGCACCGCCGTCGCTCGCTCACGCCAGCGCCGCCTCTCGCTCGCCGAGCTCCAGCCGAAGGAGAAGGGGGGTAAGGAGGTCCCAGCACCATGGCTCGTACCAAGCAGACTGCCCGCAAATCCACCGGGGGTAAAGCACCGAGGAAGCAACTGACCACAAAAGCCGCTCGCAAGAGTGCGCCCTCTACCGGAGGGGTGAAGAAGCCTCACCGCTACAGGCCTGGCATCGTGGCACTCCGTGAAATCAGACGTTATCAGAAGTCCACTGAACTTCTGATCCGCAAACTCCCTTTCCAGCGTCTGGTGCAAGAAATTGCTCAGGACTTCAAAACAGACCTGCGCTTCCAGAGCGCGGCCATCGGTGCTTTGCAGGAGGCCAGCGAGGCCTACCTGGTGGGCCTTTTTGAAGACACCAACCTGTGCGCTATCCATGCCAAACGTGTAACAATTATGCCAAAAGACATCCAGCTAGCGCGCCGCATACGTGGAGAGCGCGCCTAAGAAGCCACTCTGATGGGAAACATTTCATTCTTTAAAAAAAAAAGAAAAGAAAAAAATTTTCCTCTTCTTCCTGTTATTGGTAGTTCTGAACGTTAGATATTTTTTTTCCATGGGGTCAAAAGGTACCTAAGTATATGATTGCAAATGGAAAAATAGGGGACAGAAATCAGGTATTGGCAGTTTTTCCATTTTCATTTGTGTGTGGATTTTTAATATAAACGCGGGGACATAAAGCATTAATGCGAGTCAAAACGCTTCGGTGAACACGTTTCAGCAGTTCAACTTTATAACAATTATAAATAAACCTGTTAAATTTTTCTGGACAATGCCAGCATTTGGATTTTTTTAAAACAAGTAAATTTCTTATTGACGGCAACTAAATGGTGTTTGTAGCATTTTTATCATACGGTAGATTCCATCCATCCACTATACTTTTCTAACTGAGTTGTCCTACATGCAAGTACATGTTTTTAATGTTGTCTGTCTTCTGTGCTGTTCCTGTAAGTTTGCTATTAAAATACATTAAACTATTAAAAAAAAAAAGACAAAATTTTGAAGAAGGAAACATTCATCTTAGGAGCTTTTGACTTCGGTGAACTTCCTTCTATTTCAGAGGCTACTTTCTGCATCTAACATGACCTGTCCCAACTTCCAGGCACTCTTGAGCTCTCCTCTACCCTGAGGCAGCCCTACAACAGTAATCTCTCCTCCATTCATCTATCTCATCCTCTACCTGAAAACACCAAGGGAGTATAAACTCCACCTACCATTCTCACTGTTCAGTAAACTGTATCTGTCTTCACCAGGGAAAGGGAAGGGTAGAGAGATTCTTATTCTCAGGAATTAGGGGAAGAAGCCTAATACTAAAGAAAAGTAGCAGTGTTAAGGAAGTGTGATACATCCTTAGGAGTGCCAAGTAAGGAGATACACATGGGCCAAAGATGACTAAGAGAACTTCAAAGTATGGGAACTTCAGTTAAGCCTTGGGCTTAAGAGGAGAATGGACAGGTTAGGTCGAGCAACCCCAGGATCTGGTATGAAACCAGAGACCTGGGATGAACCATGAAATATTAAGGCCAATTGAAAAAAAACAAAAACAAAAACAAACCCAGAACACTCAGAGGAGAGTAGTGATAAATATAAAGTAAGGATAGCAAGTTCTTAATGACTGTAAACACTACAGTGAGGAGCTAGGTCTTTCCTCAGTTACTACCTGAGATAGGAATCTGCATGTAGCAGAGTAACTTGATGAGAGCTGTATTTTAATAAATCATTGCAAATAATCTTGTAGTGTTATCCACTCACTCAACATATATTTATAATGTGCCTAAACACATCGATAATGCCCAAAACACAGTGCTAGGTACTACGGAGGGTAGACAATAAACCAGTGTGTGGTGGTAGTGGTGGGGTATTCATTATTACAAATGTTGAGAAGTTTGATGTAAAATGACAACATTGTGAAAGGAAAGGAAGTATCCCAAAGACTTTGATATTTTTTTTCATAGATTAGTCACTGAGCTGAAAAAAGGGCATCAGAGCTGACTCCATAGTTTGAAGTCTGTGAGATGAGAGGACTGTTATATCAAGTAGAAGAGTGGGTCACATTTGGGGGAAAGGTGATGAATCTCATCTATGAAATTTGCTTAAGGTGATGAGTGAGAGAGATCCCACTGACAAATGGAGTTCATGACAATCCTCTCTTCTCACTCATTATTTTTGGTTGACAATACATAATTCTAGTAGTTTGAACACATAATATTATACCTAGTTATTGAAGAAGATACTTTTGATTCAGGAGAAGCTTTTATTTCAATATTCTGCCTTCAGGCTCATGTTAATGAGATTTAATATAGACGGTACCAAATGGGAGGATGGCAGGATGTGTGAAAATCAAAGATATTTAGGAAAAAACACTATAATTTACTCTTAAATATATGTGAAGTATGTTTATATATTTATGAATATACATAATCACTTATATGTATATACATAAATAAATGTGTCTGTATACATATGTATACATACATTTATATATATATGTGTGTCTCTGTGTGTGTGTTTATCAAGCATTTCTTTAAAATGCCATCCAAATAAACCATCAGTAATTCCATATATATCTTCAAAAAGCATTTTTGAATATTTTTTGTTATTTAAGACCAGGAATAAATATGAGCAATAAGAAATTAAAATTTAAATATATACATAGCCATAGAAAAGGAAATTACTCAACCAAGAATTGCATGCTTGCTCACCCCCATTTACCTGAGCTATCTTGTACAGTAAGAAGTTTAAATCTAAAAGACAGAAGTTATAAAAATGCATGAATTCAAATTCAACTTTAAAAGTAAAATTAAAAATACATTACAAAATGTAAATCAAAAGGCATTAATTTATGCTAAAATTGCCTTTCCTCCAAGGGTTTTTAAGCACTCATTAAACTTGATTTTAGCAGTCACGCTCTAATTTCAATTATGTGGAAGTTATTCTATCTTCATGGACACAAAAACAGAAGAATAAAGAATAAATGACTTCTCCTTGTTTAAACAGTATATCAGAAGCTGCACAAATAAAGCAATTTATACGTGTAAATACTAACTATCCTTAATACACCAAGTTGGCTTGAGAGAAGAGTTTTGGAAAATCCTCTGGGGCTCAGGAATTAATTGTATGCCACTGTACAGAACTGCATATGCTTCTATTTCTCCATCTTGATAACAGTATCCTTGTTCTCCGTTCTGGGAACATACACAAAACTGTTTTCTCTACCTTTACCCACATTTATCAAGGAAGAAAGACAATTATTACTGCTCTCTACTTTAACCTGTCTAATCCTTCAATTTCTATTCAAAATTTCCTGGAAAATTCATGCATTTATTTCAGGGATTTGATGGGACAGTAAATATGTATCAAAGTAATTAATTTCCTCTACTGAAATAACAGTAAATGCATTGAGAAATTTCTCCTCTTGGTTGGTAGAAGGAGTTCCTAGAAGGCTTTGTATGGTACAAGCAATGTAAAAACAGCAGGTAGGCATTGATACTCCAACACATAGGTCTAGCCTTTACAGATACACTCCTTTCCAGTATCCAGTTAAAATGCAAGAAACAAATATACAAACAAAGCAAAGATAAAAACTTCTCGAGTACACTGTACATGAAAAAAGGCAAAATCATGTATCACTCCTCTTCTTCTTTTTTTTTTTTTAAATATGCAATTTGGCTAGACCTGTAAGATTTGAAAAAGTGTGAATTTCTGGGCCCAGCAAATTTGAGACCTTATACAGCAAAACCAACTACAAAGCTTATATGAACATGAGCTCTGCAGCATTGCTTGTAACAGCAGAAAAATAATAACCAGTAGTGTTCAACAATAAATAAATGGCTGAAAAGTTATAAGATATTTAAACTATGGAATGTTGGGGATAGATGGCAAGTAATGAGTTAGTTTGTGATGATATAAAGTTCATGACAGATCTCAGACTGGAAATATCAAGTTAAAAAAACCCAATTTTTGGATTTAAAAAAATCAGAAACATTCAGGTATACACCTATATGCTTCTATGAGCATTAAACATTATTTAAATGTTAAGATTGTTCACCTCAGAGAGTAGGATACATTTTTTTTAAAGAAGAGGAACTCTTTATTTTATTCAATTCAGTATTTTTGTTGTTTTGTTTTAATGTCATGTGAAAACAAGAAGGCAAGCAAAAAGGTTGACTAAATGCCAGAGAGTTTCTGGGAAGTAGATGCTATTTGCTCCTGTGTTGATAATCAAGGTTTACAACCACACTAAAATTGAGGAAGCCACCTCTTTTCTGCCCTGCTGTCCCAACTTATCCCATGAGAACCTGCTATTTTGCATCCATCCAGTGACTACATAGCCTTGTGTGCTGCAATGGAAGGGAAGATAGACATAGCTAGAGAGGGAACAGATGATGGCAAATGGCATTTGGTAAGGTTTAAATTATCTCATGATAAAGATAAGTAAGTGAAGAACAATTAGGAAGAGCCTTGGGAGCAGTGAAGTTTGGCAATTGTAGTTTTCCCATGCACTGTTGTCACAGAAAATCTGAAATCTGACTTAAGACTGTTAAAACATGTGCAGTCTTCCTTGGAGATTGATAAGGACAAAGTGGGGAGCAGATGTCTCACTTCATCCTGGTAGATTAATAATGACTGAGTATTGGACAGTAGGTGAGACCTATGCCTGTACCCTGCACTTCAGCTTAAGATCTGACAATGAGATTTAATGAATACTGAAGAATAAACTATTTATCTTGCTGGACAAATATCAAACAGGACTAAGTTTCACCTTCCTCAAAAATCCACAGAATAAATTTGCATCAGTGAAAATATCCTGTTACGTAAGAGAGGAAAGTATATCTCTGAGTAGGATTTAAGAAAGCTTTAAGAGTGAAAAGTTTAATACATTGGAAGCTATTTACTAGTGAAAAATCATACCATCTCCTAAAGCATTCCTAACACATAGGCTGAGTAGTGAATTAAAAAGACAAGTAAGGTAGCTCTTAGTCAGTGAGAGGTTAATTGTTTAACAGAGCCAATACATTTTAAATTCTGCCAACTAAAAAAAAATGTTTATTAAAAGACTAACATCACAGACAGCATCTCTAGCACTCAATTACTTCTGTGGATATATGGAGTTGCTATATGTTAATCAACTGCAAAAGAAATCAGAATTAGAAATCAGTGTATTGGCCATATGATTTGGTCACACACAGATTATGGGACATGGCAGTGACTCTGTTGATACTGGTAGATGAAATGAAGATTTTACAGCATAAGTTACCTCTGTTTGGATGCTTGTATAGCAACCAAGAGTTTTCTCTCTCAGAAATGGTGGTTCTTTGAAAGAGAGTCATATATGTATTTTAAACAAAAATTTTAATATTCTCTCTACTTTTTTGTTCTAAAAGATATAGAGAAATTACATCTGGGGCTTCTCCATTGCTCCTCTCTTTTGTGTTAGGGCAGAATAAAAAGGAATTCTGCTATTCTATAAAGTAGGTGGATCCCCAATGGGACAGGAAATTTACAACAGAGAGTAAAAGTGAATCCTTGAAGATGTGACAAGCCAATTCAAGTTTCTGTTCTCAAGTGGGATTAAAACTCCCAACGGTGTATTCTTTTTTTTTTTTTAACCTCTTCACTATATCCTGCTCTCTTCCCCACACAAACACACATATAGAACAAAAGGGTGTCAGGAAAACCAAACAGCTGTATTAGCAAAAATAATTTATTTTTCTTAGCTTATGCCTATTTTATCACCATCATTTTGGTCATTTTTATATTTTGTAGGTTGCCAGTAAACTTAGATTATGTGGGATACTAAAATAAAATGCCATTAATGCTTCCATATTTGCAGTATTATAGTTTGCAGTACATTAATGGTTCTCAAGGGCACATTTTGTATTGTTAAATTAGTCATAATGAAATAAGTTGCCAAAAGATATTCGTAGTAAGTTGACTGGTGTCCCCCCAAAAGATAAGTACACATTGTAATCCCCATTATCTGTGAATGGGGCCTTATTTGGAAAAAGGGGTCTCTGCAGATGTAATTAAATTAAGGATCTCGAGATGAGATTATCCTCCATTATCTGGGCTGGTCATATATCCAATTACAGGCACTGATAAGAGACACACAGAAGAACAACACAGAGAGAAGAGAGAAGGCCATGTGAGGAAAGAGGCAGAGATTAAATCAATACAGACAGCCTGGAGCCTAGAAACATAGACAACCACCAGAAGTGGAAGAAGCAAAGTACAGAATGTCTCCCAGAGCCTCTGGAAAGAACACCACCCTGTAAACAGATTTGTGGCCTTAGGAAATGGGAGAGAAGGCACTGCTGTTGTGTTAAGCCACCAGGTTTGTGGTAATTTGTTCTGGCAGCCCTTGGAAAGGAATACATTTTTTCTTTTCACACCCCTCCATTCATTCAAAGGTCATGAATAATGATAATCATACTCACTGAACACTATCTGCATGTCAGAAATAGTGATACATTTTTTACATTCTTTTTCTCATTTAACCTTCCTAACAGTCTCATGAAGATGACATTATTAACTCATATTAGAGACGAAGAAACTGAGAAGCCAAGTCAGTCGGATCCTAGACCTTGCTCCTCCATTAAAAATACTAGAGAAGAAGGAAGAGTGTAAAGTAAATGAATAATTCCTTGCTTGCATTTGCATTCATAGTCTCCAGAAGGAGGAGAAGGAAGAGAGAGGTGAAAGACAAGGTGAGAGAGTATCTCGTATTCTACCACAATTTTTAAAATACCTGAAACATGCTAAAGTATTACATATTTAAAAATCAACAACACAAGTACAGTTATCTAACAAAAGAAAAAATTTTAATCTCCAAATGTATAGTAAGAAATCAGTAAAAATAAAAATTTATAAGCAAAATGAAGAGTTTTAAGAATATAACTGAAAACATATCTAACTTAGAAAACATGGAAACATATCAGGAAAGTATTTGGTAACTACTGGAATACTACTGTACCTTTTGTTGTTATTCAAATGAACATCAAGTCTCTCTTACCTGTGTCCTACCTCTTCACCTCTGCCCCACTCCTAAGCACCCATCACATCACTGCCAATAGACTAAGAGGAACAACAGGAAGTAAATATCCCAGTGTTAAATCTGCAGGTCTGTCCCTCAGGTATTTCTCTTCTCTTTTTCCTGTAGTTCTTAAACATTTGATAATGTAGCCTAAGAGGAGAAATTAGATGTCTCAAAACACAGCTTATGAAATTTTTATCAAGGGAGTTATAAATCTGCATTCTCTAGATGTTATTTAAGAAAATTGAGACTTTCTGTCCTAACTAATTTGCATTTACATTTAGAATTCTGAGAAGGAAATGTTTATGACCTCTGATAGTTATTCTTGAACCTACGGCTCTAAAATTTTAGTGCCTTTCACCATAATCCTCCAGTCTAAGATGTGTGAGCTACAAAAATACCAAAGAAATAAGATTCGTATTGTTGCATCCCTCTTCTTAGGATTCTTTCTTACTAAGCCACTCCTCTTTTCATTAAAAAAGAATTCCTATAATAATTTTCAAAAGAACAAGAAAATAAGTATTTATCAAAACTGTGACTCAGCTTTTCATTATTATCAATTAGCATTTTATCAAATCTTTACTACTCAATATGCCAATCGAAGTCAGTGTTGCATTTTTCCCAGAGACACATGCAAACCCCCAAAGATAATTGAGTAGATTAGAGTGAACACCAATAAAATCTAGGTCAAACTTAATAACCTTCAAACAGCAGGCAGCCACACTGCATACTAAATGCGCCAACCATGAACAAGATGCTTCAATGAAGCCAAAGCCAATTCAGGGCTGTCCAAGGATGGTCCATTTCCATATGCTGACTTTTGCATGACTTTCTCTTTTTAGTATATTTACTTTCAAGTGTTATTTTTTCCCCTTTACTTTCAATAGAGTGTTTAAAATGACAAATTGATAACTGGTAATTAATTTTTGGTTGACCTGCCTTACTATGATCCACTGAAATGAGCTGTAAGAGACAGAAACTGGCTACGATAGACATTGAGAGGTATATTCAACTAATCTAAACCTTCGAGTAGCCAGGATTTCAGTATTAGAAATCACAAATGGAACTTTAGAAGAACAAATCAGCAAATATATTGAACCTATGCTACCCAAGGCCTCTGTCAAAGAGGTACAACTCGTTTTGAGGATCATTTATATTTAATTCTATAGAGCAGTGAGGGCATATTTTCAAGCACCCTCAAGATGGCAAGGGCTTCAGAGAAGTGTTTATCTCAGGGTCTGTTCCTCACTTGAACTCTGGGGAAGACACTGAACCAAAGGGACACTTATGAAAAGGTTATACAATGCATATGTTCTCCCCACCCCCGAACTCCCCAATCAAATTCACTGATTCCTTGGGAAAAAATTCTACAAGTACCTACTGTGAACTCAGACATGAGGGAAGATAAACAATAAAAAGGTATGTGCCTTGAGGGGTAGGCACCCTAGTTAGGGGCACAGTAAGATGTGTTAAGTGCTGTGTGGGAGTGTGGGAAGCACACAGAGGGTAGAGCTCATTTATTCTAGAGGGTTCAGAAACATTTCACAGATCTTTGAGAGAGGAAAGCCACCAAAGAGCTATTCTTTGAAAGGTTTTGGAAGTAATTTGGCTCTTTGCTTCTTTCAGATGGAGTACCTGGCAATTTACCCTGCATTATTGAGGTGCTTGCCAGGTGTCAGGTAAATGTGACAAAGTCTGAATGCTGGAAATTGATCAGATGCGATCCTATAGTTTTGAAATTGCATTTTCATATGTGATGTGCTTTCCTAAGCTTCTAGCTTTCATTACACTTGTAGGTTTTAAAAGAGAAGGTATCATTATGGTTATATTCTACTAACTATCTTTAGTTCTAGCTCACACCATTCCTTTCCCTCAGGAACTGGTCTGAGGTTTTTTTCTGGAAAGAAAAAAAAAGTATTTTGAGATAGTTACAGACTTACAGAAAGTTACAAAAATAGTAGGGAGAGTTCATATATTTTTCATCCAGAGCTCCCTAATGTTAATTTCTTATATAACCATTAGTATAATTGTAAAAATTAAGAAATTAACATTGGTTTAATACTATTTACTAAGCTACAAATCTTATTTAGACTTCAACAGGTCTACTGATATCTTTTACCTCCTCTGACATCTTGACTTTCCTTTAAATTTTTTTTAATATATATAATTAATATAATATTATAATAATACAATTTATTGAATGACCAGTTATGTGAGTGAAAATGAAATAGGAATCAGAATTGCCAGCTTCTTAAATGAAACATTAATAGTTAAGAATAGTTTTGTTTTATGCTTCGAAATGTAAGCTTTGTTCAAAGAGATAGGCTTTGTTCAATGTCATTTTATACCCACCCATTATATAACCTTGGCTGAACTGTGACACATAATAGATGCACAAAAATACGTTTTCACGATTCCAGTCTCTACCGACCAGAGGTGGTTCTTTACACACGGGATGGAAGGTTCGGTCCAATCTGGTGAGGTTTCATGAGAAAGTAGTATTTATAAGTGCCACGTTCTAGCAGGAGAGTGGCAAGCGTGGACACCCGCATTGAGATTCTCATCTTCTGGAAGCTAGAGCCTCTTCACTGCCTAACACCAAAGCAAGCGGTGATTGGTCACCAAAACCTCTGCACATCCCCCATTTTTCCTCTGCATCATTTCTTATCCATTTAGCCAAAAGAAACCAAGGTGCTTTACTTCATATTATTCTCCCTTTGAAGGGTTCTGTTGTAAACTGCATGTAATAATAATGAAAGGAAAGCAGGCCAGAGAGAAAATGGGTGAGACAACACCCTCTATGCTTACTTCTTCTGTTCTCCTTTTAATACTGTAGCATTTGCTGGGATCACATTATATTTTCATTTATTCAGTAATGTGAAAGCTTGGATCTTGGAATAACAAATGTGCTTAAGTACCCATGGCACACCAAAAGGAACATTATTCTGACATATATGTGAAAACTGGGAGTAAAAATTGCCCCAGCACAAGGAGGATACTCCATCTCTCCTAGAAGTTAACAGTAGACTCCTTGCATATAACTGGTCAGGGAGTTGCTTTTTTATTATTCTCCAGAGTCCCTGGCATTACTCAGAAATTGTCTCTTCTTGCAGTGTCATTTCTAAGTGTCCTGTAGCACTGCTGGAACTTGCAGCCTTATAGATTTGGTCCATTAGCTAGAAAAACACAGTATTAGCAACAGTATTTCCTTTGGTTAAATAAGAATAAATTGCAGGCCATTAGTGTTTTTCTGTGACTCCCATATAGCATTCCCAGCACCCCAATGCTATGAAAATAATAATTCCACTCTGCCTTGAAAAGAAAAGCATTTATAAAATTATGGAAATAATTATTGCTTATTGAAGAACTTTTTGGGAGGCCTAGGGCTCAGGAGAGAATGTATGTGCTAATGTCTGTAAACTGTAGGCTTTTTAAAAAATGTTTGTCTATTTTTGAGAAAGAGAGAGATACAGAGCATAGGCAGAGGAGGGGCAGAGAGAGAGGAAGACACAGAATCCTAAGCAGGCTGCAAGCTCTGACGTTGTCAGCACAGAGCCTGATGTCGAGCTTGAACTCCCAAACCTTGAGATCATGACCTATGAAGTCAGACGCTTAACCAACTGAGCCACCCGGTGCCCCAAACTTCAGGCTTTAATGCAAATATGTCTTTGTATCTTTCACAGATCCTTGCATATGTAAGCACTAAGATGTTTGTCAATTGTCTGATATCTTTGGTCCAAAGACAGTCACTTGACCTATCAAGGTCACTTGATAGTGAAAAGTGATGCCAAAGTCATTTATATAAGATATAAAACTCCAATCGCATGGAGCTTGCTAGAATATGTCAAGTTTTGTTGTTGTGGCTGTTTGCTGCTGCTGTTCTTTGTTAATTTATCTGAACCATCAAAATCCCTTTGACACATTGATATGCCTAGGAGAAGACTTTAAAAATTAGATGAAGCTTTAAAATGTATTTTGTTTTATCTTCTCCACTTATACTGTTGGTTGGGTTTGACTGAGGGGACAACAGAAATTAGACCCTGGTCCTTTGTCCTCTTTTCTATATCTCAAGCAGGAACTTAGATTTATTTAAAAATTTCCCACCACCTATCATGACAACATGAGGTTGACCTGTTGCTCCAGACAGCGAGCATGAGCAAGCCATTTGCTTTCTTGCTAAATTCTAGCTGTGAGGTTTTTCTCATTAGATTGATTGTAGGGACTTTCACTTTATGTGTAACAAGATAGAAGTTGGAAGCCAGTGGAATCTGATTGATTTTCTGATTTGCTCCACTGTATGGCGTAATCAACAATTACATTAGTTGTTTCAAAGAGTTTCACCATTTCAAATCTCCACCTGAGAAGAAGCAAGCCTGGGGCAGTTGGTGTGGTTACCACACCCATGCCAGGCCCACAGACACAAACACACTTGCCCTACCAATAGCTAGCTCTTTGGAATTTTAGTTCTTGGACTGCAATAAGGAAAAAGAATATGTAAATAGTGACCCATTTATTCATCTTGATCACTCTTCACGGATGAAGAAACAATGAATATGTTTTTCCCCCTCAAGACTAAGTAATTCCTTATAATACCATATTGTAAGTAACTATACTGAAATTTAAAATTTATAAAAGAGTAAGTAACTCTTGTACTTTTAAAGAAAACTTGTATCTCTTGGCCATAACTACAAGGGGGGAAAGATAATATCCTGTTAAAAAGCACAGTTTTGATAATTTTTTTTTAAATTTTTATTTATTTCTAAGAGAGAGAGAGATAGCGTGAGTAGGGGAGGGTCAGAGAGAGAGAGGGAGGCACAGACTCTGAAATAGGCTCCAGGCTCTGAGCTGGCAGTCAACACAGAGCCCGACGCGGGGCTCGAACCCACGAACCGCGAGATCATGACGGAAGCGAAAGTCGGACGCTTAACTGACTAAGCCACCCAGGCGCCCCATTTTTGATAATTAAAATAAAGTATTTGATAGGGTAATTAACCCAGCAAATTTCCTTTCCATATAGAGATAGCACATATGCATTTGGTGTCGTGAATATCACAAGAAAAGAACCAAACAGAAGGTGAATTCTTAAAAAAGATAGAAAGTGAACTCATAAAATGTGAGCTCTCAGGTAGAGTGGATTTTACCCGAAAGAAGGCTTTACCATCCTTTTACTTTCAAGAGAGATTCTACCCTTATATAACTAAGGCTTTAAGAATAATTCACTAAGCTACTATGTTTAAGCGTTACTTTTTCATAAAGTCTATCAAATGAACTTTAAACATAAATATTTTGACCACAGTTAATTATTGCTTAATAACTATAATATATTGTCAATACATTGTTAGTCTCATCTAACTTGTGAATCAAAAGATCTCATTTTTTAATTAAAACATTGCTTTTTATCCCTACCATGGTACAATCTTTGCCTAAGCACTCCTCCTTTGTGATAGATGGAAACTGATTTCCAAGGAGTCAGGTTAATAAGAATGCTATATCACAAAGTCCTATAGATTATCTCACACCATTGCCTTAATCCCACTGATTGACAACAGAAGCCCAGATTCGCACTTGCTTAGGAGCAGACCCAGATAACTGTATGGGTGGGCTAAAAGCCTACTCCTCAGAGGCTTTAAGGCAGCATTCAGCTCACCTTGTCGTTCAGTACTAAATTTTATCTGATAGAGTCCAATGTGGGACAGAGTAAAAGTTTACAGGATGATTTAAATTTCTGTGTTTTATCTAAAACTTTCTTTCCTTGCCTTTGTACTTTTATATGGAATACTGCTTTTTTTGAACAGCCAGCTTTGTCACCATGAAGCCAGTTTTTAACCAATGAGAACATGGATGAACTGTTTCCTTTTCTCCCCTGAGTTTCTTCAATCCACTTTATTAAAGAAAAACTGAGAAAGGACTTCATGTGAAAACATTTGTAGTTCTGTAGGCACATAAAATGGTGTGGACAGGGATCAGGATTTGTTTTTATACCTCCCTCAATATCTTAGAATCGATATTCGTCTTCAGAGAAAGGTCCTCCAGATATTAGGCGGCTTCCAAAGGTTCCAACCGATTGGTACCTTTGTCAAAGGAGTTCCGCAAAAGCCGTCCAGGAGTCCCGTCTTTCCTGTCCATCATGGGCCCTCCCAGCTGCAAGGCACCAGATTTATCATATGTTTCTGTCATCGTGGGGAGCCATAAGGCAGGTTTTGTCTTAAATATTGGATATTCTAGTAATATAAATGAACCATGGGTAATAAGGTTCTCACTTGAAGAACAGGAATCTCAAGTTAGAGAAAAAGATGAGATAATTGTTGGATGTTTCACTTTTTATCACTTTGTGTTTTGTAATTATTGGTCCAAAGAAGAACTGGTATACAGATGGTTAACTAACTTGGAGAAATGCTCTTACTTATGCCCCTGCCCTTATATTGCCTTAGAGCCTCCCATACCTATCATTCTTATCTCTAAGAGAAAGAAAACAAAAGGAACAACTGAAAAACTTTCGCTGTACCTAACCACTCATGGCTGTTCCTATAATAAAGGAAAACTAGGTAGCAGTGAGCAGGATAAAGGAGGTCTCCCGAAATTTGTTTTGCTGGGATAAACAATCAACTCATGACACAAGAGGTAGGGGAAAAAGACAGTGAGAAACACATTAGAGCTAAAAAGGTGAAACAAAGGAAGAACAGCTTTTATTTTCCACACAGATATTCAAATGTGAACTACGTTAATTTTTAGTAGGTTGAGTGATCTGAAGATAAATAGCTGTGCATACTTCTGGATGTCTGGTCTGAGCTAACCCCAATTTCAAGGGCATGGTCTCACACAGAGATGTCAGTGTTTGCTAGACAAAAAGAATATATGAGGAGCTATCTTTAAAAATAAAAACAAGCCCTCATAGGGTCCCTCCCCTAAACACTGCCACAGCTCCGCTTTGCCATACACTTTTACAAGAAATGCTGCATTCAATTTCCATGGAGATCTACTTACTGTCATTATGTCTGAGGTAAAATGATACGAGACTACTAGACAGGCATTCAGAAGATCTTTGTAATTTCCTGTTTTATTGGGTAGCAGTAGGAAAAAAACAGAGCAATAATCAAGTATTGATACTTAAAGGAAAGAACATTAAAAGCTGGTAAACTTGGCTTTCTCTTAAGTATGCCATGTAATTAGCTTTTATTCATTCATTTCCCAGTCTGCATCCTGTATTACTTAATTGCAAAGAAAAGAGTAGACTGCTCGTGTGCACACAAATTGCTAAATGTATAAGTGACTGAATGATATTGATCTCACTCCAAAAAATATTAATGAAGACAATACAAAAAATGTAAAAATAGGAGGGCTTAATCAGCAAAAGTTTATACTGCCATCTTAGTAAAACATGATTTAAGAACAGATAGCATAAGGACGAATTTGTTAACTCCTGCACTAGATCTTACTCATTTTATTCATACCCCAAATTAAAACACAAATATGTCATGTAAGGTTCAAACATCTGTAAGGAGATACTGATGATGAAAATCAATTACTATAATCATTTTATGCACAAGGATGGGAGCTTAAGGGTAACATGTACATTTGCTAAAAGGCTGTTACAATGAAACTTGAAAACAACCATTTTTAAAGTGGATATGTTTTCATACTCCACATATGAAAAAACTGTCGTGTTTATTTCTGCCTGAAATCCGTGACTACATGAGGAGGAGTACAGTTTATTCATTTCATCTAAGGACTAAATGCCAAACTTGTTTAAAAACCAAAAGACTGGTCCTGAAGTAGCTGCGAAGATTATTTTTACCCCTGGTACTTGTCAAGGAATATAATCCTGACCTCTGTGATGCCTTAGTCTTTTAAGTGTTTTACCATAAAATATATTCATGAAAGATTGGCTGAAGGATGCACAGTCCATTAATTTCTCTTCTATAGTCTTGAAATTTCTGCCTTGATTCTGTTAGTCCATTGGAGACTTGTATACTTTGGATAAAGGCTTTAGTAGCCTGTAGAATGTTTTTCTTTTCCTGCAATGTACTTTGATGCTAGCACCTAGAAATGCCATAATAAACATCTCTATGAATTTTATTATTGCATTTTTTGGGGTACAGATACTGGTAAGGCTATCATCTTTTATATCACACCACTGTCTTTTTATGAGATGTATGAAAAAAATTATTTATTTGTTATCCCCAAGAAAAGAATGTTTAGAGGACATTGTAAATCTTTTAGGTGACTGTGGTGGTTTTAAAACATGTCTGCAAATTCTTTGACACTCTTCAATCTAATTCCCCTCCATTGAATATGCCTTGCTATTGTGACTTGGTTCTAGTGAATAGAAAGTGATAGAAGTGATGTTGCATGATTTGGGAGGGTAGGGTATAGAAGGCAACAAAGCTTTCACCCATTCCCTGCCCATCACCACCACCGCCATGCCTCAGAGACCGTATCCAACATATGTAAGAAATTTAGCTTCCTGAGCCACTATGCTTGAGAGACCAAATGGAACAACCGTACAGACATAGACAGACATCAAGGAATGCCAACTGCCCCAGTGTCAGCTTTTTGAGTCTTCCCATCATCAACTGCCAAATATTTGAGAAAAACTTCAAATGATTCCAGCCTCAGGGCTCCAGCCAAGCTGGCTGATGCCAGGTGGTAGAGAAATGAGCTGTCCCCATTAAGCTCTGCCCAAATTACAGATTCATGAGCAGCATAAATGTTGTTACTCTTCTGTGATAGGCATAATAATGGCCCCCAAAGATGCCCATATCTTGCTCCCTGAAGTCTATGAATATGTTAGGCTACATGGCAAAAGGAACTTAAGGTTTGCAGATGGAATTAAATTTGTTATTTAGTTAACCTCAAGGTAGGGAGTTTATTCTGGATTATTTGGGTGGGCCAAAGTTATCAAAAGAGCCCTTAAAAAGAGAAGAGGCAGACAGAAAGAGTCAGAAGGAGATATGAGTGCAGAAGCAGGGTCAGAGAGATGCAACATCACTGGCTTTGAAGACAGAGGAGAGGGACCATGAGGCAGGTAACATGCATATGTTACATGGTCACTCAGTTTTTGTCCCAGATGTGCCAAAGAATTGAAGACCCAAGACTAGAATGGGGAGACAGATTTTATGTGTGGCCAGCACCTGCTTTACCCCTCCTTGCTTACATCTAACTAACCCCCTAACAGGTAAACATTAGAAATTGGGAAAGGCAAGGAAAGAGATTCTCTACTAGAATCTCCAGAAATAAATTCAACTTGATTTTAACCTAAGATCTATGTGGGACTTCTGACCTCCACAGTTTTAAGATAATAAATGTCACTTAAGCTTGTGATACTTTATCGCAACAGCAAGAGAAAACTCTATCCTCTGGCTTAAGTCTCTAAGTTTGGGGCATGCTTTCTTACCTGCCATTCTACAGCTGGGACAGTGACCTTACCTAGTTCTCACACATGGCCTATAGGAAGCTCAACCAAATCAATGAACTACCTCTGGCAACTTGGCAGGACCTCCTGTCTCCACCCTAATTTTTCCTTTCTCTTGATCCATTTCCTCTCCTTTATTAGGCCTATTTTTTATGCTATCTTTAAAACAGTACAACTAATAAATAAATAAGATCAATTAAAATGATGTATTTACCATGACCTACCAGAAATAATGAAGTAGACAGAATACAAAGTATATTTTTTTTTTGTCTCTGTTAAGAACAAAACCAAACCTCTAAAGCAAATCAATAGCTATGGACCACATCAACTGAAGACAAAAGCAAGCCTGTAATTTAGCTGAATATTTTCTAAATATAGGGAAATACAGTATCTAACAGTTTTATTTATCAATTTAAGAACAAGAAATAAAAACTTCTTATAGAAAATATAAAAATACGTATGTATGTGTATCTTTATGCACATATATACATATTACATATATTATAGACACATTATATCTGTAGATATATAATGAACATTAATATTATATTTCTATTTTGTTTTGTGTCTGCCTAAGGTAGAAAGAATAAAGGAAGAGATAAATGAAAACCAGGAATTAACAGAGAAAGACACAGAGACAGAAGGAAAAGGAGATGATATTAAAAAGTTTGGAATAAAGAGAAGGAAAGAGAGAAAAAGAGAGAACCTGGGTTCTCAGAGAGACACACACAGGAGATAAAGAATCTAACTGAAATGCATACAAAATTCATACAAAAAGAGGTACTCTCAGAAAAAAGAGAAAAGCTTTCCTGGCAGAAGTAACACTTCTAGCATGTACCTTTTGGAGATATTCTCACTGAGAATTTCTGATATTACACTGGATTTTAACATTCTAAAATATTGATAGGGATACTATTGATCTTTCAGCAATTGTTCTATAAACTTGATGAACCTGCCCCTCCTCAGGTCTTCTCAGCTACAGAAACCAAGTGCCCTGAAGGCAGCTTAGTCTTTCCTGGTTCCTGGGGCAGAGGTAACCAGGACAAAGAGTGCAGAGCAGAGGCACCGCCTGATACCTGGGATCCTTCCCATTACTTTAGGTGATTCTTCTGTACTTGCCTGTTCCCTTACCTGCCATCTGTCTGCAATCATCTCTATATGGACCACATCCATGTCATTAGGTTTCTGCCTCAGTTTCCCTTAACTGCCCTTACCCCTAGCAGACTGTGGCTACACATCTTATTAAATGTGCACCTGTCACTCCCATGTGCTTTATACCACTGGCTGGGGTCTTACCTTAAAATAAAGCCACAATATGTAGTACCTAGCCATAGACTCCTGTTGCTATGTTCCACCTGGTCACGGTTTTCTACTCCCTTTCAATATTATAAGTTGTACTTTTGGACACCTTACTGAGGTCACTAGCCTAGCTCTGTCTGTATAGTTTTCATTATTAAAAGAAATGGCAAAAGAATTCCATACATGGGGGCAAAAGCAAAGTTACTCTGCATGTCAATTACAAGCCATAAGAAAGGAAAAATAAAACCAAAACGATGCTTAAGTGTATATGTATTCCTATCTCTGCAGAGTCCTTTGACTTAGCAAAGTGATTTGTCTATTGGGAATCAATGTAGAAGGAGAACAAAATTTTGGGAACCATACTCACTTGTATCTCTACAAAGATTGGCATTTAATGTCCACAGGATTTAATGACTATTGAAATTGCTCTCAACATCATTAGTCAATAAAATATGGAAAGCTGTAAAGTAGCATACAGGATTAAGAAATATGAAGGTATCTACCCCTATTTGAGAAAGTAAGGTCCCCTTTAATCTTGGACATCAATAGGAACTCCTTATTATCCTTGGGAAAGGGCCACCCATGTCCACATAAATGGTGCCTGTGAATTCCACTTTATATCAGTAGAGTGTGTCACAGTTTATAAAGCACTTGTGCATTAATCATATAGGATGAAGTCTCTTTCTGTTCAGGCTGTTTCTATACAAGTACAGAGTATTATATGCAGATAATGTGCTTCACTGAGCCTGCACTGAATTGTTCAAGCAACAGCTGTAAATCAAGATTGACTTTTTGAACCTAACTTTGCATAATTCAACAAGCTACTGAACATCTTCTGCTTAAGCAGCCTCATGACTTAAAAGAAGCTGAGAAGCTAAATAACTACCCAATCCTGCCTCAAAATGATTAAATAACAAAAAGGTTTTGCATTCTCAAATCAGGAATGAGTCACTTACTGTCTGATTTCTCACTGATCAAGAAGTGACAGAGAAGGTGCCATTTACAAAAAGAAATGTCATAAAATGACTGAATTGTGAATTTCTTCTAGTCCTCAATAACAAGAAAATGACCATAAAAGGAGGTGGTAGATGGGAGAAGATAAGTGCTATTAAATACTAGTCTGTCAAGAGACAAATTTATTAGTCCTGATGGTAAATTTAGTCTTAGCTCAGAAGAAGTAATCAGTTCTACAGCTGATGAGTATACTGCTCTTAATAATTTCATTAAATTTAGGACTGAGCAGTAAAACCCAGAAACCCCGTTAAGTCAATACATAATTAACAGGTGCTTCAAGATGGAACAATAAAACTTCATTATTGTGCTAAAAGCTTTACTTCCTTTTCTTCTGCAGTACAATTATTTGGAAAGATGGTGACCAGCTCTTCCACCAACCAGATTTATTTAGTATCTTTGGCCTTCTTTCACCAAAGTCATCCTCTTTCTCCTGTGGCTTGGTCCTGGGCAACATTAGACCTGTTGTTACCATTGTCGTTTTTTTTTTCCCCCATCACCACCTGCCCCAGAAAATCACTTATCTTCAGGCAGACTATACCTGGAGACTCTCATTGTTTATACCACTCATGCCAGCAACTGATATAGATGACAGGAAGGAGAAAGACAGCTGAGTTAGATTTTACCATGTGTCAGATGATTTTTTCATATATTTGTCACAAATACCATATAGGTGGCTAATACCATTATTTCCATTCTACTAAGGAGATCAGTGAGATTTGGAAGACTTAAGAAACTTGACCAGGGTCACAGGAAGTGGCACAGTAAGGGCTTAAGCTGTGCTATAAAGTCCAATGCATTTAATCATCACATTAATGATTGGCATTACCAGTAAGGTTATTAAGTTTATAGTAGGAGATCAGAATTGCCATGGTGTCACTATAACCATACTCAAGAAAGGAAGCAATCATACAGGGCTGGATGATAAACTCAGTGCTTTGGTTTCCACAAAGCTTATTATCTAGTATTATTATTTCATATGAATGTGTTTTATATTTTCAATTATGCTCTAATCATAAATTGCAACAGCTGTTTATGCAAGTTACATTTTCTTCTTTAGTGCAAAACACAGTGCTATCCATGAAAATGATCAATATATAAAGACTGAATGAATTATAACTTGTGTGATCTCAAAATACCCTCTTAGGGCCTCAGCGGGTATAATTACCTAATATCTAAAGTACAAAAATGCAATTTTTCTAGGGGCAGGGGGAAAAACAAAAAGAAGACTTGTAATGATCCAGGGAAGGATGGGGTAGGAGATAAGAGGTAGAGGGGTATGCTTAGGGAGAGCTCAGAAAGGCAAGCAGATGAAGGAAAGCAGAGGATCAGGGCTAGGATGAGAGTCCTGGGTTGGAGGTGCATAAGAGATACACTCTACTTCATTTTATATGTTTTACAGGAATGTTCCAAATGTTTCCCTGGGGACAAAGAAGAGAGAGCATCAAGAATTTCCCTGGGCCAAAACATATCAAAATGCAGGGATGTTACTAACCCCTAAAAGGGGATATCATTGACAGCAGCAAAAAATAAGCCTTCTTAACTAAGTACAGCATTAAGGTAATGTATACCTCATTCCTATTGCCCAATATTCCCATTGTAAAAAATCTCATGATTAATAATTGATATTTTTGCCTTAGCAGAGAAAGGAGACTATATCACATACATTTCCCTTATACACACACTTTTAATACTGTGGTTCCCCCATGGGAATCTACCTCCAAGTCTAACCTGTCTAACTTGTTCCCCACTCCATCTTGTCTATTCCTCAGTGCACATTCCTACTGTGGACCTAATTGTTCAGACTAAAACCCAAGCAAAGGGCCACCTTCCTTTGTTCTCTTTCCCTCAGCCCCTATACCTAATACTGAGCAAGTCTTTTGATTCTATCTTTAAAACACATCCTGTCTCCATCTACTGCAGTTTCTTATCCATTTCCACACTATCACCCTAGTCAAAATCACCATCATCTCTTGTCTGGATGATTATAGTCTCACTCCTCCCACCTAGCTTTCTGCTTCTAGTCTTGTCTCCTCCTGTTATAGTCTTACATATACCAGCCTCATGAGGATTTAAGCATATTAATCAGATCACATCCTTCTCTTGCTTCAAACACTCTCAAGGCTTCTTATCTCACTGAAATAAAGTCTAAGCTCTGCCATGGGTCACTGGCTTTCCATGACCTAACATTACCTTGTTCTCTGGCCTCATCTTCTACTACTGTCCTCTTACCCTACTAAAGGACCTTTCCCTTAAGGTGTCAAGTTCATTAACACCTTAAGGCCTTTCATTTCCCTCTACCTTAAATTAACTCTGTGTCTTCACAGGAGTACTCCAATTACACAGGTCTGGGCCATCTTCTCTGACTCCCTGAACCCTCAAACACTGAATCTAGTCAATGGATATCATACATCTTCTATTTTCTTCATAGCACTTAACATTGTCATTTATCTATTTATCTATGTACTGTCTTCAACTCCTGTTTCTGACCCCCACTTCCTTAAACCACAGTGAATACAGACCCATGAGGGTAGGGAGTCTTACTAATATATCCGCATTACCTAGAACAACACCCATTACCCAAAAAGGCTCAATAATGAATTCCAGAATGAATGTATAAAAGAATGAATCACACAGTCTTATGTGCTTAAGTCGCTCTTGAAATTGCTGTATAAGAATTTACTTTTGGAGTGTGTGGAATATGGTTTTACATTCTCACATGATATTAGAGAAAATATTTGATGTTTTTGCCTTAGCAGAGAAGGGAAGATATGTCACCTACATTTCCCTTATACACATACTTTTAATACTGTGGTTCCCCCATGGGAATCTAACCTCAGAATTACAATGTGAGGATGAAAGAGATAATTGAAAGAACAGTATAAAAAAAACATGTTGCCTTTCTGGAGAAGGCGATAGAATTTTCTCGTATGATATATTACTATACATGCCCTCAGTAATAAGGGGAACCTGCAAAAATGTTATTTCAGAATATTATATCAGGGAAGAGCTCTAACTCTCTTCACTTTTGCCACAGGGTTTTTAAGATTGTTGTTACTGTGCTTACTTGGAAACATAATCACAAATAAGAAGTGTGTGGAAATGACAGCTATATTAACTTTATCATGTACAGTTAAATATTCACCGCACTTGAAAGCAATGCTCCTTCGTCTTCATCGTGTGCTATGTACAGAAAAAGACTGGGAAGAAGGGCCTGGTGAAGACATAGCCGTACTCCACTTGAACAGTATACTCAGATGCCCAGAGAGTGAAGGGGGATAATGGGGCAGTCAACAAACAGTGGGGTATCTGGCTCATGCCACATGGAACGATGATGAAATATCTAGAAGTGCTCAAGGCAGATAGTCCAAGAGACCATGAGGTTTGTCTTTGCATAATTTCTACCTCATTTAAAGAAATTCTTCACCTACTTTTCTCTATCCTCCCAGATACTTTTCTGAAATAGAGAAGATACATAACCGAGAATTAATTAATTAAATTAATTCAGCCTTCTTGTGATATTAAAAGAGAGGAATTACATGATTCTTTTGTAGAATGTGCTTTTAAAAGACAGGACTCATGAAGATTTTTCAAGTCTCCACCTTCCCTCTATACTTTTCATCTCTGATGCTAATGTTCTAGGCTATCTGGCTTTAGGTTCAGGAGATGATGTCAGTCTTTTTTCAAATCCCACTTCACCGATAAGACCTTTGGGCTTTAACTACTTATAAGGCTCTCCCTGGGCCCTGACTCATTTTTAATAAAGAGAAAGTACACATTCTCCCTCTTCAGATTCCTGTTCCTTTTTTTTTTTTTTTCTAGAGAGAGAGAGAGAAACAGCATGAGCAGGGGGTCAGAGAGAGGAGTCACAGACTGAAACAGGCTCCAGGCTCTGGGCTGGCAGTCAGCACAGAGCCCGACGCGGGGCTCGAACCCATGAACCCCGAGATCATGACCTGAGCGAAAGTCGGACACTTAACCAACTAAGCCACCCGGGCGCCCCCAGATTCCTGTTCCTAATTAACGATGAAAATAAGCACAAACAGCAAAAAGAGCAAGAAGTGGCATTTTTGAGGAAGGTCCCTTCTCAGGCTGTGAATGTTGTTATTAAGAGGAATGGACCACTGGGCTCTCGTGCTCCCAGTCTGCAGCAAAGGGGTGAGGAGACTCACACGGTGGAAAGAGCTTACACATCTGAGCCCAGGTTCAGAGCACTCTAAATTTTAGGAGGGACTTACAGCTCTGAGACTTAATGGCAAGAGTCTCTGTGGAATGATTCTAGGCATTCTAACCCAGAGGTCACACGACGGCTCCTACTGGACATAAATGGCTGATGAGATGGCAGTATCATTTGGTTCAACCTCCTACAACTGGAGGTGGAGAATGGGAAGGAATTCATTTTGCAAAGCCAGTTCAGCTAGGCTCATACCACCAATTTCTCATCTGGGGAAATAGAAAACCCATTTTGTAGTCTATCCCATCGTCCGGCAGAAGAGAGAAGAGATTTTTTTATGCTCTCATGGAAAGCTCAGCCTCTGGATCTTCCTTTGGTGAATCGTGTCAAAGTATCACCTGTGCCCATTAAAAATTTTTTTTCCATTTTTTTAAAGTTTATTTAGTTATTTTGAGAGAGAGAGAGAGAAAGAGAGACAGACAGAGAGAGAGAGAGAGAGAGAGAGGGAGAGAGAGCAAGGGAGGGGCACAGAGAGGGAGAGAGACAAAATCTCAAGCAGATTCCACTGACAACACAGTGCCAGGAGCAGGCCTCGAACCCATGAACCATGAGATCATGACTTGAGCTCAGACCAAGTATCCCACGCTTAACCAACTAAGCCACCCAGGCACCCCCCACATCCAGATTCCATGTTATCATCTATTAGGCAAAGGCAAACCAATTTAGTAGGATCTCTTCTCTTTAAAATGCAGTTTAGGTTATCAATACATGATACAACATACATTTATGGCCTACCTACCAATTTACTGATCTGTGGTCAGCATTGTGCTCGGTGCTAGTAGGGATGGAGAGGTATAAAACAATGTCTCCAAAATGCCTCCTGGCTGAGGAATTCAGTCTAGTTGGATAGGCAGACATTTCATAATAAAAATAGTACTGTTTAAGGGATAGAGGATACAGGCTATGTGACAGCATTTTCTGAGCCAAACTGACTTGGAAATGATAAGACAGAAAACAAATATTTTACTAAAAATATGCTTCCAATAAACACCTTTCTGGAAATGAAACAATAAGAAATCCAAACAGTCCCTCTAAAACTAATCCATATACATATGCCAATTATGGCTTACACGTTTGGGTGAGGTAAACCTCACCTCACCTTGATGAAGTTCTGATTAAAAAGAAAATTGATTTTTTTTCTAATGGTCACTTAAGAGGAAGAATATCCTTAAAATGTAATATTTAGTTCCTACTAGAAGATGAGATAGCAGAAGATAGGATAAAATGCAGGCCTGAATGTTAGGTCGTTTTATATGCAAATAACTCTCCTTGAACCTTTCAGGAAGTCTAAATATACCACTCAATTTAAGCTTCCAATAGTAGA